>CM069903.1:36130416-37330416 GCA_036172215.1 Camellia granthamiana | reverse complement strand
CTACCACCACTACTACTACCATTACCTCTTCTCCACCACCGCCACTCCATCTCCTCTACTGCTACCACAACTTCACCACTAATCTCTTTCGCCATCATCACCATCACCACCACCACCACCACCACTATCACCTCTTATCCACCACCTTCACCACTACTGTCACTCCTTCTCTTCTACCACAAAAAATTAGTTCTTGATTTTTAGTAACCAAAAAAAATGGGCTGTAGAAAAATATTTTTCATTAAAATATTACCCTTACTGCTACCAAATAAAAAATAATAATATATTTTTTTCATGAAAATAAAAATGAAACAAATAAATTTTCCACCTTAGTAACTAAAAAACAAATTTCATTACCTATAAAAAAATAAATTTATTTTAACAAAAAATAAATAAAACGACGTGATTCACCTCGCCTATCCTAACTCTCCTCTTCTTTTCTTCTTTTTCTTTTCATTTTTCCACTCTTTCTATTAGAATTCCCCCATTTCTTTCCCCCTTTTTGTTTCTCACGATCTCAAATCCCCAATCCCCAATCCCTTAAACAAAAAATCCCCAATTTCAAAAATCCCCAAAGTACGATACTCTCTCTCTCTCTCTCTCTCTCTCTCTCTCTCTCTCTCTCTCTCTCTCTCACGACTACAAGTGGCGGCAGTGGCAGCAGTAGCAAGGGGGGATGACAGCAAGCAGCGAGTGACGACGATGAGTAGCAAGTGACGACGGCTAGCAGCGGCAACGGTAGCAGCGGTGCGGTGTCTCAAATCTCTGAAAAACTAGGGATTGGATATGGTGATATTTTCCAATCTCTATTTTCTCTTTCTACATGATGCATTTGGTTGTTTATTCAAAAGAATTCCCTTGTGAGAGTTCCTTCTATAAATTTCAAGAATGCATAATTGTAATATTTTTTGTTCTGTTTCAATAAATGTGTATGTTTCCAAAGATAGAGTCATCAATCTTCATCAGGGATATGGCTTTGTAGAATTTCGAAGTGAAGAGGATGCTGATTATGTAAGTTGTACTTCATTGTTTGTGGCATCATTAACAGTGCTCTCTATAGCTTCTTAACTGATGCTAAGATCACGGTTCATCCCTTGAGTTTTGCTTTCTCCTTCCTTCTATGTTTTTTTATTTTTATTTTATTTGTGATCCTTTCTTTCTTTTGATGATGCAAGCAATAAAAGTTCTGAATATGATTAAACTTTATGGGAAGCCAATAAGGATGAATAAGGTGAGGATCCTTATTCTCGTTATATATCATTTGTTGTTTCTTTATGCTTACCTTTGGAATATCAACTCAAGGACCATCACTAGAAGTTTTATTGGTTCAATTTTTGCAGTCTTTGCATGAGTTCGATGCAAAATCTGATGAGTAATTTTCATTCTTGTTGCTTTTTATTCTAGGCATCCCAAGATAAAAAGAGCTTGGATGTTGGAGCTAACCTTTTTGTTGGAAACCTTGATCCTGTAAGAAATAAGATCTTGAACTTGCTTCCCTACATCACAATCCCAAAAAAAATAAAAGAACTACACATGGTTCTTCTTTGTAAATATTTTCTTTCTAGAATATTCACACACACATTCATTGCTGCCATATGCCTATGCCATAGTTTCAACTTTGAAATTGACTTGATATTCTTTGCAGGATGTGGATGAGAAACTTTTGTATGATACTTTCAGTGCATTTGGAGTCATTGTTACAAACCCCAAGGTCATACCTTCTTTACCTTCTGTTTCATATTGTTTTGCTGGTTTTTTTTTGGTGGGTACACATTAAACTAAGAAGTACTTGCAACACTCTTCATTCTCTTAATTATTGTTGCAGCATGTTTTTGTTTGCGCATATTATTGTCCTTTTTTATTTGTTTGTTTATGAAATTCTTCAGTGTTGTAGATTTTTTTTTTTTTTTTTTTCATTTATGTTTCTCGATGTAGGACTTGTGTGTGGATTAGACAATGAAGATAAGAGGAGGAAAAGGCCTGAAGAATCACATTCAAAATTTTTGGCACACATCTAAATGTCTGTAAACATCAAAGAATAACATGTTTCAAAATATTCACTCAAACTGGTCAAAAAGACAACTGAAGGGCTTTCATTGGGATTTCTTTCTTTTATTTATTTACTTTTTGATAATGAAATAAACTATTACGGCAGCAACACCCATATATAGGATGCATATCAACTAAAATCGTGTTTATTGAATCAAGATACAAATCGTGAATTGAAATGAAATTCACTGTTTTAGTTTTTGAATTGTGCATCATAGGATTGGGTAACACTTTCTAACCTAAATAGAAAATCATATGTACATTAAAAATAGGGAACTTTTTTAATAAATCTTCTTTCTAAGAGTTTTATTCCATCCAACCCATATTGTTTTTGAGTATTCCATTAGGTCCTATTTGAGATAAGAAAACCAAAACACCTTTAATCTCTCCTACCCTTATTAATGTTGATATTTAATGTTAATTGTCATTATGTTTTGGTAGTTCTCATGCATGAAGATGTTTACTATCATTATATTCATATTAATTTAAAATAAATTTTTGTCATTGTGTTGTCAATTACATGATGTGAATATTCACATCATGTATTTGAAATGAATATTCACATTAATTTAAAATGAATTTTTGTCATTGTGTTGTTAATTACATGATGTGAATATTCATACTAAAACATACGAATGTGAACGTTCACATCACTACATGTTTTGAATAAGAATATGTTGTCAATTAAAAATAAGAAGGTTCACACGTTGTGAAAGTTCACATCACTGCATTAGATGAAAGATAATTTTTCAAAAAGGTGTTATGAACGTTCACATCAGATGAGAGATAATCTTCGCATTATCTTTAATGTGTTGTCAATTAAAAATATATTCATATCAGATGAGAGAGAATGTTCATATTATTTTTAATGTGTTGTCAATTAAAAACATATTCACATTATATAATAATATAAAATAATAACATCAAATATTATTTAATTTGTGTATGAAATTTCCTATGCCTTGATCATTTCCCTTCTCTCTCATCTCCCAACATTAAATATCAACATTATATATCAATATTAAATATAAGAGCATAAGAGTCTAATAAAATAATGTAAATAAAGAAAAAAGACTTTACGGATAAAAGTATAAATACATGGAACTATGTGGATTAAAAAATTTCTCCATGGACTTCTTGGGTTAGAACCCTTCTAAATGGGATTTATTAATAAAAAGCCCTTAAAAGTATGTTATAAATATGAATGAGTAGTACATATTGACTAATAGGGCTGCTAAAAGGGGGGCAGAGTTGGTCCAAAACTGATCTCTGGCTTTATTTGTGTGATGAGGTTGCATGCAAACTTGCTTTATAGTAGAGAGCTCAAGCTTTTAACATTTCATAAAGCAGTCTATTTGGAAATTGTTCTTTTTAATTTAAAAACTATTTGAAAATGGTTCTTTTTAATTACAAACTCTAATATAGTTGTTGTGTAGGCCATAAAGTTTGTTATTTATTTCTTTAATTCTCTGGAATTCTATCTCTCAATTACTATTTATCTCTTTATTGATCAGCCTCAGCCACCTAATCTCTTTGAAATGCCACTTTCTAGGAAATAGGTTGGCCATGCTTTTATCAATCGTCTCATGTTCTGATTAATGCTTGCATAACTAACATATTGATACAATTATCCTTCTGAAGCAAGTCTCTGTCTGTTCCATTTCATTTATGCGCTTTCACCTGTTAACTCTTGTGGGTGTAAAGCCCCAACATTTCACATGTCATCAATATTGTCTGCTTTGGGTCATGCCTGCACGGATTTGTTCTTCTCAATAGGTCACCTATTCCAGAACTACTCCAGCCTAAGCACGCTTAACTAAGGAGTTCTGTTAGGGATTTCACCACCTGAGAAAAGGCTTCAATGCTATATAAGGGTCCAGGTTTTTATTTTTATAGCTCAGGAACTCCACCTCCATTTTCGATGTGGGACACCAGGACCTTACAATCCACCTCCCTTAGGGCTGCACGTCCCCGTGCAGTAACTTACCAGTTCGCAAGCCCGCCTACATGAACCGAGAGACGCCAGGGGCCCACACGCGGTACTCCAGAGAGTCGACTCTGATATCATTTGTGACGCCCCAACCCTTCACATGTCATCGATATCGTCCGCTTTGGGCCATGCCCACACGGATTTTTTCTTCTTAGTGGGTCACCTATCCTAGAGCCACTCCAGCCTAAGCACACTTAATTGGGGCGTTCTGCTAGGGATTTTACCACCCAGGAAAAGGCCTCGATGCTATATAAGGGTCCAGGTTTTTACTCTTATAGCCTAGGAACTCCCTCTCCATTCCCGATGTGGGACACCAGGACCTGAGAGAGAAATTAATTAAGAAAGAGAGCCGAAAAAGAGAGAAACAGTTGGGAAAGAGAAAAAAGAGAGGAGAGAAAAGAAAACAGAAAAAAAAAGTTAGGGTTTTGTTTTGGTGGCTCCATTAGTTTTTTAAATATTTCTTTGATCTTCAAAAAATATTGTGAGTACAAAACCCACTTCCCTTAATTTATGTTTAATTCGTTGTTTTTATTTATTTATTTTTATTTATTTGTTGTTAGTTTGATTTTGTATTTACATGAAGATGATAGATTGATTTTAATTATTTTGATTAGTTGTGTATGTTAGGTTTAGGATTTTTATATGTATTTATTTTTATGGTTGTAATCACACTATGGTTATATGAAATTAAAATAAACTTAGAACCCATGCATAAATTCCTTATACTCCACCATGACTCCATGAATTGTTATTTTATTTGAGTGTTGGTGAGAAAGAGTGTATAAAAAAAAAAGTGAGGATTATGAGATTTATTTAAATGCATTAAGCTTGGCATTGTTATGTTTGTTCTCATGAGTAGATGAGAGATTGTGTATATATATATTGTTGCCTCGTTCTCATGAGTAGACGAGTGTTTTGATTTACGTGCGTACGTATATGCTAACCATCTGGGGAGTGTGGGTCAAACTCGGGACCATATCCCGGTACAAGTTTGGCTTCGGAGCGGTGTTAGATATACAGAAGGCACATGGAATATATGTGTAGGCCGAAAATGAAGGGCCGAAGTGGTAGAGTTAAGGTACAAAGAATTAAATATAAGTTTATTGTTAGTGTGAATTATATTAATTTGTACATCTTGAAAAATAGTAAACGATCTCGATAAATTATGAAATTTGAGCAGAGGCATGTATACGTGATTCTAGACAACTTTCGTGTTTTAACTTTTTATTAAAAAGATCGATTAGAACTTGTAATCGGATGGTCTTGGTTATGGTAGTTTTGATTCATTTTGGCAATGCAAATTTTAGAGGCTGTTTTAATCCATGAAACGAGCTCATTTTTATTGGTTTCAGGTAAACTGAAGTAAAACATTAGTCTGAACACTTTTCATGTTTTGAACTTTTCTGAAAAAATTCATCTTACAGCAATTTCTTTTCGTTTTCAGTTCTAAATTTTTCGATCGAATTTCGTTTAGGATTTTCTATTAAGTTTTTCTCTTAAGCTGTTCAGTTTCTACTAAATTCGTCCACGCAACCTTTTAGGAAATTTGATTCTGTACAACTTTTGTTATTTGAGTTTTGGTCAATTTGAATTATTTAAGCATGAAACGATATATTTGCATACTTCTTCAGCAAGTTACTTATAATTAAATTATACTAACTTTATTTTTTTACAGAATGATAGGTCTTACTAACTTTTTTATGTAGGGCTGACCTACCATATTTTTATTTTTATTTTGTTTATTTTATACTCAATTTATATTGCGTTGTGTACGAGCAAGAAACTAAATGCCACCGTATCTCGAGAAACTACCCATTCGTCTCGGTGCGGATGGAACTACTTGTCTTATTCCGTAACAAGAATTAAACGTATTTTTGTTTGTGTCCGATGGACATGTGGATGTCAAATATTTGTACTCTTGTATACTAACCCATTTTGTCTTTTGGCATCTCGGGTGCGTTCTATTTAAGCGCAGCCAAGCTTCCTTTGCAAGATTAGTTGGGACTGCGGTGGTGAAGAGAAATAACTATAGTTGTTGGACATGTCGTTTGGACTTCTTTTGTTTTCTTGAGCTTAGGGTTGGTATTAGTTTATGTATTTTTTTTTTTTTTATGACTTTAGTATTTGGATAATTTGGCATGGTTTGTAACCTTACATTATTTAAGTTATTTTGATTATTTATTGTTACTTTAATGTTGAAAGTATTGGTTAGTTATGCAATTATGGTGGATGGTTTGGTTGGCGTTGTTTTTTTTTTTTTTTTTTTTTTTATCCCTTGTAATCTTTTGAGGATGAAATTTTACTTAAACCCTTTGGAGACATGAACGTTTAGATTTTGTCCTAGGATTTGGATGATAAAATATTGATTGGGGTTTAGTCTTAATTTAATATTTAATTGTCTAAATTTTGAGACGTGACAGTGGGTAAAACATATTTTTAAAGTGCTCGGAAATTGTGAATTTCTTGTGTTTTTTGAAAAATCACTATGGTGGATCACTGAATTGGTTGGAATTTTTGTAAGGTAATTAACCACAATTCTTATATTTTCATATATATTGTTTGTACGTATGTTTATGTATATATATTTTGATAGCTTAAAATATATGTGTGGAGCTGTATTAAAATCTTGGTCTGGATGTAATGGTTAGTTCTACACTCATCTCTGCCTGCCTTGGGCATAGTGTTAGTGGTAATGGACGGGGGGATAATCCTAAAGTATTGTTATGGTGCCAATTCATTCGATGCTTGTTTTCTTTTGGATTCAGATGTTTCTCTATTTTCTTTCTTTTTCAGATAATGAGAGATCCAGAGACGGGGAACTCCCGTGGATTTGGTTTCATTAGCTATGATTCTTTTGATGCATCTGATGCTGCAATAGAGGTGTTTTTCTTTTGCTTTTAGCTTCATATGATAGTGGTATTAAGTTCTCATGAGAGAGATCTGAGGTTCAAAATTAAAAAATTTAAAGATAAACAAATGGTTTTTTAATTTGGATTTCTTTTTGAATTTGATATTAGTTAAGCAATCTACTTGGTGTGTACCTCACAAAGATGAATTTTATATCTGTCAGGATTCTAATTGGCTCTCACGTTGTTTATACTGAATCAAGGGCTAAGAGTTTTCTTTATTTTTTTATTGGATTTTGTATTTGGGCTTTCAGGAAACTAGTTTAGTTACATCATTATAACGACCCTATCACGTATAATGATTAGCACTTAATTAATTAAGGAGATTTGAAATTTAATTGCTAATTATTCTAATTTAATCTAGAATTTATGAAAATTATGGAGATTGATTCATTTATGGTTCTATTAAGTATTTATTTTGGAATTAGAAATTGAAAGCCTAAATGGCTCAAGAAAGTATAAATAGTGAATTGAATTATTTAAATTCCGAGTATCGGATCATATGGGAAATTTAATTAAATATTCGATTTAGATCTATAAAATTAAGATTTGATTAATTGTGTCCGAATTGGAGTTAATTAAGTTATACGAATTACGAATTAAGATTATTATGAATTAAATTTATTTATGATGTGTTCAATTGCATATGTAATTTATTGACGACGATTTTGAAATTTAAGCTGAAATTGAAGACTTTAACGATTTGGGAAATCAAAATTTATGATGGCAGTAAGTTTAATTTAACATTTGGAGCTTTTTGGAAATTTGACTAAAAATCTGATTCAGTTTCAGAGTTATAAAACTAAATATAATTAATTGGGCTCTAAGGGAGGCCATAATAGACTAATTAAATTATGTGGGATTTGGGATTAGGTATGATTAATTTAATTATGTGTTAATTAAGATTTATTAAGATTAAGTGTTGCTCAATTTAATTAAGCAAAAATATAAATTGAATTATGGAAGAATTTAGAATTGGGAGTGTATGTGATTATGTGTACTAAGCAAATATATGTATGTGTGTGCATGTAAGTGATGTGTTGAAATTCAAGGATGAGTGCACGTGTGCATTGTAAAGAATGGAGTAGGCAACTCTTTGTTTTATTATTATCACTTGCTGGAAGCATTCTTACGCTGGAGGTAAATTAAGAGCAAAAAATAGGGTAACTTCACATTTGCTTTGGGCAACCCGTAAGAGAGAGAGAGAGAGAGCGAGAGAGAGAGAGAGAGTTCTCAAAGCTTGGGACTCGTGTTGGAAATGGGGAAGAAAGGCCAAAGAAAAGCTTGGGAAGTGAAGGATTGAAAAGAAGTTCATTAATTAAAGATTTTAGATAAGAAATTAAAATTCAAATCTTGTAGATAAATAATCTAGAAGCTGAAATCAAGAGGTAATTGGAATCAATATCATGTAATTAAAAAGAATTAACAAGAAGATGATGAAAAAAAATTGAGTTAAGTGTAAATTTATGGAAATTAATTATTTTGGGTTTGTTAATGTAGTCTTGGATAAATAAAGCCTCATTGTTGCATGCATGGGCAAACTCTACAAGATTAATACTTCAATTAAACATGCATTGTAGAATTTCAAGGTTTTGAGATTTTAATTTATGTTTAAAAGGTTTATGGATTTGAATTTGGGTGTAACAAGTCCGCGAGGGACCTCATGGGTTACAGTTCGGACTCAATTTGTCACGGTTCTAAATCTGAACCAAAGAGTCCAAATCGGGCAAATCGTTTTGAAAAAACAAATTTTTTAGAAAAGAAGTGTCAAACATGGACTGCTTTGCCAGATACAGAGTCGCCACCTAAATATTTTTAATGGCAGAATTTAGGAAACTCTGACTCGGTGCCAAAGGCCACGTGTCCGTCATCACTAAAGTTGCCTCGGCTCGGGAACTTTGGTACGATTGGGGAAGGTCAGTTATGAGCACCCCCTCTCGCCCGATCCGAAGATCGGCCTCTACTAACTGTGATAGCTTGTTTTGAAAACACTATGCATTCTTATTCCGGTTATTAGCCTAGATTTACTATGTTATGCGCACAGCAAACAAGTATAGATCAAATCGCCTAAATTGGAACAAAGCATTTCATGTTTGTTTTGAAAATGGATTGCTACTCGCAAGTAGGCTAAAATGCAGATTTTGCTGCCCTCAAGTGGGCTTTAGGAAAGATGATTTTGCCACTATCTAGTTGGCTTTAAACTCGCAGTTTTAATGCATCATTCCAATTTAGGTAATTCAACCTCCATCCACAAGCATTCAAGCAGTTATATCACATAAGCAACTAGCCTCATGGTAATCATGCTGTCATGGCAACACTCACACGTATGCAAGAATGCTAAAGCAAAAGAACTTACAGAGTACTCCAAGCCAAAACAGAAACTAGTTAGTAATCATATGCATGATCCTAGTTCATGTTCAAAAATGGCTAATGTAACACATGCAAGGATGCGATCTAGACAGGCTCGGCTAATCTACAATGACATGTGAAATGCTACGACTAACACGTATTCAATTTGGAATTGAAGTATAAATGCAGTTAGAATGATGCGCCGAGCTTGGTGCATGCAAAACGGATGAATGAATGCAAACATGCCATCATACTGTATGCTAATTTGAATATGTCCTATACTAACCATCATAAGCGGGTAAATAAAAGGGAAGAAAGACATGGGATTGGAAGACATGCACACACTCACACACGCTTATTACATAATTGCCCTCACTCGGAGGGTCCGAATAAATATTACACAACCGAATAAATAATTATCTACTTAATTAATTATTACAGAACTCCTATTTAATTAACAAATTAAATACAGAATTAAAGTGGCCACAGCCTCCGCCTCAAAATGTTTGGATGATGCTTGCTTGACTCGTACTGCTCGGAAACTCGCCGCCATAGTCTTGTGTTAGGTTCTCTGCACACTATGGGACACCACCGGCTAGGAGGAATGGCCACTGGCCATGGGAAATGGTCACCGGCCGCTGATGAAGTTATCGGCCATTTATGGATGGCCGGTCGGCACTAGAGATGGCCGGCCAGCCAAAGCTTCCTGCAGAAACTGGTTTTGGCAGCAACAGAGGGCATGCAGTGTATGGCATGGAATTTCTAAGCAAATGTAAGCATGGCCACACTCCCTATCATGCAATGAACTCCAGGGAGCATGGCCCTCGACCCTCGAGCGATCAATTGTGCATTTCGATACATGATGGCCTAAGAGGCCAAGTTTGCAACTTGATGTAAATGCATGCAACAAACAAATGAGTGCCAATACCCTATCATATACGTCAAGGGCATCGGTGACTGAGGATCGAGGCGCGTTACGTCACTTTGAGTATGAACGCACCTCAATTCCCATGTTTGGTTTGACACCCCAAACCAAACAATGCAATGTATGCATACAAATATGGCTCAAGTGTACAAGAGACTAAGTTACAAAACATGCCAAATGCAATGTAAGCTACTATACAAGTGTGCAATGTGCCAAGCATGCAATGCTACAATACAACCTAGTTAGGCAACTAGGTAAAGTGGTAAACATACAACAATGCATTGACTACAAGGATGCACCAAACATGCAATGTAATGAGTATACTACAAGATACAAATGCATGGACTTACACTAGGATGGAGGAACCTCAGCCACCTCCCCAAAACAGTGGCCAAAGTGCACTAAAAGGATGATGCCAACATGCAAGACAAACATGCAAAACGATGGTCCTAAGACTAAGGCATAAAAGCCAACTTTTAGGCATACTTGAAAGAAGACAAACATGAACATTAGACCAACAAAATCAGTGCCATGGCATGCTAGAATGAGCCCCAAAACCCACACACATGGCATCCCAAATGATTCAAGCAAAGAGGCATACATCAAGACAAAAGCATGGAGCACAAGACCAACACTCTTCATGGCCAAACATGGCATGAACTAAACAACCTGAAACAGAGTTCTAGCATGCAAAAGTGAGCCTTAAAACCCACTGGTTTGGCAGCCCCAAAGCCTCAAACACATAGCCATGCACAATGACCTATTCCTAGGCATGAAAGTCCAACTCTTCAAAGCATGAAAGAGATGGTAAATGTAGGCATACAAGGGTGGATTAGGGGCTGAAATATCATGAGAAATGATTCCAAAGCACTGAAATGACCCAATTAAAACATGCTCATGACTCACACCTTCAAGGCTCACAAGCCAACATGCAAAGAGGCTACCCTAAACATGGCAAATATGATCAAAACAGCATCTAACAATCCTTAAGCAAGGCAAAATAATGCTAAAACCTTCATGAAGCTAGGCTATAACATACAAGAATCATGGCCTAAATGCATGGCCTATTTCTAGGCAAAATGGAGGAATACAAGGCAAGTGCAATACGCATGCAAGGAGTCACAAATCCAACCAAAAACAGAGGTATATTATGACCAAACAACACCTAAAAACCTCTGAAATGGAGCCAAAGACAACTACTCATGCATGCTATCATTAGGAGCCACAAACATGCACAAATGAGAGACCAAGGGAGAGGGGTGTCCCTCCCCTATGCAAGACCTCAAAACCCCTTCTTCACCAAGAAGACCAACACACAAGAATAACCAAAGCTTAATCAAAAAAGCACAAAAAGAGGCCAAAAGAGGCCTAAAAGGGGGAGGTCGGCCCCAAACAACAAAATGACCTTAATGAAAGACCTTAATCATAAAAATACAAGACTTTTTTCAGTTATACACAAAGCTTAAATCAGCATGCAAGACAGGTCAAAAGCTAATGCAAGATTGGGGAAAATAAAGCAAAAGTATTACCCTTGAAGAACACTTCAAGAACAGCAGGTCCAGCCACTCTCCTCTGACCAAAATCAGTCCAAAACCTCAAGAACAAACCCTCAATGTCTCTCAAAGTCAAAGTAAGGTGTAATGCTATGTGTTTTAGTGCAAAACTAAGTACAAACACACACTTTAGGCCCTCCAACACACACAAAATGAAGAGAGAGAGGGAGATATAGAGAGAGAGGGATATATATCAGATATATATGTGTATAGCTCTGGTTTTTTTGCTCAACCAAGACAAAGGAGGGGATGGGTTCCTTATATAGACAATGCAAATGTCTTGAAGCTTCTCAAAGAAGCTAAACAAAAAGGGGTCAAAGGGGCAAGGGGGGCAAGGCTTCCTGAGGAAGCTGGGACAGCTGGTAAACTTCTTGAGGAAGCTAAGACAAAGGTCCAAGCTTCCTCAAGAAGCTAGCCCAAAAGGGTGCAAAAGGGGCAAAACAGCCACACTTATGCACGGGGGCAGGGTTAGTGCATTTCAGCTGGCACAGCTGGCATGCACCATGCCTGAAAAAGGCAAAAATGTGCTGCCGGCCAGAAAAGGATGCCACCGGGCAAACAGATGGCCGGCCGGCCACACTAAATGCCGACCGGCCAATGGTATATTTTACCAATGGCCGGTAGCCTCAAAACACGGCCGGTTGCCTCAAGCCACGGCCGATGGGTGCCAGGAGTAGCTAACAAGCTACTCTATACCCTTAGAAGGAAAAACACAAGTGTTTGGTGCAAAACCAAACACAAAGCAGTCGAGTTGAGAGATCCTGAGGCAAGGTGCGCAGCCAAGACCTCCGAGAACTCAAAACGAAACACGAACATGGGTGATCACCGAGTGTTCAAGCGGTGACGTCCAAGTCTTGAGGACGGTCAAAAATGGGATGTCTACAGTTGCCCCTCTTTGACAGAACTCGAAAGTCATAACAATGACGGGAGTGAGTGTCAAAGCCTAGAGACGACCCATTTTTGACAAGGCCAAAGACTTAGACAAGCATACAAGCTGCAGACAAAGATATGCGCCCAAAGGCAGGAGCAAAATGCAACCGACAATGCAAGGAGCCGAGCATAACTTATGATCATGCAAAGAAAACTGTAACGAAGCATAACATGCGACAGTTTTAAGCTAGCATTCACCAAACTACACTACAATGCAGAAAGGATGTAAGAGAATTATGCAATTCTCGATACGTCTCACTCGGAGGATACAATACCTGTCCGGTTCGTCTGGTTGCACCAGCCTCAAATGAACCGTATATACAATATCGTGCCTGCAAAAGAAAGCAACTTAACAGGTACAATATTGTTAGCAACTTGTATATCAATGCGATTGAAAGTGCGTGACGACGCAAAGCAAGTGGGAAGCATAACAATGCTGTGAAGGTACAAGCACATGTAAGTAAAGAACACGGGACAACGTGCGCAATGTATGAAGATGTAGACACATGTAAGTAAAGTATAAGCGACAACGTATGCAATGTGTATATAAGGGACTTGAACACATATAAGTAAAGCGATGCACGTATGCAATGCAATGTGCATAGAAACTTGAAATTGAACACGTGTAAGTAAAGCAATGCACGTATGCACGCAATGTGTATAGAAACTTGAAATTGAACACATGTAAGTAAAGCAATGCACGTATGCATGCAATGTGTATAGAAACTTGAAATTGAACACATGTAAGTAAAGCAATGCACGTATGCATGCAATGTGTATAGAAACTTGAAATTGAACACATGTAAGTAAAGCAATGCACGTATGCACGCAATGTGTATAGAAACTTGAAATTGAACACATGTAAGTAAAGCAATGCACGTATGCACGCAATGTGTATAGAAACTTGAAATTGAACACATGTAAGTAAAGCAATGCACGTATGCACGCAATGTGTATAGAAACTTGAAATTGAACACATGTAAGTAAAGCAATGCACGTATGCATGCAATGTGTATAGAAACTTGAAATATGGTAAAGACAAGTCATTCATGATATTGAAACGCAAAGTACTGCAACACAGTATAACTGAAGTGATTTGTGGAGTTCACAAGATACAAAAAGGATACGGGGAGGGGTATTCCTTGCGCGTACGGAGCATCGCTCATAGCAGACACAACTTGAGGTCAGCTCGGAGGTCTATGAATGTTCTGAAGGTGTACTCCCTTGCACTGCCTCGAGAAATGAAGGCGCCAAACTATACAATTGATCCAAACAAGGGCGCGAGAGATGTATTGACCACAAGGGAGGGGCTATCGGTATCAACCCTGATACTGTGCTGCCTTGCTCCTTCTTTTTGCTTTACTTTCCTTTTTACTGGTAGTTTAAGCACATTGCACTGCCTCAAGCAGGTTTTACTTTTTCTCAAAATTGTGTATTTTTTTACAAAACAGATGATGGAAATAAAACAGCTATTTTGTTCAAAATGTGTTGCATTTGCACGTTCTATGCATTGCATCGCATGGCATCACATAACAATGTGAATGAAATTCGTTTGAAAATAGAGCAATCGCATCGTAATAATCAGGTAGTGAACCAATCTACAACTCGATAAGCAAAACAGAGAGACTCAACATAACCAACCAAGTGCGAGTACAACTCGATAAGCAAATCAAAGACTTAAAGAGAGTGAAATACAACTCGATAAGCAAATGTACAACAACTCAATAAGCAAATAGGCATGACTCCGCAAGAATCGATCACCAGAGGGCATTAGAAGTGGTGGCATTCCCCAATTCTTAGCACAAACAGCTCAGAGAACAAGGAGGGAGACCACCAGCCAGGGGTAAAGGACATCGGCCAGCAACTTTGATCAACCGGCCAAAAGTAGTGGTCGGTTGGCACTATATTTGGCCGGCCGGCCATGAATTACAGAACCAGCAGAATGCTGACATCTGTCCTCCACTCAACCTTATCTTCTACAAAAGAAGCCTCAGCTTCGTGGTTCTTCTCAATTCAACACTGATTTGTCCCAAATAGAAGCACTTCTTGCCCAAAATCTCACAACTTGGATTAACAACTTGGATGGCTTGGAAAAGCTGAATTTCCGAGGCTTCGGCATAAACGCACTATTCACTTTGGGTCGTACCCCGCTACACCTTTCGTTTCTCCATGCCGCGGCAAAGTTTTGGAATCCGGTGACACATGTTTTTAGCTTCGGCGGGCAAGAGGTATGTCCTACCTTTGAAGATTTTCAAGCTTTAATGGAGTCCGAGCGCAACGAAGAGATCCTGCCCCAACTTCATTTTGGCCATGCCCAAGCCTTAGGACAAATGTGTGGGCTCTCAATACCCGACACTCGATCTTTGATTTGTGACGGAATGCTGGATATTCCGAGTTTGATTTGCCGTTTTTCTGATGCCGGTGACCGCGGCGATCGTCATTGGCAAGGTTTTCGGCAACACGCACTTTGTTTGTGCATGCTATCTCATTTCTTACTTGCCTCAAGCTCCGGAGGGTCTAGTGTTCGGTTGATCGAGGTTGCCCAAGGTTTGAAGGAGGGTAAGAGTTACATCGCCATGACTCTGGCTGAGACGTTGATGGGCTTGGATGCTTTCTATCGTCGCAAAACGACCAAATTTGCGGGTAGTCCACTACTGCTGCAGGTAATATTTCCCACCCAATCTCACATATGTATTGCTTACATCACTTGGCCCTCAAGCTCGGTTTCTCACAAAACCCTTTTCTTACTTTTCTCTCATCGTACATCTCTCTATTCTTTATTCTCTCATTTTTCATCCCTCCCCAGGTATGGTTGATGGATAAATTGCAGGTTGTGGACTCTTGCCCAGCCTACTCAGCTCGCGGTTATTTCTTTCGCCAATGCCTAGTCGATGCCCTTGATGAGGGATGGTGGTTCGACTGTATGTGCAATTTGTCTGCAGATCGCATTGCCTAGCGTTGTCCTTGGCTCAATCTCCCGGCAATGAGCTATAGCATGTCCCGGCAGACCGGGATCCAGTTGATTGGCTTGACTCACTGTGTGTTCTATTTCCCATTCCGGCTTCAGCGCCAGTTCGGTCATGATCAGACTTGTCCACCAGAGGGGATAGAGTACCCGGCTACATTCCTGATCCGAGGCGCACAGCTTGCCCGATATACGACAGCATGGAGGACTAGAGAGCTCTTAGCCCCCGCTTCCACTTTCAGTTGTACTCTATCTGATGAGTGCATAGATTGGCTCAACGAAGAGGCACAGATCGGACCTAGCTTGGCATCAAAGGCTTCGACCAGCTCTGGGAGGGGGCACAGGAACACCTGACTTACCTATGCCCCGGATTTATTGTTTTGTTAGTACTTTCAAGTTTTCCTTATGAATGTAATAAAAAGCAACTTCAATTTGTATGCGAGAGCAGGAGAACCCTGTATTGAAATCAATGAAATTAAAGGTTGTGGTACTGAAAATTTCCCGTTTTGGTCCAGAAATGGTCTTAGTTGTAAAAAGATTAATCTGAACAAAGTCAACTTTTATTAAAACTTTTCAAAACCATTTTCGATATGGATCAGAACTGGACACGCCTGAGATCTGTCACTGAGATGCACAACCCCGGACCTCGGCAACTGGAAAGTTGCCCCTAGTCTGAATAGTACCGCGGCACTGTATGGCAACGGAAAGCTGCCCCTAGTCTGAAAAGCACTGCATCAGAGATCTTAACCGAACTCTTTGAATGCTAAATAGACAAAGATGGCCGAGATGATCAAATAGACAAAGTTGATCGGGGAAAAAAGTTTATGGCTGAACTTCAGGATGAAGTTGCCTACGTATCCCAAAGATGGGAATCAAGCCTTACGTAGTTCAGGCTTGGGTTCACTCGAGTATTTTCACTCTCCTTTTGCGCTCTAACTTTTGCCAAGGCCGCCCTTTGCGGGTTTTCAACCTTGCGAGCTCAGTTTTTATAATTTCAAATTTTTCGTGCTCTAACTTTTGCTTAGGTTACCCTTTCGGGTTTTCGGCCTAGCGAGCCTCTCAGGGGTAATGTTTCTTCAACTTGTCCATGTTGATCAGTTATGAGAACTCTAGGCCATCTAGGTCCATCAACACGACAGCTCCACCCGACCAGATAGACTTAATGATGTAAGGACCAGTCCAATTGGGTCTGAACTTGCCCCACGGGTCGTGGATGGGAGCTTGGTTGTCCTTGAGTACCAAATCTCCTTCTTTTAGATTCCGAGACTTAACTTTCTTGTTGAAAGCCCTGGCAATTCTGCGCTGATAACCTTGAACATGGTACAGTGCTTTCAGTCTCCTTTCATTAAAGAGCATGAGTTCCTCAAACCTGCTCTGCTGCCAATCTGCTTCGGCTATTTGACACTCAGCCAATACTCGCAATGACGGAACCTCAATCTCGATAGGTAAAACGGCCTCCATCCCATAAACCAATGAATACGGAGTCGCCCCAGTAGAAGTTCTGATTGAAGTCCGGTAGCCCCACAGAGCAAATGGCAACTTATCTGGCCAGTCCCGGTAGGTTTCCACCATCTTCTGCAATATGTGCTTGATGTTCTTGTTGGCGGCCTCAACCGCTCCATTGGTTTGCGGCCGGTATGTGGATGACTTATGAAAAGCCACGTTATATTTTTCCAACAAGTTAATCACTTCTTTCTTGAAGTGGGAACCATTATCTGAAATTATCTCGTTTGGGACCCCATAACGACAGATGATGTTGTTTCTGATAAACTTCGCGACATGTGAAGCCTTCAACACCGCATAAGATTGGGCCTCGACCCACTTTGTAAAGTAATCTATCGCGACCAGGATGAACTCATTGCCATTCGACCCCTTTGGAGTAACAGCCCCGATCACATCGATTCCCCAAACTGAAAATGGCCACGGCGAAGTCATGTTGTACAGCTTCGATGGCGAGATGTTCATACGGTTTGCATGGATCTGACATTTGTGGCATTGCCGAACAAAGTCGATACAATCCTCCTCCATGGTGGACCAGTAGTAACCCTGTCTGAGGATCTTTCGCGCTAGCATTACTCCGTTCACATGCGTACCTCATTCCCCTCCATGGATGGCCTCCATTAGGCGCTTTGATTCTTCGGCATCGACACACAGTTTATGCATTCCCAGATGACCTCTCTTATACAGCTTACCCCCACAGATGATGAACTGAACGGCCATTCTTCTGATTGCCCTTTTATCTTTGGCATTTACCCCTGGTGGATACGCCTCTTTCTCCAAGAAGTTCCAAATGTCGGAATACCAGGGGTTTTCATCCTGAACTTCGTCTATAGCAGCAATCGACTCGTAGGCTGGCGCAAATTTCTGGTCAATGATGACTGGACGCATTCGGACTCCGAATGGGATGTCTATCATGGAAGATAGAGTTGCTAAAGAATCTGCGAACCTATTGTTCTCTCTTAGTAGATGAGCAAAGTTTAGCTTCTCAAACCGAGGAATTAACAAGTCCAAGGTCTGGTGATACACCATCATTTTTTCTTCTTTGACTTTCCAATCCCCTTTTGCTTGAGACACAACAAGGTTCGAGTCCCTAATGACGTCCAACCGTCTTGCCCCTAGTTCCAGGGCTGCTTCTAGACCGACAATGCATGCCTCATATTCTGCTTCATTGTTCGAGACTTTGAACCGGAGTTTGAAGGCTAGAGGGATATGGGAATTGTCGGGTGCTATCAGCAACACCCCTATCCCATATCCGTATTGGTTTGATGCTCCGTCAAAGTACATCATCCAAGTTTCATCTTCGATGTGCAAAATGGCCTCATCTGGGAATAAGTACTCAACTGCTTCACCCCCTTCCACTGGATGACCGGCTAAGAATTCTGCTACTGCTCTTCCCTTGACTGACTTGCGTGTCACATATTTCAGATCGAATTTGGAAAGCAACAACAACCAATGAGCTAGCCTACCTGTAAATGCTGGTTTCTCGAAAAGGTATTTGATGGGGTCCAGTCGTGAAACCAACATTACGGAGTGAGCTAATAGGTAGTGCTGCAGCTTCCTAGTAGCCCAGACCAAGGCTAAACAAGCCTTCTCCAGCGATGTATAGCGAGTTTCATATTCCAACATCTTCTTGCTCAAATAGTAGATGGCCCTTTCCACCTTGTCTTCTGATTCTTGTGCGAGCATATAGCCCATTGTAGTTTCAGTCACTGAAAGGTACAATATCAACGGTTTTCCCGGTCCTGGTGGTGACAACACGGGCGGGTTTTGTAAGTATTCCTTGATCTGTTCAAAAGCAGCTTGGCATCAGCCATCCCATTGGAATTTCTTTCCTTTCTTCAAGAGACCAAAAAGTAGTTCACAAGTCAAGGTTAATTTTGAGATAAACCGTCTTATGAATTGCACTTTACCCAGAAAGCCTCGCACCTCCTTTTCAGTCCTTGGTGGTGGCATTTCTAAGATGGCCTTGATTTTGGAAGGGTTGACCTCGATACCTCTCTGTGTAATCAGAAACCCCAGCATTTTTCCCGCTGTAACACCGAACGTACATTTCTGAGGATTCAGCCGCAACCGGAATTCCCTGATCCTTTGAAAGAACTTTTGCAAGGCGGTGTAGTGGCCCTCTCTATCTTTGGATTTGACAATCATGTCATCCACGTACACCTCAACCTCTTTGTGGATCATGTTATGCAATATTGTGGTCGCGGCCCGTTGATATGTAGCTCCAGCGTTCTTCAGCCCAAATGGCATTACTCTATAGTAGTAGGTCCCCCACGGGGTAGTAAAGGCAGTCTTTTCCCGGCCTTCAGGTGCCATTACTATCTGATTGTAGCCTGAGAAGCCATCCATAAATGAAAGCAAAGCATGCCCCGCTGTGAAGTCTACTAACTCATCAATATGCGGCAAGGGAAAGTCGTCCTTCGGACTTGCTCTTTTCAAATCCCTGAAATCCACGCATACTCAGATTCTGCCATCTTTCTTCGGCACTGGAACAATGTTGGCCAACCAAGTCGGGTATTCGGATACCAGCAGGAAGCCTGCGTCGATTTCCTTGGTGACCTCTTCCTCAATCTTGATGGCCCAATCAGGGCGGATCCTTCTGAGTTTCTGCTTGACAGGTCGGGCCTTGGGGTCAAGAGGGATCCGGTGCTGCACAATCTCAAGATCGATTCCAGGCATGTCTTCGTAGGACCACGCGAAAACATCTTTGAAATCTTTTAATAAAGTGACTAAGCGCTCGCGTTTCTCCGAAGACAACGTGGACCCGATCTGGACCAGCCGCGGGTCCTTCTCAGTACCAACATTCACAGTAGTGATTTCATCAACTAAAGGTTTAACAAATCTTTCCTGCTCTTGATCAATTAATCGTTGCAAAATCGGAGGAATTTCTTCCTCGTTGTTTTCGTCAAAATTTTGAAAGTCCTGATTCAAGCAATAAATCAAAGGCACAGAAAAGTACTCAGAAACCACATCCATATCATTCTCATTATGTACTTTCAACCCGTCCGATTCTTCTGTTACAACAGACTCAAAAGAGAAAGAAAAAGACGACCTGGACAGGACTGTGGCATCCGGGTTATCACCCCCAGGAATACTGGACTCAGACTCAGTTGAGCTGGAACCTGATTCCGACTCACAAGACTCGGTGGAATCAGATTCCGGCTCACTACCAGACCCGGTGCTGTTTGACAAAAATCCCTCTTCGTACTGCCGAACAAGAGAGGGTGCGATGGATGCATCCAAAATAGTTGATGGTAGGCCTGCAGCCGTTTCATTTCCGATCATGGACACCGAGAAGTCATCCCCCAAGCACTTCTGTTCGATCGGAGGATCTGAAAGTAGACATGCCAGTGCTACCTCCATTTCAAGTTCGGTGTCCTCAGACTCCATTTCCCTGTTCTGCTCAACCTCAACCGTCGGGTCTGTCTGCTCTTTGGCAACATCATCCCCAGATAATTGTAGGTCAAAGAAAATCTCGAACCCCGGCACGCGCTTCCTTTCCGCGTTCAGCCACGGCTCCGGAAAGCCACAGAATGGAAAGTCCTCCCCCTCCCGGACGAAGCGTCCGTTTAGGGTACCTTGGATGGGCCGGTGCATCAGCTCAAAAGGTTTCCCTATTTGTTTCGCTCTGGCTCTCCCAGCCATCTCCTTTCCTTTCCTTACCCAATCCTCCTTGGTGGGCAGATAACCCAAGCCAAAGGTGTGTGGGTTGTGTGGCACTTCGGCCAATGTTGCAACGCCCTTTCGGCCGCTCTTTCCTAATCCCATCCCGGGGATGTGTTGGAGCTTGTTCATGAGATATACTGCTTAAGCACTGACATATGTCCCCTCGTTAGCAGCCATGACGTCCCGTACAACCCGAGCCTCAACCAGGGTAAAACCTGATATGAACACATCCTCCATACCGTGCTCAATTTCTAGAACAGACGTAGATACCTCCGGTGGTGGATGAATCGATGAATTCCCAAAAACGATGGCTACTCCCTTCCCATGGGGGTATTTCACCATTTGATGTAAGGTGGGGGAAACTGCCTTTACCTGATGCAGCCACGGCCGCCCCAAAAGCAGGTTGAAAGTTGCCGGAACTTCTAAGACATGGAAATCTATCTCATGCTATCCTGGCCCAACTTTAGTCTGAATTTTCACCGTCCCCATGACTTCTCTACTTGTGTTGTCGTATGCCCTAATCACCTGGGCTGTCGGTACAAAGCCCGCGGTTTTCAAACCGATCGCATATGTTGTCCTTGCCGGGCAGACGTTGATGGCGGATCCAGTATCAACAAGAACCACCAGTATCCATTTATTCCTACACTCCACAGAGATGTAGAGTGGTTTGTTATGGTTTGCCCCCTTAGGTGGCAATTCCTTGTCGGAAAAAGTTAGCGTTGGGGTAGCTCCTCCCGGAAAGACTAACCCCACCAGCTGTTCTGGCGTGGTTTCTATCGAAAGCTTGGCTTTGTCCATGGCCAATAAGACAGCTTGTCTGTGCACCCATGACGCCATAAGCAGTCCCCAGATGGAGATGTCTGCTTGTATCTTTTTTAATTGTTTGAGCACTGCCTCCTCTTCAAGTTGTTTCTCCTTCTGTTTCTCATTCTCCCTATCTTTCCCAGAAGCCTCTGGTTGATCTAGGTGTGGGGGTTTGAAGTACCGCCCGCTCCTTGTCATATGGTCGACTTCTCCAATGTACCAGGTGTCGTCGAGTTGGTTGTTCCCCCAATCTTCATCTGTGTGGGCAAGACATAAATCATCGTCCTCCCACCACATTCCATCTGCGGCCGACAGACACCTGTCCGGCTCTGGTATGACTGTTCTCATACTCGCGCTACCTTCCATCCCTATGCTCACAGCATTCTCTGTTTCTGTGCTCATAGCAGTTTCAATCCCCACATGGGCCTTTGCCTTCCTGATTCTCTTGGAATCTTCAAATCTTTCCTGTCCCGACTGTGTCAATACAGCCAGCTGTTCAATAATTCCTGCATTCAAAATGCTCCAATCCTGAGCGAAATTCTTAACACCGGCGCTCTCCAGCGATGTATTCTACTCTCCGACCCTTCCGGCCGTCATTGACCTTCTTGCCCCTGCCGGGCCCTGTTCTGCTTGGAACTCTTCCACCACATCCGGTTGATCCTCCAACCACCCGGTAGTCTCTGCGAATTCCCCATAATCAAACCAGTTGACTGCTACGTCCCCTGGATCTTGGTCACTGTAAAACCGGAGGTTGGCAAGGTCCTCTTCCACAGCCGTCAAGTTATCCATCCTCTGTCCCAAACCATCCCCTTGGATCGCACACAGTTCTGCCTCCGTTGGCAATTCCACATCTAGCCCATCCTGGCCTATTGACGAAATGTAGTCGCTCGGACTGTACACTTTCTCAACAGAACTCCCAAATTTCTCAAACTCTGGCTCAACAACCCTCTTCTCCTCTGAAATCTCCCCTCTTCCGTCCTCGACAGTCACCACCATGGGCTTAGGTTGGGTTATGGAGATGTCCATCATGCACAAGTCGGTGCAATCAGGAAGGAGCACCTCCGGTTTGGGCAAATGGGAAGGAGTAATATAGATGCTAGGATCGTAAGACACGACCCCAGTCTGGATGAAATTGATTCTTTTGGGAGGTGGAGCTTGGTTATGTGTAGGGAGAGGGTTTGTCGTAACATTGGGTTTCTCGGGAGGCAGAATCACCTCATTATCAATGAGATCTTGAATCTCATGACGTAATCGGTAGCACAGATCGGTGTCATGACCGTGCTGTTGGTGGAATGCACAATATTTGGCTAGATTGTGGGTAGGGGGAAGTTTTTCCGGTAATGGTCGCGGCTATAGGGGCTTCAAGTACCCTTTTCTGATTAAAACCCCCAGAGCTTTGGACAGGGGCATATATAGTGGAGCGAAGGTTCTTGTGTTTTTAGGTGGGTATTTGGCTGTTTGTGTATGGCTTCCTGACACGCCGGAGAATGGCGTAGCTGCCATGGTTCTTGGAGGGGGGTTAGTGGTGACCATGCTCACTTCGGAGGCTCTTGTAGTTGTAGCGCCGCTCGGGCCTGCATTGTTGCTGCGATTGAAAGTTCTTCAGGGTTGCTCCCGGTCATTATCAATTAAGCCTTGCTTCAAGGCATCCTCAATTTGTACCCCCATTTCATGTAGATCGGAAAAGGTAGGAAAGGGGAGTACAATCATTTTCTGCATTAACTTCGGCTGAAGATTGCGCACAATCATCCGAATCTAATCTTTGTCCGTGGGCCTTAAGGTCATCATCGAAGCCTTGGCCCCTCCATCTGGTTACGAATTCTGAGAAGCTCTCTTTAGGCTCTTGCCTCGTCGTCTCAAGATCACGGGTCGTAATCTCGATCTGTGTATTATATGAGTATTGCGCAATGAAGGCCTCAGCCATCTCGTCCCAGTTTCTCTTGACGTCATCTTCTAATTTGGCATACCATATAGCCGCCACACCCGACAGGGTCCGGCCACATAAAGACAGCTTCTGCAGTCTGGAGAGGCCCATTAGCCTTAAGATATCTGAAAACAATCTTAGGTGCACCATAGGATCCCCAGATCCATCAAATCGGTCGATGTGAGGCATCTTGAATCTGTTCGGCAGCGTCACCGCTGTGTCGGTATATCCATCTTCAATGTCAGAGATGGTCTTGACTCCCTGGTATCTCTTGAACAGCTTTTCAAGCTTGCTCAACTTCAGTGCTGTGGGATCTGTCTCGAACTCAAAGGGAGAGTCTGGTAGGTTAGTGGGTGTTTTGGATAACTGGGGGGGAATTTGGGGTAGGATCGGGGGTGGAGGCGGCCCTGTGAGAATGTCTGTATCATTCTGAACATTAGCTGTCTCCCCGACGGTTGGAACTCCTGGCGGGGGAGGAGCTTGCTGCGAAGCAGATGCTCCGGCTTGCTGTTGTAACCTCACGATTAACTCTGCTTGTTCATTCATAACCGTGGCCTGCTGCTTGGCGAACTCTGCCTGTCGAACAGCATCCTGCTGTATCATTTTCATACTCTCTTGGAGTTGGCGCACCATCTCCTCTAAACCGGCCATACTGTTCTGATCCGATTGAATTACCGGTATATATTCCCTCTCTGTAGGTGAAAACAGAACCCTGATCCCTACTGTACTCAGGTGGGGTAGATAAGGCCCTCTGAACTGACTGCTGAACTGATGCCCTCTGCCTAACTGTCCTCCGTCTAGTAACCGGGGGTAGAGAGTAGTACACGGGTTGTCCGTCTACCAGATCCTCAGATCGATGGAGTCGACGACCTCTAGTCCAGAGTGCTTGGGGAATATCTACTGGGTCAGAAGCAATCGTGCTCAACTACCCTAGCAAGAAGATAAATAAAGCGTATAAGGAAATAAATAAACAGACAAATGGACAGCGTAACGGCGTAAAATAAATACACAGCACACAGTTTGGGTATCACAACATCCTGCCAATAAGCTGAATATACTGTTCCTTGATCCATGATCACTGTTTCCAAATCGTTGCCCCCAGGTTTGAATCTGATACCCACAGATAACTGATTCCCAGAAACACTGATGCCCCTAGGCCTGATACTCAAACTTGTAAATTGATATGTGTGTTCCTGTAGAGATACACTCTAAAAGCACATAGCAAGTAAAGAGAGTCAAAACACCCCTATGTTGGGGTAGGGTTTCCCTGTCCTATTTTGTTAGGAGCTAGGGTTTCACTACGCACGCAGCGGTTTCAAACAACCTATATCGGATAAGCAACCTATCCTAGTTTGGAATGGTCACTATGGATTTCGAATATGCACTAGGTCGAATGGTCAAAAAGGGTGCCCCGGTAAAAACCGGGGTTTGTGTTCCCATACTGGCAGAGCCCGCAACCGGTTAGCCTTATGGCATGCTTTGACAAAGTCAAGCCTCCGGCAAACCGCTCAGGAATAGCAGATTGGCCAACACGGTGTCCTAGGCACACCAATGCACATGCAATGCAAAGAAACACATAAGTGTAGCCAAAACAAGATATCACGAGTTCGAGTCAAGTTCTCTAATATCCCCAGCAGAGTTGCCAGAAACTGTAACAAGTCTGCGAGGGACCTCATGGGTTACAGTTCGGACTCAATTTGTCACGGTTCTAAATCTGAACCAAAGAGTCCAAATCTGGCAAATCGTTTTGAGAAAACAGATTTTTTAGAAAAGAAGTGTCAAACATGGACTGCTTTGCCAGATACAGAGTCGCCACCTAAATATTTTTAATGGGGGAATTTAGGAAACCCTGACTCGGTGCCAAAGGCCACGTGTCCGTCATCACCAAAGTTGCCTCGGCTCGGGAACTTGGGTACGATTGGGGAAGGTCAGCTATGAGCACCCCCTCTCGCCCGATCCGAAGATCAGCCTCTACTAATCGTGATATCTTGTTTTGAAAACACTATGCATTCTTATTCCAGTTATTAGCCTAGATTTACTATGTTATGCGCACAGCAAACAAGTATAGACCAAATCGCCTAAATTGGAACAAAACATTTCATATTTGTTTTGAAAATGGATTGCTACTCGCAAGTAGGCTAAAATGCAGATTTTGCCGCCCTCAAGTGGGCTTTAGGAAAGATGATTTTGCCACTATCTAGTGGGCTTTAAACTCGCAGTTTTAATGCATTATTCCAATTTAGGTAATTCAACCTCCATCCACAGGCATTCAAGCAGTTATATCACATAAGCAACTAGCCTCATGGTAATCATGCTGTCATGGCAACACTCACACGCATGCAAGAATGCTAAAGCAAAAGAACTTACAGAGTACTCCAAGCCAAAACAGAAACTAGTTAGTAATCATATGCATGATCCTAGTTCATGTTCAAAAATGGCTAATGTAACACATGCAAGGATGCGATCTAGACAGGCTCGGCTAATCTACAATGACATGTGAAATACTACGACTAACACGTATTCAATTTGGAATTGAAGTATAAATGCAGTTAGAATGATGCACCGAGCCTGGTGCATGCAAAACGGATGAATGAATGCAAACATGCCATCATACTGTATGCTAATTTTTTTTATATGCCCTATACTAACCATCATAAACGGGTAAATAAAAGGGAAGAAAGACATGGGATTGGAAGACATGCACACACTCACACACGCTTATTACATAATTGCCCTCACTCGGAGGGTCCGAATAAATATTACACAACCGAATAAATAATTATCTACTTAATTAATTATTACAGAACTCCTATTTAATTAACAAATTAAATACATAATTAAAGTGGCCACAGCCTCCGCCTCAAAATGTTTGGATGATGCATGCTTGACTCGTACTGCTCGGAAACTCGCCGCCATAGCATTGCTGCCTCTGTTTACACTGCCCAGCTTCTCTGAAGACTGCACGAGTCTTGTGTTAGGTTCTCTGCACACTGTGGGACACCACCGGCTAGGAGAAATGGCCATTGGCCATAGGAAATGGTCACCGGCCGCCGATGAAGTTATCGGCCATTTATGGATGGCCGGTCGGCACTAGAGATAGCCGGCTGGCCAAAGCTTCCTGCAGAAACTGGTTTTGGCAGCAACAGAGGGCATGCAGTGTATGGCATGGAATTTTTAAGCAAATGTAAGCATGGCCACACTCCCTATCATGCAATGAACTCCAGGGAGCATGGCCCTCGACCCTCGAGCCATTAATTGTGCATTTCGATGCATGATGGCCTAAGAGGCCAAGTTTGCAACTTGATGTAAATGCATGCAACAAACAAATGAGTGCCAATACCCTATCATATTGACGTCAAGGGCATCGGCGACCGAGGATCGAGGCGCGTTACGTCACTTTGAGTACGAATGCACCTCAATTCCCATGTTTGGTTTGACACCCCAAACCAAACAATGCAATGTATGCATACAAATATGGCTCAAGTGTACAAGAGACTAAGTTACAAAACATGCCAAATGCAATGTAAGCTACTATACAAGTGTGCAATGTGCCAAGCATGCAATGCTACAATACAACCTAGTTAGGCAACTAGGCAAAGTGGTAAACATGCAACAATGCATTGACTACAAGGATGCACCAAACATGCAATGTAATGAGTATACTACAAGATACAAATGCATGGACTTACACTAGGATGGAGGAACCTCAGCCACCTCCCCAAAACAGTGGCCAAAGTGCACTAAAAGGATGGTGGCAACATGCAAGACAAATATGCAAAACGATGGTCCTAAGACTAAGGCATAAAAGCCAACTTTCAGGCATACTTGAAAAAAGACAAACATGAACATTAGACCAACAAAATCAGTGCCATGGCATGTTAAATGAGCCCCAAAACCCACACACATGGCATCCCAAATGATTCAAGCAAAGAGGCATACATCAAGACAAAAGCATGGAGCACAAGACCAACACTCTTCATGGCCAAACATGGCATGAACTAAACAACCTGAAATAGAGTTCTAGCATGCAAAAGTGAGCCTCAAAACCCACTGGTTTGGCAGCCCCAAAGCCTCAAACACATAGCCATGCACAATGACCTATTCCTAGACATGAAAGTCCAACTCTTCAAAGCATGAAAGAGATGGTAAATGTAGGCATACAAGGGTGGATTAGGGGCTGAAATATCATGAGAAATGATTCCAAATCACTGAAATAACCCAATGCTCATGACTCACACCTTCAAGGCTCACAAGCCAACATGCAAAGAGGCTACCCTAAACATGGCAAATATGATCAAAACAGCATCTAACAGTCCTTAAGCAAGGCAAAATAATGCTAAAACCTTCATGAAGCTAGGCTATAACATACAAGAATCATGGCCTAAATGCATGGCCTATTTCTAGGCAAAATGGAGGAATACAAGGCAAGTGCAATACGCATGCAAGGAGCCACAAATCCGACCAAAAATAGAGGTGCATTATGACCAAACAACTCCTAAAAACCTCTGAAATGGAGCCAAAGACAACTACTCATGCATGCTATCATTAGGATCCACAAACATACACAAATGAGAGACCAAGGGAGAGGGGTGTCCCTCCCTTATGCAAGACCTCAAAACCCCTTCTTCACCACTGAAAATCCACTGGATTTCAGTGGTGAGAAGACCAACACACCAGAGTAACCAAAGCTTAATCAAAAGAGCACAAAAAGAGGCCAAAAGAGGCCTAAAAGGGGGAGGTCGGCCCCAAACAACAAAATGACCTTAATGAAAGACCTTAATCATAAAAATACAAGACTTTTTTCAGTTATACACAAAGCTTAAATCAGCATGCAAGACAGGTCAAAAGCTAATGCAAGATTGGGGAAAATAAAGCAAAAGTATTACCCTTGAAAAACACTTCAAGAACAGCAGGTCCAGCCACTCTCCTCTGACCAAAATCAGTCCAAAACCTCAAGAACAAACCCTCAATGTCTCTCAAAGTCGAAGTAAGGTGTAATGCTATGTGTTTTAGTGCAAAACTAAGAACAAACACACACTTTAGGCCCTCCAACACACACAAAATGAAGAGAGAGAGGGAGATATAGAGAGAGAGGGATATATATCAGATATATATGTGTATAGCTCTGGTTTTTTTGCTCAACCAAGACAAAGGAGGGGATGGGTTCCTTATATAGACAATGCAAATGTCTTGAAGCTTCTCAAAGAAGCTAAACAAAAAGAGGTCAAATGGGGCAAGGGGGGCAAGGCTTCCTGAGGAAGCTGGGACAGCTGGCAAGCTTCTTGAGGAAGCTAAGACAAAGGTCCAAGCTTCCTCAAGAAGCTAGACCAAAAGGGTGCAAAAGGGGCAAAACAGCCACACTTATGCACGGGGGCAGGGTTAGTGCATTCCAGCTGGCACAGCTGGCATGCACCATGCCTGAAAAAGGCAAAAATGTGCTGCCGGCCAGAAAAGGATGCCACCGGCCAAACAGATGGCCAGCCGGCCACACTAAATGCCGACCGGCCAATGGTATATTTTACCAATGGCCAGTAGCCTCAAAACACGGCCGGTTGCCTCAAGCCACGGCCGGTGGGTGCCAGGAGTAGCTAACAAGCTACTCTCTACCCTTAGAAGGAAAAACACAAGTGTTTGGTGCAAAACCAAACACAAAGTAGTCGAATTGCGAGATCCTGAGGCAAGGTGCGTAGCCAAGACCTCTAAGAACTCAAAACGAAACACGAACATGGGTGATCACCGAGTGTTCAAGCGGTGACGTCCAAGTCTTGAGGACAGTCAAAAATGGGGTGTCTACATTGGGTCTAATATGAAGAAAATTAAAAATAATCTAAATTAGAACTATTCTATTTAAAATTATTTAGTTTTGATCTTAATTTCATACATTCAAAGTTTTTATGACTCCAATTTCATGATTTAAAAGAAAATAGAAAGAGCTTAAAGTCAATTTTATGTATTTAAAAAGAAAATGAGAAATTGGAGCTGTGTGTGTCAATTTCCGACCACATTGCCAAATTAGTACTTAGCTGGAGAGCACTGGCAGAATAGATTTGTCCCGAACAACCTGCAACAGAAAGAAGAGATTCCGGCGGTGGTTCGTCCACCCGGGGGCACTCCGATGATCAAGTCAGTTATCTCTCAAAGATAGCAAAAGAGCTTAACTCATTATTCAGAATATAAATTGAGTACCTTAGACCCATGGGGGTGCCTCCCTTTTATAGTCAATACAATCCTAGTCCCAATAGAAGCCTAGCTCTATTGGACTTAGGATTTATTGCTAATCTTGGACTCCTAGTAGGATTGGGATAAACTCTCTAAGAGTCTTATCCTTACCCAAACTGAAGTCCCATTCAATCCAGGACTCTTGTCCTTTATCTGCTTATCTCGAACTCCGATATCTTCGGAAATAACCTCGGCCTATCCGAGATAAGCTCGGCGTCATGACCAAGACACGTGGCACATCGGTTGACACTTCGGCATCACCTTGGCCACGTGTTGGCACTCAGAAAATATGTCCCCACAACTGCCCCCTAAGTTCTATTACCTCGGCATCCTGAGGTGATGGAATCTATATCGTCATATCGTACATCATGTCAGCTATCTTGCTCTATCATCCATTGCCGAGGTTGTAATACGTCGGCTCAATATGACCAAAAACTTACAGTCTGCTTTCACCAATGCCACAAAATCATTAACCAAGTTTGTTCAAGTTTCTCAGAGATCATCCTCCAAGCCGAGGTTCTACTCCGTTAAATCGAGAATTCTAAGAGCTTCAACACGTGTATGAGTTGTCACGCATGACTACTCAACCATTCTTGCCACGCGTCTCTCTCTTTTTGGGCCGTACCCGACACGCGCCACTAAGTTGCATTGCTTTCGCGTGTGCCATCTAACAGGCACGTCGTTTTAGGTACATTAATTGCCTTTTTGCCGCCGTTTTGTATTTCAACAAAACTTTCTTCCTCTCTCTTCGTCGTTTCACCTTTGCATCCTCATTCCCATGCAAGCTCTCCCTCTTCGCTCTCCTAAGCCTGCCATTGATTTAAGCGTTCGAGCTCTGCAACTTGCTCTGTTCACCTCCTCCGGCGAGATTTTTACCGCCCCGTCGCTCTTGCAACCGTCGTCTGACTTCGGTGATCCTCACATTGGCCTCACTTTCTCTGGTAAGCCACTGTTCCTCCTAGTTTCAGTTCTTGATTTACTTCAAATTCTGTCATATTTGCGAACTTGCTCGTGTCTTCTGATTGTTTAATCTGTACTTCGATTTCCACCATGTGTTTAAGCATGTTTACTTTGTGATCCTGTTTTTTGCCCAATCCTTTCTTGAATACTCACATTGCTTACATATCTGTTGATTTTTGCCACTGTTCTTCTTCACACACCTGCACAAGCTTTATCACTGTGTTCTTGATGATTCATCAATGTTCTTGACTCTGAATCGCATTCATGTTTCTGTTTGCTGTGTTTTTTTCCAGATTCTTGCCTTCAATCTTCACTTGCCTAGACTTAGGATTGGGATTTTGTCTATAGAACTCACGAACTTTAGGAAAAACTAACACAAATTCCCTTTAGATCCATACAAACTCTTACCATAGTACAATTTTAGGTTTTAGCCGAGGTCCCTCAAACCTTCCCAAAACACTTCTTTCTGAAATCCAACTCCTCCAATTAAGCCGACGTCATGGGTATGTGGAAGCATAGGGTAGACACCCCAACTAAGTTAGAGTACTTCAGGCAAGAGTTTTCTATTCCTGCCGATATCCACCTTAGGTTGGCAGCGGAGAAGGATTCCATTATGCCCGACGTGAACCTCATGGCTTTCCCAGTAGTGGCCTTTATCGAGTGTGGACTTAGGTTTCCACTTGACACCCTTTTCCGAGAAGTCCTCCACTACTACAAATTGAACCCAATGCAACTTGCCATCAACTCTTATCGAGTTATCAATGGTACAATCGCCTTAGCCAAGAAAGAAAATACTAGGATTACCCTTGCTGACATCCAGTACTGCTACACCATGTGTTGCCTAAAATCAGAAAAAGGCCACATCTATTACCTCAAGCCAAGATCCACGGAGTACAAGCTTATTGCCGACCTCCCAGACTCAAAGAAGGGTGCTGGAGATGATTACTTCATCGTCTCAGGCAACTGGGAATTTCAACCAAACGATGACCTCCACCTATATCCCCTAAGCCAAACAGTTTTCAGGGAAGGAGATGGTAAGAGCCAAGTGTCACCTTTCCTTGCTTTTTTTCCAAGTTTTCAATACTTTGTTCTAACGTCTGTGCTCTTCTTTTTGCAGTTCTTCCACAACCACCAAAGGGCTTTTTGCAAGTCCTTCTTCCCCAGCAAGGACTTGAAGAAGCTACTAGATCTGCCAGTTCACAAGCGGAGAGCTTCCTTGCTTCTGAACTTCATCCCGACCTACAAGTCGGTACTTCCCGACGTCCTAAAGAGGAAGAAAAGCAATTCTCCCCCTTTCGCGACAACTCCTCCAACAACCTCATCATCTCGGCCAGATCAAGGATCGACCTCTGATCCAGCAGAGCAACCGTCAACCTCGGCTCCATATCTGATCCCACCATCTCAATGCCAATGCCGCCGTAGAACTGCAATTGTCACCGAGATGGGTCGCAAGAAAGCTGTCGCTGAAGATTTTCTGGCTGACATCCCTGACTCAGTTGAAGCTCAACCAGAACAAACCCAGCCCCAACCAAAGTCAAAGCCAAAACGTCTGAAGAAGGCTCAGCCCAAGGCAACGGTGACTCAGATTGACACTGAGGACACCTTGCTAATTTCTAAATTGGCCAAGAGTGAGAAGACCCCTTCTGCTGCCGAGAAGAGGCTCGCCGAGGCCCAACCATCCGAATCTACTAGATCAAAGAGGCCGAGGTCGTCCTCTGCGACCACCTCGGGGCCATTAAAACATGATTCCCCCTGGGCCCCGCCAATCACAATCGACGACAAGCCAGTTAAGGCTGGTGATAGCACCAACGACATTGAGGTCGGCGTTGCCCTCTCCACCGCCTTGCTTCTGCCCGAAGATCTTAATCGTAACGCTCAGATGAGCGAATACGAAAATTTTGCTCTGATGCTGCAGCATTTCGTTCAAGTAAGTTCTTTACACTTGGTATTTTTCTTTCTTTTTCTTTTTATACTTGGAGAATTTTCTAATAACTTCTGCTCTGTTCATTTTCCTTCAAGCGATCCAACACGTCCACTCCTTCTCAATGCAATCTTTTGAGACAAGGAAGGAGTTGGCCGACAAGACTAGGGAGGTTGCTAGTCTGCAAAGGGCCACTAAGAAGACTGAGGCCAAGATGAAGACTTTATCAGACCAGGCCGAGGAAGCCATTAAGGCTAAAGATGAGGCCGAGGAAAAAGCGGATGCTGCAGAGGCCATCGCCAAAGTCCTCACGGTCGAAAAGAAAGAGGCCGAGGCCAAGATGGCTGAGGCCCAAAAGGAACTTCAACATGCCCTGGCCACTAAAGAGGCCGAGATCAAGGCCGTTGATGAGAGGGCGTATGCTGAGGGGGCGGCCGACGTCAAAGAGGACTACAAAAAGCAAGTGAAGCAGGCATGCAACAAAGGTTTCACCCTTGGTTGGATGGCTGCTCTAAAAAAGCTTGATGTCCCTGAGGACTCCCCCCTCAAGAATGCCGACGTCCTCACCCTTCCATTCCCCCCTACTCCAAGCCAATCTGAAAACAATTCTGAGTCTGAAGAGGAAGCTTTGGTGAGGAAACCGAAGGAAGCTGCTGGGGCCAAGTCCTCTACTCCAAATGAGCAAGTCCTAGACTTGACTCTGGACGAGGAGGGTGAGGTCCCCAAAAATGACACTCTTGAGAAGACAACATCGGCCGTGCCCATTGCCGACAAGAGCATCGACCAGACTCTCAAAGAGATCGATGCCGAGCTCGCTGCAGAGAAGGACGCCGAGAATAATTCTCAAATGTCTTCGGAGCCCCATCCCACTGCTAATGCCCAATAGTCTTGGTTTTTTTCTTTGCACTTAGTACTTTGTCTTACTTTTTGAATTAATGTAAGCTTGGATCTGGCCGAAGTGCCACTTTTGTAATTTCTAAACAACTACTCTTTTGGTTGGCCGAAGTGCCCTATTCTTCTGAATGTTAATACAACTTCCTCTCCTGAATGCTTGTATCTTTGTCTTCCTTTTACTGTCTTGTATGATTCTATACTTAGAATAATTTGGATGTCTTCAAAATACACCTTATCTGTGCGATCTTCTCGAGGTGAAATACCTCGATTATACCCACCAACGGTTTATCTCGGCAAGTACATAAGTACTTCTTTTAACTTGTAAATTTCAACAAGTATTTAAACCAATCTTTCTTTGTCATAACCTTGGTTTCAACTTGTAAATTTAAAATTTCAACAAGTGTTAAACATGCCATCGGTTTAACTTCAACTTGTAAACTTACCTTAGTTTAACTTCTACTTGTAAACTTAAATTTCAACAAGTGTTAAACATGACCTCGGTTTAACTTCAACTTGTAAACTTAAATTTCAACAAGCGTATTACCTTAGTTTAACTTCAACTTGTAAACTTAAGTTTCAACAAGTGTTAAATATGACCTCGATTTAACTTCAACTTGTAAACTTAAATTTCAGCAAGTGTTAAACATGACCTTAGTTTAACTTCAACTTGTAAACTTAAGTTTCAACAAGCGTTAAACTTGACCTCAGTTTAACTTCAACTTGTAAACTTAAAATTTCAACAAGCGTTAAACATAACATCGGTTTAACTTCAACTTGTAAACTTAAGTTTCAACAAGCGTTAAACATGACCTCGGTTTAACTTCAACTTGTAAACTTAAATTTTAACAAGCGTTAAACTAATTTTAGTTTGTAAATTCTACATTTCCAGGAACCATTTCCCAACTCTCTGCCCCCTAATATGAACTTAAGTTCCACTTGGGTTCTCATTATGCATGTGTTCCAAAGACATTGTCAAGTATCTTCTCAGTCACAAGTATAAAAAAATCAAGCTAAAACTTTATTATTACTTCGGCTAATAACAAAGAACAAGAAAGTCTAATGATAAAAAAATTTCATATTGCAAGTATTTCAGAGCCTTGGCAACTCTTTGCCTCCATTATCTTCAAGCCGATATGCCCTATTGCCTAATACCGAGATGATTCTACAGGGTCCTTCCCAATTTGGGCCAAGCTTGCCTTTCTTGGGATCCTTTTTGTTACCGATGACCTTTCTCAGGACGAGGTCACCAACTTGGAACTCTCATGAGTTCACCTTTTTATTATAAGCCCTGGCAACCTGCTGCTGGTATGTCCCCAGCTGAATTGCTGCTTTCTCCGTTCTCTCTTTTAGAAGATCCAGATCTCGGGCTAAAACTACATCATTAGTTCCATTCTCCGCTACCTGGGTTCTGATCCCTGGGATGCTGACCTCCAGTGGAATGACTGCTTCTGTGCCATAAGCCATGGCAAACGGGGATTCTCCCGTTGATCTTCTCGGCGTAGTCCGATATGCCCAGATTACACTGGGCAATTCATCTACCCACTTTCCCTTTGTTGCTTTCAGCCTCTTCTTTATCCCATCCAAGATAACTTTGTTGGACGCTTCTGCTTGTCCATTGCTTTGAGGAAAACTTGGAGTCGAAAAGTAATTCTTGATTTTGAACTTTGCACAGAAGCTTTTGATTAGCTTACTATCAAATTGTGTCCCATTGTCTGCAACTATTGCTCTTGGAATCCCAAACCTGGTAATGATGTTCTTCCAGATGAAGTTCTTCACATCAATGTCTCGAATCTGGGCAAGGGGTTCAGCTTCTACCCACTTGGTGAAATAATCTGTTGCCACTAGTAAGTACTTCCTTTGTCCAGTTGCTTGAGGTAGTTTTCCGACAAGATCTATGCCCCATTAGGCAAAATGGCCAAGGACTGGATACTGGGTTCAAGTCGGCTGATGGTTAATGTATCAAAGGTGCAAACCTTTAGCACTTCTCACACTTCTTCACATAAGCTTCAGCATCTTTCTGCATATAGGGCCACCAATACCCCTGAGTAATGGCCCTGTGGGCAAGTGACCTGCCCCCAGCGTGGCTTCCACATATTCCTTTATGTATCTCGTACAGAAAATCTTCAACCTGTGCAGGATGCACACACCTCAGAAGGGGTCCAGTAAATGATCTTCTATAGAGGTGTCCTTCTGGGGACAAACTGAATCTTGCCGACTTCAGTCTGATCTTGTGCGCTTCTTTTCAGTCATCGGGCTGCTTCCCGTCTTTAAGGAATGCTATTATTGCATCTATCCAACTAGGTCCCATCCCCACACACATTGCTTCGCGCTCTGTGTTCAGTGGTTCTATGCTTGGACCAGGCAAGTAGTCAACCATTATCGTCATTGCCTTTCCAGGTTGTATTACACTAGCCAGGTTGGCCAGGGCATCAGCGTGCTGTAGTCGGCAATTCTGAAATAAGGACACCAATCTGCCAACCTCCTTTACATAGGCCGACATCCTTTCGTCTCGGGCTGTGAACTCACATGTTGTCTGGTTGACTATAAGCTGAGAGTCACAGAAGACTATCACCTCATCTGCTTCTACTACTACTGCCAGTTTCAGTCCTGCAATCAATGCTTCATACTCTGCTTCATTGTTTGAGGCCTTGAACCCTAAACGAATGGATTGTTCTAGTATCTGTCCATCTGGAGATACCAGTACTACTCCTACCCCCGCCCCTTGTCGGTTTGAACTCCCATCAACAAACAGTCGAAAGGAGTCGCGCGATGTAAATGTTGCAGGGCCTGAGTTTTTCTTCCTTCCTTTGTTCCGTTGCCCTCGGCTGGGCTCCTCTTTGTTCGTTTGGACGTCGTTCACCTTGGCTCAACGGAGCCCAATGTACGATGGCTCCTGGTGTGAACTCGGCCACGAAGTTGGCCAAAACTTGGCCTTTGATTGCTGTTCTAGGTCTGTATTCCAGGTCATACTGGCCCAAGGCCACTGCCCATCTGGCTATTCTGCTTGTCAGATCTCCTTGCTGCAACAGGGATTTCAAAGGATGTTCGGTTAGCACCACAATTTTGTGGGCTTGAAAGTAATGGTTCACCTTCTTTGAAGCCATTACTAAAGCAATCGTTAACTTCTCCAAGGGTAAATACCTGATTTCTGCATCAGCCAGGGTTTTACTTACGTAGTAAACAGCCCTTTGTTCCCCTTTTTCTTCTCGGATTACCACTGCACTTACCGCATGTTTCGAAACTGCTAAGTACAGGAATAGCTCCTCTCCAGGTTCTGGATTTGAGAGAACTGGAGCCGTGGTCAAATACTTCTTCAAGTCGGCCAAGGTGTTTTCGCACTCTTCTGTCCATTAGAAGTCTGTGGCCTTCTTCACTAAGTTGAAGAAGGGTTTGCATTTGTCAAAACTTCTGCTTATGAACCTATTCAGGGCTGCAGCCCTTCCAGTCAACATCTGCACTTGCTTCACCGATGTTGGGCTTTTCAGTTCTAGGATGGCCTTGATCTGATCTGGGCTGGCCTCAATGCCCCTTCTGGTGACCAAGTATCCCAAGAACTTACCAGATCCAACTCCAAATGCACACTTCGATGCATTGAGTTGAAGCCGATATGTTTTTAGGATGTCAAAGACTGCCTTTAAGTCTTCCAGATGGTCTTTAGGTTCCCTGGTCTTCACGACCATGTCATCGATGTATACCTTCACTGTTCAGCTAATTAGGTGTCTGAACATCTTGGTTACCAATCTCTGGTAAGTTATTCCTGCATTTTTCAACCCAAAAGGCATCACTTTGTAGCAATACAGCCCTTTTGGGGTGATAAACGCAATCTTCTCCTCATCTGGGGGGTACATGGCTATCTGATGGTACCCCATGTAGGCATCCAGGAAGCTCATCCTTCCATGCCCTGAAGTAGCATCCATCAATTGGTCAATCTTGGGTAATGGGAAACTGTCTTTGGGACAGGCCTTGTTTAGGCTGGTAAAGTCCATGCAGATCCTCCATTTACCATTCTTTTTTTCACCACCACTGTATTCGATAGCCATGTCGGGTAATTTACCTCTCGAATGGCTTTGGCCTCCAGAAGTCTGTCTACTTTTTCTTCCACTGCCTTAACATGCATCAACGTCGGTCTTCTTGCTCGTTGGATTACAGGTTTGGCCGACCTGTCTACGTTCAGTTTATGGCAAGTGACCTCAGGGTCAATGCCAGGCATCTCGTAAGGCGTCCAGGCAAATACCTCAATGTTTGCTCTCAAGAAAGCCTCCAGTTCTTTTTCCTTTTCCTCGGCTAAGCCTGAGCCGAGAAGGAAGAAACGTTCCTCATCCCCTTGCTGGACAAGGATTTTCTTCAGGGCTTCTTCACTCTTCTCGGTTGGCTTTTTGCCGACGTCATCTAGGACTTCCATGTCCTCGTCTTCGATCTCTACTGTCTCTGGTTCTCGTATGCTGCAGGTGGATTTCATTGCTGCCATGGAGCAGTTCTTTGCCTGCAGCCGATCCCCTCTAACCTCCTCTATCCCATGCTCTGTTGGGAACCGCAATAGCTGATGCAACGTTAAGGGAACAGCCCCCATTGCATGCAGCCATGGCCTTCCCAAGATAACATTGTAGGGGGAGGGTGTGTCGATTATGGTGAATTCTGTTTTTATCTTTTTGGTGCCAGCCTGCACCTCCAAGCTTGCTGGTCCCAGCGGCCACGTCGGCGTTCTATTGAACCCGACCATTGGACTGTTGGACTGCTCCATATCGTCTGGGTGAAGGCCAAGCTCCTTGTAACACCTGACATACATGATGTCACAAGAGCTGCCTTGGTCAATTAGGATGCGCTTCACTTGGCACTCCCCAACCTGGAGGGATACTACCAAGGCATCGTTGTGTAGATGCTGCACCATCTCAAGGTCGGCTTCAGTAAAGGACACTACTGGTCCCTGGAACTCCTTAGCCCGAGGTCTTTTCTCCCGGACCTGGTACACATGCTGCAAGTGCTTTACCTTCTGGGTCTCCCCCCTTATTTCGTTTTCGTTGACCTTCGAGTGAATTACATTAATTACCCGAGGTCCGCCCGCCCGCTGTTGCTGTGCTGGGGGAGGTGGAGCTGCTGGTGCCTGAGGCAGTCTTACCTGCTCTTCCCTTATCCTGGCTTTATCTACAAGGTCCCTTAAATGGACTTGCCTTACTAGGTCTTCCAGGTGTGCTTTCAAGGCTCTACAGCCCTGAGTCAGATGCCTATCTTCATTGTGGTAAGCATAATGCTTACCAAGGCTTCTTCCCATAAACTCTCCTGGTACCCTTGCTAGTGCTCTGAAATAAGGCTGGGTTCGGATTTTCTCCAAGACTTTGTAAACCAGAATTCGAAATACAGTTGCGACTGCCTGTGCAGCCCTCAGTCCTATCTCTTGCTTGTTGGATCCATTGTTACCTCGGCCTCACTTTGGCAAGCTGTTTCCTTTCTCTTACTTTGTTTTCTTAGTCCCTGGCGTGTCTTTCTCGGCTCTGGCATATTTATCAATTCTAGCCATGAGTTCTTCCATGCTTTTTGTCAATGTCTTTGCCAATGACTTTCGTAGTGGACAATCATCTTTTAAGCCGTTCTTGAAAGACACGACCGCCACCTCTTGGTTGCACTCCGGTATTCGGTTGAATACCTCATAATACCTTTTGGCATAGGCTCTCAGGCTTTCGTCCTTGCCGATTTTCAGAGCCATCAGGGCGTCTACCCTTAACGGCTATAGTTTGTTTGTCATAAACCTAGCCACAAACATCTCGGCCAGGACTTCCCAGGTTTTCACGGTTCTTTTCGACAACTTGTGAAACCAGTCTGATGCAATTTTTTCGAAGGATGAGGGGAACACCTTCCAAAGCAACGGCTCGTTCCCGGTGTATAACGCCATCGAGTTCAAATACAAGCCGACGTGAAGTTGGGGTCCGACTTCCCGTCGTAGATCTGGAATCTCGGCATGCTAAACCTCTTCGGGGCTTCGAATTTGTCCAATTCTACCGAGAATGTTGTTCTCGGCTTGACCGGGGAGGTTACCTCGGCATCTTGTTGCCTTCTCTGTAGGTAATCCCTTAGGTCCTCCTTGGTGCGACCAGGAGCTCGGCTATCTCCTGACTTCAGCCTTTTAAGTGCACTACTCTCAGCTTCGTTGTGAGCCCTCTTCAACCTTTATCCATTAGTTGCGTCGAAGTACAACTCCTGCCTTTGAACATGCCGATGTTCTTTGAGGTCTGCTTCCTTGGTGCGATGTGTCCTTCGAGATTCTTCCCTTCTCGACTCTCCTCGCCCGACCTCCCTTGAAGGCCGGTGAGAGTGTTTTTCACTCCTGGTGTGCTGGGGGGCTACAGGGATTGTTTTCTACCCTCCCTTCTGGGCATTGGCCGCTGGAATCGGCGTATCCTGCAGTGGGAATGGTGGCTGCATGACGTTGTTTTGCATCATGAAATTGACGACCGATTGCAAGTCTGCCAATTTGTTTGCCATCTCCTTCATCTCATCGTCCCTCCGTAGGTATCTATCCTTCCATACCTGAAGGTCGTCCTCGTTGTAATACCCGCTTTGGTCTGTTTTCTTTGGTACGTCGCCTCCTTTCCTCCGTGATTCTGATCACGAGTCTCTTCGTTGCAGTTGTCTTCTTCGACGTCAAGGTCAACAGGTTTCCCACTCCCAATAGGAGTGTCATCCCCAATCTTCTCTTTCTGTCCGTTGTTGGCCATTTATTCTCCTTTCTTTCCCACAGACGGTGCCAAATTATGTGTGTCAATTTCCGACCACACTGCCAAATTAGTACTTAGCTGGAGAGCACTGGCAGAATAGATTAGTCCCGAATAACCTGCAATAGAAAGAAGAGATTCCGGCGGTGGTTCGTCCACCCGGGGGCACTCCGATGATCAAGTCAATTATCTCTCAAAGATAGCAAAAGAGCTTAACTCACTATTCAGAATATAAATTGCGTACCTTAGACCTATGGAGATGCCTCCCTTTTATAGCCAATACAATCCTAGTCCCAATAGAAGCCTAGCTCTATTGGACTTAGGATTTATTACTAATCTTGGACTCCTAGTAGGATTGGGATAAACTCTCTAAGAGTCTTATCCTTACCCAAACTGAAGTCCCATTCAATCCAGGACTCTTGTCCTTTATCTGCTTATCTCGAACTCCGATATCTTCAGAGATAACCTTGGTCTATCCGAGATAACCTCAGCGTTATGACCAGGACACGTGGCATCTCGGCTGACACTTCGGCATCACCTTGGCCACGTGTTGGCACTCAGAAAATATGTCCCCACAAGAGCTATGTTCAAATTTACGAAAATTAATTTAGAAATTAATTATTTTGGGTTTGATTTTGGAATATCATGCATGAATTGAGTCTAATTTCTACATGCAAGGACAAATTATACAAGTTTTAATATTTTGATTGTACATACATCATGGATTTCTAATAATTGAATTCATGTTTTGATGAAATAAGAATTAAGCTTTGGAAATTTATGGATTTATGAACAATAAGCTTAATTTATAAATTAAAGGAGTTTTGATGTAAATGATTTAAAATGGATTATATTTTCTTGATTATTTAAGAGTTTGTATGTTTTTAGACAAGTCATGTATGAACCCAAGTCTTGAAATTATTTTGAAAGCTCAATTCAAGTTTTAGAATTTGTGAGTTATGAAGTTTAAGGAAATGAATTTGAAGTAATTTGGGCTTGTATGACGAATTCTTGGAGATATGAACTTCGAGTCTTGTAGAATTGGCATTATATCATGATTAGAAGTTGTATGGTTGATATATGGGTTAAAACATGTAAGTTGTATCATTTAAAGTTATGTTTTGAAGCACAATCAACATTTTAGAAAACCCATAAATTGGCTTCGTCGCTCGAGCGGAGAAGTTGCCGCTCGAGCGTAGAATACAAGCAACCAGTACTTTTGCAGACCAAAAGGGTCCACTCGAGTCGTCGAAGCTACGCTCGAGCAGAGGGCCCTGTTTCAGAAATTTTGAAAAAATATTTTATGCTTCGTTTTCCGTTCTCTTTCATTTCTAAGTACTCTTAGGCATATATTGAGCATTATAAAGGGATTAAAAGAGTAGAAAAGAAGCCTAAGAGAACTAAACAAGTTAAGAACGGAATAAATTGAATTGTGACTCGATTTATATGTGTATGATGAATTGTGTAGGGTCAACTATAAGGGCAAACCAGGCATTTGAACGCTGTGAGTAATAACTTAGTAAAGGTATGTTCAACTTTATTTAATGCCTGTATGATAAAATAAGATATGTTTTCTGAAATGCTATGTTTCTGTACAATGAATGATTGTCCAATTTTTGACAATGTATTCGTGGAATCCTTAGCATCATGTGATATATGTTGGCTGTTACTCGGTATCGGAGGTTCCATTATAGAACTTAATATGTCTGCACTCTGTTACCCATACCGAAGGCTCTATCATGGGGCTCAGCATATCTATTCTCTATTACCCGAATCTGGAGGTTCCTTTATGGAACTGGTTATTTATAACCACCATATGTTCTGCATCTGTTCTGTATCTGTTCTGTTAGCGCTAATGGATGTACCACATATGATTAAGCATGAACTCTGATTTCTGTATATAATCTGAACAAGAAAATGAATATAAATATGAACATGAATCTGTTATAAATCTGAATTATGATTTCTTAATCTAGTATGGACATCATTCATTAAAGCCTTTTACTCTGTTCTTATTTACTGGGTTCTAACTCAATGTATTATTTATGTACGTAAGTGATCAAGCGCGTGACCAGGCTTAGAGACATCTACCTAGAATCTGTTTTTGTCGGCCAACCTATGTGTCTCCCGTGGAGGTTCCGAATATGTCAAGTGGTTATGGCTATATGATTTAAAGTTTAAGTTTTGTTTTCTTGTTTGGTTAAACAACTCTTTGTGTATTTTGTAAATAGGGCTAAGTCCTTTTTCGTCTAATCTGTATATATATATAATGCCGTAAGGATGATGCGTATATATGTATGTAAAAATTTTAAAATTTTTCTATCTCATATAAGTCTACACAGCTCAATGGACGTTGTATATTTGTTATTTGCTTCCGTTAGCCCCTAATATTATGTTGATTTGTCTCAGAGGCCTTCAGTAATCCCAGGATTACTAGCCAGTTACGATGCTAAACCTATAGGGGCGAGTTTGGGTCGTGACAACCATACACCATTGCAGCCTGGTCCTTGGCACACACGACTGCCTAGGCACGAGAGACTTGTGGGAGAAAATGGGATTCGAATCGGGTTCTCAGTTTAGGAGTTAGAGCCAAATTTCGGTCTAGGCAAACTATTTTCTTAAGAAACTTAGAATTCAAGGTGTTGACGCTCCAAAATCACCAAATGGCGTCGGATTAGCACAAAACTTGGCACACACAACTGCCTAGACACGAGAGACTTCTGGGAGAAGACGGTACTGGAATCGGGTTCCAGGTTTGGGAGTTAGAGCCGCATTTTAGTCTAGGCAAATTAGTTCCTTAAGAAATTTAGAATTTAAGGTGTTGACGCCCAAAATCACCAAACGACGTCGGATTAGCACGAAACTTGGCACACACGACCATCTAGGCACGAGAGACTTGTGGGAGAAAACGGGACTCAAATTAGGTTCTCGGTTTGGGAGTTAGGACCGGATTTCAATCTAGGCAAACTAGTTTCTTAACAAACTTAGAATTCGAGGTGTTGACTCCCCAAAATCACCAAACGGCGTCGGATTAGCACAAAACTTGGCACACACGACCGCCTAGGCACGAGAGACTTGTGGGAGAAGATGAGACTTGAATCAGGCTCCCGGTTTGGGAGTCAAAGCCGGATTTCGGTCTAGGTAAACTAATTCCTTAAAAAACTTAGAATTCGAGGTGTTGACGCCCCAAAATCACCAAACGACGTCGAATTAGCATAAAACTTGGCACACAGGCGTCGGATTAGCACAAAACTTGACACACACGACCGCCTAGGCACGAGAGACTTGTGGGAGAAGATGAGACTTGAATCAGGCTCCCGGTTTGGGAGTCAAAGCCGGATTTCGGTCTAGGTAAACTAATTCCTTAAAAAACTTAGAATTCGAGGTGTTGACGCCCCAAAATCACCAAAAGACGTCGAATTAGCATAAAACTTGGCACACACGACTGCCTTGGCACGAGAGACTTGTGGGAGAAGAAGGGACTCGAATCAGGCTCCCGATTTAGGAGCGAACTGGATTTCGGTTTAGGTAAAAATTATTTACTTAATTATCTTTGTAATTGTATAGTGGTTAAATTTTTATATTTTTTTGTAATTAACATATTAACACATAATTATATTGTCATTAATTATTTTTGTTTTTTGTTTTCAGATATTTCCCAAGTAATAGTTTGCTTCTTGTGGAATGCATGCCCGTGAAGAATGCGATTAACTTTTATTTTTGTTACCCACGGAGAATGATGAGCAAAACTTTTGTTTTTGGTTTATATTATTTTGAATTGTGAACATTATGTATTTAAACATTATATGTGTATTATGGAACATTATGTAGTGGGGTAATTTTGCTGATGTGTAATTATGAATGCAAGAATATTTTTATTATGGTGAAATTGTTATTTCTATACAGGAATTTTTATATTATTATACAATTATATTGATTTCTTTTTCAATTTTTTTTCCATTTAATACAGGTAATTTTAATATTTTTAATAATTTTATTACAGGTTTTTTTTTTTTTCTTCTTTCTTCTTCTTTTTTTTTTTTTTTTTTGTGATGGCACCACACCGTCGCAAAAAAAAAATTAGAATTAAAATGTATTTTTTTGGCGACATAGGCAATGCCGTCGCAAAAGAAATTGGCGACTGAGGTCATTTCGTCGCAACAAAAAAAACATTTCGTGATAGCATTTTTTTGTCGTCTCAAATAAAACTTTTAGCGACGGTATAACATTGCATTCGCAAAATATCTCAATTGTTTTACATATTATAGGCGATAGTAAAATGTCGTTTCAAAAGGCAACATTTGCCGTCGCAAAAAAAATGATATCGTCGCTAAAACGTTTTAGCAACGCCCTCTATTATGACCCCCCCATTTGCCGTCGCTAAAAGTCATTTACCGTCGCTAAAAGTTTTTTGAGACGGCATTAGGAGTATTAGCGACGACATTTTGCCATCGCAAAAAATTGAAATTTTTGTAGTGAGAGAAATTTTGATTCAATAAAGTGTTATTTATGACTTTCCAATGAGCTAAGATATTTAAAAAGGCTAAATGTGGAGTGCCTCTATTTACACACCACATTTCCTCTCAAGGCACACCACTACTCAAGGCACACATTTAGTAATTTGATAAATACAAAATTTTCTCAATACACACCACAATCTTTCATCTTTACCCTTACACATTCCACCCACATCTTCCATCTTCACCCTTATTCACTCACACACCCCACCCACAATCTTCCATCTCTCCCTCCATTCTCTGTTTCATCAAAGACGCTAGTGGTGAAGACCCATTCTCCTTCATTCTCTGTTTCATCAAAGACGCTAGTGAAAACAACTCCACATTGGAGATACAGTAGGTGAGAATTCTCATTTTGCTTAGATTTGAGGGTTTTATGTACTTTTTTCATTGCCATGAGCATTGTATATAAATGTTTGATTTTACGAACCAGTGGCATTGTATATGAAAGTTTGATTTTGCAAACCGTTTGACACTGATCTATCGAACATTAACCTTCTGTTCGGAGTGTTTCTATCGAAATATGTTCGACATTTTAGTGTTGAACAAAATTGAATAGTCCGGCTCTGTACTTCCGAACGAACTTATCCTTTACTATTTTCTGTTTCATTTTCAAAAATGGATGACCCTTTGCATATTCCAACCACTGCCCAGTCCTTTAAGTTGCCTCGTTTCGTAGATCACCTTGACTGCTGTCAATCTCTCTTTTCATTCACGCTCTGCCACTGTCCTCTTCCTAGCCCAGTCGCGCCTTCCTTCCGTCACCAACCCCGCAACCCACCACCTTGCATATCACAAGAATACAGATCACGAGAGAGAGAGAGAGAGAGAGAGAGAGAGAGAGAGAGAGAGAGCGAGGGTTTGTGATGATGGGGATTCGCCGGAGCTGGAGAGGGGCGATGAGGCAGCTGTGGTGAAATGGCCGCGGTTGCAACAATTGTAGCTAGGGTTAGGGTTTGGATGTTATGTATTCAACTAAGGTGTGTATTGATATTCTTTTGTGGTCATTTTGATCATTTTAGGTAAGGTCATTATTGTAATAAAAAATAACCAATTAATGGTGTGCCTCAAAATATGGTGTGTAAGAGGCACCCCTAAATGTGTTGAAAATGTAGTCAGTGAAAGTCAACTTTGTAAAAATTGACTTATGAAATTTTTAAAGGTAAGTCATTTTTGGAAAATGATGCAAAAATATTTTTCTTAAAAAATGGTTTATTTACTTTTGGTTCAACCAAACAACAAAAAATGAGTGAAATATTTTTGAGAAAAATATTTTATGTCAAAACAAACAGAACTTAAGTTGGTATGACATGATATTTTCTTCATCTTTTTTTGTGGTATGTTGCCAATTGAATTACATTAAAATAATTAAATAATTAAAACAATTAAATTGAGAAAAAAATGAACCAATAGATCATACTTTTTTTTTATCAGTAAAGAAAAATTTCATTAATTAACATGAAATTAAAGGTACAGGAAGATGAAATGCACTAAGAGAGATTCGGAAAGTACAAAATATCCCTACTACTGCTACTCGCAACCATACAACCAACCCCTCGGCCTCACAATTTATTTTTAAAACAAAAAAAGTTAAGGACTTAACAAAAAATAAAATACGTGATTCCCCACAAAATCAACCCACCAAAACACCCAAACTGCTAAAATTAACACTCCTAACACCCAAGCTGGTAACCCAATTATTTTATACACCTACTACACACCCAGAGCCCACACTACCCAAGACCCACGCCACCCACGCCTATTCTGCTGCACACACCCACGCCTAGGATGTTGCACTCCCAAGGCCAACCACCCGCCTGAACACAACGTATTCACCATGCCAAGACCCACACTGCTGCACTCCCAAGGCTACACAACGCCTATGCTGCTGCACTCCTGAGGCCACACCACCGAAAAACACCATAGCCAACAGCTCCATGGGCCAACACCGGAATCAACCATCAACCAACCACCCACCTGAACACACCTATGCTGCTAAACCGACCGAGAAAACTCCATAGCCAACACCAGAAAACTCCAACGCCTATGCTGCTGCAACACCCCTGCTAAACTTGACATTGCAGCTCCAACACTTGCTGCCGAAGACAAATCATCACCCACTACCACCACTATCTCTTCCGCTGCAACTCCATAGCCAACACCGCTAACTCACACCCACTGCAGCTCCACACACCGACCAGAACACCGACCAACCGCTGGGACACCTCCATACATTAAGAAGAAGTTCACCCCTCAAACTCCCACCCGAAGAGGAGCGCTCGAATGAAAAACCAGACAGATCTGGATCGACTTCGACACCCATGTTTCCGCCCAAACAAAGCATCGAAACTTCTCCACCAACCTGAACCAGAGTTCACCCCTCAAGCTCCTACTCGCAAAAGAGCGCACGAATGAAGATCCTGGACGTCCTCTGATGAATCAGCTATAGCGGCCCTGAGTCACCAAAACAAACCAACCGCAGCAACACAAAACACACCTAGGTGGGAGAAATGGGGGAATCAAGTTTATTGGAGGAAAAAACTAACAAACGAACACCGGAAAGAGCTAGGCCAGCCGACCGCCATAGCCGAAGGCGGCGGCCGGCCGGCAGGCCCAAGAAGAGGCCTGGGGAGGAGGTTTTTAGAGAGAGAGAAAGAGAGAATAATATTGTTAAGAAAAAACTTGGGGGTTGCAAAATGCCAATAGATCATACTTTATGGGGATAAAGTCTAATTTAGCCAATTATGGTTTTATATACTTTGATTACGATAGCATGTATTCCCAATACCTTTATGTTGTAATATGAGTACATTAATATGACTAAATTATGACTATGTAATTTGCATAACATCCGATCATAATCAATTTCATTGTCTTATGTCCATGGATTGCTGATCAAAGGCTGATTCTTATTTATTTATTTTTAAATTTTTTTGTCTCATCAAATAAGGTAGAGAAGTGAGAGAGAAATTATAACAATTATTTTGTTTACAAAATAGGTGATGGTGGATAAATAAAACTTTTTTAACTGATTACAAATTACAATGGCAAAGCATTTCTCATTTAAACCAATGGTCTAATCAACAATGAAATCTTTTCGGTGTGTTTATATTATGAATTTGAGTTGAAATTTGAAAAAACAAAGAATAATCTTAAGTAAAATTTGAATGAAATCTATGTACATTTCGCTTACTTTTTTTTTCACCAAATTTTTACTCAAAGTTATTTTTCAAACACAATTTTTAAGTAAAAGTATGAAACATGCACACTCTATACTTACACCAAACAAATTTCTCATAGTTTTGCGTCTCATTTCTCAATAATACGTTATTTTTGTTTTTATTTTATAAGTAGAAAAGAAACATTATGCATGAATCACACGAATTTCTCACTCATTTGTAGTTTTGCGTCTCATTTCTCAATAATACGTTATTTTCATTTTTATTTTATAAGTTGAAAAGAAACATTATGCGTGAATCATACGAATTTCTCACTCATTTGTAGTTTTGTGTCTCATTTCTCAATAATATGTTATTTTTGTTTTTTTTTTAAGTATAAAAGAAATATTATGCATGAAACCCACGGCAAGCCAAATTGCGAATAATTGATTGAAGATTACCATCAAAGCCCTTTCGTCTAGAGGACAGTTCAACAGAAACTATCTGGTTTGGTTTCTATATTCAAGATTCACTTTTTAAAAAATTAATTTTTTTTGTTTTCTTTTATTTTTTTATTTTTATTGAATTTTTTTAATATTTTACGTAATTTTTTTAATTTTTAGATACACCTAATATAAATACACTTAAAAATATAATATTTGTGAAAAAAATCTTTTGAAAATTCACTAAATATCAAAAATACAAAAAAAAAATATATGAGAATTCAATACATTTTTCGTAATATTGTGTATTTATTAATTTTTTAAAATATTTTTTTTATAAATATTTTACTTTTTAAATACATCTAAGGGGTGCCTCTAAAAAAGTATTAAAAAAAATTTACTTAAAACTTTAAAAATATTCACTATAAATAAAAAAAATTGAAAAGTAAAATACTCAATTTTCAAAAAATTAAATAAAAAAAATTAAAGCCAAACAATGAATTTTGAAACAATATATATATATATAAACAATAGAAGTTGTAAGAGTAATTATTTGTGTCACATGTGACATTTAGGTGGTGTTTGATTTGATGAAATAAAATGAAATAAATTTTAAAAATTATTTCTATGTTTGGTTGAAGAGAAAAATAATAAAAATAATATATTAAAATGAAATTATCATTTATTATTATAAATGAATAACTATTATATTATAGAGTATAAGAAATTTCTATTATATATCATTTCAATAAATTAAATAAAATATAAGTAATAAGAATGTAATTATGAAATATTAAAGAGTAATGCTAGAAATCTCAAAAATTCTATTAAAATTTTTACCAAATATCTCACATAAGTGTGAGACTGACACAATATGAGTCTCATGTGAATTGCACACTCATATAAGATATTTAGTAAAATTTTTGATAAAATTTCTAAAATCTCTAACATTTTTGAAGATTTAAACCATAGAATTTGACATAAATCTCACGTGTGCCAAACGCAATGAGTTATGATCACCAAATCAGTCCCAATTAAACTATTAAAAAAATGATGAAAACAGTGTTGTTGATACAATCTATGGACCGTGAACACGTAAGGGTAGCCCAGTTGGTTGAGGGCAAGGAATCAGAGACTTAGGAGTTTGCTCCTCTCTAGGTCTCAGGTTCGAATCCCACCCCCAGCTGACTATTGGCGGGCCACTACGTCTTTGCCTGGTCGATCGGCTCAGAGCCCCGAGATTAGTCGAGGTGCGTCACTCCAAAGGAGTGCTGGCCCGGATACTCGGTTATCAAAAAAAAAAAAAAAATCTATGGACTGTGACACTGTTAATTAAATTAATGGATAAATTACATTTTGCTCTCTTATATGGCTATGTTTTTTTTTTTTTTTTTTGACTCTTTAAATTTATTTTTTTATTTTAGCTTTTTATATTTTAAGTTTTTTTCATTTTATTTCTAAAATTAAAAATTATTCAACATTAGATAAAAAAAAATGACATATCTACTGTCATATGATGTAAAAATATTTTATTATATATAATTCACAGCATAAATTTAAACTCTAATATAATAATATATATTTTTTATATTATGTGACAGTTATTGTGATATTTTTTATTTAATTTTGAACATATAAGGAATAAAGTGGGAAAAAACTATGAAGGCCCAAAGTGAAAAAAAAAAAAAAAAAAACAAACAAACAAAACACAAACAAACTTTAAGGACTAAATAAAAAGGTGATCAAATATAAAAGGAGCAAGAATGATATACTCTTTAATTATATCATAACATATCTAATTATACTTTAGCCATACCATTTTTTTTTTTGGGAGGGGGGGGGGTGTTAGAGCGGCTTTAGGAACTTAGGGGTGTTTTAGAAAAATAGTTAAAAGTTAATTTTTTTTTAAAAAAACGTGTAGAAAATGTGACTTAAAATAATTTAAAAATTAAAAAGTGACTTTTTAATCCATTTCTCAAAATAAACTTTATTAAAGAAAAATTCAAAACTGTGCAGAATCTCTAATTAAATTCTGATTTTTTATTTTTTATTTTTAGCATAAAAACCCATTGGGCGTAAGTAAATGATATGACCTTTTCATCTGCCTCGGAAATCTTCCAACTTTTCGTACTCCAAAACATTATCTCGTGAAATATTAAAAATGAAAAAATAAATAAACATTATCTTATGAGACAACTTTAATTAGATCCAACATATAGTGTTAAATTAGGCTAAAGTTACAAAAAGTATGATGTTTTCATAGGTTGCAGAACATATATATATATATATATGCGTATGTGAGAATATATATATATATATATATATATGTTTACACTAATTTAAAGAAGATGAGCATTTTGATTTTTCTGAGACAACCTGCAATCACAGATACAATAAATCTTGTGAATACTTTTTAGCTGAGATGATCAATGGGGGACATTTCAATGCTTAAGTTAGTCGGCATTGTTGGAAAATAATTTTTTAGTAATTTTAATTTGAAATTAAAGTGGAATTTAGGCGCCGGTTAAGGTGGGTCTGAGTGGTTTTATATTTTCTTAAATGAGAAGATTGCAATACAAAAATAATGAGGCGAAACCATTGAGTTGTGAATGAGAATTGTTTCATAAAGTGAGCATAAATAAAGTTGAGTTTAGATTTGGATTTAATCTTGGTTTGTACTGGGCCTAGACTTGTATTTGTGTATGTGTTGTGTTTGGTCTTAGACTTGGACTTGGACCTAGTTTTGAGTTTTGGGCTGAGCTGTGCTGCGCTTAGTTTTGCATATGTTTAAGATTGGGCTTGAATCGAGTTATGACCCAACATCCGTATCCATTTTGCAACCCATCTAATTTAATTCTCAAAACTTATGCATTATATACACATTATGATTTATATAATGGTTTTGGAGTTTTGAACCTTTGTAACTCTAACCTTAATGGCTATAGTTGATGACATTTGATGACTCCATTAATGTTAACCTTCATGGCTAAGGCTCTCTCCTACTAGTATAAATAGAGGCCTTTCTCCTCAAACTTAGTAGGTTGTTTTTAGAGAGGATTTGTGATGGAAAATGAGATGTTTAAGATAAAAAGTTAGAGATGATTTTTTACACCAAAGAAAAGTTTTTCTATCTTCTTTTATTAGCTTCTTCTTTGGTTCTTGTTAGAGAGAATGCATTCATTGTCAAGTTTGCTGAAACTATTCAGAAGGTGTTTCTGTATTAGCTGATTTCGACCGTCGTATCTTGTGAGACAGACGTCAGCTTACCTCCAGCATCCATCGAGAGGTGGTGAATCTGTTTTAAGTAAATTGTCTAGTGCGGAATTCGGTTTGTTTCTTTTCTTATCATTTGTTTTTATTTTTTTTCAAAAATTTAGTTTACAAAGATGAATTCTAATCTTTAGTTATCCATGTTAACAATTTGTTTTATTAGTAATGTAATCTAATTCATTTATGCATTTTAATTGTGTATTTTATTCTATATTTCATCATTTTAATAAAAAAATTATTTTTTCATTTCTATTTAATTTATTTTATACATTGTTCATGTGTTATTATGCAAAAATATCAACAATCTTAAAACATAATTTTATAAATATGTTTTGATAAAACAATTTAGTTTTTAGTATAATTTTATTCTAGTGACTCTTGGAATTTAAATTAATTTAATTGCCTAGAGTTATTGAAATTTGAGTTGTTTGTTTCAAGTAATTTATTCATACAAGTTATTTTTTGTTAATTAGTTGTTATTGCATGAGTTATTTGATGGTTAGTGTTTAAGTTGCTAAGAGCTTATAAAAATAAAATAAGAATTTTATTTCTTAAGATTCTTACTAATTTATTTGATTTGTTTGTTATTTGTTTACTTTTGTAATCAACTTTCTCTACAGGTTTACTTAAACATGAAAGCAGGATATATAATACGAACAAATAAAATAAATTGGAATTAGTAAATTGGACTACTATTTTTTTTTTTTTTTTTTGGAACAGGATTACCTTTGCGTGGAATAAGGAATAATATTGGACCTTTGGAATTTTAGTGAATTTAATTATTCACTTTATAGTTCAGTTTGATTTTGGATTTATTCCGTATGTTGTTTTGAAAAATTAGTAACAATTTTGATTTAATTTGATTAATTAAATTCTAGGAAAATCAAAGTATTGGAATTCATGTTTTGAGAATTTCAAGAGATTCGTCTAGTTGAGAGGTTTCTAACGATATCAAATATCTCCAAACAAGTTTGGTTTAGGAGAAAATTTGGTAAAACTATTTTGATTTTTCTATATAATAGTTTTTTTTTTCTATGATTGCTTATGATTATGTTACATTATCGAATGGTGGTATAGTTTGGTATTGTAATGATATTAACTCTTATTCATTCTATTTATTTTTCGTTGTATCAATTGCGAGTTCTTTCAAGTCTTGATGTGTAATCAATGAAATTACTCCATTTTTTTTTTTTTTAGGTATTCATGAAATGATAAATGGGAGTTTAACTCTATGGTTATATATATTTGCTCATAGTTGCATGGTTGGATTGCTAGTATTATAACCATAATATTCCTTTATGTATAATTGATTTATAGCCATGCAACTCATGACATTCTTGTAACTGCATTGCATCTATAGCCTTTGAATTACACATTGCGAGTTATAGCTGAAATTACTTGTATTGGTTCATTAACTTATCTTGTATCCAAGTGTGTATATGAAAAGTGAACATGGAGTTAGCGGCAACCAGAATAGAGTTTTGTAGTGTTTTATACAAAAATAAGTATTACAAGTGGAGAAGTGTGTTTTTGGGTAAACAACGATTCCAGATGGAACCATGAACTCTGTTTTGCAGATTTAGACGATTTGTAATTGTAACAGTTTTAGTTGTAGTTGCATTTCCATTTCTATTTGTACTGGTTTTAATTTCTAATTTGTAATAGTTTCACCATAATGAAAGGAAGAAGGAATAAAAGAAATTATAAACCTTCGGGTTTAGAGAAAGTCTTTGGGATTAATTTTATTATTCTCAAAGTGTTTTGGTTTTCTATAATAGAAACCAAAGTTTAGCATTGGTTAAAGAAATAGTATTTCTTATTTGTTCAGAAATGACAACTATGATGGATTTGGTTTCAAACCTTTATAGTTAGAGGAAGTCTTTGGGTTTAATCTTTTTATTCCCAAAGTGATAGGAAACCAAGTTTTGAAAAAACTCTTTGGTTATAATTTAATTGTTTCCAAAGTGTTTTGTTTTGGGGAAAAAAAACCAAATTTTAGTATTAACTAAAAGATTTCTGGTTTTTTACTCAGAAATAATGTGCTCAATTCCGGGGATACTAGTTAATTTTTATGAGTGGTGTAATTTTTATAGAAAATTTTAATTGCTTATAAGTTTTATAAACTTGATTTGTTTTAACCTAGTTTATCCCCTGGAAAATTTAATTCTGAATTTGTTTCTCATGGACTAGCAGTCAACATGCTCTTGAAAGTTTTGTCTAAGGTTAACTAGGTCTTAAGTGGGATCGGTGTGACCACTCTAGTCTTCTTAGAAACTTTCCTAACCATGTTTGATTCTAGGGTAAGTGGTGAGATTAGTTTTGAATTAAATTTCAGACTTTGAGATTTTTTAGTGTTAAGTTTAGTTTCTGGAAAAACATAATAGTGAAATTTTGTTGTGATTTTTTTATAAATGGCTTCAAGAGGTGACAACAGAACATGTTGTTCCACCTGACAACCTTAAGCCTTGCGAGATTCTTAAAGGAAGATCTAGAGAGATCAAGTGTGATTAGAGGAAATCATAAGATTGCATGGTAATATATTTGAATGAATCAGATGCAATTAGTATGTTATCCTTGTGTCAATTATAGCACGTATGATTGTTATGTAACTTTGTTTAAAAGCAAAAATGAGACAACATGTTAGGGCGGGTGAACATATTTTTGAATTTTCAAATTCCAAATATATTCTTAAATTGGTGGCTCCTAGTGAATACAAGATCACTAATCACGGAGGTAGAAAACTAGTGATTCCTAAGGGGTGTTAGACCACTAGCTACTCAGTTATGAGATTGTGGTTCCTAGTAGTAAATAGATTACTGATCATATGTTAAGACATAATGGTTCCTAGTATAGTAAAAGAGTCTACTGATCATTTTTCAAGACACGATGATTCCTAGTAATGAAACGGTCTACTGATCCTATGTCAAGACATTGTGATTCCTAGTAATGGAGTGACTACTGATCACATGTCAAAACATTGTGATTCCTATTAGGGGAGAGTCTACTGACCACATGATGAGAAATTAGTGATTCCTAGTGATAAGACTACTAGCCATGTTATGAAGTTCCGAATAGTATACTATTAATCACTAGGTTTGTGATTCCAAATAGTAAGGCTATTGATTTCATAGTGACATATTGGACCAAACTTGTTTTGGTGCCTTGAATTCGAGAAAGACCTAATTCGATTAATGATGGTTTGGGAATATGTTTTTTGTGAGATGATTTTTGAGAGTTTTATAATCATTGTGACACAAAGAATTGTTTAAAGCCCATGTATAAATTTTTTGAGAGGCCAGGAGCCTTTGTATAAATTCTACAAATGTGGGGGTGTCATGCAAAAGGTGTCAAATGTAGGCGAGTCATGCAGAATGTGGCAATACCTAAACCCAAGCGGGTAGGATAGGCCAAAAATCCATTGATTGTATGTTCAATTATTATGCACAATAAAGTAGTGCATATCGATTTTTTGTGTGGACAATTCTGATATTCAGATTTACACAAGAATATTATCAAGAAATTGAGGAAATGGTTTTCATGAGAAAAGAGATAAGCCTAGAAGATGTTAACATGCTAGGACTTTAAAGTTCTTCTATCTAAATCTTCTTAAATTTATATGGTGGCTAGTGAGGCTAAAAGCTTCTTTGAAGCTGTGATTTCTGTAGAACATTTAGCTTTGTCTTGCATAGGTAGTAAGCCTTGGGATGCAAGTGAATAAAAGCCGATGAGATAGGCTTGTTATCAAAGGTTACTGGTAAAGAGAAGGTATGGATTGCTTTGATACATGATCACCAGTATGGTGAGTGTGATCGCAATTATGCAAAGTCTGGAGATACATCAAGATGGATGTTCAGATAGCTTTCCTATATGACGATTTAGTTGAATAAATCTTTATGGAACAACCTGAAGGGTTTGTTAATTCCAGGAAAAAAGATTATAAGCTTGAGAATCATTTAATAATTTGAAATAAAAAACGAAATAATGGCATGAGAAATCTGACTACATTATGTTGTCAAGTGGGTATTGACAAATATGTTTATGTCAAAGACATTGACAATAGTATATGTCGTGGTGTGTCTGTGTGTAGGTGACATGCTCATTATTGGTAGTTATTAGAAAATATTCAATACTACTAAGTGGATATTGTACTCTAAGTTTGATATGAAAGATATGGGCCTTACAGATGTGGTTCTGGGTATTAAGATTCGTAGAACATCTGGTAGTATTGTACTTTCTCAGTCTTATTATGTTGATAAGATACTTGCGAAATTTAATAAATCAGATACAAGTATGTTGAGGACACTGATAGACTTGAGTTTATATTTGGCCGAGAATAATGGTGAAAGTGTATTTCAACTAGAATATTCTTGAGTCATTAGAAGTTTAAAGTATATATGAGTTATGCAAGGCTAGGTATAGCCTACTCAGTTAGCAAACTTAGTAGATACACAAGTAATCCTAATGCTACTCATTAGAAGGGCATTATGTGGGTGTTAGATTATTTACACTACACCCGGGATTTTAGGTTGCATAACACTTGATATCCAGTTGTACTAGAAGGGTATAAAGGCTCCTACTAGATATCTTATACAAAGACTACGAATTCATTAGTGGATATGTTTTCTAATTAGAGTTGCAACCGTGTCTTGGAGATCTTCCAAGAAAATGTGTATCACGAGATCAATGATGGAATCAGAATTTAGTGCTTTAGATAAAGCTACTAAAGTAACTGAATGGCTTTGTCGTTTTCTTGAGGATATTCCATGTTGATCAAAACTTGTGCTAGCAATTTTGTATACTTTGCGACAACCAATCAAGTATTGGTAGGGCACAGATAAAAGGTCTAGACATTTTCGACGAAGACATAGTTCCATACGACGAGTACTCTGGTGTGTTGCCACTATAGACTATATACAGTCTAAGGACGATATTACGGATCTGTTAACGAAAGGGTTAAATCGAGAGTTAGAAGAAAAATCATCAAAATGAATAAGGTTAAGACCTTTAGCGAATGTTACCGGAATAGAAAACCCAACCTAGTTGATTGGAGATCACAAGATCTAAGTTCAAAGGAACAACCTAATTACGTGTAATGAATGAGTCACTGTGGAGATAAATCCTTCTGCCTATTCCTTTATACAGGGATACCCTATAGGGTGAGAGGTTAAGCTGATGTTTTTAATGACCTAAGTGTTGAGAATAGTCAACCGTGGTATAGTGAGCTACTTTATATAGGTTACCTATGTGAGTATGAAATGGGGCCGCTTTTTTAAGAATTGACAAGGCTGAATTCTTTAAAAACACTCACTGAACTAGGCTAGTGTTCTAGAGCCAAACCAGACACACCAGTGAGAATAAGAACAATGGTTGGAGTAACTGCTATGTGAGGTCTGTCGTCTCGGTTTACACAAACAGCAGAAAAGTTTAAGACATCACGTTCACTGGTCAGCCAGTAAATCCGATAGGCTTTTACTACGAAAGATTCAAGGCTAACAACTACCTTTTCTGATGCAGGGTTATTATATGTGCTCTCTCGTCAAGTCTTTGTTGTTTAAACATTGTCCGTTTTTCTTTATTCAGCCAATTTTATTTATGTGGGGGATTGCTGGAAAATAATAATTTTTTGACAACTTTAATTCGAAATTAAAGTGGGACCCAACCGCGGTTGAGGTGGGTCTGAGTGGTTTTGTATTCTCTTAAATGAGAAGATTGCAATACAAAAATAATGAACTGAAACCATTAAATTTTGAATAAAAATTATCTCATAAAGTGGGCATCAATAAAGTTGAGTTTAGATTTGAACTTAGTCTTGGTTTGGACTGGGTTAAAACTTGTACTTGTGTATGTGCTAGGTTTAGTCTTAGACTTGGACTTAGACCTAATTTTGAGCTTTGGGCTGAGCTGTGCTCGGCTTAGTTTTGCATATGTTTGAGATTGGGTTTGGATTGGGTTGTGACCTAACACTCGAATCCATTTTGCAACCCATCTAGTTTAATTCTCAAAACTTATGCATTATATACACATTATGATTTATATAATGGTTTTTAAATTTTGAACCTTTGTAACTCTAGCCTTAATGGCTAAAGTAGATGACATTTGATGATCCCATTGATGTTAACCTTCATTGCTAAGGCTCTCCCCTACTAGTATAAATAGAAGCATTTCTCTCCTAACTTAATAGGTTGTTTTTAGAGTGGATTTGTGATGGAAAATGAGATGGTGTTTTGAGATAAAAAGTTGGAGATGATTTTTTACACCAAAGAAAATTTTTCCTATCTTCTTTTGTTAGCCTCTTCTTTGGTTCTTGTTAGAGAGAGTACATCCATTGTGAAGTTTGCCGAAGCTATTCAGAAGGTGCTTCTGCATAAGTTGGTTTCGACCGTCATATCTTGGGAGACAGACGCTAGCTTACCTCCAGCATCGATCGGGAGGTGGAGAATCTATTTTAAAGAAACTATCTAGTGCATGCTTCGGTTTGTTTCTTTTCTTATTATTTGTTCTTTTTTTTTTCAAAAATATAGTTCACAAAGATGAGTTCTAATCTTTAGTTATCTATGTTAATAATTTGTTCTATTAGTAATGTAATCTAATCTAATTCATTTATGTATTTTTAGTTATGTATTTTATTTTGTATTTCCCTCTTTTAATATAAAATCATTTTGTCATTTCTATTTAATTTATTATATATATATTTTTTATGTATTATTATAAAAAATACCAACATGTATAAATTTTGCTATCAGTTTAATAGTAAAGTAAGAGTTTTAGTAATTGTTGTTGGAAATTTGGTTTTTATAGGCTTATTTTGAGCCAACTTTGAGCCGAAATTTGAGTGGGGTCCACACGTCTTTTGAGGTGGGTCCAAAGAGGTGACGTGTTCCTTGCTGCATGGCAAGTCACACAGTGAAGACGGTTCGTCAAAACCATTTATGAGTGAATGGGAACTTGACGTCGTTTTCGGGTTCGTGGAATGGACAATTAAAGTATTAAATGTAGATTTCCTTGTAAGGCTTGTCCCACATTGGAAACTTAAGAGAACTTATGTGTGTATATACGTTCTAGGTGGCAACACTTGGGTTGAGCCCCAAGGGGCACCCCAAGTTTGTAGAAGGGAGGAGTTATGGACAAATGGAACCTTAGCCCAAACCACCACACACGCGCACGCGCGGCGCCGCCGCCGTCTCTCCGTCCGACCGGCCGAGCCGTGTTGAGTGCGGGTGTAGGTCGAGTCGGTTCTAATGTTAATTTTTTACCAAAATTCATTTGAATTTTTTCAAAATATTCTTACGGGAAATTAATTCAAAATTTGCACCAAATTTGAATCCAAATTTTCTATCCATAATTGTGCCTCTTCCAGTCCAAAATTCCAACAGATAAACTGCCAGAAACTGCCCAACAGTTACGGTTCAAAACTGCTGCAAATTTGTCCAATTTTCAAACTGTATCTGTTCAAATCTGTTTTGCACCTGTTCATTCAAAATCATACATGTTCGGGTCTGTCTAATTGCCTATAAATAGAGACCCAATTCCAACAATTTTAGAGATTTGAAAACATCCTGAAAAACTCCAGAAAAATCTGTCCCCTCCCCGGTTTTGCTCTTTCTTTGCATTATTCTACATAGTAGTTTTATAGGAAAAATTTCAAAGAGTTTAGAACACAGGTTTTGTTCGCCGTATAAATTGTTTGGAGTGCTACTACAATTTGTGAAGATCATTGTATCCTGAGAGATAGATGCCTTTTATCCGTAAGCACCATAGCGGGGCGAATTTGTCTTAAGAATAGAGCGTCACACTCGACTTGATCTTTTTGTACTTTTACATTTCGGTAAAATAAATTCTGTAAGTAATTTAGTTTTATTTGTTTGATTTGTTTCAAGTTATTTATTTTACACAGAAGATTGGTCCAACAATCTTAAGACAGAATCGAATAATTACGTTTATACAGAATTTTTCGTTTGTTTCCTTTTCTCTTTCTTCTTTTTACAAAAATTATTTTCTGTGCTTTACAAAATAATATTCTGGTTGAAAAAACAGATAGTATTAATATACTGTTTGACATATATTAGTAATATATTGTCAATTTTCTTTAACAACTAGTAGTAATATACTGGTGTCATTAACAATTCAGAATATTTTTTTTGTGAAGTTTGTCATAAATTAATTTTGGTTTTCAGAAATAATTTATGAGTGTTCATTAATTAAAATTTTGTTTTCAGTATTTTAATTTTTGAAGTGTTATAGAAATATTTTTCTATGTAGAATTAATTTGTTTAAATAAAATTCTATTTTATTTTCAAATTAATTGGAAATAAAAGTTACAATTCTTGTTTCTTTTATTTTTAACAGAATTTAATTATGTGGTTTTGGTTTAAATTTTTTGTGTAGTATACAATTCTAATTATAATTTTGTTTTATAATTTAGAATTTATGACTACTGAAACTAATACTCAAACAAGTACTAGTGTGGTGGCTGCCATTGCTCCACATCCTTCTCCAGTTATAACTGTACCAGTTAATCACGGTGAAAAGCCAGAGAAGTTCTCAAGAACTAATTTTAAAAGATGGCAGTAGAAAATGTTGTTCTATCTTACTACTCCCAACCTGGCACGTTTTCTCCGTGAAAATGCTCCTACTTTGAAAGAGGATGAAACCGACCGGCAAGTGGTTGCTACTGTCGATGCCTGGAAACATGCTGATTTCTTTTGTCGGAACTACATCTTGAACGGACTTGACAACACATTATACAACGTCTACACTCCAATCAAAATGGTAAAGGAACTTTGGGAGTCTTTGGAGAAAAAGTACAAAACAGAAGATGCTGGCTCAAAGAAATTTGTGGTTGGCAAATTCTTGGACTTTGTGGTGGTTGATTCTAAGACTGTGATCAACCAAGTTCAAGATCTCCAACTTATTCTGCATGACATTCATGCATAATACATGTTTCTCAGTGAATCCTTCCAAGTTACTGCCTTAATTGAAAAATTACCACAAGACTGGAAGGAATTCAAAAACTACCTCAAACACAAGCGCAAAAAAATGTCTTTAGAAGAATTGATTGTGTGTTTGAGGATTGAAGAGGACAACCGCAATTCAGAAAAGCGGGCTGGTAAACATCCAATGAAGTTTAAGGCAAATATGGTGGAACATGCTCCAAAAGCAAAGAAACTGAAATTTTCTGGAAAAAGTTTCTCAAAAGGCTCTAAAGGAAGAGAAACTAAGAAGTACAAGTTTAATGGCAAATGTTACATCTGTGATAAAGAGGGATATCGGGCCAAAGATTGCCGAAGCAAATGCCAAGGCAAAGGAAGATCAGGCAAGAAGTCTGCTCAAGCTAATATGATCGAAGTGGATAAAATTTCCAATGGTGTAGATGACATAAATCTTTCTACAGTTGTTTCCGAAACAAACCTTGTCGGAAATCCTAAAGAATAGTGGGTGGGCACTGGTGCTACTCGGCATATCTGTGCCGACAAAAAGATGTTCACATCTTATTCGATAGTGGACAACGATGAACAACTTTTTATGGGCAACTCCTCAACTTCTAAAGTTGAAGGATAAGGAAAGATTATTCTGAAAATGATATCTGGAAAGGAACTCACTCTCAACAATGTGCTGCATGTATCGGACATTCGCAAAAACCTTATTTCGGATCTTTGTTGAGTAAAAATGGATTTAGGCTAGTTTTTGAAAGTGACAAGTTTGTACTTACCAAAAACGGGATGTATGTAGAAAAATGTTACATGTCTGATGGCCTTTTCAAAATGAATGTAATAACTGTTGTACCCTCTGTTATTAATAAAAATACATATTTTTCTTACTTGCTTGAGTCTTCAATTTTATGGCATGGTAAATTAGGACATGTTAATTATGGATTTTTGCGTAGATTAATTAATATAGAATGTTTACCTAAATTTGACATTGATTTAAATCATAAATGTGAAATTTGCGTTGAGGCAAAATTAACTAAAACTCCTTTCCATTCAATTGAAAGAAGTACGGAACCACTTGAATTAATTCATAGTGACATTTGTGATTTTAAATCAATTCAAACTAGAGGTGGGAAAAAGTATTTTATCACTTTTATAGATGACTATACTAGATATCGTTATGTTTATTTAATTCGAACTAAGGATGAAGTTTTGCAAACTTTCATTCAATATAAGAATGAAGTTGATAATCAACTTGGTAAGAAAATTAAGAAACTTAGAAGCGATAGAGGTGGTGAATATGAATCACCTTTTGGTGAATTTTGTAAAGAACATAGAATAATTTATCAAACCAACGCTCCTTACTCATCTCATCAAAATGGAATTGTTGAAAGGAAAAATAGGACTTTAAAAGAAATGATGAATGCCATATTAATAAGTTCTGGATTACCTCAGAACTTGTGGGGGGAAGCAATACTTTCTGCTAATTATATACTTAATAAAGTATCCCGAAAGAAAGTGAATCAAACACCTTATGAGATGTGGCATGGGAGATTACCATCCTACAAATACTTAAAAATGTGGGGGTGTTTGGCTAAAGTGGTTATTTCTAGTCCTAAAAAGACTAAGATATGTCCTAAAATTGTTGATTGCATTTTCATTGATTATGCCATGAATAATAGTGCATATCGATTTTTGATTCATAAGTCAGAACATTCCGAAATGCATGTAAATACTATTATTGAATCTCGAAATGCGTTTTTCTTTGAACATGTGTTTCCAAGTAAAACTGGACAAGAGACTAGTACTAATAAAAGATCTTATGATGCTATTATTGGTTATGATCAAGAACAAGAGCAAGAGCAAGAGATAGATCAAAATGAGGAAGAGGAACTTAGGCATAGTAAACGTGCCAGAACTTCAAAATCTTTTGGTCCAGATTTTCTAACATTTTTGTTAGGAAATGAGCCCTTAACTTTTAAAGAAGTTATGTTAAGTCCTGAGGCTCATTTATGGAAAGAAGCTGTGAATAGCGAAGTTGAATCCATCCTGCAAAATCACACTTGGGAATTGGCGGATCTACCACCAGGTTGTAAACCTCTTGGGTACAAGTGGATTTTCAAAAGAAAAATGAAAGCGGATAGATCAATTGACAAACACAAGGCAAGACTTGTGGTCAAAGGATATAGACAAAAAGAAGATCTTGATTACTTTGACACATATTCACTAGTTACTAGAATAACATCCATTAAAATGCTAATTGCCATTGTATCTTTGTACAATCTGAAAATTCATCAAATGGATGTGAAAATCGCTTTCTTAAATGGTGAGTTAGATGAAGAAATTTACATGCAACAACCAGAAGGATTTTCTGTTCCAAGAAAAGAAAAGAAAGTGTGCAAATTGGTTAAATCATTTTATGGTTTAAAATAAGCGTCAAAACAATGGCATGAGAAATTTGACAAGGCAATGATATCAAATGGATGTAACATTAATGAGTGTTACAAATGTGTTTATATTAAAAACATAGACAAAGGTTATGTTATAGTATGTCTTTATGTGGATGATTTGCTCATCATAGACAGTAATAATGACATAATTAAAACTATCAAGAAAATGTTGAATAAATATTTAGACATGAAGGACATGTGCATTGCTAATGTGATTCTTGGTATGAAAATTACCAAAACATCAGAAGGTTATGTTTTGTCACAATCTCATTACATTGAGAAAATACTCGACAAATTCATCAAAGATGATGATCATCTTGCTAGAACACCTATGGACGTTAATTTGTTTCTTTTCTAAGAATGTACAGGAAAGTATTTCTCAATTAGAGTATGCCCAAATTATTGGAAGCTTAATGTACTTGATGAACTGCACTCGCCCAGATATAGCTTATGCAGTAAGTAAATTAAGTAGATATACGAGTAATCCAGGAGTAGAACACTGGAAAGCAATTATAAAGGTTCTAAGATATCTTCGATTTACTCATAACATTGGGCTTAATTATACTAGATATCCAGCAGTACTTGAAGGATACTGTGATGCAAACTGGATATCGGATACTAGAGACTCAAAGTTCACTAGTAGATATGTCTTTACTCTTGGTGGGGCGGCTGTATCTTGAAAATCTTCCAACCAGACTTGCATTACTAGGTCTACTATGGAATCAGAATTTATAGCTTTAGATAAAGCTAGGAAAGAAGTAGAATGGCTTTACCACTTCCTTGAAGATATTTCAACGTGGCCAAAACTGGTGCCTATTATGTGCATACATTGTGATAGTCAATCAGCAATAGATAGAGCACAGAATCATATGTATAACGGTAAGTCATGACACATTCGTCGTCGACATAACACCGTGAGACAACTACTCTCTAATGGAATTATTTCCATTGAATCTGTGAAGTCTAAAGACAATATAGCGGATCCACTAACCAAAGGGTTAGCAAGAGAGTTAGTTGAAAATTCATCGAGGGGAATGAGACTTAAGCCTATTAAATAAGAGTTACCACATGGCAACCCAACCTAGTTAACTGGAGATCCCAAGATCTAGGTTTAAAGGGACAACTGAGTTGTGTATGACTCATAAGGATCACTGGGAAGTCAAACTCTTATCCATTTCTATGATGAAATAGTGAAGTCTGCAATGTTTTAGGTTAAGTAATACTTTTAATGATCCTTATATCTAGGAATACCTAGTAGAGTATGGCAGGATACTCTTCATAAGAATCATCTATGTAAGTGTGAATTAGGTCGGTTCTATGAGATTTGTAAATGACTGCAATTCTCTAGAGCACTCATAAAAGACCAGGTTGTTCAGGGTCAAAATAAACACAATAGTGAGAATTAAATTGTGTCCGGTGATATACTGTGTGAGTTCTATTGTCTTGGTTTACACAAACAGCTGAACAGTTCAAGATATCGTGTTCACTAGTTAGCTAGTAAATCCGATAGTGCCTCACAATGGAAGGTTCAAAACCAAAAACTACCTATCATTTGCAGAATATTTTTAATTTTTATACTCTCTATAATTAGATCATGTTGTTACATTTTCTCTTCGTCAAATTCCATTCATATGGGGGATTGTTGGAAATTTGGTTTTTATAGGCTTATTTTAGGCCAACTTTGAGCCCAAATTTGAGTGGGGTCCACATGTTTTTTGAGGAGGTGACGTGTTCCTTGTTGCATGGCAAGTCACACGGTGAAGACGGTTCATCAAAACCATTTATGAGTGAATAGGAACTTGACGTCGTTTTCGAGTTCGTGGAATGGACAATTAAAGTATTAAATGTGGATTTTCTTGTAAGACTTGTCCCACATTGGAAACTTAAGAGAACTTATGTGTGTATATACGTTCTAGGTGGCAACACTTGGGTTGAGCCCCAAGGGACACCCCAAGTTTGTAGAAGAGAGGAGTTATGGACAAATGGAACCTTAGCCCAAACCACCACACGTGCGCGCGTACGCGCGCCGTCGCCGCAGTCCGTCTGACCTGTTGAGCCATACTGGGCGTGGGTGTGGGTCAGGTCGATTATAATGTTAATTTTTTAACAAAATTCATTTAGATTTTTTCAAAATATTCTTGCAGGAAATTAATTCAAAATTTGCACCAACTTTGAATCCAAATTTTCTGTCCATAATTGTGCCTTTTCCAGTCCAAAATTCCAACAGATAAACTACCAGAAACTGCCCAGCAGTTACAGGTTCAAAATTGCTGCAGATCTGTCTAGTTTTTCAAACTGTATCTGTTCAAATATGTTTTGTACCAATTCATTCAAAATCAGACATGTTCGGGTCTGTCTAATTGCCTATAAATAGAGACCCAATTCCAGCAGTTTTAGAGATCTGAAAACACCCTAAAAAACTCCAAAAAAATCTGTCATCTTCCCAGTTTTGCTATTTCTTTGCATTATTTTACATTCTAGTTTTATAGAAAAAATTTCAGAGAGTTTAGAACACAGGTTTTGTTCGCCGTACAAATTATTTGGAGTGCTATTACAATTTGTGAAGATCATTGTATCTTGGAAGATAGACACCTTTTATCCGTAAACATTGTAGCGAGACGAATCTGTCTTAAGGATAGAGTGTCACACACGATTTGATCTTTTCGTACTTTTACATTTCGGTAAAATAAATTTTGTAAATAATTTATTTTTATTTGTTTAATTTGTTTCAAGTTATTTATTTTACACGGAAGATTGATCCAACAATTGTGTACCACAAAGTTGGATTTTCATTTATTGTCGCTTACATTATCATTTTAAGTTTTGCGCAACTACTAACACGCGTTGCTCCTTAAGTAGGATTGTACCTCTTGTCGAGCAACTCTCAACAAAAATTGATAAGTATTATCTCCCTAATTGTGTGCATTTCCTTTACTTAGGCCTAGTTTGATATCTCATGAAAAGGACAAAAAGTTAAAAAGTTACTTAAAAAGTTAAAAACTTATCACTATTTACAAAAAAAATACAAAAAATACAAAAATACAAAAAAAATTACACATAAAAAAATACAACTCAACTTTTTGCTGAAGTGATGGGCTGTCCGCGTGCTGTACTAGTCTAGAAATGATTACCTCCTTCGCGGGCAACTATTTAGACTGTGCTATTCGGCCCGTGGGGGCCACCACATGTCACATTTTGATAATCTAAACCATCAATATGTAGAACTGGTTGAGTATTATATGCTTGTAAAAAATCACGTTGATCGGATATCGCTAACTATATGATCAAATCAGTTTTGTATAAAAAAAATGATGGTGTCAAGTTAACTGGTGAACAAAAACTAATCTGATCAATGTGATTTTTTACATGCATATAGTACTCGACGAGTTCTACATATTGAACAGTTCAGATTATCAAAATGGGACTCGTGGTAGGCCCCACGGGCCGAACAGCACAGCCCAAATTGTTGCTCGCGAATGAGACAATCATTTCCTTATCTCCTACATTCTATCCAGAAAAAGTACGGTACAGTCTATTACACTTTATTTCTCCTATACACTTATTTATATAATTTTTTAATACACATTTTTTCATAAAAAGATAAAAAATTAACTCAAATATTTATATTTTTTTCTTAACTTCTTAATCTAAAAAGATAAAAAGCACTATAAAACACCCCAAACAAATACTTAATTCACAATGTGCCCTGGCCGTGGCCCCAAAACACCGTACTTGGCCTGCCATGACTATTGGATTCGAATTTCCACTCCATCATAATCATTACAAATCGACAGTTTTGCAAGACAACAATATATGATTGTGACGACTGTTTTTGTTTTTGTTTTGTGTTTTTTTTTTTTATTTTAAACTTTTGCCTTTAAGTCATGTTCGGAGCACAAAATCCTTGCTTTAATTGATAGCCTTTTACTTTGTAATAGCATTTTGGAAGAGATAATAAGTTGACAATCTTAGCCTTATTATTATTATTATTATTATTATTATTATTATTATTTTAGAACATTATGTTTAAATCATATATTTGAATAAAGATTTTGAAAGAAAAAGTTAATTAAGAAAAAAAATATATATATTTCATTAAAAAAAAACTTCCCTTACTTTCTTTTTCTTTTAAAATTAGTATTAATTTATAATTTAAACACAAATGCTCTGCCAACTAAAATTCATGCCCCAATAATGCAAAAGAGTATCACTTTGTCATTGAGTGGGGATTGCATTATTAATGTAAATATACAGTAACAATGGTTCATTATGAGAGCTTTTCAAATCTTGAGTGAGACTAGCAATTATTTTGATGACAAAGTGGTAAAGAGTAGGGGATATCACGTGATTCACTAAAAAAAATAAAGCCTCCGTTTGGGAAGTGAATTGACCTTTTAATTTTTTGATTTTTTTAATTATTTTAATTTGAGTTAAAAAGTTTAATTTGGGAAGAATTTTTTAATTTTTTGATTTTTTAAACTTTTTTTATGAGAAAAGAGTGTAATAATTATGGTTAGATGTGATATTTTATTTGTTGTAATTAAAATAGTTTATTTTGTCTTTTGTAGCTATTGTAGCCACAAACCAACTTGCCAAACACCACCAAAAAATAAAAGCAGAATAGGCTGTGTCATATAGCACTGATGTTGCATTAATTATTTATTTATTTATTTATTTTTACTTTTTTTTTTTTTGATCATATTTATTTTTACTTGTTACGTACAATTAACAAGGTAAAGATTAGGTCTCGTTTGGGAACATGCTATTTTAGTAATTTTTTAGCTTTTTACGAAAAGATGTGCAGAAAAGTAGAGAGGTGATGTGACAACTTTTAGTAACTTTTTAACTTTTTAGCTAAAATAGCCACTCCCCAAACGAGGCCTTAGAGAGGATTGGACCTGTGGGAGAGTAGGAAGAATTTTTCTGTAATCAAAAAAAAAAAAAAAAAAGAGTAAAGGCCAAGTTTGGCATAACCTAAATAATATAAAAAGTCAAAAAGTCACTATCCTATTTAAGTCACATCATCTTATTTAAATCACATCACCTCTCTAACACATCACATCAAACCCAATCCAAACCCAACTCATATAAGTCAATAAGTCAAAAAGTACACTTTTTTAGAATATTCCAAACCAATCTGAATCAATATATATATTTATGTTATTGAATTGGAGAGTAAATTTCTCGTAATCATGTAACATTTTAATGGGTACAAATATTTAAAAAAAAAAAAAAAAAAAAAAAAACATGTTTTATGAGTTGTTGGAGACAATGGCTCAGTGAGTGACCCGATATGATAATTGAAGGAGTGTCAGAGTTGATGGACAGAATGTTACTGAAAATTATGAGTGGTGATTGTATTTATACCCAAAACTAAGGCTTGGTTTGACATGTACTAAATAAGTCAAAAAGTTAAAAAGTCATTATCTTATTTAAGTCACATTATTCTATTTAAATCACATCACCTCTCTAATACATCACATCAAACCTAACCCAAACCCAATCCAAACCCACCAATAAGTCAAAAAGTACACTTTTTTAGTACATGCCAAACCAACCCTAAAAGTAATGGTGAAGGGAGCAAAGAGAGAGAACTTTAATTTGAAAATAAGGTCAAGTTGGGCATCTACTAAATAATATAAAAAGTCAAAAACTTATTATGTTATTTAAGTCACATTATTTTATTTAAATTACATCACTTTTCTAACACATCACATTAAATCCAATCCAAACCCAACTCATATAAGTCAATAAGTCAAAAAGTATACTTTTTTAAAACATCCCAAACCAACTCTAAGTATAAACATATATATATATTAAAAATTTTAAGTCAATTTAAAAATTTATTTTTTTAATAAAACCAAGACATCTTGTTGACATTCCTTCTAATTTGTATAAATTTGTAAATGAGTTTAAATAAATTGTATCTTGTAACTCCAATTAAAATTAAATTTAAATAAAAAGAACATATGTAATATTGTTACCACGGTCGCCACCGCTTGAACAACACAACTGTGGCTATCATTGTCACAACACTTCCATCATTATTGCTGTCATTATAACTAATGTTATTTCATTATTATCACCACCTCCACACTCATTAATGTTTTTTTTTTTTTGAAGTAAATTGGTTGATCAAGCTCATACACATATCCAATTTAACAAAATTAGCTGAAACTCGTTTATTAAAATATATGTGTTCAAATATTATTATTATTATTTTTTTCTTGTTTTGACACCCGACATATTTTACCTATTGTACTTTTAGTAGTAAGAGTGTTAGGCCTTGACTTTTTAGTAGTAAAATGTTATTTTAGTAATTTTTTAATTTTTTACGAAAAGATATGCAGAAAAATAGAAAGGTGATGTGATAATTTTTAGTAACTTTTTGACTTTTTGACTAAAATAGCCACTCCCCAAATGAGGCCTTATTGTCTAGAATTATTTACTTTTAGTAGTAAGAGTGTTATTGTCTAGAATTATTCTTTATTAAATGAACATATATTAAATTGAACTATTTTGAATGCATAATCAATTTTGACCCAATCAAGCTTACAAGTTTGTCGCCTCTAATAAAAACTAGTCACCTACTAAAATTTAATTTCAGCATATAAAAGGAAGAGGCGGAGTAAAAAATAAAAATAGTACACTTAACACACATATTATGGTGCCGTTTGGTAACATTTGGTTCGTTTGGAAACGTTTACGTTTTCAGTTTATATTTACAAAAATTTTATAAACTGGTTTTTGTTTATTTTTAGAAAAACATAAACTACAAATGCGTTTGGTAATTAACAAAATGTTTAAAAAATTTTAAAAATATAAAAAAGAGTGAGAAATGGCAAGTGGTGGCAAGTGGCGGGGGAAGACGGTGGTAGAAAGTGGTGACGGTGGGTGGTGGGTAGCTAGTGGCGGGTGGGTGGTGGTGGTAGTGGGTGGGTGGGTGACGGTGGCGGGTGGTGGGTGGTAACGAGTGAGTGGTGATGGTGGTGGTGGCGGGTGGTAGACGGTGGTGGCAGGTGGATGGCGGATGACGGGTGGTGGTGGTGGGTGGTGGTGGTAGGTAGGTGGGTGGTGGTGGGTGGTGGTGGGTGGGTGGGTGACGGTAGCTGGTGGTGGCGAGTGGGTGGTGGTGGTGGCGGGTAGGTGGGTGGGCGACAATGGCGGGTGGATGGGTGACGGTGGCGGGTGGTGGGTGGTAGAGAGTGGATGGTGGTGGTGGCAGGTGGGTGGCGGATGACGGGTGGTGGTGGGCGGTGACGGGTGGGTGGTGATGGCGGGTGGGCGGGTGACGGTGGCGGGTGGTAGGTCGTAGCGGTGGCGGTGGTGGTGGCAGGTGGGTGGCGGATGGCGGGTGGTGGTGGGTGGTGGTGGTGGTGGTGGATGGTGGCGGCGGGTGGGTGGCAGGTGGCTGGTGGTGGTGGGTGGTTGGTGGTGGCAGGTGGTGGATGGTGGTGGCAGGTGGATGGTGAGTGGTGGTGGCAAGTAGGTGGCGGGTGGTGGTGGTGGGCGGTGGATGGTAGTAGTGGGTGGTGGGTGGTGGCGGGTGGATGGCAAGTGGGTGGTGGTGGTGGTAGTGGTGGCGGCGGTGGCGAGTGGGTAGTGGTGGCTGGTGGGTGGTGGTGGCGGGTGGTGGGTGGTGGTGGCAGGTGAGTGGTGAGTGGTGGTGGGGGGTGGGTGGTGGTAGCGGAAGACGGTGCTGGAAAAATGGTGGCGGGTGATGACTAATGTTGGGTGGTAAAAAAAAAAAAAACTGAAAACTTAAATTGGAAACACATTTTTTGTGTTTTCATTTTTTGGCAAAATTTATAAACTGAGATTACTGATTTATAAATCAAAAATTTTACCAAACAAGTTTTTATTTGAGTTTTTAAAATTTTTGAAAATATAAATAAAAAACTGAAAACATAAGTGTTACCAAACGGCACCTTACGTTTTCAGTTTTCTATTTATATTTACAAAAATTTTAAAAACTCAAATAAAAACTTGTTTGGTAAAATTTTTGATTTATAAATTAATGGTCTCAGTTTATAAATTTGGCCAAAAAATGAAAACATAAAAAATGTGTTTCCATTTTGAGTTTTCAAATTTTTTTTTTTTTACCACCCAACACTAGCCACCACCCGCCACCATTTTCCACCACCGTCTTCTGCCACTACCACCCATTACCCACCCCCCACCACCACCACCTGCCACCATTTTCCACCACCGTCTTCTGCCACTACCACCCACTACCCACCCCCCCACCACCACCAGCTACCACCCGCCACCACCACTAACAACCACCCACCTGCTACCCACTAGCCGCCACCACCCACCCTTCGCCACCACCATCACCACCACCCACCACCCATCTGTCATCCACCTGCCACCACCCACCACCCGCCACTACCATCTACCGCCCGCCACCACCACCACCCGCCATCTACTTGCCACCACCACTCACCACCCACCTGCTACCACCACCAGCCACCTGCTACCCACCCGCCACCACCACCACCACCGACCACCACCACTACCACCATCATCCACCACCCACCCGTCACCCACCTGCCACCACCACCCACCAACCACCACCACCACCCACTTGCTACCACCTACCACTCGCCACCGTTACCCACCCACCCACCACCACCACTCGCCACTTATCCCCCACCACCACCACCCGCCATTCGTCACCCACCTGCCACCACCACTCGCCACCACCACCACTACCCACTCGCTACCACCCACCCACCATCACCCGCCATCTACCACCCATTTGCCACCACCACTCGCCACCACCACCACCACCACCATCACCACCACCCACTCGCTATCACCCACCACCTGCCACAGTCACCCACCCACCCACCATCACCACCCGTCACTTACCCGCCACCACCACCACCACCCGCCACCACCTGCCACTACCCACTGCCACCCGCCATCCGCCACCCATCTGCTACCACCACCCATCACCTGCCACCACCGCCACCACCCACCCGCCACCACCCACCACCACCAGCCATCCGCCACCCACCTGCCACCACCACCCACCACTCGTCACCATCACCACCACCACCACCCACTTGCTACCACCCACCACCCACCACCCGCCACCGTCACCCATCCATCCACCACCACCACTCACTTGCCACCACAAACCACACCAGCTACCCACCACCCACCGTCACCACTTTCCACCACCGTCTTCCGCCGCCACTTGTCATTTCTCACTCTTTTTTATATTTTTAAATTTTTTTTAAACATTTTATCAATTACCAAATGCGTTTGTAGTTTATGTTTTTCTAAAAATAAACAAAAACCAGTTTATAAAATTTTTGTAAATATAAACTGAAAACGTAAACGTTACCAAACACGCCCTAAGTAATTAAATTCAAAAGAAATTAACATATTCATTACTACAAACACATTTATGCAAAATATATATTTTAAAGATTAAAAATGCTTGGAACCTCTAAAGTTAGAGATTCCTAAAATGATGTGGACTAATCATGTATTTATTTATTTTTTAAACTAATCACATGTCAGTAGAGATTTTGAAGATTGTATTTTTTAAGGATCTATAATATTATTACTCTAAAGATACATATTGACAAAATAAAAATGCTTACGCTCAAAGTTAGGGACCCATAACTCTTAAAATGATAAAAATAAAAAATTTAAGTTGTCACCCGACATTATCCCACCCCAATCATCAATTAAATAATAATAAACAAATAATAAGTCTCACTCTTTGTACAAATTACATTTGACATTCTCAAAAAAATTTAAAAAAAATTAAAAAGTTACTATTTTATTTAAGTCACATCATTTTATTTAAGTCACATCACCTCTCTAATACATCACTTCAAACTCTACCCACATTCAACCTATATTTCATAAAAAAATAAAAAAATACACTTATTTAACCTTTTCAAACTTAACCTTAATGTAAAGCAACATCTGACCTCCCAATCAATCTTTTATACTACATGACAAATAGTCTACTGGCACCCAAAAACTTCTATAATAGCAGTCTTTGGAGTGTAATCATTACGTTCTTTTGACATAGTTGGTTCCACTTAGCTGTAAATGTGACCGTCAAAAGGTCCTTTTCCGCACATATACAACAAAAAAGTTAAAATGAAAATGGGCACCAGGGCCTGTAATTTCTGTTATTGTGTATACTCTTTTGAACACCTTTATTTAATGGGTTCCACTTGCGGTATTTAACTTAGGATTGGGATCTCGATTAGTTTTTTTTTTTGACTTTTTAACTTAAGGTTAAAAAATTTTGTTTAAAATGAGTATTTTGATTTTTTTAATTTTTATAGAAAAAAAAATGTAATAATTATGAATTAAATGTAATATTTTATTTTATTAAATTAAAAAATTTATTTTATTTTTTTATAATTAAAATAGTCAAAAAATCTCCAAAAAATTTATGCCAAACGAACTCTAAATGGTAGAACCATTAAAGCCAGTAGAAAATAATATTTCTTTATGGGGTTAATTATCTTTTTAGTTTCTAAATATATAATTTGTATCATTTTAAATTTTAATGTTTAAATTATGTCAATTTAATCTTTATGTATAAAAATTATTTTGATTTGATCTCCATATCTAACTTTGTCAATTAACTCCTTTAAATCTAATGGTAAATATAAAAACTAAATTAAAAAATTACTCTTTAAATTTTTAAAATACGTGATTTGTGACCTTTATTTTTTAATATTTAAATTATGTCAATTTAATTCTAAATATAAAATAATGTTTTAATTTGGTCCTCAATCCTAATTTCTTCATTCTCTCACTCTTAATTTTTTCATTCTTTCGCTCTCTGTCTCTCTTTGAATTAGGGGTAAAGTTTAAAAATCGTACATATAATCAGCAAAATATAAAAAATAAGAGCCAACATTTTTGGAGAAAAGTATCTCTTCCACTACAAAAGCATATAATTTTTTTGTGATGGCAAAAAAAATTATCATCCCAATTTTACTTTTCGTGATGAAATGAGATTCTTGTTGCCAATGCATGATTTTACATTTCAACCTTGAAGAAGTGTGTGTTGCCTTTGAATTACACTATTAGCTTTGAGTAGTTGAATCTTTCAACTACAAAATTTGCTATTGGACTTAACCAAGCTAAAAATAAGGTGTGGTTTGAGAAGAGTGACTAATTAGTGATTAAAAAGATAAAATAGATTAAAAAATTAATAAGGTAAAATGTCATATTAAAACTGTTAGGTTTTTATTCTTGATAATCTTGTTTGACAAAACTCCTTTCAGTTGTATTTGTTTTCGCACTTTTATTTTAGTGAGGCTATGAGTTTCTTAGATGCGAATCCAATCCGAATTGTGCCATTGTAGAGAAGTTTTGTGATGTTAATTCTTTCAAGATTGCCACTTCGCTAATTATGACGGGGATCGAGCTGCCCGGTCAGCTTGCGAGGGTCCAGGGGGCAGCGCCCCTTGGCGGGTCCGGGGCAGCGCCACGGCGGAGTCGAGGGGCAGCGCCCCTGAAGCAAAATGCAAAAATGCATTCAAAGTTGCCTGTCCGCTCGAGCGGAGAATGCTGGGTTTTAGAAGTGTGTTCGCCTTCAAAAATACTGGATGTTATTTTTTCCCGCTCGAGCGGAACTATCCACGCTCGAGCGTAGGTCCACTCGAGCGGCCAATTTGACGCTTGAGCGGAGATCGCGGGACAGTTTTCTATAAATACATGTATCAGTCCAAATCTAGGATTACTTCTCCAGATCTTCTTCTTGGGTTCTAGGGTTTATATCTGGGGATATTTTGCTGGTTTTTTTTTATGTTTTGATTGAGCATTCAACTCATGGTTTAAAGAGTATACATTAAAGGATTATTTGTTTGTTCTACACAAAAGAAAAAGTTGTTCTTTGGTGGATTCTGAAGAATTCGAGCCTGAAGCTTTGGTAGATTCTGGAGTGGCTCATCGTCAAGACAATTCTGAAGTGAAGACGGGGTTGGAAGAGGCACGTAGGGGTTGGTTCAATTCAGGTGTGGATTTGCTAGGTAATTGAGAGTATACCTATGTAATTCCTTTATATCTTCTTAGTGGGTTATTTTGTGACAGTTGCCCGTGCTTTTTTATCACAATTGGAGGTGTCCAATTGTGGTTTTTTCACGTAAAATCGTTGTCTCGATTTGTCCTGATTGTTTGATTGGGATTATTGTTTACTGCTTAAAATTGATACATAATCACAAATCAACATCTAGGGGATTTCTAGATTTTTTAATTGGTATCTGTAACAAGCCTCACACTATTTACGGATTAATGACTGATTGACTACCGATTACTGCCAAATTGAGACCGAATATGAAAAGTAATTGAACGGACTGAATTACTGAACTGACTGACTGAAATCTGAAACTGAACTGATTAAGTATATCTGTTTAATTGCATTTCCATCTGTTGCCTATTTGATTATCTGTTCATGTTTTTATGTTTAAATTGCAAATTGAAGGCCTTATTGGCGGCCAAATCTGAATCGATTGAAGTTCTATGGTCGTTAGAATTAATGTGATTTTATGGTGTAATTATCTGAAATGTGATTTGGTATGATTTAATTAGATTAAAATAAGCTAAATTGTAAGTTGGTTTTAATTACAACTTTGCCATTTTGAGTGGGCCACTATCTAACATCTATAGGAGCCTTATTACACTTGAACAAAACATCTTTTTTTTGCTCATCCAAGTTCATTGTTTTTGCCAACTTTAGAGAGAGAGGAAAGGAAGAGAGTTGATTTTCATCTCATTTTGCTTGGTTGTGCTTGGAACTTAAGAGAAATTGAAGTGTAGATTGTCAATTGAGTTTCTAGACTTGTAATTGAGGAACCTAGGTATGTTTTTCATCCTCTTAATTGTGTATTTAAGTGATTCTTGCATGGTCTAGAGCATAGTTGAAGTCTTGAGCCAAGTTATGGCCCTTCTTGGTGGAATTGAAGCTTAATTGTTGCATGCATGGCTATATCCTCACATTTTGAGGTCGATGACATAGAATTTGGTACATGCATGTTCATAATATTGTTATGGTTCATGTTGTCATCATGTTTTTGAAAGATTTGAGCTCATTTGAGCAAGCATTGAAGCTTTGACATGATTTGAATTCATGCATGTTTGCATGTTCATCATGTTCATGGAATTTGGTTTGAAATTGGATTTGATTGAACTACCTTTGGGTTTTGATTTCTCAAATTGATCCTTGAAATATGTTATATTATGAGTTTTGGAATGTTTTCTGGAAAATGGGCCCAAAGGAATTGATTTTGATGCATTGGTGTTTGATTTTGAACTTGGAGCTCAAATCTGGATTTTCCAGATTTCGGTTTTCCGCTCGAGCGGGGAGAACGGCGCTCGAGCGGGAAATTCGTGCTTCTAGTACTGTGCACTGTTTTGCAGTCCGCTCGAGCGGGGTAATTGGCACTCGAGCGGGACCTTGTGTCTCACGCTCAAGCGGCTATCGAGCGCTCTATCGAGCGTGATTTTCACTCATCCAGTACTTTTGACTGTTTTGCAGACCGCTCGAGCGGGGTATGTGACGCTTGAGCGGGAACCTATGTCTGCATGAACGCTCGAGCCGAGTAACCTATGCTCGAGTGGGACTCTGTTTTTCTGAAAGTTCTGAAAGTGTTTTCTAAGTGCATCTTTGCATCCTCATCCCATCCTAGGCATTCTTAGGCCTAGTTTAAGGCATCTTAAAGAGGATATGGATGTAGAACACACCAAGGCAAATTTAGGGATTAAGTTATTATCTTTTCCAACTGTGAAACTTAGTATGTGTTCAATCTGTTAACTGTATAGGGTTGGCATTCCGAAGAGACGCTCTAGCTTACTGTAGACTAGAACTCTGTGAGTAACAATTGCGTAAAGATATGTTCAAAATGATTATCTTTTGAATACTGAACTGAACTGTTTACTGAATTGATATTGTTTACTGAATGAATGTATGTCCTATATTCTGAACTGTACTGTGGCATCCTTAGCACCTACTGTTTACTGTTACTGTTACAGAGATCTCTGTCGGTTCCCTCGTGGAACCACTACTGTTTACTGTTACTGTTACAGAGATCTCTGTCGGTTCCCTCGTGGAACCACTACTGTTTACTGATAGATGGCCATCATTACTGTTCGGTCTTTAAGACCTACTGCTTACTGTACTGTTATGCTAATGGATGTACCACATATGACTGATTGACTGAAAGACTGAAATACTGATTTAATGAACTGTTTTCATTACTGTAAGGACACTCATTCTAAACCTCTTTATGCATTATGTTATTCACTGGGCTTTAGCTTACTGCTCATATATATATGTAGGTGTACAGGCACCAGACCGCAGCTAGGAGCGTTGGGGTAAACTCCAGTTTTGTCAAGCCAACCACTGTGCCTCACTGCGAGGTTCCGAGCCTGCCAAGCTGTGGCTTAGGGGTGTTTTTATTTCCCCGTCTGTCTTTGTACTGTTTTTGTAATACTGTATAGACCGTATTGTACTGTTTAATAGGGATTTGGTCCCTGCTCTGACTGGTTGTATATATTGTACATAATGTTTGTCTTTGACTGCATATATGTATGAAAAGTCTTTTTGCATACAGACTGTCACAGCTCATTGGACACTGTTTATTTACTGTATTGGCTTCCGCCATGCCCCTGTACTCTGTTTTACTGTCTTACTGTTAAGCAGGCCTTCGGTAATCTAGGATTACTGGCCGGTTACGGTGTTAAACCCATAGGGGCGGGTTTGGGTCGTGACAGTTATCAGTGCAGGTCGTTCTATTTTTTTTTTTTAATATCTTTTAGAACGAGATCTTGTTTGATTTGTGATAATGGATTCAATTCGTGAGGGAAATTCTATAGTTCGACCACCCCTACTTGACGGATCCAATTATTCATTTTGGAAAGCTCGGATGAGATCATTTTTAAAATCTATTGATGAAAAAGTTTGGCAATCTATCATGTATGGGTGGACTGAACTGACGATTACCGTTGATGGAGTAACTTTTCCCAAACCAATTGATAAGTGGGACACAATTGATTACCAAAATAGTAGCTGGAACAGTAAAGCTATCAATTCTCTCTTTTGCGCTGTCACACCTGAAGAGTTTAGTCGAATTTGCAATTGTGAAATCGCAAAAGAGGCTTGGGATATCTTACAAACTATTCATGAGGGCACTCATTCTGTTAAACGCTCAAAACTTCAAAGGTTCACGTCTAGTTTCGAAAACCTTTCAATGAAAGATAGTGAGACCTTTGATGAATTTTATGCGAAGTTGAGTGACATTGTAAATTCCAGCTTCAATTTAGGTGAAAGAATACCAGAATCCAAAGTTGTGGGAAAAATTTTGAGATCCTTGCCTGATCGGTTCCAACCAAAAGTTACGGTTATTGAGGAGGCTCAAGATGTTGACAACCTCAAGCTGGATCACTTGGTTGGAAATCTCCAAACTTATGAAGCACATAGGAATTTCAAAAAGAAACAAAAAGATACTATTGCTTTTAGTAGTGCTCATAGAGTTGGAGAGGATTCTGATGAAGATTGTGAGATAGATTCCAAGATTACGGCTGCTTTTGTTAAACAATTTAAAAAATCTTTTTTGAAAAAGAATCCTAATCTTTTGGAATCTACTCATACTCATAAATCTAAAGGCAAAGATAAACTCAAAATTAATTCTATAGCCAAGAAGGAGAAAGGAAAGATACAAGGGAACTCTGAAAGAGTCTAATGCTATGAATGCCAAGAATTTGGCCACTTCGCTTCAGAATGCCCCACCTGTTTGAAGAAGAAGAAAGCCCTCGCCATCACTTGGGATGATGAATCAGAATCTGATGAAGATGAAAGTGACAACGAAGATCAAGGCGAAGAGGGATATAAACAATTCCTTGCTTTCATGGCAGCTTCCGAAACTGAAGGACGAACAGAGTATCCAAAGAGGTTGGTTGAGAATGCCACTGATGATGAATCCTCGGAGAGTGATGATGAAGAGCTCGAGCAAGCTTATGAAAAGTTGTATAAGGAGTCTCTTAACTTATCCAAATTGAATGACAAACTCACAACGAAACTCAAAGCATGTGAAAGTGAGAATATTAAACTTAAGGAGGAGATTTATGAGGTTAGGATTGATGCCATCAAGATAGCTAATGATTGACAAGCTCTTTGTGCAAAACTCTTGACTTGTGAGACAGAGAGGAATGAGCTACAGCAAATCTATGCAACGTATGAAGAAAAGATTGAATCTCTCGAAATGTCTCAAGTTACTTTGGAAGAACTAATGATCAAGAAAGAGAAAGAGCTCAAGTGTGCTATGGCTACCATTGGTCTTTGGAACAAATGATCAAAGACTTTGGACAATATCATTGGGTTTCAACAAATTTGTTCTGACAAGAGTGGCATTGGCTTTGGTGGTAAGAAAGAGCAAAAACAAAGTGCCTCCACATGTCATGATACAAGAACTCAAGGAAAGGGAAAACAAAATATTCAACATGAGGATGGACTACTCAAACTTCCTAGAGTTGGTAAGGCCAAAGAAAAGAAGGTACACCCCGTGTTTATTTATCATCATTGTGGTATGCATGGTCATATTCGCCCTTATTGTTATGAGTTGCATGGGAGAGTGTCTCATAGAGATGGAAGAAATTCCAACATCTTGTGGGGTAGAAGACACTTCATTGGTAGTAATGAGGTTAAAGGTCATATTAGACCTCGTTATTTTGATCAGCTTGAGACCAAACATGGAGCGAGTTTGCATTTACCTAGACCTAGGAATAGGAAGTAGAAAACCACGTCGAAACGGGTTCCCATTGAAAGGGAAGGGAACCACAACGTCAAGACACCACTCAAGAATCGCAATTCTCACAACTTTGTTCATACTAAAGTGGTTTGGGTGAGAAAACTTGACTTGTATTAATTTGTTTTTTCAGGTTTGTTTTGAGGTTTCTGTGTTTTTTTTTTTTCTTTTTGAGTCTCTTAATGTTTGCATGTTCGTTTTCTGTTTTGCTTTGTTTAGAAAAAGAAAAAAAAAAAATCAAAAAAAATTTCTTAGTATGGTTTTGCAAGCTTAAAATTTTTGAGTGGTCCTTGGTGCTTATTGGAATTGATAAGAATATCCATAACATGTTAATATGTGTGTGCTTTCTGTGGTCATTACTCATTACGGAGTGTGTGTTCTTTGATTAGTATGTCTCATTCTGTACACACTCTTGGATTAGCAAATATCGGAGTCTTCCACCTTAGTGATTTTTTTTCTCTATGGACTTCTGGCATTGTATCTTTTGCTTTTCTAGAGGAATTGACCTATACTAGCATATCATGGGTGATGTTGAGTCTCTTAACCATCTTCCATCTTTTTGCATCTCCATGGCTTTCCCCTCTGGTCTTTGTAGTCCAGCCATGAGGAAAAGGCTACCTCAGAGTCACCAACCAGGCTATCCTTATTATATCCATGCTTCTCTGGTTCGGTTTCCATACTCTTGAGCGTGTCAGCCGCCAATGAGTGTGCAAAAGAATAAGAAAAAGAAAAAGAAAAAGAAAAAGAAAAAGGAAAAATATGCAAAAAAAAGAAAAGAAAAAAATGTGCAAAAGAAAAAAAAAAAAAGGATTCATTGATTGAGGGGGAGCCTCTGCTATTACTCAATACCCCTTGATTCCTAGTGGTTTGACTTTCCTTTGTTGTGCTTAGATTCTCTTGTTAGAGGTCCAACTTGCAGATCACTACTAGGATTGACTCTAGTGTTTGTCGAACTCCAAGAGTCACACACACACGTTTCTCATGGGATCTATGCTTTTCACATAATGCATTACTTTCTTTTATGAGGAATCTTCTAGAGGCTGTGCACATTGTGTTTTCTTGTAATGGTACTTTTTGGATAATCTTGTGTGTTTCAAGGTACAAATCAGAAATTCCTTGCTTGTTTCACCATATTATTTTTGTTGTTTTCTTCCTGTTCACTGTTTTCAGTGCTTGTGGTTACTTTTAGTAAGTGGAAGTTTGGTTTATCATTGCAAGAGTTTGTTAGCACAAACACTTTGTTTTGTTTGGTACGGGAGATTGACATTAGTTGATTTGCATGTGGCTTTGCATTGGCTTCTTTATTGTTTGAGCTTCCTTTGTCAATTTGTGACAAAGAAGGGGAGATTATTTCGTCGAGTGCATGTGTCTTAGTGTTCATCTATTCATGCTACATGTTCTTAAAAACTCCAAGTCGCATCTATTCATGTTTTCCATCTCCTGCTTCAAGATAATCTAGTCATATGTTTATTGCTTTTTCATATACTCTTGTGGGATTAATAATTGTTTTGGAGATTGTGACACTAATAGCTGTTTTGCAGGTCATGATTTTGAGAAAAAAGTTTGCGTTTGTTGGCTGTAATGGGTTGGGGTGATTATGATTTTATTTGTTAGGTGTGTTTTATCCTGGCATTGCCAAAGGGGGAGATTGTTAGGTTTTTATTCTTGGCAATCCCATTTTACAAAACTCCTTTCAATTGTACTTGTTTTCGCACTTTTATTTTAGTGAGGCTATGAGTTTCTTAGATGCGAATCCAACCCGAATTGTGCCCTTGCAGAGGAGTTTTGTGATGTTAATTCTTTCAAGATTGCCACTTCGCTGATTATGACGGGGATCGAGTTGCCCGGTCAACTCGCGGGGGTCCAGGGGGCAGCGCCCTTTGGCGGGTCTGGGGCAGTGCCACGGCGGGGTCGAGGGGCAGCGCCCCTGAAGCAAAATGCAAAAATGCATTCAAAGTTGCCTGTCCGCTTGAGCGGAGAATGCTGGGTTTCAGAAGTGTGTTCGCCTGCAAAAATACTGGATATTGTTTTTTCCCGCTCGAGCGTAGGTCCGCTCGAGCGGCCAATCTGACGCTCGAGCGGAGATCGCGGGATAGTTTTCTATAAATACATGTATCAGTCCAAATCTAGGATTACTTCTACAGATCTTCTTCTTGGGTTCTAGGGTTTATATCTGGGGATATTTTGCTGGTTTTCTTTGATGTTTTGATTGAGTATTCAACTCATGGTTTAAAGAGTATACATCAAAGGATTATTTGTTTGTTCTACACAAAAGAAAGAGTTGTTCTTCGGTGGATTCTGAAGAATTCGAGCCTGAAGCTTTGGTGGATTCTGGAGTGGCTCATCGTCAAGACAATTCCGAAGTGAAGATAGGGTTGGAAGAGGCAGATAGGGGTTGGTTCAATTCGGGCGTGGATTCGCTAGGTAATTGAGAGTATACCTGTGTAATTCCTTTATATCTTCTTAGTGGATTGTTTTGTGGCAGTTGCCCGTGGTTTTTTATCACAATTGGAGGTGTCCAATTGTGGTTTTTTCACGTAAAATCGTTGTGTCGATTTGTCTTGATTGTTTGATTGGGATTGTTGTTTACTGTTTAAAATTGATACATAATCACAAATCAACATCTAGGGGATTTCTAGATTTTTCAGAAACCATAATTATTTTACATTTTCTCTCACAAAACTATAAAAGAAAAGTCAAAAAATTTTCTCAAACAAAACTCTTTTAACCAAGTTAAAATAGTGTAAAAAGCAAGCCCAAATTTTTTTTTCCCGAAAGCTAAAAATGATAGACTCATTGCCCACATCGCAAAAATGACCCATAAGGATATAATAGTCATTTTCCTTTAACGTACACCCTGTTTGTTTTGTTGATTAGAGGAGTTTGAGTGATTAATAAACATATGGAACTATATTTATTTGTTTTTTTATCTTTGCCACGGATTTGAATTAGTAATAAACAACCTACAAATACTCTAGTAGATAATCTCGTTCATAGTTCAGGGTATTACTTGAATCTTGAATCCATATTATATTTATCCCACAAAAGTAGGGGTGCACATCGGCTCACCCCGGTCCAGTTTTATATTTTTAAAGTTTGAAAATATTATTTTAGTTTATAGAATTGGATTGGATTAATATTTTCAGTCCAATATATTAATGGGGCGAGTTTAAAATTTATATTATCAACTTAATCTGGCCCGGTCCGTTATTAAATTAATTAATTATAATATTTCAAAGAGTAATGCTACGTCGCTCGAAATCTGCCCCCCCGAATCCCCCTAATTGGAAAAACGACGTCGTTTTCCCTTTTTTTTTTTGGGTTGAATCAGAAACGAAGAAGAAGAAGGGAGAAGAAGAAGAAGAAGAAGAAGAAGAAGAAGAGAAGGGAGAAGAAGAAGAAGAAGAGGAAGAAAGGAAGGGAGAAGGGAGAAGGGAGAAGGGAAGGGAGAAGGGAGAACTGGACATGAGGGGGCATAAACCAGGGGCAGAGGCGCGGCGGAGGCAAGGCGGAGGCTGAGCTGCTGCGACGATCAGCGATCGGTCGATGATCGGCCGAGCTGCTGCGACGGCTGAGCTTCTCTCCCTCTCTCTCTCTCTTTCTGTTTCCCTCTCTCCTCTCCTCTCTCTTTCTCCCTCTCCCTCTGTTTCCCTCTGTTTCTCCATTTTCGGGGGATTCGGGGGGGAGCTCATTCGAGCTCCCAAGCTTTATCCTATTTCAAAATATGTATTTTTTGTTGAGATGTAAACTTTATCTTTATTAAATTTATTAAAATTTACATTTTTTGTAATGTGTGATTGAATTTATTTAAAAAATTCTTCGATTTATATACAAAATCTTTCAATTTATAAATATGTTAATATATTTATTTAAAAAATATATTATGTCATTAAATTTAATTATAAAATGTTTAATTTTTTTAACATATAACTTGATAGATGGATTTAAAATTTATAATTATTTTTTTTTTTATCAAATTTAGACAAATATAAAAGTTGGATATTAAGACCAGATGAAGTTAAATAGACACAAATTTTTTTAATTAAGAGCATCTCCAACGGTTCATTACTTTATTCACCAAATTTGAGTAAAAAATAGCTGATTTTCTCAATCTGATAGGGCTACCTCCAACGGTGTGCACCAAAAGGGAAGGGGTCATCCGGTTGGTCGACCGACGGGTCGACTGGTAAGGCTTATGAATTTTTTTATTTTATTTTTTTCCCTCCTGATTACTCCTATCAAAACCTTTTATTTGTTAGCAGACATTGCTAAGTTGTGAACTGAGTGTAACATTTGATTTGCATTCTATCTTGATTTTGATTTTTCAGAAACAACCCACACGGGTATTGAAAGGATCAGAATTATAGGCTCAATTGAGTCTTGTTCAAGAAGATCTTAAGAAGGCACATGAGAAATTAGTTTTGGTTGAGAAAGAAAAAGCTCAGGCAAATGAAGAATTAAAAGAAGCCCAAAGATTGGCGGATGAAGCAAATGAGAAACTGAGGGAGGCTTTGGTGGCTCAAAAACAAGCCGAAGAAAATTCTGAGATTGAAAAGTTCTGGGCTGTTAAAATGGAACAAGCCGGAATTGAGGCATCTCAAAAGAAGGAAGAGGAGTGGCAGAAAGAGGTTGAGGCTGTTAGGAACCAACATGAAAGATTGACAGAGAGAGTGAGAGAGTTGTTGGTTCTTGTTGATGGCTACCAAAGAGGATGAGAGATTGGAGGAGAGATTGCTCTTGGAAGATGGATTTCCACAGGTACTTTTGACGCTTTGATTCAAATTTCAAGGTTGAGGGTCATCCGGGGGGTCGACCCCGTGGTCGACCGGGTGGTCGATCTCCCAGTGTAAAATCTATACAAAATTTTGTGAAAATTGGCTATCCGGTTGTGAAAATATAACGGTAATGAATAGTGCTTTAGTGAAAAACCTAGCGCATTCTCATTTTGGTGAAATTTTTAGTGAATTTTCATTTTAATATCCATTTAGTGAAACCATTAGAATAAGGAAAAATAACTTTTTTTATTAAATTTCAAATTTAATGTAGAGTTTGTTGCACCGTTAGAGATGCCTAAGTAGCATCAGCTCGGCCCGCATATGGCCGCCCCTACCCAAAAAAAAAATACATGTTGAGAAATGAAGCCAACATGCACTGATTAGGAGGCAATTATTTATTAATCTTCTAGTACCAATGAGACGCTGTTTGTGTGGTAGATTTAATAAAGTAATACAATATTGAATCATCTTTATTAATAATAATTAAAGATAGGGAATGATTCAACTATTATATTTTATAATTTATTATTAAAAAATAAAAAATTTACCAATAAATCTCATCTTAAGAAATAATGATCCATTTAATCGTAAGAATTTTCTTATAAACTAATTAGTCTCATTGATTTTGGAAAGACAGATTTAATATATTATTTAAAAATTAAATTTACGTTTATTTCTATTATGTTTGATTTTTTTTTTTTTTTTTTTTGCGCTAAAAAGGTAAAGTACACAATGTATGGAAATCAAATTTGAATTAATTTTTATATGAAAATATTTTTTATTTGAAAAATATTTCAAAATGAGTACAAAAATGACTTGAAATATAAGATTCTTCAAACATTCCAAAAGAATGTGAGATTCTTTAAACATTTCCGAAGGAGTATAAAAACTATTTGATAAGTTTTGGCCAAATGTATAATTTTAAACTGTAATACTCCAATGTAACACTCTAAAAAAAAAAAAAAAAGTGTAGCACCCTAATGTAATACCAAAAAAAAAAAAAAAAAAAAACTCCTTATTTCACTTTCCTCAAACGTAACACTCTATAAACTCTTTAGTGTAACATTTTAATGTAATACAAAAAAAATTCTTAGTGTAACACTCTAATGTAACACAAAAATAACTATTAGTATACGTTTTTTCAAACGTAACACTCTAATGTAATACTTCAAAAAAACTCCTTAGTGCAACACTCTAATATAATACACACAAACCTTCTTAGTGTAATACTTTAATGTAACATATAAAAAAAATCCTTAATGTACTTTTTCTAAATGTAACACTAAAAAAAAGATGTGCGATTCTTCAAACCATTCCAAAAGGAGTACAAATATTCCTTTGTAAGTTTTGGACAAATGTATAATTTCAATCTGTGAGTGCTATGATTGAAAAAAGTATACTAAGGAGTTTTTTAAATATTTTTGTGTATATTACATTGGAGTGTTACATTTGTAAAAAATATACTAAAGAGTTTTTTAATTTTTATTTTTTTGTTACATTGAAACGTTACGTTTGAAAAAAGTATATTAAGGAGTGCTTTTTTAGTGTTACGTTATTACGTTTGGGAAAAGTATACCATAGAGTTTTTTAGTTTGTTACATTAAAGTGTTACGTTATTGGAGTGTTACATTAGAGTGCTACGTTTTTGTTCATAATGTGAGATTTGTTTTAGAATAAGAAAAAATCTAGAACTTCTATAGTGCAGAGTATCCAAACATGTAATTTTACATTTCGAGAAAGTCACTTTTATCTCTAAAAAATTAAAGTCAAACATGTAAGTGACTATTCTTTTATGTAATTTCTACTTTAATGGGACCTTTGGGTTCATAAGAAAAAAGAGAGGAGTAAACAATTCACAAAATTACATTTTAAGATTTATTGGTGCTTCACCTTAAAAAAAATTTATTTTGTCCTTTTTTTTTTTTTTTTTTGATTCAGATTTTGTCCTTCCAATTGTGGGCGTTGCTCCTATCTAAAAATAAAATAAACCACCTTCCATTTATTACTTCTGTTGCTTTCTTTAAAATTATTTTTTTTACAATAATAATCTCAATTGAAATAATTAAAAATGATATCAGTTATTTTTGGACACACTATTTTATAATTAAGCTCACACACCCACTTAATCATAAAATAAGATTTATGAGAACACATACCTGCATCACCATCCACGCACACTTCAAAACTTTCAAAATTTACCTACCATCAAAATCTTGGCAATCCTTTGGTGATAATATTTCCAGCTACAAATTTTTTTTTTTGGAGGACTAACCACCGAAATATATTAGATAAATAACTTCATAACATCAGTTACTAGCTTGTGTTTGGATTACATTCCTTCCTACCTTACTAATACAAACATATTCAAAATCATTACTGTAGTTAATGATAGCACTAACTATCGACATAATTTGCCAATCTATGACTTCTCCTTTGCTCTCAAGTATCTTGACCAATACTTGTCAATTTGTTTGAATAGTTAAACATTTTATCCCTTGATCCCTCGCCCATCTTGGAGCTTCCAAACATGCCTTCGCTTCAGCCGTCAGTGGAGTAGGAAGTGGGTTCACAACTAGAGCATTTTGATGTAGATTTTGACCCTTACTATCCATGCATACTCAAGCAACACCTGCGTCAGTGTGAGATGCTTTCCATGCTCCATCAGTGATGAACATCCAAGTAGATAAACTAGCAGAATGCTCCCTTGCCTGTGCCTAGATCCGAAAATCCGGCTGCCCTCCCTGTTGGTCTTGAAAAAAGTTGCTTAAAATGGTCCACAAAAGCTTTCTGAAATGCCGGTGGTTCAGAGATTAAGACTTGTTTGAGACGTTTTAAATAAGTGTATTTTTTAATTTTTTAGATTAAAAAGTTGAGGAAAAAAGATAATTGTTTGGGATAATTTTATAACTTTTTATGAAAAAATGTGTATTAAAATATTGTATAAAATAGCAAAATTACCATTTTATCCCTATGCCCTATGCATAGTGACAGTGACTATTGAAGAAAGCAGTACGGAATGCTTTGAATTGTGTGGTGGGGGTAGACATGCTTCAGATTTATATATGTAGGATGAAGCTTTCCTTTAGTCATTCATCGGACTGGAGGGGCTTACCACGGGTCCCATTTCAATAATCCGAACCATTCAATGTGTAGAACTCGTCAAGTACTATATGCCTGTTCAAAATCACGTTGATCAGATATCAATAGTTATGTGATCAAATCAGTTTTGTATCACTTATCTCTATATCTCACTTTCTTGTGTGTATTTAAGCGGTAGCAAGTTGGCATATACCTGGACAGATATCAATAGTTATCTCTATATCACGTTGATCAGATATCAATAGTTATGTGACCAAATTTGTTTAAGCGGTAGCAAGTTGGCATATACCTGGACATCCCCAACTAGGAGTTCACAAGTGAAATAAACAGAAGTACAAACCAGAGAGTCCCCCAAAGGTGAAGACACACACAAGACATAAGACAATAATTCCTCAGATCTATCTAAATTTTGAACAAATATTTTTGGCACAAAGGAGTGGGTAGACCCAGAATCAAACAACACATAAGCAGAATGACCGTGAACAGTAATTGTACCTGACACCACTGTTGCAGCATTTTGCACATCACCCAGAACCAACGCAAACACTCTTCCTTGTCTAGCGGTGTCTTTATTATTGATAGGCTTTGTAACTGACTTGGTGTTAGGAGCTGGTGTAGATCCTGCCGAGCTTGTAGTTGTTTTATTCCCATTTTGCCGATCCCTTTGAGGACAATCCTTTACCAGATGACCCGTTTTGCCACACCTGAAACATGCTCCAGTCAACTGATAGCAAGTCCCACGATGTTTCTTTCCACAATCTGAACAAATGGGGGCCAAGTCTCGGGTAGGGGTGGAAGCACTAGAAGTTCCTGAATTCTGTTTCTTATTCGGTGGAGTGGTTGACTCCTTTAATAATTGAATATTCTGCCTTTTCCCCTTCCATTCAGAAATCCGACTCTGTGCAACAATATTTCCTTCTGCCATGACTGCCCTTTCTAATATATCAACATAGGTAGGTAACTTCAACACATTGATTCAATCAAGGATCGCATTCCGTAAGCCCCCCTCGAACTTCCTCGCCTTCTTGTAATCTGTATCCACCATATGAGGTGCAAATCGGGCTAGTTCTGCGAATTGAGCTTCGTACTCCGCAACCGTCTTGTTCCCTTGTCTCAGAGTCTTGAATTCAGTCACCTTTTTTATCTCGCATACACTGTGAAAAATACTTGTCATAGAAGAGTTCCAGAAATCGAGTCCAGGTCAACCCTTGATGTTTAGTTCTTGTAAGCATCCACCACCTACGAGCTTCGTCTTTGAGAGTGAAAGCGGCCAATTGTACCTTTTGAGCTTCGGTGTATGGGAACACCTCAAATAACTTCTCCACACCCAATACCCATGCTTCGGCTTTCATCGAATCAATTCCCCCTTTGAACACTGGTGGCTTCATCTTCTTGAATTCCTTTGTAAAGGTGATAGTTCGGTCCTCGGCATGATAATCTTGCACCACAGGCAGAGGTACCGGTGGCGGTGGCGGTTGTGGTTGCTGTTGTTGTCGTAAAGTCTCCGCCATCTCCATGGTCATTCTTTCCATTCTGTCTAACTGTGCGGAGGTAGAGTCCTCCGGGTCATCCGTCCTCGTCCTCACCATGATCTACATAACAATCAATTACAGTATACACCAGAGATATACAAATAAACATGGATAATAACCATTGCAAAATGCTTATTAGCAGGTATTACAGATACAAATTGCGTTGCTATCAATCATTTCATATGCACCCAAAATGTCATGCATGATGCCTAAGTCTTTTCTAGACATCCTAAGGCTCAATGGATTCGAGTGTGTGAGATAGCAACTCGTGCTCTGATACCACTTGTCATGCCCCAACTTCGCCCCTAAAAGTTTGGGCATGACCAACTCGATAGCGGTTTCAAACTCAAAAAATGTACAATATGGGGCCCGAACGGAAGCAATTATCAAAGTAAAACAGTATTCATTGAGCTGCACCTATATGCCAGGATCATAATCTTTTCATTAGACAGCCCAACACATAGAGAAACATATACATGAGTGACAACTATATACAAATATATATACAATATACAGTCCCAACCCCGTATCTGGGGTATCACTAAAGTAGCGGTAATAAAGGTCATACATGATTAACAAGATTTGACAAAGGCTAAAGTCAAAAGCTATGAGCTAGGAGAGAAGCTCCCCAAAAATGATTAACTTCATTTAACGGCTTGACACAGCGGGGTTGACAAAAGAGAAGCTGCTAGGGCTGGAATAGGATTGACCTCCGAGCTGATTACCTACAGAGACATACATAACACGGAGTGAGTAAGGCTCAATGAATAATAGTATATAGGGAACTCAAATGAACAAACATAAAATTCTAATGCAAATAAGTGCATAGGTCACATGTTTGATCTTGTTCTGTAAGCATTTCCATAATGGCCTTGGGCCCATTATATGTACAAAATGGCCTCAGGCCCAATATTATGCAGAACAGCCTCAGGCCCAACATGTTATACAGAACGGCCTCAGGTCCAACATGTTATACAGAACGGCCTCAGGCCAACATTTCGACAGTTGTCCACACACAGGAGGGTAGGTAGAACATTGACATGTACACTACCTCCCTTGGCCTTTGGCCATGAATCATAATCAATTCGTATCATATTAGAGTCGGTGAGACATCGGCATGTCATCACCCCTCTCAGTCTATGAGTTGCTGATAAGTTGTAACTTATCTCTGAACGCCCTTGGGCCTCGTAATAACAAAACAGAACGACCTTTGGTCCACAAGAATTCTTGATCCAGTATCACACATAATTTCCAATTGTTCCTCATATGAGAACATAGCTCATTCATGAAAAACAATATGTTAATGGTAACGGTTAGTAGTGATTGAACATATTACTACAGTACTATTACTCACAGTGCCGTGGCGGAGTGATAGTCCCTTCCTGTACGTGACCTACACGCACATGCAGTTCAGAAATTAGTCTATTTTCCTTTTTAATCAATATCCGATTCGTTCGACATTCAATTAATTATAAGCATTTTAAAAGCTTCAAACACACATTTTAGCAATCCCAGAGGGTCAAACAGAAGAAACGGAGTAGACATAATTTTTCTACATGGGCCGCACGTGCGGCAGTCCTCCACAGCACGTGCGGGAAGGTGGGCCGCACGTGCGGCAATCCTTCCCCGCACGTGTTTTTATTTCAATACCTCAACTTTGATTTGCCCTGTTTTCCACACGTGCGGTTGTGAGCCCCGCACGTGCGGTGGTGCTTCCCGCACGTGCGGTCGGGAGCCCCGCACGTGTGGTCGGAACCCCTGTTTTGTGCAATCCGATTCAAGGCACACACCCAACTAGGTTACAACATTTCAAGGCACAGAATAGAGGAATTTAGCACAATATAATGATATAATGTTACACCAACATGAATCATAAGCTTAACTAAATCTTTAATTCCTTCAAACTCATAAATACAATTCAATTCCTTCAAATTTGTAGCTATATTTGGTCTTTCACACACATATACATATATATATATATATATATATCACCATCTAACACATGGATGAATTACAACATGTAAGACTATAAATAAAGTGTAATCCCCCTCCAAAGAACTCAAATAATTCCAAATCAACTAAATATAAGAGGCATTCTTCAACTAATTGATTCATACACACTTGATTCATTTCATAACGCTAATTTACAAGAATACAAAAGAAATTCTTATTCAAGTCCAAGAGAGGGGTTAGTTAAAGTGAGATATACATACCTTGAGTTCAAATCTTTACAATCCCTATTAATTTCCCAATCCTCTCCCTTGTTGAGCTCTTCTCCTTTCTCTCCCTCTCTAACTCTCTCTCATTCTCTCAGGAGATATTTTGTTCATACCACATAACAAGTAACCAACTAAAATACTAGGTTTATTTAAAGGTTAGACACAAATTAACTAGTTTAATCATTCCGAATCAGATTTTTACAGAAATTCATATTATGATCTAAAAATCATACTATCACAATTATAAAGTCAATTTCAAATTATTAAGCTTCTAAGGCTTCCAATTACTGATTCAAACGTCATGATTGTAGTAGATATTTCTTATAAGGAACATATATGACCTCATAACCATATGATTCACACAATTACACTTAATTTCCCATAGATTTTCACATTAAACATATAAGTGCACATAATAAGAGACAGAAAGCATACCAGAAAACATACAAAAGGGTCAGGTTATTACAACCAAGGTATTTTCAAGAGTTGTTTGCACAGCTTACCCCTCCTTATCATCAAACAGCTCAAAGGAGTAGTAAATTTGATTCACAAACCATCAATTGATGCAATTTCATTGCATGATGGCTTAGGAACCAAAGTGTACAAGTTCAATAAATATAACAATAAAAGACTCTCAAACCTCCTCCCTATCATGGATTAATCAAGGAAAGTGGTTGACAATGACTCTTGAACCGTTTACATTACTAACAATTATGAAACGATTCAAGCCTCAAGGGGTTCAATTAACGTCCGATTGAACCCTAACCAAGTTATTATCTTGCATCATTTTTAGTTCTCATTTTAATTACTCCATTTTAATTACCAACCATTCCATAGTAAATTAAGTTCAAAGGTGAGCTTTAATTCCTCCAATGGAAAGAAGCATCAAACCAAGAGTTGTTTTAGGCATAAGAGAAGTACCATGCCATTGGTAATGAACTCCCAAAGGGATTAAACCATTAAGCATAAGACCTCAATCTCATGCTTTAAAGAAGCAACTAGTTTGAGCCAACTTTCAAAGCAAAGCAAAAGCCAAGAAAGGAGGGAGGTTGCAGAAGTGATTAGGGGTAAAAACAAGTATGGAAAGCCATAAACAAATGCTATCAACTCAAATAGGTTGGTGGCTAAGGCCTAAGCCACCAACCTAGGAGGACTATTACATTACAAGCATGTAATACAAGACTCAAATGCAATGAACCACTAAAAACAGTCCTAAAATAGTGCTAAATTAGTCCAAAAACATGCTGGAATTAAGACAAAAATAGCTGGAATAATAAGCTAAAACATAGAGCTATGTAAGCTAGTACACAAAGCATAAGGAGGGAGAGGCTACCCCATCCATTTTTGAGACTTTAAAACAACATTTTTGCCACTGAAAAAGCTCTAAAATTCAAGAGTAAAAGGCTCAAAAACAGTTGACAAAGAGGTGGGAAACACAATGGTAAAGGTCTTGGAAGCTAGGTGGAAGGAATGGTGAGCCACCCCTCCACTTTTATTGGCCTTAAACCACAAGTTTCAACCCAAAATTTTAGAGTATAAAAGGGCCAAAAATAGCCCAAAACAGTAGGCAAAATAGTAATTAAAGCAAAACAATGAACCAAGACTTATTCCTCTTGAAGATGAGAACACTTTCCAAGCAACAAATCAACACTTAACACCTTCAAGAGCGCAAAGTAAGCCCTAAAGTACCTCAGCTCCAATACCACAAGGTTTGGTTTAGAGTGTATAGGCAAAAGTTTAGAAATTTGCAAGAGAGAGAGAGAGAGCGAGAGAGAGAGAGAGAGAATTTTGCTCCAAAATCTTCAACCTTCAAAAATGGAAGGGAGGTCTCTTATATATAGAAAAACATCAAAATCCCTTAGAAATATCAATACATACACGTAGAAGCAAGTGCATACATCTGTGACAATAGTTGGCACAGCTGGCAAAAATATCTGCCAAAACACAATTGTGGCCAGTAGGCCACACAAGTGGTCAACAGCCAAGATCAGTGGCTGGCAGCCAACAGTGGTGGCCGACAGGTCCCAAGGTTTTTCAGGCTTGAAGAACTATGGTTGTGGTCCAAAACAAGGCAAGAGGTGTATAGGGTTTGAAGGCTCAAAGCTGTGGCATTCTACTGAGGACTCCGAGCACCTGACAAGCATATACACATTCATCATTGGGTGTGCAAGTGGTGACGTCCAAGTCATAAGGGCAGTCAAAAATGGGGTGTCTACAGTTGCCCCTCTTTGACAGAGCTCGAAGTCATCAAATGACGTGAGTGAATGTCAAAGCCCGAAGACGACCCATTTTGACAAGTCCATAAGACTTGGGCAAACAAACAAAATGCAATGCAGTTGGTTGAACTCGAGGGTTGCCTACGTATCCCATTGCAAGGAATCAAACCAGCATAGTTCAGGGGCAAGATGCAAATGATATGCACGAGAAAAAAAAACTTTGAAAGTTGGACTCACGCGCTTCGCGAAGCTGGCTATTTTGAAAACTCATGATCATGTAAGATGATGCAATAAGTAATAACAACATAATAACATAACAATGCATGAATGAGCAGCTTCAAGCTTAAAACCAACACAGGTTCTATGTAAAAAGATCTAAAACAACCCCAACCATGCCAAAACATAAGACGAGGAGAGAAAACACCGCTTAGGATCGCGTTTCACGCGTCCCGAGATAAAAGAAAAACCGTTCAGACTTGCGTTTCACGTGTCCCAAGATAAAACCTGCTCAGTGCTGTGCTTCACGAATCCTAAGATACTCTAATCATGCTAAAATCCTGAGAAGAGGAGAAAAATCACTTAGAGCCTCACTTCACACATCCCAAGATAAACCTGCCCAGAGTTGCGCTTCGCGCGCCCTAAGATAGAAGAAAAATCGATCGAACTTGCATTTCATGCGTCCCAAGATAAAACAAACCCAAGGCCGTGCTTTACACGTCCTGAGATAAAACCCGCTCAGGGCCGCGCTTCACATGTCTTGAGATAGAAGAAAAATAACTTGGGCTCGCGTGCCACGCTTTCCAAGATAAAAAAAATCGCTCAGGCTCGCGTTTTACGGGCCCCGAGATAAAACCCGCTCAGGGCCGCGCTTCACGCATCCTGAGATACTCTAATCACGCTAAAATCGTGAGAAGAGGAGAAAAACCACTTGGAGCCTGTAGACGTCCCCGAACGTCCCAGGAAGGATCCCGTTTTGTTCATTGGGCTTACTACAGTTCGGACTCGATGTCATGGTTCTGAATCTAATCTTGCAAAGTGCAATGCAAGATCGATAAATCACCAAAGAGTCCAAATTCGGCAAATCGTTTTGAAAAATTGATTTTAGAAAGACGTGCCAAATATGGATTGCTTTGCCAGATACAGAGTCGCCACCTAAATATTTTATTTTGGGGGAATTTAGGAAACCCTGACTCGTGCCTAAGGCCACGTGTCCGTCATCACCAAAGTTGCCTCAGCTCGGGAACTTGGGTACAATTGGAGAAGGTCATTTCATGAGTACCCCCACTTGCCCGATCAAAGATCGGCCACTACTAAGCATGATATCTTGTTTTTGAAAACACATGTGCTCTTATTCCGGTTATTAACCTAGAATTACTATGTGATGCGCATAGCATACAAGTATAGACTGGATTGCCTAAGTTGGAACAAAGCATCGCATATCCGTTTGTTTTGAAAATGGATTGAAGTTTGCTACTCGCAAGTAGGCTAAAACACGGGTTTCGACGAATTATTCCAATTCAAGCAACCTAACCTTCACCCACAGGCATTCAGGCAGTTATATCACATAAGCACATAGCCTCATGGTAAGCATGCTATCATGGCAGTCACTCACACGCATGCAAGGATGCTAAAGCATAAACACTTACCGAGTACTCCGAGCCAAAGAAAGAAGCTAATTAGAAAACATGCATGAATCCTAACTATGCTGAGATGCCTAATGCAACACATGCAAGAATGCAATTAAGATAGGCTCGGCTATTCTAAGATGGCATGTGAGATGCTACAGGTAACATGTATTCAACTTGGAATTGAAATACGATGCAGTTAGTATGATGCGCCGAGCCCGGTGCATGCAAAACAGATGAATGGATGCAAACATACGAGCATAAGGATGCTAATTGAAACGTGCCCTAAAAACTAACCATCATAAGCTGGTAAATAAAAGGGAGAAAGACGTGGGGTTGGAAGACATACATCACACACACGCACACTTATTACAACATTGCCCTCTCTCGGAGGGTCTGAATAAATAATACAGAATCAAATTAACTAATTATTTCACAACACTAGCTAATTAACAAATTAACTAAATTAGCATGCAAACTATGTAAAATGGGCTGCCTCAGCTCTGCTTTGAAGGATAAAGGATGCATGCATGCTCGAGTCGCCTTGTCGGGAAATCCATCGCGATGCCCCGGCTCGCCTTTGTTTGTAATTGATTTCAGAAACTTGCACAAAGCTACAAGGAGATGAAACTCTACCCTGGGAATCTAAGGGGAGGCTGCCGACCAGCTATAGGCATTGGAGACCACCTACCGACCACCCTTGGTGGTGAAAACCAGAAAAGGTGGTCGGCCTACCGGAAAACCTGGTCGGCCGACCAGTTTCTTCTCCTGGTTTCTGCATTTTCTGCAACAAAGGCAAGAGAGAGAGAAAACAAGGTATTTGCAACACATGTGTGCACGACCACTCTCCCCATCATTGCATAAGCTCTAGGGAGTGTAGTCCTTGATCCTCGGACCACCAATCACGCATCTCGATGCATGATGGCCGAGGAGTCGGATTGCACGACTCAATGTGAAATGAATGCACATATAAACACATAAATGCCTAAACTCCATCATGTGTTAGTCAAGAGTGTCGGTGACCGAGAATCGAGGCACGTTTCATCACTTGGAGTATGAAACATCCCTCGTTTCCCGTGTTTGGACTAACTCCTATTTCAAACACAATGCAACAAGTAGAATGGCATGCACAATGCGACCTCAAGCATGCAATCCTAAGGCGATGCAACCAAGTCATGCAAACATGCAAAGGATGACGTGCAAACATGCAAACTAGCATACACAATGCCACGAACTAACAATGGCATACTCAATGCACATGATACTATATGTCATACACAATGCACATGTGAAGACTATCATACACAATGAAGTGAACAAGGCATGCGCAATGCAATGATCAAACATGCGACAATGTGGCATACTCAATGCTATGAACTACAATGGCATACTCGATGCAAAATGGACTTATACCAAAATGAATGGGCCTCAGCCACACCCAAATCAGTGGCCATACATGATGAAAATGAGGCAACAAAACACATGCAAACATGCAAGATGCAAGGGTCTAAAGCCTAGGGCACAAGATACAACTGTATGAAAGCATGGAAAGGATGAAATATGGCATAAAACAACACATGTTCCAGCTCTGAAATGACATACAAAATGGTCCCGAATTATGCAAACAACTCATGTTATGCACGTTGAATGGCTCAAATACCGAATCTAGTGAAGTGCATTACACTAGAGGTATGCAAAGCAATGCCCAAATGAACAAACCAACCCCAAACAGTTCCTATGCAGGCCCAAAATAGTGGCAAAATGGACTAAGATGATGGCTTGAAATGCACAAAAATGAAGCTCATGCAATGGCCCACAAATGAGGTATACAAGCACAACTCTCAAATGCATTTGAAGAGTGGAAAACATGGGAACATGGCACAAGTATAGGCTCTGAAATAACATGCTCAATGATGCCAAGACATTGAAACACCTCAAGTTACGCATGCAAGGGGCTCCAAAACTCAAGGCTAGGCAAGGATATTACACTACAAGTATGCATGGCAAGCATCATTCGACCAAGAGGCCTTAAAACAGAGCTAAGGCAGCCCAAAATATGAACAAAATTAGTTTGAAGTATGGCCAAAATATGCTAGAATCAATGGCCAAAACAACATGCAATGTAAGCTAGTGAGCATGGTTTACACTACAAGCATGTGAAGCATTCAAGAGGCCACTAAACCAGCCAAAGACAGATCTATGATATGCCAAAGAATGAACAAAAAACCACTGAAACATGACCAATACATGCAAGAATGACATGCTCCTTTGATAAGCTATGAAGAGGATTATTCTACTCACGTAAGAGGCAAACATGAGGTGACCAAACCAGCCCTAGACAGAGTCTAGGCAGGTCCTAAAAGTCACTAAAAATGGCCTGAACCAAGGCTAGGAAGTATGAAAATATGTGCTCCTTGGAAAGGCCAAATATGCAAACAAACAAGGCCAAAAGAGAGAGGGTCACCCCTCTCTGATTTTGGCCCTCAAAATAGCATGCCAACCACTGAAAATCTACTGGATTTCAGTGGCTAAAAGGCCAAGCAAAGGTCAACACAAAGGCCTTAAGGCATGGCTCAAAACAAGACTAAATGAAGCATGCAAGAGGGTAGATGACCTCCAACAGGAAAATGGCCTCAAACAAACATGAATAATGCTTAAAAATAAAGCTTTTTTCAGTTGACAATAAATCTCAAATAAGCATGCAAATGAGGCTAAGAGAAGGATCAAAATAATGCTTAAAAAGGGAGAAAATGAGTTACCCTTGAAGCTCAACAAAGACAGCAACTTCTGGACCAAAAACCCAGCTCCTTAACCTCTGAAAATGACCTCCAAGAACCTTGGGTTGATGGTGGAAGTGTTAGGCTATGAGGTGTGGTGCAAAAGGGTCAAGAACAATGCACTTTTGAACCCAAAATGTAGAGATATAGAAAGGGATATATATTTTGCCTTAAACCAATTTTTTGGAACCTGGTATGAGGAGAGGGAGGCCCTCTGTTATAGAGGAGCAAAGGTTCAAGTTTCCTCAAGAAGCTAGAGCAAAGGTTCAAGCTTCCTCAAGAAGCTAAAGCAAGGGTGCAAATCCTCCATACATGTGTATGGAGGATACAGTTTGTGCCTTCCAGCTAGCACAGCTGGCATGCACTCAGACAGACAAAGCAGGAGGAACCCAGCCAACCAGAAAATGTGGTCGGCCGACCACTTCCCCTGGTCGGCCGACCAGGTCAAGTGGTCTCCCAAAAAAAAGGTGGTCGGCAGCTCCATTTGGTGGTCTCCACTTTGAAAGCAAGCTAGTGGTGTGGTGGGAGACCAGCAAATGTGGCCCAAAGACCAAGAAAACCAGCTTCCCGACAAGAAAACCGGCTGGCGGGGAGAAAGTGGTCTCCAAGGAGAAAAGGTGGTCTCCCACCCTTGTACCACCTCCCAAACAAGGAAAACAAGGTCCATGCCAAAAATGAACCAATACGGATGCAAAACGAGAGTTCGGGGGACAAAGCGCGCGGCCGGGTGCCTCGAAAACTAGCTGTTGAGCACCAAAGGTGGCGCATGACCACAACAGTGGTCTCCAGGGTCACAGTGTCCCTCTAGATAGAGGGAACAAGGTGTGTTCCAAAAATCGTGCCAAACGGAGAATGTTAAGCGGTCTCGAACCGAGGCGCACGACCGATGGCTCCGAAAATCGAAAACTAGTCTCTAAACGGGAACAGTGGCCTACGACCACAAAAAGTCGCCTACGACCACTGAGAGATGGTCTACAAGACCTCTCCCTCCCTTCGGGAAGAGAACACAAGACTTAGTCCGCAGACCGAGTCAAAGCACAAAGAGTCCTGAGGTCCGGAGGTGAGGCTCTCAGCCAAGAACTTCAAAACCTCGAAACGAGCACAACATACACCATCACCGAGCGCTCAATCGATGACGTTTGAGTCTTAAGGTCGGTCAAAAATGGGGTGTCTACAGAGCCGCGCTTCACGTGTCTCGAAATAAAACCTGTCCAGGGCGATGCTTCACGCGTGCTGAGATAAAAGAAAAACCGCTTGAACTAGCGTTTTGCCTCCTGAGATAAAACACACCCAGGGTAGTGCTTCACACATCCCGAGACAAAGACAAAATCGCTCAGGGTTGCATTTCATGCATCTTGAGATAGGAGAAAAACCACTCGGGGTTACACTTCACGTGTCCCAAGATAAAAGGAAAACCGCTCAGGCTCGCGTTTCACGAGGCCTAAGATAAAAGAAAAGTCGCTCGGGCTCATGTTTCACGTGTCTTGAGATAAAACTCGCTCAGGGCCGTGCTTCACGCATCCTGAGATAGAAGAATAACTGTTCAAACTCGCGTTTCACTCGTCCTAAGATAAAACACGCCCAGGGCTGCGTTTCATGCATCCTGAGATAGAAAAAAACTGCTCGAACTTGCGTTTCACCCATCTCGAGATAAAACTCGCCTAGGGCTGCGCTTCACGCATCCTAAGATAAAAGCAAAGGTACGAGACCATACCATAAATACACAATATAGTAAGTGTGCAATAGATGTGAACAAGTGTGATAGATGCACAAAGTATGATGAGTTTGTGCGATAGATGCACGTGATATGTGATGAGGTTGTGCAATAGATGCACAGGAAATGCAGTAAACAAACAAAGCGGCACTTTAGAAAGTACCTCATGGGGTGAGTGGCGATGAACCGCTCTACTCTGATGGGAATCTCCCTTTTGTGTTCTTTGAACTCTTACCTTCAACTCATAGTTCAAAGGCCCTCAAATGCTGACAAGAGATAATACCTGCATGTAGAAGCTACGGATGCCGCTTTTCTTCCTAATCACATTTAGAACTTTCCCTATTCTCCAACGGGGTGACAAATTAGGTTGGTTCAGTATCCAGAATTGAGGCGCATACAAGCTACCTCAACCTATGGGGCTACCATACAGATTTCAAGTTAGGGATACACCCCTAGGTATTTAAACTAGACTTTAGTCTCGGAAATTCTGAACCTTTGCGTTCTAGGCCTCGACCATTCGAACTCTAGTTTCCACCGTCTTAGTTGATCTTCTAGAAACTCATTGTAAACATAGCCAAGACGTCTCTGGCAGGGAATGGTGTTTGGGGATAGCATTTTGATTGCCATTCTGGCTTGAAGTAGGCTTGAGCTTAAGGTTGAGATACATTCATACTTTGAAGAAATGACAAGGCCTGAGAAGGTGCATCCGGAATGCAATCTCAGAAATTGCTAAAGTTGAAACAAACTCAGATGCCCCAATTTTCCCTCTTTTCTTTTGCTTTGCAAGTCGGAACCTATGTAGCTTCGGATAGGTCCTTGTTCTAATGCTCTCTCTTTTGACCGGGGTTAGACCCTACAGTTTATGAAAAAAAGAACTTTGTTTTGCACGCCATGTTAGGAATGACACAGCACTCTGAGCACAAAACGATTTATTTTTGAAATTGAAACCAAGAATGAATTCTTAACCAGGTATTGAGCCTACAACTGACCACAGTACACCACGACTCAACAAAGGAAAAAACAAAGTAAAAACAACCTAAATGTAACTATTTACACTCAAAACGACTCAAAACAAGAATCGAGACAAACAAAAACAACAAACACAACACTTAGATGTTTTCCACCGGTGGGAGATCTCTTAGTTCACAAGGAGCTTGTTGCTTCTCTAGGTATTGTTTCCTACCCTTTCTCATTTGTGATTCTTACACCACTTTGGCACTCAATCTTTATTTTATCTGAAAAGCCCTTTCCTCACTTTTTCTCTCAGCCCACATCTCTCTATTATTTAATCTCTCTTTTTTTTTTTTTTTTTCCCTTTTAGGTGTGGTTAATGGATAAGCTAGAAGTTGTGGACCTCATGAGGGGGGCGAATATCCTGCTCCATTTCCAGTTCGTGCTTCACACTTGGCTCGATACCTCACTGCTTGGAGGATGGGAGAGTTTTTTGGCCTCTACTGTTAGTTTCAGCTGTGCCCTTTCTGGCGAATACATTGATAATGGGGAAAAAACAGAAAACCTGACTCGACTGTGCCCCTAGTTCATCATTTTGACCATTTTTTGTTTTTGGCTTTCTGCTAAAACAATTTTGACTAACATGAGAGTTAGATTAACATGCTTATTCAACTTTCTGCTTTGAAATCATGTAAATCAGGCTATGAGCACTGGAAATTTTCCTTTTTTAGATCCAAGAAATGGTCTAATTTTGGAAAAATGGAATAGTTTTCGAGAAAATTAGTCAACCTCATTAAAAATCGTTAAAATTGTTTTTGCAAATGGCCACTACTCAACCAATGTGGAATTAACTCCTGAGATGCATAACCTTAGATCTGAACTTGATTTGTCTTTCAGTTGAATCTTTTAATAGGATAGGACAATCGATTTTGAAAGAAGATGAGCACGAAGATGAGCCAATGAACATGAATAGAAGCCGAGTTTGAATAAAGATAAGCCAACCAACATGGATGAGACAAGTAGGTTGAAAATGGTTAGGGCCGAACTTCAAGATGAAGTTTCCTATGTATCCCAAAGATCGGAATCAGGCCTTACGTAGTTTTGGGTTAAGGTGCACTCGGGGTATTAATACTCTCCTTTTGTGCTCTAACTTTTGTTAAAGCTTCCCTTTCGGGTTTTTAACCTTGCGAGCTCTATTTTTCTTTTTTATTTTTTTTTTCATTTCTTTTTTCATTCATTTTTTTTTTCATTTTTCTTCTTTTTCTTGCTCTAACTTTTGCCTGGGTCGCCCTTCCAGGTTTTCGGCCCAGCGAGCCTCTCAAGGATAGAAAAGTTTAACTTGTCCATGTCGATTGGCCGTAGGATGTCTAAGCCATCTGAATCCACGATAATGGCTGTTGTTCCTGACTAAATAGTCTTGATGATGTAAGAGCCCATCCAATTGGGGTCTGAATTTGCCCCTAGTGTCATAGATAGGAACCCCAGTGTCCTTTAGTGAAACAAAAATTTCTTCTCTTAGATTGTGGGATTTGGCTTTCTTGTCAATCTCCATTGATTTGAGCAATGACCCAGTTTTGAATCTTTGAGCATATCTGACCTTTTTGCCCCTAGTTCAAGGGTTGCTTCTAATCCAGCTATGCAAGCTTCCTTTGATGACATCTGACCTTTTTGCCCCTAGTTCAAAGGCTACTTCAAATCCAGCCATGTAAGCCTCATATTTTGGTTGATCGTTGAACATTATGAATCAAGGTTTAAGGTTTGTAAGCAAAGGGGTCGAGTCTTGAGGCCGAGAGTGATCCTATGCTGTACAATCTCAAGATCAATTCCAGACATGTCTTCATAGGACCACACAAAATATTTTTTGTCACGCCCCAAACCTGCCCCTAAAAGTTTGGGCATGACCACTTCAGAAACAGACATAAATCCGACACATGTAACATATGGGGCTTGAACGGAAGCACCTGATAACAAAAATCTATTCCATTGAGCTACCACCATTATGCCAGGATCGCAAACATCACATTAAGTAAATAATATACAGAAAACATACACCCGAGCTTCAGTCACATACAGGCACATACTTAGACCCAGCCCCACAATTGGGCGTATAACAAAAACATTAATGAAAGACAACCAAAGAGTAAGCCAAAAACCTAGCCAAACTTTACAAAATGCACGACTTCAGCTAAGTGCCTAGACACACAGAGGTTGACAAGAGAGAGACAAGCCTTAAGGGTTAGGACTGGCCTCCCGGTTGATTACCTACAGAAACAGACAAAATACAGAGTGAGCGAAACTCAGTGAATAATAGTACATAAATAATGTAATGTTAACTTGAATAATAAAGCATATAACTGCAGAAGCATATGATTAACTACATTCTGTAATTATTTCCAGTACGGCAATGGGCCCAGTTTTCTTAACAGAGTGGCTTTAAGCCCAGTAATGTACAGAACGGCCATCGGCCCAGAAATAACAGAACGGCTTTAAGCCTGGTTCATATATGTATGGATTTAAGAGGTGTCTCGCACGGATTCTAGAGGTGGCTCGCATTGCAGCACTTAGTTCCGTACAGCACTTTGTTCCATACCAGAAATCCATAGGTCTTAAAGAGCGAACAATTCATATCATGTCATATCATAAATGGAACGAATAAATAGAACAGAATAACCCCAGATTCATAGTAATACTGTTCACAATAGTGCACATGAATTTCCCTCTATGATTTCTTACAAGCTGACGTGGTCGTCTTGCGTATAACAAAGCATTAATAATAGTTATTTACAGAGCATTAATAATAATTATTTACAGAAAACATATGTGTCATTTCAGTACTATTCATGGAGACAGAACAATTCCCATTCTAACGTGAGTCGCATAATGATGTTAGACTGTAGTATTCATATCATAGGTTCTGAACGATCTTGGGTCCATGTATAACACAACAGAATAATCTCAGGTTCATAAGTAGCATACCAGAATGATCTTAAATTCACACAGATTTCATTGTTCAAGGATGAACATAAAACGACATAGTTTGCTTATAGATAATAGAGGTTTAATTTTCGTTATAAACAGAACAGAATGATTCCAAAGCCATACTGATGTAAACAATTCTTTCAACGTCCACACCAATTTCCAACCGACATAATGTTAGTGTAATCACTTATGAGGAACAGAGCGTTAGTAACAATGATCATTAACAGTAAGTGAAATGTACGTATGGCATACTATTACTCACAGTGCTGCAATGGAGCGCTTGTCCCTCCCGGGTTATGACCTACACACATGCACAACTTATACATTAGTTCTTTTCCTTTCTTAAGTCATTTCCTGCTTCATTTTACTTCGAATGAATTTATAGGCATCTTAGGGATATCAAACACAGATTTCAAAAATACCAGAGGTTTAAGCACGCAAAACAGAGCGAACAAAATTTTGCAGCTTGGGCCGCACGTGCGGCTGTGAGCCCCGCACGTGCGGCAAGGCCTCCTGCACGTGTGGCCATGACCCCCGTACGTGCGGCGATCTGCACAGTTTGCAGTTCGAAATTTCAGCAATACTCAGTTTTTGGCAAGCTTTCACAAGGCTCTAATTAGGTCCTTTAATTAATGAAACATGGTTCAAAAATCATGTACAAAGATATTTCAAGCATACAACCATTTTAATATGAATTGATTCCTTAATTCCTTGCAATTCACAAATATAAATTAAACACTTTGAATCCTTACCATAAAATTCCCAAATATATATACAATCATCCAAATCCATAAATGTATTCAAACATGCAAAGATAGAATGGAATTCTTCTCCATAGAACTTAACTTAACCCCAAATCAATTCAATGAATTTGCATGATTAACAAAAGAAATCTTACTCATTTCCAAGAGAGGAATGATTCTAAGTATAACACACCTACCTTGAGCTTTTGAATCCTACAATCCCTCTTAACTTCCCAATCTTCTTCTTGATGAACTTCTCTTAAACCCTCTTCTTTCCTAATTTCTCTCAAACCCTCTTCTTTCCTAATTTCTCTCTCTCTCTCTCTCTCTCTCTCTCTCTCTCTCTCTCTCTCTCTCCTAGGAGATTTCCTTGCAATGGCTCTTAAGTCAAGTATGTAAAGAATATAAGCATATATCTTTAAAAGTGAGTAAAAACAAAATTTAATCAGTTTAGTCATTCCTAATTGAAATTTCACAGAAAATCGTACTATGACCTAAAAATCATGCTGATCTTAAATGTAAACTCAATTTCAGATAATTAAGCTTCTAAGGCCTTCAATTCCTGATTCAAACACTAGAATTGTAACAGATATTTCTCACATTAAATAGATACACATCTATAAGCATAAGATTCACTCCATTAACTTACTTTCACATAAAATTTCACAATAAGTATTTAGATGCACAGAATAAGGGACCGAGAGTATATCAGAAAACATGTACTAGGGTTGGGTTATTACATTTTTTGAAATTGTTTAATAAAGCAACTAGCCGCTCGTGCTCTTCTGAAGACAATGTAGAACCAATCTGGATCAAGCCAGGATCCTTCTCAATATGCACATTAACAGGCATGATCTCATTCATTAAGGGCTTAGCACGCCTCTTTTCTCCTCAGTTGATCAAATTTTTACAAATCCCGAGGAATTCCTTCCTCTTTGTTTTCACCAAAGTTTTGGAAATAGTTTTGAAAAACTTTGGTCAATGCAATGATTTAAAGGCACAGAGAAGTAGATGAAAATAACTGTAATTCATTCAGATCTACTGGCTCAACTGGCTTCATGATAGAAATAGACACAAAAGAAAGAATGAGAAGATAAACAAAAACAAACAGGGAAGTGATGTCCGAGTTAACGCCCCCGAAATCACTAACCTCCGGCACAACAAGACTAACTCGATACAGCAAGACTGACTCAATACAACACAAAAAGACTGACTCAATACCCAAGTCTGAAAGTACAATAAACAACATTTTCAAAGTGCTAAAATAGTGCGTTCCATCCACCACATCTGGAGTAAAATGAGCACCTTCAGCAGGTGGTTCATCCCCGATCACATAGTCATATTATCCCCTAAGTTTATCGATCCAGCACCGATAGACTTTGTAGGACCTGGTGGAGTGACGACCTTATTGTCAATCAGATTTTGAACTTCATGGCGAAGACAAAAACAACCGTTAGTGTCATGGCCGGTTTATTGATGGAAGGCACAAAACTTGGCAACTTTATACCTGGCTGGAAGGGGATCAGGGAGAGGCCAAGGGTCAAGGGCTTTAAGATGGCCTTGCCCTATGAGGATTTGGAGAGCTTTGGACAAGGCCATGTAAAGGGGATTGAAAGTGCAGTTACCAGTCCTGACAGGATTGATAGAGGGGTCAGCAGGTGTTAACCAGGTTTGATGATCTCTTACGGGTGTAGGATTGGAGCTGAAAGGGGTTTTTCTGGTACGACAACCCTTTTCATGGTTTATCCTTGGATTCAAAATGCCCCCAACCTGAACGACAAAAATGTTATCCACAATCTTTGCAACAATTGCAAGCACTTGTTGTTTGTTCAGCCTTTTGACCTTCAAAGCCTTAATAGCCCATTGAAGTTGTTCATAAGGATCAATACTTGCCTTGGCCTTGTTCTTGCGACTTGCTTCAGTTTTGCCAAGGGATTGGGTGACTATATTGAGGCGAGGCCCAATTATTGTTGACATGTCATCACCTAGACTTGAAACGGCTTCAGGTTGGCCCTTTTCAATTGCAGCTCGCCCCAAGATTGGGGGGCCTTTTGGCGTGAAATTTCTGGCATGTAATATGGTCGATAATGGAGCCAAAATCCCAAAGGCTAAATCTGCTACAGTTCTCTACACACCTTCAATCATGTTCATTAACTCAGAAGTAGTGGGTTCATGGGTTTGAGATGATTGGGGTTCAAGTGTATAAATCATACACAAGTGCGTGCTTTTTGGAATGAACATCTCAGGCTTGGGTAAATGGGCTAGGGTGATGTATATGCTAGGGTTGTAGGTGGATGGTAGTGTATAGATTAGGTTGAGGTGTGAAGATAATGATTAGTGGTGGCCTGAGGTCCTTTTGGTGGAGCCATGATCTCGTTGTTAATAAGATCTTGAATCTTATGATGGAGCCAGATGCAACGGTCTATATCATGACCATGTTGTTGATGATAGACACAGTATTTAGCGGGGTCATGTCTTGGTGGAAGAGGATTTAGAAGGGGTCGGGGTTCTAGAAGCTTTAGGTATCCTTTTTCTAGCAACGTTTTTAAGGCTTGAGAGAGACTCATGTAAAGAGGATAAAAATTTCGGCCTTGGGGCCGAGTTGAAGTGATTGGTTTTTGGCTATTGATGGGAGTGGTGACAGTGTTTACTTTTGAACATTTCGTAGCTGTGCTACCACTAGTAGTAGCATTGGAACTGCGAACAACATTCTTCTTCAAAGGCTTATTATCTTCCACAATGATCCCTTATCTGATGGCATCGTCGATTTGAACCCCTATTATGTAAAGCTCTGTAAAGGTAAATAGAGGTAGAACAATCATTTTCTGCAGCAACCTGCCATGCAAATTCTGAACAATCATTCTTATCTGATCTTTCTTGGAAGGTCTCGTGGTCATCATCGAGGCTTTGACCCTTCATCTAGTCACAAACTCAGAGAAACCCTCATTCGGTTCTTGACGGGTTGCCTCAAGATCACGAGTTGTGACCTCAATCTGTGTATTGTAAGAGTACTGTGCAACGAAGGCCTCAGCCATCTCTTCCTAATTCTGTTTGACAGAATCTTAACTTAGCATATTGTAGCTCACTTTTTTCGAGCCCCTCTTCGGAAGGTTTGAAAGAAGCCCTATAGTTCGGACTCTCATGGTTCTGAATCTAATCTCACAAGTGCAATGTGAAACTGATAATCACCAAAGAGTCCAAATCCGACAAATCTTTTGGAAAATTGATTTTAGGATAAAAAATGCCAAAATTGGACTGCTTTGCCAGATACAGAGTCGCCACCTAAATATTTTATTTTGGGAAAAATTAGGAAACTCATGACTCATGCCAAAGGCCACGTGCCCATCATCACCAAAGTTGCCTCGGCTCGGGAACTTAGGTACGAGAGGGGAAGGTCATGAATTGAGCACCCCTGCTAGCCCGATCAAAGATCGGCCTCTACTAATCATGATATGATTTTTTATAAACATTATGTGTTCTTGTTCCGATTATTAAGCTAGCTTTACCATGTGATGTGCACAATCAAGTATAGATTAGTTTTCCTAAATTGGAACAATTCAACTCATGTTTGTTTTTTGCGAAAATGGTTTGAATTTGCCACCTCAAGTGGGCTTAAAGTTGCAGATTTGCCACCAAACATCGTGGACTTAAAACATGATTTGCCACTCAACAAAGTGGGCTTCAAACATGCATTTGTTGATTCATTCCAATTCAAACAACGAGCCTTCATCCACAAGCATTCAAGCAGTTTAGCATTTAAGCACATAGCCTCATGGCAAGCATGCTAATCAGGGCAACATTCAGACTTATGCAAGTATGCTAAAGCATAAAAACTCACCTAGTACTCCAAGTTAAAACAGAAACTAGTTACATATCCAATGCAAAGCATGCAAAGAATGCAATTAATAGGCTTGGCTACTAATATGACATATGGATCGATTTGATACATGCGGTTAAACACGTATTCAAAGAAGTATTGAAATGGCAATGTAGTTTGAATGATGCGCCGAGCCTCGGTGCATGCAATACGAATAAATGGATGCAAGCACAAGGTATGCTAATTAAAACATGTTCCTAATCTAACCATCAAAAGTGATTAAATAAAAGGGAGAAAGACGTGAGGTTAGAAAACATACACACATGCACGCACACTTATTACAACATTACGCCCTCGCGAAGGAGGGTTTGAATGAATAAAAGCTAACTAGCTAAATAGGCTAATTAAGCTAACTAATACAAAACTTGAAACTAATTAACTGGCTATACTAGCTAAGTAATTATTACAAACCGAATCAATTAACTATTCTAGTTAAGTACTTACAAAACGAAATTGAATAACTAGTTAAACTAACTAATTATTTACAACACTTAATTAGCTACAACTATTTAATTACAACACATATTTGATCTATTGCTAATTAAACTAATTAGCTAATCCCGAGAGGCGAGGGAGGCCCATGCATGCTCGGTTTTTCACCCAAAAGGCCACTGCCTTGCTGCTGAATGCCTTTGTTTGCACATTGAACACCAACAATTTTGCCCACCTCTAGAACACCTCTGCGCCACCTTACCAACACACTCTGCAAATTTCACTAATGGCCGACAAGGGGCCGGTCAGCTACCAATGGTGGCCGGTCGGCTACAACTGGTGGCCGGTCGGCTACTGGTGGTGGCTGTCGGCCAATGATAACCTGGACTTCCTTGCTCTTGAAGCAAGCAACAGTTTGGCCAACACTCCAAGTCACACACACCTTCTAAAGCTCAAAACAAGTCCCAAGCTACCTCAGCCCAAAGACTAGCAACTTTTGTTAAGGATTGATAGACAAAAGTGGAGTGTATCCAAGCAACTATGCACAAAATTGCTAGAGAGAGAGAATTTTGTTCCAAAATTGCTAACCCTCAAAAATGGGGGAGGAACCCCCCTATATATAGAAAAACAAGCCTTGAGCTTAGAAACATCCTATCGTACAAGTGTAGGAAGATGAAGCTCAGTGTGCTAACAGCTGACACAACTGTCAACAAATATCTGGAAAAAGACACTGGTGGCCGTTGGCCACCACTGGTAGTCGACCGGCCACCACTGATGGTCGACTGGCCACACCAATGGCTGACAACCATGAGCCATGGCCGACAGCCTATGGTGGTGGCTGACAGGTCACCACAAGTTCCAGGCTTGAAACAACAGGATTTTGGTCCAATACAAATCACAAAATGGACAAGCTTTAAAGACTCAAAGACAGGACATTCCACCGAGGACTTTGGGCACTAAAAGCAAACAAATGCAATCGTAATCATCGAGTGCACAAGCGATGACGTCTAAGTCTTAAGGTCGGTAAAAAATGGGGTGTCTATAGTTGCCCCTCTTTGACAGAACTTGGAAGCCATGAAATGGCAAGAGTGAATGTCAAAGTCCAGAGACGACCCATTTTTGACAAGGCCAAAGACTCGGACAAAGAAAGAAAGAAAGAAAACAAATGGTCGCACCTGCAGGTTGTTGACATATCCTTTGCAAGGAATCAAACTAGCGTAGTTCTGGGGCAAGATGCAAGTGATATGCACGATGCAAGAACATAACCTATGATCATGCAATGAGGCCATAATGAAACATTTAAATACAAATACAATGCAATGAAAATGCCACATTCAAACAAACCGAAACAAGGTATAACATCCCAAACATGAAAAGAAATAAGTAAATGAACACGCCACGTGTGAGAATCATGAGCCAAACCACATTTCATGTAGAAAGGATGTAAGAAAATTATGCAAGCTTAACTACGCGACGCACAGGAAAGGCTAAAAGCAACATAACCATCGGGCACACCCAAGGTTTCAACCAAGATCCTAACGCGTCTCACGCGAGAGGAGAAAGCAGTGTAAACACTAGGCGCCCCTGAATGTTTTTTTTAACCAAGCAAACAATCTTAACGCGTCTCACGCGAGAGGAGAAAGGTGAACAAGTCCAAACACGTCTTACGTGAGACGAGAGAGTGTATAAATCCAAATGCATCTCACGCGAGAAGATAAAGTGAATACGTCCAAATGCGTCTCACGCGAGAGGAGAAAGTGAATACGTCCAAATGCGTCTCACGTGAGGGAAGAAACTAAATACGTCCAAACGCGTCTCACGTGAGGGAAGAAACTAAATACGTCCAAACGCGTCTCACGCGAGGGGAGAAAGTGAATACGTCCAAACGCGTCTCATGCGAGAGGAGAAAGTGAATATGTCCAAGCGCGTCTCACGCGAGGGGAGAAAGTGAATACGTCCAAACGCGTCTCACGCGAGGGGAGAAAGTGAATACGTCCAAACGCGTCTCATGCGAGAGGAGAAAGTGAATATGTCCAAACGCATCTCACGCGAGAGGAGAAAATGAATACGTCCAAACGCGATACAGTAAGAATGCATGTTCTTTGTAAAGAAAACAATCGAGGCAAAATGCTACATGAAGGCACATTCAACGCCAAGTACCAAATGCATGTCCTATGCGCGATTGATAGCATGTTCTATGCAAAGTACAAAATGCATGTTCTATACACGATTAACAACATGTTCTATGCAAAGTACAAAATGCATGTTCTATGCACGATTAACAGCATGTTCTATGCAAAGCAAAGTGCAAAATGCATGTTCTCTGCACGATTAACATCATGTTCTATGCAAAGTACAAAATGCATGTTCTATGCATGATTAACAAGAGCATATTCTATGCAAATTACAAAATGCATGTTCTATGCACGATTAACAACATGTTCTATGCAAAGTACAAAATGCATGTTCTATGCAAGATTAACAGCATGTTCTATGCAAAGTACAAAATGTATGTTCTATGCACGATTGAAATACGCATTCTACGCAACAGCATATGTGAAATGCATGTTCTACATACGTAATAAAGAGATGCATAGTCTATGCGAAAATGAAAGCGTATTCTATCGAAACAAATTCAGTAGCAACTTTCTGATTTACCTCACGAAAAAGTTGCGATATGCAAAAACGATACACCTCGTTCAACAAGTGACGAATGACAATCATCGAAAGCACGATTTCAAGCTTCCACAGAGAGAATTTGAATTCAACAATGACCTTTCCTTGCACCTCTCGGGAAACAGGGACAAAAACAACATCAAGATTCAATGTAGGAGCACTGGGCATTGAACGGCCGCCAGAGGGTGGTACCAACCACTTGTCGGCCACCCTTGAAGATTGTCGGCCACTAGTGGTGTCTGGTCGGCCACCGATGGCAGATCGGGCCCTTTTTGGTCTTTTCACCACGGGTCTTTATATATACTCATCCATACTTCATTTCCTTACTCCTCTAAAGCCGAAAATCCTCCCTCTCTCTCTAGACACTTTCCCTCTCTAGATCCGAGCTTTATACGCATTTTCCAACGCCCCATGCACATTTTCTTTGCTAAACCCTCTTAGTTTAGTCCATTTTGAACCGATTGAAATTTGATTTCGGTGCTTTTTCTTGGAGTTTCACCACTTGAGGCTTGTTTCCTTCGAGTTCTTCTTGGGTTTGGTGCCTTTTTCTAGGCTTTGACTTTTTCTTCCTTTTTCTCTCTCCTAGGGTTGACTTTTGGCATTTTCCACATATTTTCCTCATTTTCGACCATTTTCTCATCTTCTTTCCAGATGGCGGACGGCATACCTCACGACGGAGCTTTCCCAGAGATCCCACCCCAGTTATCTCCAGAGATGGAGGTGGAGCCTGAGCCAGTGTTGCTACCACCCAGGATTCGACCCTTTGATCCGACTACATATCATCCTTAGACGCATGTGCTAGCACCCAAGAGTATCCGGCATTTCAGAGGGTTTGCGCGAGGTGCACTAGAGGAGCTCTTGCTACGAGAGCTAGACTCCCATTTGTCTGACGGCGGCACCGAGGTATACACTGTATTCTCCTGTTTCCTTCACTGTACATTGCATTTCTTGCTTTAACTGTGTTCCTTGCTTTAACTGTAATACTCTCACTGTATTTCTTACCTCTCACTGCATTTTTTGCCCTAATCACACTCTTGCAATGTATTTCTTACATTGCCTTTTCATCTGCTTGTCCTCATGTTGCTGTATATCACTGTTCTGATCACAAGAGGACTCTCGCTCTATTAGAGGCTATGGGGCCACGTCCACGAGGGACTGGTACATAGAGCTTCCTACTGGTGTCTGCCACATTGTCGATGAGGTTGGTTTCAGTTCATTCTACATGGGGCTATCACGCCATATTGCGAGTCGGCCCTTATTTGGAGCATTGGTAGAGAGGTGGTGGGATACCACCAACTCTTTCCACTTCTGTACTGCTGGGTAGATGATGATGAGACCCTATGACTTCTCCATGCTCACCGGCATAGGAGTAGGGGGTCACTTGATTCCTTATGATATGGACATGGGCGAGTGGAAGGCTGCCTGGATCTACCTGTTAGGGGTACGCCCGCCTCTCTTTCGACCATGGATGGTACGATACAGTTGGTTTGTGAAGCAGTTTCGAGGGAGAGAGCCAGAGACCCCAGAGGAGATTGAGCATTACGCTCAAGGCTTCTTGATGTTCTTCTTCGGCACCACCTTGTTCGCGAATAGGGAGAACACTGTAGGATTGTATCTTCTGAGCTCTTTAGTGGATTTACCGCAGATCTGGCTCTATGATTGAGGAGGAGTTGGCCTTGCCACATTGTACGGCTATATGAGCTCGACATCCCACGGGAGCGGAGACAGGATAAAAGGCTACTAGCGAGCTTGGGAGGTACGCTATACATTTCTGCTTTGCAATTTTTGCCTTCCTTTTCAGTACTTCCTACTTTGCATTTTCTGTACAATGCACACACATTTTGCTTTCTGCATTCTACATTCTCTGTATATTACACACGCATTTTGCTTTCTGCATTCTCCGTGTTTATATGTTGTATACTCACTGTTGCTTTTTCTTTGCAGCTTTGGGTATATGCATATTTCTCGACCCTCGCTCCGGAGTCGGAGGTGGAGATGCCCTCTGTTGTGCCGTACTCTCATCGGTACGACGACAGATGCTTGCGGAGGACCTGGGAGACCTTTTCATTCTTCCGCCAGTACTTCGACACAGTGACCGCAACAGAGGTAACTCAAAATTCACAGTTATTTTCATTCTACTTGGGCTCTGATTCATACTTCGATATCTGATGGCCACTAACAATTTGTGCATTCTCTATTTACAGATCACTTCGTAGCCCTGGGCGATGATGCCGGCCGGAGTCAGAGACCAGTACATTGGAGCTTGGGGGGCCTCCCATTTTTGGCTTTTGTTCGAGGGCTCGGTTTGTCAAGCCTGGTTTCTAGGCGAGCGGTTCTTGTGCCAGACCATGGGTTTGCCTGAGCCGGTAGTTCCCATGCCGCCCTCGCCATCTATGAGAGCTATAGAGAGACTTACCTTCCAGGAGATGATTCAATTCACGGAGGGCTTAGAGGCCGACTACTTTCGCGAGGAGGGAGATTATTTGATATTCATCCAGACACACCTTATGCCTCCTTTGACCGGTGTTTGTGGGGTGAGGGAGCGAGAGCTCCTATTGCGAGGGCGGCGCCTAAAGCGACTAGGGCAACTAAGGCCCGTGGGAGAGGGGCTTCTCAGGCGAGGCAGATGACTGGTTGGCCAGAGCTTCCCACTACACTTACATGTTGGAGGCATACCGGGGAGGCTTACCAGATCCTTATTGAGTCTGCACCGGCCGGGCACGAGCTTGCCGGGGTTCGAGGCCCGACTCTAGTATGTAGCACAATTTACATTTTGCTTGCCATATTTCACTTCAGTTATGTTTATAGCACACTGATCACCTCAACGCACTTGCAGGCATCTATAGAGTACACCGGGGATGCTCTCGAGCTGGTGGCTTCCCTGATAGGGATGGTGCAGAGAAGCATGAGCCTGTTCAGTCTCTACGGTATTCGGGTAACTTTCTTTAGTTTACACTTCATGTTATCAATCTTTCTGCTGATACACTAGCATTTCAACTGTAATCTGTTCTACATTGCAGTGATCTGATACACTGCATCTGATACATTGCACTCAAATATTGCATTCATACACTGTACTCGCACATTGTATTCGACTTCTGCCTACACTCATGCTGCATACCATGCTTATATCTGATACATACACTGAAATTGATATATTGACAACTGTCCTTTACAGATCCCAGATATACCGGGTGCACCAGCGGGAGTAGCACTAGGACTAGCAGTACCTCCTCCAGCAGTAGGGAGAATAGGGAGACGGGCTCTAGTACGCAGCCGAGGCAGAGCCAAGGGCACCCAAGATGAGAGTGGTCTTTTAGAGCCCATTCTAAGTGATGATGACACTGAGACGAGTGGCTTTGAGGAGGCAGTGAGTCCACAGTCTCAGTCCTCTGAGAGTGGAGACGAAAGCGACTCTAAATCTGCGAGTGGAGGTGATGATGCTGAGGCAGGTTCAGTGACAGAGAGTGGAGATGGTACCAGCTTAGACTCTGGTTCAGATTCAGACAACGGCACCGACGGAGACAATGCCCCAGAGTCCCTTCCTCTGAGGAAGAAGACAAAGAGGGCATCACGAGCCTAAGGCGACTGGCGCTAATTTTCTTGTAGTTTTTGCTTAGCTTCTTTTTGTTAGTAGCGTTAGCACATTGTACAGTTCAGACAGGTTTTATTTGCTTTAAAAACTTGTCTTGCACTTTTGTAAAAATAACTATGATCGAAATGAAAACCAATATATTTTTGAAAAAGTGTTGTATTTTTACATCATGGGCACCATATTGCATGAAAATGAGATTGAATTTGATAATGAAAATGGAACACTTGTATTGGCATGACTTTCTTAATCGGGTAATGAACCAATTAACACTTGAAATTCTAAACACAACATACAACTCGATAATTCAAAATAGCAACAATTCGATAAACAAAACAAAACAACTCAATAAACAACAAACAATTAGATAAACGAAAACAAAACAACTCAAATACAACTCAACGAACTTGCTAAAACTAAAAGGACTCAAAACAAGACCTTAAAATGCATAAAGAACAGGACAAAACACATGCTTTTAGCATTCTCGGCACACAGGTGAATGGCAAGCTTGCCAAAAGGATTGTCGGCCATGAATAGAGGCTGTCGGCCACCAGCGGTGGCCAGTCGGCTACCAAAGTGGCCTGTCGGCCATCACTAATGGCTGGTCAGCCATCAATGTGAGGAACCTCCAGATTGTTGCCACTTGGTTTCCACTCACTGCCTTATCTTTTACAAAAGGTTGAGCTTCGTGATTTCTTCGTTTTAGCTACAAATTCTTCACAAAATGGAGCCATTCATTGCCTAAAAACTCTCGAATTGAATTGGATTGCAATTTTTCCTGCTGAGTCATTCTCTACTCTGTTATCTTTTCCAACATGTTGCGGCTAGATGTTGGAATCCGATTACACACGTCTTTAGCTTCGGGAGAGAAGAGCTATGCCCGACAATCGAAGAATTTCAAGTGCTAATGGAGTCCTGGCGCGATGAGGAAATCTTGCTTCAGCCCTGTTTTGGCCACATCCAAGCTTTGGGACGGATGTGCGGGCTTATGCTACATGAGGCCCGTTCCTTGGTTTACAATGGAGAGTTGGACATTCCCAGTTTGATTCATCGATATTTTGACGCCGGTGACCGAGGCAACCTTCTTTGGCAGGGTTTTCGACAACACACCCTTTGTTTGTGCATGCTAGCACATTTCCTCCTTGCCCCTAGTTTCTGCGGGTCTAGCATTCGATTAGTCAAAGTAGCCTAAGGTTTGAAAGAGGGCAAGAGTTGCATTGGTTTGGCATTGGCCGAGACTTTGATGGGCTTAGACGCCTTTCATCGGTGACAGACCACCAAATTTACGGGGAGTCCACTACTTCTTCAGGTAATGTTTCCTACCCTTTCTAATATGTGTTTCTCACATCACTCAGCACTCACGCTCTGTTTTTCTCTCAAAGCCCTTTTCTCACTTTTCTCTAAACATACATCTCTCTATTCTTCAATCTCTCTTTTTTTTCATCCCTCCCCAAATATGGCTTATGGACAAGCTGAAGGAAGTGGACTCTTGCCTCGCATACTCAGCCTGAGCATACTTTTTTCACTAACAGCTAGTTGATTTCTCGAACGAGGGATGGTTGTGCCATTGGATGTGCAACAGGTCTGTTGTTGACATTACTTGGCGTTGCCCCTGGCTTAATCTGATCGAAATGCACTATAACATGGCTTGGCAACCTGGCATTCAGCTGATTGGCCTTACACACTGTGTATTTTACTTTCTGTTCCGGTTCAGGCACTAGTTTGGACATGATCAGACTTGCCCAGAGGAGGGGGTAGAATACCTAGTTTCATTCCCGTGTGAGGCTCACATTTGGCTAGGTACCTCACTGCTTGGAGGACGAGAGAGCTTCTGGCCCTTGCCCCTAGTTTCAGTTGCGCACTTTCTGGTGAGTGGCTGACTTGGCTCAAAGATGAGGCACAATTTGGGCCCACTTTAACATTAGAAGCTTCCACAAGCACACGCAAGGGACGCAGGAACACTTGACTCAGCTATGCCCTAAGTTTATTACTGTGATCTTACTTTTCAAGTTTTATGCATGTAATAAAAGCAGCTTTGATTTGTATTGAGAGTTGGAGAACTTTGTATTGAAATCAATGAAATGAAAGTTGTGAGCACTGAAAGTTTTCCTTTTGGTCTAAAAATGGTCTAAGTTGTAAAAGGTAAAAATTGAGCAAAGTCAACTTTTATCAAAACTTTTCAAAACCATTTTCGATAAGGATCAAAACTTGACACACACGGAATCTATTCTCGAGATGTACAGTCCCGGATCCGAAGATAACAAATTGTCCATTGTTTGAATAACACTGCTCAGCACTGTAACTAGCTCTTTTCTCAGAGTAGGGATCACAACCGAACTTTCAGGTAAAGATTAGACAAAGATGACCTGATCAAACACATGGACAGGACAGTTGAATTGGAGCTGTTTACGGCTGAACTTCAAGATGAAGTTGCCTACGTATCCCGAAGATGAGAATCAGGCCATACGTAGTTTGGTTCGGGTTCACTCAAGTATTAACGCACTCCTTTTGCGCTCTAACTTTTGCCAAGGCCGCCCTTTAGGGTTTTCAACCTTGCAAGCTCAGTTTTTTTTTGCTTCTAATTTTTTGTGCTCTAACTTTTGCCTAGGTCGCCCTTTCGGGTTTTCGACCTAGCGAGCCTCTCTGGGGTAACATTTCTTCAACTTGTCCATGTTGATCGGTTGGGAAAATTCTAGGCCATCCAGGTCCATAAGAATAATAGCTCCACCAGACCAGATAGTTTTGATAATGTAAGGGCCAGTCTAGTTGGGTTTGAACTTGGCCCTAGGGTCATAAATGGGAGCTCGGTTGTCTTTCAGCACCAAATCTCCTTTTTTGAGATTCCGGGACTTAACCTTCTTGTTAAAAGCCCTGGCAATCCTGTGTTGATAACCCTGAACATGGTACAGTACTTTCAGCCTTCTCTCATTGAACAGTATCAGTTCTTCGAACCTGCTCTACTGCCAGTCCACCTTTGCTATTTGACATTCAACCGTAACTTGCAGCGATGGAACTTCTATTTTGATTGGCAGAACAACCTCCATACCATAGACTAGAGAGTAAGGAGTTGCCCCAGTAGACGTCCGAATTGATGTCCTATAACCCCAAAGTGCAAATGGCAATTTGTCTGGCTACTCCTTGTAGGTCTCAACCATCTTTTGCAGAATATGCTTGATGTCCTTGTTGGCGGCCTCAACAGCTCCATTGGTTTGTGGCCGGAATATGGATGACTTATGGAAAGCCACCTTGTATTTCTCCAACAAGTCGATCACTTCTTTCTTGAAATGAGAGCCATTATCTAAAATGATCTCATTCGGGACTCCATAACGGCAAATGATGTTGTTTCGAATGAACTTAGCCACATGTGCTGCCTTTAACGCTGCATAAGACTGAGCTTCCATTCACTTTGTGAAATAATCAATTGCCACCAGAATGTATTCATACCTATTTGACCCTTTCGGTGTGACTGCGCCAATGACATCGATTCCCCAGACTGAGAAAGGCCATGGTGAAGTCTTGTTGTACAGCTTCGACGGTGGGATGTTCATGCGAGTTGTATGAATTTGGTATTTATGGCATTAGCGAACAAAACCGATACAATCCTCCTCCATAGTAGACTAGTAGAAACTTTGCCTGAGAATCTTCCGGGCTAACATTACTCCATTCATGTGTGCTCCGCACTCTCTCCCATAGATGGCCTCCATTAGGTGCTTTGATTCCTCTACGTCGTCACACAACTTGTGCATTCCCAGATGAGTCCTCTTGTATAGTTTACCTCCACAGATGATAAATTGAACGACCATCTGTCGTATTGCCCTCTTATCTTTGGCATTTGCCCCTGGTGGATAAACCTCATTTTCCAAGAAGTTCCAGATATCATAAAACCAAGGGTTTTGATCATGCACCTCATCTATTGTGGCGATAGTCTCGTAGGCCGGCGTATATCTCTGCTCAATGATGATCGGATGCATTCGGACTCCAAGTGGAATGTCTTCCATGGAAGATAGAGTTGATAAGGCGTCAGCGAACCTATTGTTCTCTCTTAGTAGATACGTGAAGGTCAGCTTCTCAAACCTAGGAATCAGAACATTCAGGGTCTGGTGATAGATCTTCATCTTTTCTTCTTTAACCTTCCAGTCTCCTTTTGCTTGAGACATAACTAGGTTCGAGTCACCAATGACGTCCAACCTTTTTGCCCCTAGTTCTAGGGCGGCTTCCAAACCAACGATACACGCCTCATATTCTACTTCGTTGTTGGATACCTTGAACCGGAGTTTGAAGGCTAAGGGTATATGGGAATTGTCGAGTGCTATCAGCAACACTCCTATCCCATAACCGTATTGATTAGACGCTCCGTCAAAGTACATTGTCCAAATCTCTTCCTTAACTTACAGAATAGATTTATCTGGGAACAGGTATTCTACTGCTTCATCCCTTTCCACGGGGTGATCTGCCAGAAATTCTGCTACCGCTCTCCCCTTGACAGACTTGCGAGTACCATACTTCAAATCAAATTCAGAGAGGAGAAGCAACCAACGGGCTAGCCTACTCGTAAGCGTTGGTTTCTCAAAGAGATATTTGATGGGATCTAATCTCGAAACTAGAATTACAGAGTGAGCTAACAAGTAGTGCCTCAACTTCTTGGTAGCCCATACCAAGGCTAAGCAAGCTTTCTCGAGCTGAGTGTAACGGGTCTCATAATCTAGCCATTTCTTGCTCAAATAATAGATGGCTTTCTCCACCCTATCCTTAGATTCTTGAGCAAGCATGCATCCCATCGTTGTGTCCGTTACTGACAGATACAAAATCAAGGACTTTCCTGGCTCTGGCAACGACAACATGGGCAGGTTCTGAGGGTACTGCTTGATTTGCTCAAAAGTGAATTGACATCGGTCATCCCATCGGAATTTCTTTCTTTTCTTCAGGAGACCAAATAGTGGTTCACAAGTTAAGGTTAGTTTAGAAATAAACTGTCTTATGAATTGCATTTTACCCAGAAAGCCTCGCACCTCCTTTTCAATCTTTGGTGGTGGCATTTCTAGGATGGCCTTGATTTTGGAAAGATCTACCTCGATGCCCCTCTGTGTGATCAAGAAATCCAGTATTTTCCTTATTGTTACATCGAAAGTTCATTTCTGCGGATTCATCCTCAACCGTATTCTCTGATCCGTTGAAAGAATTTCTTTAAGGCGGTGTAGTGGCCCTCTCTTTCATTGGACTTGACAATCATGTCGTCTACGTACACCTCGACCTCTTTGTGGATCATATCATGCAGAATTGTGGTTGCAGCCCGTTGATAGGTAGCCTCGGCATTCTTTAGCCCAAACGGCATCACCCTGTAGCAGTAGGTTCCCCACGACGTTGTGAAAGCAGTTTTCTCTTTGTCCTCGAGTGCCATCAGAATCTGGTTATACCCGGAAAATCCATCCATGAAGGAGAGCAAAGCATGGCCTGCGGTGAAGTCCACCAATCATTGATGTACGGTAGAGGAAAATTGTCCTTCGAACTGGCTCTGTTCAGATCTCTAAAGTCCACACACACCCGAATTCTGCCATCGTTCTTTGGTACTGGGACAATATTGGCCAACCAAGTTGGATACTCAGATACTAACAAGAACCCTGCGTCTATCTGCTTGGTGACCTCTTCCTTAATCTTCAAAACCCAATCCGGGTGTATTCTCTGCAACTTCTATTTGATGGGTCGGGCCTTGGGGTCAAGAGGGATCCAATGCTATACAATCTTAGGATTGATTCCAGGCATGTCTTCGTAGGACCACACGAAGACATCTTTGAAATCTTTTAATAAAGCGACTAAGCGCTCGTGCTTCTCCAAGGACAATTTGGACCCGATCTGGACCAGATGCGGATCCTTCTCAGTATCCACATTAATTGTAATGATTTCATCAGCGAGGGGTTTTGCAAACCTCTCATCCTCTCGATTAATCAAAATTTTCAAAACCAGAGAAATTCCTTCCTCATTGTTTTCATCAAAATTTTGAAAATCATCATCAATGCAATAAATAAGAGGCACAAAGAAATACTCAGAATCTACAGTGGCATTATCATTCAAAAGGCCCAGCTCATCCAATTCCTCGGTTACAACCGACTCAAAAGAAAAAGAAAAGGACGACCTGGACAAAACCTTGGCATCCGGGTTATTAACCCCAGGAATACCGAACCCAGACTTAGAGGAACCGGAATCTGATTCAAACTCCACAAACTCTATGGAATCAGATTATGGTTCACTACCCGACTCAGAACCGCTAGACAAGTAGGCCTCCTCCAGCTGCCAAATGAGGGATGGTGCGTCAGATGCATCCAAGATGCTGCTAGAAGGGTTCGCACTCGGTTAGTTTCCGATCATGGAAATGGTCAGGTTATCCCCCAAGCTCTCTGAGTTGATTGGAGGATTCGAAAGGAGACATGCCAGTGCTGTTCCTATCTCAAGCTCGTCACTATCAGAATAACTTTTTGCACGTTTCACAGCTTCAGCAGTTGGTTCAGCCATTTCTTCTGTATCAGTATCTTGTAGCTACAAGTCAAAGAAAATCTCGAAGCCGGGAATCCGCTGTCTCTCAGAGTTGAACCAGGGTTCGGGGAAACCATAGAATGGGAAGTCTTCTCTCTCCCGAACAAAATAACCATTCAGGGTTCCTCAAATTGGTCGGTACACAAGCTCGTAGCGCTTCCCAGTCTGCTTAGCTCTGGCTCTTCTTGCCATCTCTTTCCCTTTCCTTACCCAGTCCTCTTCGATGGGCATATAGCCAAGACTAAAGGCATGCGGGTTATGTGGCACATCGGCTAATGCCGTAACGCCCTTACGGCCACTTCTTCCTAATCCCATTTTGGGCATGTGCTATAGCTTGTTCATGAGGTATACAGATTGGGAGCTGACATACAAGCCCTCATCGATGGCCAAGATATTCTGCATTGCCCGGGCTCCAGCCAAGGTAAACCTAGAAAGGAAAATATTCTCTTCGCTATGCATAATCTCCATCATAGGTGTAGTGACCTCTGGTAGAGGATGTATAGATGAATTCCCAAAGACTATAGCTACCCCTTTCCCATGGGGGTACTTGAGCATCTGGTGGAGGGTAGAAGAGACAGCCTTTACTTGGTGCAGCCAGGGTCGCCTATGTAGTAGGTTAAAAGTGGCCGAAACGTCCAGGACATGGAACTCGATATCCTGTTGAGCTGGGCCAACCTATACTCTGATTTGCACTGTTTCCATCACCTCTTTGCTTGTATTGTCATATGCCCGGATCACCTGGGCTGTAGGCACAAAATCGACTGGTTTCAAACCAATAGCATAAGCCATACGACAAGGACAGACGTTGATTGCTGACTCGATGTCCACCAATACCACCGATATCCACTTTTCTCGGCACTTTACGGGTATGTCTAGAGGCTTGTTGTGTGCAGAGCCTTCTGGCGGTAATTCCTTGTCTGAAAAGGTCAAAGTTGGCGCAGCGTCTCTTGGGAAGACTAATCACACCAGTTGTTCCAGGGTGGTGTCGATGGACAACTTAGCTTTATCGATCGTCGTTAGTACAGCCTGTCTATGCACTCGCGAAGCCATAAGCACACCCCAGATAGATATGTCAGCTTAAATCTTCTTCAACTGTTTTAGCACAACCTCTTCCTCTAACTACTTTTCTTTCTGTTTCTCAACTTCTTTATCCTTCCCGGATGCCTCGGGTTAGTCCAGATGTGGTGGTTTGAAGTATCAGCCATTTTTTGTCATATGGTCGACCTTTTCCATATACCAAGTGTTGTCAGGAAGGTTTTCGCTCCAATCCTCGTCAGTGTGGGCAAGATGCAGATCGTCATCTTCCCACCATATACCTCCCGTAACTGACAAGCAATTGTCCGATTTCTGTCCAAGTGTTCTTCCAGCAGGAACATTCCCAGCAGGGTGTTGAGCTATTCCAGCTTCCTGTTTGTTTTGACACCTTTCTTTTTCAAACCACTTCAATGAGGTCTCTTGCTCTGTATCAGCGGTGCTCACGGAGCCCAGTTCTTGAGCTAAATTCTTGACACCGGTGCTTTTCGACAATTTCCCCTTGTCTTCGGCCATTCTGGCCGCTACAGTGGTTCCCGCTTTCTGTTCTTCCAGCTTCAATTCAGTTCCCTCATCTATATCAGGTTTATCACTTAGCCACCTAGAATTGTTTGTCAACCCGTTTAGATCGAACCAATCAATATGCACATCCCCTTGATCTTGCTCATCAAAGAACTGCAAATTGTCTGTCTTCCTCTAGGTCAGCTAGATCATCTAATCCCTGACTTAGCCCATCCTCTCGAACTACACTGATCTCCATCCCAGTCGGCAACATCACTTCCGGCTTAACTTGGTCCACTAGGACAATATAACAGCACGGGTTGCACACCTCTTCAGATAAGTCCTAAGAGCCCTCGGGCAACAGACTGACATTCTCTACCAAGGCTAACCTCCCTTTATCTTTCACTGTCACCACCAATGATTCGGGTTGGAGTGAAGATGTGTTCATCATGCACAAGTCTGTGCTCTCAGGGATGAACAACGCCGACTTAGGTAGGTAGGAAGGGGTAATGTATTTACTGGGGTCATAAGGGATGACCAGTGTATAGATGAGGTTTATATGCCGGGGTGGAGGGACTTGATTATGTGGTAGGAGAGGATTTGTAGTGACGTTGGGTTTTTCAAGAGGTGCTATCCCCTTATTGTCAATGGGATCTTGAATCTCGTGACGTAGCCTATAGCATTGATCAGTGTCATGACCGTGCTGTTGGTGAAAAGCACAGTATTTGGTCGGGTTATGTCTCGGGGGAAGAGAATCGGGTAGAGGACGAGGCTCTAGTGGTTTAAGATGCCCCTTTTTGATCAAGACCCCTAGGGCTTTGGATAAAGGCATGTGGAGCAGGGTAAAGGCCCTTTGAGATCGGGCCTGGCTAGGTAAGGTTTGTAGAGTTGTGTTGGAGGTGTTGGCGAACAGGTTGGTAGTTTTGGGTGTGGTAGTGACCATGCTCACATCTGAAGGCTGTGCGGAGGTGCTACCACTTGTGGTTGCATTGGAGTTGCGTGTAAAGGGCCTCTTAGGCTATTCTTTCTTATGGTCTATCAGCCCCTGCTTCATCGCATCCTCAATTTGAACCCCTATTTCATGGAGCTCAGCAAATGTAAACAAAGGCAAGACTATCATCTTCTATAATAATCTCCCTTGAAAGTTACGGACCACCATTCTGAGTTGGTCTTTTTCAGACGGCCGGATAGTCTATCATAGAGGCCTTAGCCCACCATCAAGTCATAAAGTCAAAGAAACCCTCCTTCAGCTCCTGACGGGTCACTTCAAGATCATGGGTTGTGACCTCGATCTGGGTATTCTAAGAGTACTGCGCGATGAAGGCCTCGACCATTTCCTCCTAGTTTGATTTCACAGAGTCTTCCAATTTTGCGTACCAGATGGCCGCTATACCTGACAGGGTCTGGCCAAAAAGTGACAACTTCTGAAGTCTGGTGAGACCCATTGGTTGTAGGATATCTGAGAATAATCGTAGATAGACAATAGAATCCCCAGAGCCGTCAAACTGGTCTATGTGCGGCATCTTGAATCTATCCGCAGAGTCATTGCGGCGTTTGTGTATCCATCCTCAATGTCAGGGATTGAATTTACGCTCTGCGCCCGCTTGAAGAGCTTTTCCAGCTTGTTGACCTTTAATGCAGTGGGGTCAACCTCGTATCCAAATGGCACCTCCATTTGGTGAACTGGTGCCATGGAGGTCTAAGGTGGGATCGGATCTGCCAGAATGCCCATATTCTCTTGAACATTAATTGTGACCCCAAGTGCTGGAATTCTCGCTGGGTGTGCATGGGATGTAAAGGCTATTGCCAGCTGTGGTTGTTGTTGCTGAAGCCTATCTATCACTTCTGCTTGGCGGGCTGTGACCTCAGCTTGGCGGGCAACATCTAGCTGCATAGTCTCAATGGTCTGCTGGAGCTGACGAAACATATCTTCCATGCTGACTGGAGGATGTTGAGCTATTAGAACCAGTGAATACTCTCTTTCTGGAGTAGAAGTAGAAGACTGGGCTTGACTAGGCGTAGGTAAAATAAAAGGTGACTGCTGGATTGGTGAATTCTGCCTGATCCTTCTCAGTCTGGTAACCATTGGGAGTGAAACAAACATTGGCTGTCCCCTGACAAAATCCCTGGATCTGTAAATCCTTCTTACTCAGGTCCAGAGTGCTTGGGTGGTAATAGGATCGTCCGAAGCAATGACGAAAAACTACCTAGCAAAAAGAAATAAAGCAAAAAGAAAACAAAAATCAGAAACAGCACAGCACCTCGGCTCAGACACAGACAACATGCAGTTGCAATCATAAGCTGGAGAATTGTACTCAACACTGATTTCTGCTCCCAAAAACTAATGCCCAAACTTGCAACTGATACATACATTCTTGTAGAGTTTCACTCTAAAAGCATATAACAGTCAAGTGACAGCCAAAACACCCCTATGATGGGGTAGGGTTACCCTGTCCTAGTTTCGTCAGGAACTAGGGTTCACTATTCAAGCAAAGTGTTTTATGCAATCCTGAATTCAGGTAAGCAACCTGTCCTAGTTTGGAACAGTCTTTATGGCTTCCGATATGCAATTAGGTCGATTGGTAAAAAAAGGGTACCTCAGCAAGACTACCTAATATATCTCTCACACCTAACACCAAGAAGTGAAAGGAGGATCAAATAATACAGCGGTAGTTCAGATCCAAGGGTTGTGTTCCCATCGTGGCAGAGTTTGCAACCGATCAGCTTTTTGGCAAGCTTTTCCAAGCAAACCTCCGGTAAACCGTTCAGAAATAGCAGATGGAAAACACAGTAACTTAGGCGCACCAATGCAAATGCGAATGTAAAGAAACACATAAGTGTAGATAAAACGTTATATCATGAGTTTGAGTCAAGTTCTCTAAATCCCCAACAGAGTTGCCAGAAAATGTAGCTCGCCTTTTTTGTCCCCCTTTCAGAAGGTTTGAAGGAAGCCCTACAGTTCGGACTCCCGTGGTTCTGACTCTAATCTCATAAGTGCAATGTGAAACTGATAATCACCAAAGAGTCCAAATCCGACAAATCTTTTGGAAAATTGATTTTAGGATAAAAAATGCCAAAATTAGACTGCTTTGCCAGATATAGAGTCACCACCTAAATATTTTATTTTGGGAAAATTTAGGAAACCCATGACTCGTGCCAAAGGCCACGTGTCCGTCATCACCAAAGTTGCCTGGGCTCGGGAACTTAGGTACGAGAGGAAAATGTCATGAATTGAGCACCTCCCCTTGCTTGATTAAAGACTGGCCTCTACTAATCATGATATGATTTTTTATAAACATTATGTGTTCTTGTTCTGGTTATTAAGCTAGCTTTACTATGTGATGCGCACAATCAAGTATAGACTAGTTTGCCTGAATTGGAACAATTCAACTCATGTTTATTTTTTGCGAAAATGGTTTGAATTTGCCACCTCAAGTGGGCCTAAAGTTGCAGATTTTCCACCAAACATAGTGGGCTTAAAACAAGATTTGCCACTCAACAAAGTGGGCTTAAAACATACATTTGTTGAATCGTTCCAATTCAAACAATGAGCCTTCATCCACAGGCATTCAAGCAGTTTAGCATTTAAGCACATAGCCTCATGGAAAGCATGCTAATCAGGGCAACATTCACACTTATGCAAGTATGCTAAAGCATAAAAACTCACCTAGTACTCCAAGCTAAAACAGAAACTAGTTAGAAAAATTTATGATCCTAACTATACAACATGTCTAATGCAACGCATGCGAAGAATGCAATTAATAGGCTCGGCTACTAATATGACATATGGATCGATTTGATACATGCGGTTAAACACGTATTCAAAGAAGTATTGAAATGGCAATGTAGTTTGAATGATGCGCCGAGCCTCGGTGCATGCAATACAAATGAACGGATGCAAGCATAAGGTATGCTAATTGAAACATGTCCCTAATCTAACCATCAAAAGCGATTAAATAAAAGGGAGAAAGACGTGAGGTTGGAAAACATACACACACGCACACAATTATTATTACAACATTACGCCCTTGTGAAGGAGGGTCCAAATGAATAAACGCTAACTAGCTAACTAGGCTAATTAAGCTAACTAATACAAAACTTGAAACTAATTAACTAGCTATACTAGCTAACTAATTATTACAAACCGAATCAATTAACTATTCTAGTTAAGTACTTACAAAACGAAATTGAATAACTAGTTAAGCTAACTAATTATTTACAACACTTAATTAGCTACAACTATTTAATTACATGTATTTGATCTATTGCTAATTAAACTAATTAGCTAATCCCAGGAGGTGAGGGAGGCCCATGCATGCTCGATTTTTCACCCGAAAGGCCATTGCCTTGCTGCTGAATGCCTCTGTTTGCACATTGAACACCAACAATTCTGCCCACCTCCAGAACACCTTTGCTCCACTTTACCAACACACTATGCAAATTTCACTGATGGCCGACAAGGGGCCGATTGGCTACCAATGGTGGACAATCGACTACCAATGGTGGCCGGTCAGCTACTAGTGGTGGCTGTCGGCCACTGATAACCTGGACTTCCTTGCACTTGAAGCAAGCAACAATTTGGCCAACACTCCAAGTCACACTGTGGACTCGCCCTTTTCTCGCGCCCCGGCCTTTCGGAAAGGGCTTGAAAAGAAGGCCTCACAGTTCAGACTCCCGCGGTTCTGAATCTAGTCTCACAAGTGCAATGTGAAACTGATAATTACCAAAGAGTCCAAATCCGACAAACCTTTTTGGAAAATCGATTTTAAATCTAATAATGCCAAAATTGAACTGCTTTGTCAGATACAGAGTCACCACTTAAATATTTTGTTTTTGGAAAAATTTAGGAAACACTGACTCGTGCCAAAGGCCACGTGTCCGTCATCACCAAAGTTGCCTCGGCTCGGGAACTTAGGTACGAGAGGGGAAGGTTCTGAAATGAGCACCCCTGCTCGCCCGATCAAAGATCGGCCTTTACGAATCATGATATGTTCTTTTATAAACATTATGTGTTCTTATTCTGGTTATTAGCTAATATTACTATGTGACGCACATAAGCAAGTATAGACTAAAATTGTAAGAATTGGAACAACTCAACTCATGTTTGTTTTCGAAAATGGTTTGAATTTGCCACCCTCAAGTGGGCTTAAAAGTGTGGATTTGCTACCAAACACAGTGGGCTTAAAACATGATTTGCCACAATAAAGTGGGCTTAAAACTCACATTTGTTGAATCATTCCAATTCAAACAACAAGCCTTCATCCACAAGCATTCAAGCAATTTAGCATTTTAAGCACATAGCCTCATGGCAAGCATGCTAGATATGACAACATGGCAATCACACTCATGCAAGTATGCTAAAGCGCAAAAACTTATCGAGTACTCCAAGCCAAAACAAAAACTAGTTAGAAAGATGCTTGATCCTTACTATACAAGATGCCTAATGCAACGCATGCGAAGAATGCAGCTAAATAGGCTCGGCTACTTAATCATGGTATTTGCAACACTTTGGTAGCATGCTTTGAAACACTTATTCAAAGAAGTATTGAAATTGACAATGTAGTTTGAATGATGCGCCGAGCCTCGATGCATGCAAGACAAATGAATTGATGCAAACATGCAAGCATAAGGTATGCTAATCGAAAATGTCCCTAATCTAACAATCAAAAGCGATTAAATAAAAGGGAGAAAGACGTGGGGTTAGAAGACATACACACATGCACGCACACTTATTACAACATTACGCCCTCGCAAAGGAGGGTCCGAATGAATAAGTTAACTAGCTACGCTAATTAAGCTAACTATTACAACACAATTGAAATGAATTAACTAACTTATTCTATGCTAATTAAATACTTTAAAACGAATTGAATAATTAGCTACACTAACTAATTAAGTACAATACTTGAATTAACTAGCTATTCTAAGCTAACTAAAGCAATCAAATGGCCTCGAGGGCGAGAGACGCATGCATGCTTGGTTGGTTTCTTCCCGAAAATCCACCGCCTTGCCATTGCAGTCTTTGTTTGCACATTTTTGATCACCAACAGTGCTGCCAACTTCTAGAATGCCTCTGCTCCAACTCAGGAGCACACCTGTGCAATTTTTCATGTATGGCCGATCGGCTACCAATGGTGGTTGGTTGGCTACCATTGGTGGCCGGTCGGCCACCCCTTCCTTGAACTTCCTTTTTTGCTGTAACAGAGAGCAAACAGAGGCAAAGTAGTGTATTCTTGAAATGTGTGTGTACTGTTACCCTCCTTATCATTACACAAGCTCAAAGGAGTACAACTCTTGGCCCTCAAACCATCAACCAAGCATTTTCCATGCATGATGGCTAAGAAACCAAGCTTGTACAAACTTAATGAGTGCAAAACAAGACTCAACAAAACCACTACCCTATCATGCATGATCAAGGGTGATGGTGACCAAGGAAAGTGACACATTTCATCACTTTGAGTATGAAACTTCCCATTTTCCTCGTGTTCGAATTAACGTCTGATCCGAACACATGCTATGTGTAGACACCCCATTTTTGACCGTCCTCAAGACTTGGACGTCACCATTTGAACACTCGGTGATCATCCATGTTCGTGTTCGTTTTGAGTTCTCGGAGGTCCCGGCCGCACGCCTTGCCTCAAGACCTCTAAACTTGACTGTTTCGTGCTTGGTTATGGGCCAAGCGTTTGTGTTGCTTTTTTGAGGGAAGAGGGTGGCTTGTTTGCTATTTCCTCAACCCACCGGCCATGGTCTGAGGTCACCGGCCATGTTTTATTGCTACCGGCCAATGATTTTGGCCGATCGGCACTATAGTTGGTCGGCCGGCCATTGATTTGGTCGATCGGCCATATTTTCTGGCCGAGACCTTTTCTTTGCCTTTTTTAGGCACTGTGCATGCCAGCTGTGCCAGCTGGTGAGCACAAATCCTGCCCTCCATACACGTGTATGGAGGGATTTCATCCTTACACTTAGCTTCCTTTGGAAGCTTGGATTTGCATTGCCTATAAGAGAAGGGCCTCCCCTCCCTTTCCAGAGGTTGAACAATTTGAGACATAAGATATATATCCCTCTCTCTCTATATCTCCCTTTCTCTCTCTATATTTGTGTGTGTAATAGTGTTCTAAAGGGGTTTTTGTTCTTAGTTTTGCACTAAGACACCTAGTGTTACACTATACTTTGGTTGCTGAGGTTTTAAGGGGTTGATTTCAGAGTTTTGAGTTGGTTTTTGATCAAAAGGAGGAGCTGGACTTGGTGTTCTTGAAGTGTTCTTCAAGGGTAAGAACTTACCTTTTTATTCCCCATTTTTGCTTTAGGTTTTAGACCTATTTACATATTGTTTCGAGCTTAGTGTATAACTGATAAAAGTTCTATATTTTCATGCTTGTCATAGTTGCTTAAGGTCATTTTGGTGTTGGGGGTTGGAACCCTTTTATTTTGACCTTCTCACCACTGAAATCCAGAGGATTTCAATGGTGGAGAAGTGGTTTTGAGGTCTTGTATAGGGGAGGGACACCCCTCTCCCCTTGTGACTCATTTGCTTGCATTAAGGGCTCATAAAGGTAGCATGTTTGCATAGCTTTATTTGGCTCCATTTCAGAGGGTATTTGGTGTTAGTTTGTCATGTTAGACCTCTGTTTCATATTGGTTCAATGGCCTATTGCATGCATCATGCACTTGCTTTGTAATCCCCTCTACTGTCATAACATGTACCATGCTTTCAGACCATCATGCTTGCATGTTTTAGCTTGACTTCATGAAGCTTTTAGCCATGTTGTAACATGGTTAAGCTCTGTTTGGTGTTGATTCAGTCATGTTTGCCATGTTTTGTATAGCCACCATGTATCCTAGTTCATTAGCTTTGAGTGTACGAGTCATGAGCATGCTTTATTTGGATTATTTCAGTGATTTGGAATCATTTATCATGCTATTTCAGTCCATGCTCCAGGCTTGTATGCTTGCATTTACCATTCTTTCATTGCTTTGAAGAGTTGTTCTTTTGTGCCTTGAAATAGGTCATTGTGCATGCCTCTTTGTTTTAGTCCTTGGGCTGCCATATCAGTGGGTTTTTAGGCTCCTTTTGGCATATTGTAGCTCTATTTTTCTTTGAATAATCCATGCCATGTGTGGTTGAGGTAGTTGTAGTGGAGTGCTCTCTTTGTGGCCTTTGAATGCCCTTTGTTTTGCGCCTTTTACTTAGCATGTTTTGGCCTTGGTCCATGCATGCTTTAGCCTTATTTTGGTCTGCCCCGAGACTATTTTAAGTCATCTTGGCTCTTTGAGGCTTGGTTGATATGGCCATGGTTAGAACCCCTTTGGTAACCTTGAGTTTTGGGCTTTGTTGCATGCCTTATTTGCATGGTTTGGTTGATTTGGCATCATCTTTTACACATTTTCAGAGCTTGTCATGCTTGTGATTTGTCCATATTTGTCTCTTCTTAACGTGCTTGAGAGTCGACTCTTTTCATGCCTAAGTGTTGGACCTTCACATGTGCACGTTTGGGTGTGTTTTGTCCCTCATTTCTTGGCACTTTGGCCGCTGTTTTGGTACGGCTTAGGCCTATCCATACTTAGTGTAAGTCCATAGATCATGCACTCATGTATTGTTGTAAGCTTACCGCATTGCATGTTGTCACATCCTTGTGGTTAGTGTCATTGTTGCATGCCTATCACTTTGTATATTTGTATATATAGGTCACATTGTAGCATTGCATACCTATTGATTACCATGTTGCTTGCATGTTAAGTTGCATTGTTCATGTTGCATTGCATTAGTTGCACATTTCGCATTGCATTTGGCATACATGCAGTGCATTTTGTTTGGTTTAGGGTGTTAAACCAAACATGAGGATCAAGGGACGTTTCGTACTTAAAGTGACGAAACGTGCCTCAATCCTCGGTCGCCAACACTCTTGACCCAACATGATAGAGTGTGTAGCATTCATTTGTTTGTTGCATTCATTCTATATTGATATGCACCTTTGACACCTTTGGCCATCATGCATCGAAATGCGTGATTGGTGGCCCGAGGGTCGAGGGCCACACTCCCTTGAGTCCATAGCATGATAGGGAGGGTGGTCGTGCATACATTGTCTCGTAAATGCCTTGCCATGCACTATCTGTCCTCTGCTACAGCAAAACCAGTGTTCTGCAGGAAGAAATGGCCGGTCGGCCAATTTCAGTGCCGGCCGACTACCAATACCCAGCCGATGGCTCCATATTTGGTCGATAACCATCCTTCCATGGCCGGTGATGTTTTCACTTGGCCGGTGGCATCCTAAAGTTCTCACGGAGTGGTTCAGAAGCACCCTTAGGGTTTTCACAATTCTCAGAGGTGCAGAACAGTGCAAATAGAGGCAACATGTGGCATGGCATCGGGTTTCCGAGCAAGGCGAATCGAACATGCATCATCCAATCATTTCGAGGTGAAGCTGCGGCGGCCTTTCGAATTTCATACTTAGTTTATTTTGTAATTAATTCGTTAATTAATTAAGGGTATGTAATAATTAATTAGCTAGAGTAGTTAATTATTTATTTGGTTTGTATTATTGTTTCAGACCCTCCGAGAGAGGGCAATGTTGTAATAAGTGTGCGTGTGTGTGATGTATGTCTTCCAACCCCACGTCTTTCTCCCTTTTATTTACCAGCTTATGATCGTTAGTTTTAGGGCACATTTCAATTAGCATCTATATATTTGCATGTTTGCATTCATTCATCTGTATCGCATGCACCGGGCTCGGCGCATCATACTAAACTGCATAGTATTTCAATTCCAACTTGAATACGTGTATCGAGTTGTCCCATTTCACATGCCATTCTTAGACTAGCCAAGCCTATTCTAGTTGCATTTCGCATGCGTTGCATTAGCCATCTTAACATGAACTAGGATCATGCATTGATTATTAACTAGTTTCTGTTTTGGCTTGGAGTACTCGGTGAGTGTTTATGCTTTAGCATCCTTGCATGTGTGTGAGTGACTTCCATGATAGCATGCTTACCATGAGGCTATGTGCTTATGTGATATACCTGCCTGAATGCCTGTGGGTGAAGGTTGGATTACTTGAATTGGAACAATTCATCAAATGCGAGTTTTAAGCCCACTTGAGGTGGCAAAATCATCTTGTTTTCTAAGCCCACTCGAGGGTGGCAAATCCACTTCTTAGCCTACTTACGGGTAGCACCTTCAAACCATTTTCAAACAAACATGCGATGTTTTGTTTCAACTTAGGCAATCCAGTCTATACTTGTATGCTGCACGCATCATATAGTAATCTTAGGCTAATAACCGGAATAAGAGCACATGTGTTTTCAAAAGCAAGATATCATGTTTAGTAGTGGCCGATCTTTGATCGGGCGAGCGGGGGTGCTCATAGCTGACCTTCCCCAATCGTACCCAAGTTCCCGAGCCGAGGCAACTTTGGTGATGACGGACACGTGGCCTTAGGCAACGAGTCATGGTTTCCTAAATTGCCCCAAAATAAAATATTTAGGTGGCGACTCTGTATCTGGTAAAGCAGTCCATGTTTGACACTTCTTTCTAAAATCAGTTTTTCAAAATGATTTGCCGGATTTGGGCTCTTTGGCGATTTATCGATCTTGCATTGCACTTTGTGAGATTAGATTCAGAACCGTGACATTGAGTCCGAACTGTAGTAAGCCCAAATGAACAAAACGGGATTCCCTCCCGGGATGTTTGGGGACATCTACACTATGCAACACAAAAGATGGTTTATCTTGCCTTTTTTACTTTGTCCATTTTTATTTACTCATTTTAACTTACCAATTCATTCTTTAATTGATTAGTCCAAAAGTGACTGTCCTCTAATGGAAGAGGTGTCAACCAAGGAATGATATAAGGCAAGGGAGAGGTCATGCCTTTGGTTAGTAGAAACCCCCGAAAGAGGATTAAAACCATTAAGCACGAACCTCAATATCAAGCTTAAACACAACCCGAAGGTTAACAAACCGTCAAAGCAAATGAAAAAGTGAAGAATAGAGGGAGGTTGCAAAGATGTTAAGTGCTAGAATGGAGTGCAAAACCACACTAAATCATGCCATTAAGTCGAAAGAAAGATGATCAAGGCATTGAAACAACAAACTAGTGAAGGAAATTGCACTACAACCTCACAATATAAACCTCAAAGGACCAAACCAGCTCAAAACAGAGCTAAAACAAGTCAAAACAGTAGCAAAAACATACTGAGATTAAGGTACAAAATGCTAGAAAAACAAGCTCACATATTAAGCTATCTAGGCATGCAAACAAGACACAAGGAGGGGAGGCTAACCCCTCAAATTTTGGACTTCAAAAGAAGGTTTTTACCACTAAAATAGCTCTGAATTTTAGTGGTTAAAAGGGCCAAAAAGTTTGATTTGATTATGCTAAAAGATGGTGCAAAAGACTACACAATTAAGCAATAAGAAGGATGGATCACCCCTTAACAAAAAATAGCCTCAAACCATCATGTTAAGCCTCAAAAACCAGAGTTTTTTGTAGTTGAAAACCAGCTCAAAAACAATACAAAAGGATGGCAAAACAAGTGTGCACAATAAGCTTAAATGAGGTAAGTTCTCTACCTTTGAAGCACAGCACAAAACAGCCACAATTTCAGGCTCAAACTTCCTTCCAAAGCTCAAACTAGGCTCTAAGGGACCTTAGCTCCAAGGTGGTCAAGTTTGGTCAAGGGTTAGTGTGCAAAAGTGTAGAGAAACCTAGCTTTAAGGCACAAAATAAGAAGAGAGAGAGAGAATTCTAGAGAGAGAGAGAGAGAGAGAGAGAGAGAGAGAGAGAGAGAGAGAATTTTGTTCCAAAATTTCTAAACCCTCCAACTGGGGGAGAGCACCCCCTATATATAGAAAATCAAGGTTTGAGCTTGAATTCATCCTACCATACACGTATATGGAGATGCAGTTTAGCGAACAACAGCTGGCATAGCTGGCAAATAAATATATGAAAAAGGAGAAAAATGGCCGTCAGCCACCACTGGTAGCTAACCGGCCACCAATGTGGCCGACCGACCACCAACATGGCTGATCGGCCACCACTTATGGCTGACAGGCACAAGTTATGGCCGATAGATTGTGGGGCTGGCCGACTGGCCACCCTCTCCTCCAGAATTGAAATAACAAGCTCTTGGTCCATAACCAAGCACAAAACAAATAAGGTCCAAAGGCTCCAAAGACAAGAACTCGGCCAAGAACTTTGGGCACTCAAGACGAACACGAGCATACAAAACCATCGAGTGTTCAAACAATGATGCCTAAGTCTTGAGGACGGTAAAAAATGGGGTGTCTACAGTTGCCCCTCTTTGACAGAACTCAGAAGTGATGAAATGACGGGAGTGAATGTCAAAGCCCAGACACAAACCATTTTTGACAAGGCTGAAGACATGGACAAACAATCAAGTAAAACAAAGAACGGTTGCGCCCACAGGCTGCCTACGTATCCCTTTGCAAGGAATCAAACTAGTGTAGTTTTGGGGCAAGATGCAAATGATATGCACGATGCGAGAATAACTTATGATCATGCAATGAGGCTGTAACGAAAGATTTAGATACAAGTGCTATACAAAGAAATACTACAGTAATCTCGTACATGAAAAGAAATAAGTAAACACACCACACGTGAGAAGCACGAGCCAAATTACATTTTATGTAGAAAGGATGTAAGAAAATTATGCAAACTTAACTACGCATCATGCAGGAAAGGCAAAGAACAACACAACCATCGGGCGGACCGAAGGTGTCAAACAAGATTCCAACGCGTTGCATGCGGAAGGAAAGAAGGGATGGTGTAAACACTAGGACACGCCCAAATGTTTCTAAATGAAAATGTCCTAACGCGTCGCACGCGAGAGGAGAAAAGGCGACGAGAACACTGGGACGCACCGCAAATGTCTCTAACCGAAAACGTCCTAACGTGTCACACGTGAGAGGAAAAAGGGGTAACGAGAACACCGGGATGTGCCCAAATGTCTCTAACAAAAAAGTCCTAACGTGTCACATGAGAGAGGAGAAAAGGAGTGGTGTAAACACCGAGCGTACCCGAATGTTTCTAACCAAAAACGTCCTAATGCGTCGCATGCAAGAGGAGAAAGGCAGTGGTTTAAACACCGGGCGTACCCGAATGTTTCTAACAAAAAACGTCCTAATGCGTTGCACGCAAGAGGAGAAAGGCAGTGGTGTAAACACCGAGCGTACCCAAATGTTTCTAACCAAAAATGTCCTAACGCGTCACACGCGAGAGGAGAAAGGTAGTGGTGTAAACACTGGGCGTACCCGAATGTTTCTAACCAAAAATGTCCTAACGCGTCGCACGCGTGAGGAGAAAGGCAGTGGTGTACACATCGGGCGTACCCGAATGTTTCTAACCAAAAACGTCCTAACGCATTGCACGCAAGAGGAGAAAGGCAGTGGTGTAAACACTGGGCGTACCCAAATGTTTCTAACCAAAAACGTCCTAACTCGTCGCACGCGAGAGGAGAAAGTAGTGGTGTAAACACCGGGCGTACTCGAATGTTTCTAACTAAAAATGTCGCACGCGAGAGGAGAAAGTAGTGGTGTAAACACCGAGCGTACTCGAATGTTTCTAACTAAAAATGTCCTAACGCGTCGCACGCGAGAGGAGAAAGGCGGTGGTGTAAACACCGGGCGTACCCGAATGTTTCTAACCAAAAATGTCCTAACGCGTCGCACGCGAGAGGAGCAAGGCAGTGGTGTAAACATTGGGCGTACCCAAATGTTTCTAACCAAAAACAAGGTATTCAAGGGACAGGAATGATCTGACCTGGAATTCCTCTGAATGAACCGTACATACAATAACGTCTGGTTGCACCAGCCTTGAATGAACCGTACATACAATATCGTCTACATAAGAAAGAAACTCAACAAGCATAACATAGCAATAGTGCATGTTCTACGCAAGACAAATAATCATGACACAATGTTAAAGACATGTTTCATGCACAACATGCAACGAACAAAACAGAAGCATATTCTATGCAACGAAAACCGGAGCATGTTCTATGCAACACCAAAATGCATATTCTATGCCATAGTACAAAATACATATGCTATACAAATGTAACAAACACATGTTCTATTTCAACAAATACGCACATTTTCTATGCTAGTGTGAGAGCATGTTCTATGCAACAGATACAAGCATTTTCTATGCTAATGTGAGAGCATGTACAATGCGATAGAATGCAATATGCATATTCTATGAAAAATGCGAGAGCATGTACAATGCAACAGAATGCAATATGCATATTCTATGCAAAATGCAAGAGCATGTACAATACAACAGAATGGAATATGCTTATTCTATGCAAAATAACAACAATGCATATCTTATGCAATAGCATGTTCCATAGTAAAGTACAACACGCATGTTCAACGCACAATTAGAAGCACGCTCTATGCCAAAATACAAGATGCATGACGCACGCCTCACATATGTAATGAAGGAATGCGTAGCTTACGCAACAGTGAAAATGCATTCTAATGCGACAAGTTCAAAAGTAACTCTTCGATCTGCCTCTCAGAAGAGTTGCAATGTACAAAAAGGATACACTTCGTCCAATAAGAGGCAAACAGTGATCACCAAGAACATAGTTTCAAGCCTCTGCAAAGAGGATCCGAGTTCGATAGTAACTTTCCTTGCACCTCCTTGGGAAACATGGACTAACATAGTAGAAAAACATCAAAATAGGAGCACCAGGAACTGAAAGGTCACCAGGAAGGGGTGCCGGCCACCCATCGGCCACCCCTAAGCACTGTTGGCCACAAAATGGCCTTGTTGGCCATCAGTGGTGGCCGGTCGGCCACTGATGGTGGCTGTCGACCACCGATGGCAGAATCGGGGCAGAATGGACATTTCACCTTGGGTCTTTATATTTACACCCTCAAACTTCATTTCCCCACAACCTCAAGTCCGAAAATCTCCTTCCTTCTTCTCTAGACCTTCATTCTCCTTAGATCCGAGCATTATACGTGTTTTCCAACGCCCCATAAACATTTTCTTCGCTAAACCCTCGTAGTTTACTCCTTTTTGAACCGATTGACAGTCGATTTGGTGCTTCTTTCTTCATTCTCACCACTTGAGGTCTGTTTCCCTCGATTTTCTCTTGGATTCGGTGCCTTTTCCCGAGCTTTGACTTTTTCTCCATTTTTTTCCCTCTAAGAGTTGACTTTTGTTGACTTTTAGCATTCCCCACTCATTTTCTCCATTTTCAACCATTTTCTCATCTTCTTTCGAGATGGTGGACGACATCCCACACGACGGAGCTTCTCCAGAGATGGAGGTGGATCTAGAGCTTGAGCTGTTGCCCCTCAGCATTCGACCTTTTGACCTGGCGATGTATCACCCTCAGATACACGTGCTACCACCCGATAACATTCGTCAGTTCAGAGGGTTTGCACGAGGCGCACCAGAGGACCTCTTACTGCGCTAGCCGGAGTCTTATTTATCCTATGGCACCTTCGAGGTATACACTGTATTCTTAATTTTTCTCAATGTACCTTATATTGCTTGCCTAGATCACACTCTTGCACTGTATTTCTTGCATTGCATTTCATTTGCTTGTCCTGATCACAGGGGGATTCACACGCCATCAGAGGATACGGGACCACCTCTGTGAGGGAGTGGTACATGGAGCTCCCCGACGACGTTCGCTACGTTATCGACGAGGCCGGCTTTGGCTCGTTTTGCATGGGGCTCTCATGCCTCATAACAAGTAGGCCTTTACTGGTGTGCCTTGGTAGAGAGGTGGGGGGATACCACTGACTCCTTTCACTTCTCTACCGCAAGGGAGATGATGATGACTCCCTTCGATTTCTCTATGCTCACTGGCATAGAGGTGGAGGGTCATCCGATTCCTTACGATACTAATATGGGTGAGTGGGAGGCTGCCTGGATTTATCTGCTGGGGACATGCCCACCCATTTCTCGATCATGGATGGTCCAATACACCTGGTTTGCAGACCATTACAGAGGGACAACACCAACGACCTGAGAGGAGACCGAGCAGTATGCCAGAGGTTTCCTGATGTTCCTGTTTGGCACTACTTTGTTCATCGATCGGGCAAACACTGTCGGGCTATACCTCATAAGCGCATTGGTGGACTTGTCCTGTGTCCGATTCTACGATTGGAGCGGCGCTGGCCTGGCCACCTTATACGGGTACATGAGCTCGACCTTCCGCAGGAGCGGACATCTGCTTGGAGGCTATTGGAGGGCTTGGGAGGTATGCTTTACTTTTATGTTTTGCTTTTCATATCGTGCTTTCTGCTTTGCACTTTTTGTACACTACCCATACTGTACATTGCATGCACACAGTCTAATTTCTGCTTCACACCCTCTATACACTGCACACTCATTTTGCTTTCTGTACCTTCTGTATATTTTGCATTCTTTGCACATTTCATTTTCTGGACATGGCACGCATATTGTACTTTCCGCATTACCTGTGTTTGTTTGTGGTATACTCACTGTCCTTTCGCTTTCTACAGCTATGGGTGTACACCTATTTTCTGACACTTGCCCTAGAGCTGGAGGTGGAGATGCCTCCTTTCTTGCCATACTCGCACCGGTATGACGAGAGATGCCAGCGGAGGCCTGGGAGTCCTTCTCATTCTTCCGTCGATTCTTCAACACTGTGATTGCAACCGAGGTAACTCAAGATTCACGGTCATTTCCATTTTCCTTTGATTCTGATTCATATCGCAACATCAAATGACAACTAACAATCTGCTTATTCTCTATTTACGGATCACTTGGCAGCCTTGGGCGATGATGTCGGAGGGGGTTAGGGATCAGTTTGCTGGGGTGCGAGAGGCTTCCCACTTTCGGCTCCTTCTCGAGGGCCCGGTCTGTCGGGCATGGTTCTTAGGGAAGCAGTTCTTACGCCAAACCATTGGCTTGCCTGAGCTGGTAGTTCCCATGTCACCTCCGACATACATGAGAGCCATAGAGAAATTCACTATTCAGGAGATGATCGATTTCACCAGGGGCTGGGACGCTGACTTTTTCCGAGTCGAGGGTGACTATACAGCCTTCATCCAGACATACCTCATGCCACCTCTGATCGGTGACTGTGGAAGTAAGAGAGCGAGGGCTCTAGCTAAGAGAGAGAGACAGTGACAAAGGGTCCAGGGCGAACAGGGTCCTGTAGCTCGACTTTCTTCGCGCCCCCTTTCGGAGAGCGCAAATTGGTCCTACAGTTTGGACTCCTGTCACAGTTCTAAATCCGGTCTCACAAGTGCAATGTGAAACTGATAATCACCAAAGAGTCCAATTCAGCAAATCATTTTGGAAAATCGATTTTGAATCAAATAATGCCAAAACTGGACTGCTTTGCCAGATTACAGAGTTGCCACCTAAATATTTTATTTTTGAAAAATTTAGGAAACCTTGACTCGTGCCAAAAGCCACGTGTCCGTCATCACCAAAGTTGGCTTGGCTCGGGAACTTGGGTATGAGAGGGGAAGGTCCTAAAATGGGCACCCCCGCTCGCCCGATCAAAGATCGGCCTCTACTATCACAATATGTTGTTTTATAAACACATGTATTCTTATTCCGGTTATTAGCTAACTTTACTACATGACGCACACAAGCAAGTATAAACTAAAATCGCAAGAATTAGAGCGAATTGAACTCATGTTTGGTTTTGAAAATGGTTTGAATTTGCCACCCTCAAGTGGGCTAAAACGAGGATTTGCCACCAAACATAGTGGGCTTAAAACATAATTTGCCACTTTGCAAAGTGGGCTTAAAACTCACACTCATTGAATTGTTCCAATTCAAACAACAAAGCCTTCATCCACAGGCATTCATGCAGTTAATCATTTAAGCAAATAGCCTCATGGCAAGCATGCTATCATGGCAACACTCACACTCATGCAAGTATGCTAAAGCGTAAAAGCTTACCGAGTACTCCAAGCCAAAACAAAAGCTAGTTAGAAAGAATGCATGATCCTAACTATGTTAAGTGTCTAATGCAACACATACAATAATGTAATTAATAGGCTCGGCTACTAATATGGCATATGATACAATTTGATAACATGCTTTGAAACACGTATTCAAATGAGTATGGAATTTGCAATGCAGTTTGAATGATGCGCCGAGCCTCGGTGCATTAAGACAAATGAATGATGCAAACATGCAAGAATAAGGTATGCTAATCAAAACGTGTCCCTAATCTAACCATCGAAAGTGATTAAATAGAAGGGAGAAATACGTGGGGTTGGAATACATGCACACACACACGCACACTTCTTACAACATTGCGCCCCCGCGAAGGAGGGTCCGAATAAATAAGCTAACTAGCTACGCTAATTAAGCTAACTATTTCAAAACGAATTAATTAACTATTCTAGTTAACTAATTATTACAAACCAAACGAATAACTAGCTATGCTAAGCTAAGCTAATTAAAATATGACAAAACGAATTAAGCTAATTAATTACAACACATGTATGAAGGAATTAGCTAACTTCTTCTAAGCTAACAAAAGCGATTAAATGGCCTCGAGGGTGAGGGACGCATGCATGCTCGGCTGCTTCGCCCAAAAATGCCCTTGCCTTGCCATCGGATGCCTCTGTTTGCATTCATTTGATCACCAAAAATTGTACCAACTTCTAGATTGCCTCTGCTCCAACACAGGAACACATTTGTGCAAAAATTCACTGGTGGCCGGTCGGCTATAAAAAGTGGCTGCCGGCCACCTTAACTGGCCAATTGGCTACCTTAAGTGGCCGGTCGGCCACCCCATTTTCTGGACTTCTTCTTTTGCTGCAACAAAGAGCAAACAGAGACAAAACAATGCATTTTCAAGAAATGTATGTACTGCTACCCTCGTTATCATCTCTCAAGCTCAAAGGAGTGTAGCTCTTGGCTCTCAAGCCATCAGCCAAGCATTTTCATGCATGATAGCCAAAGAACCAAGCTTGTACAAGCTTAATGAGTGCAACACATGACTCAAGAAAACCACAGCCCCATCATGTATGATCAAGGGTGATGGTGACTAAGAAAAGTGGCATGTTTCATCACTCTGAGTATGAAACGTCCCATTTTTATTGTGTTCGAATTAACGTCCGATCCGAACACATGCAGTGCAACATGAAAGATGCTTATCTTGCCTCTTTTACTTGTCATGTTTTATTTATTCATTTTACATTACGAATCCATTCTTTAATTGATTAGTCCAAAAGTGAGTGTCCTCTAATTGAAAGTAGGCTTAAACCACAAGTGCCTTGAGCATGAAAGAGTCCTCATGCCATTGGTTAGTAAAAACCCTCAAAAGAGGATTAAAACCATTAAGCACAAGTGTCTCAATTCCACACTCAAGCTAACAAGGGGTTCGAAGTCACTTTCAAAACAAAGTAAAGAGTAAAGAACAGAGGGAGATTGCAGATATTTCAGTACTGACATGGCATGCAAAATGACACTAAACCATGCAAGCAACACATGCAAGTCATGTTTAAGAGCCTAACTCATTAAGCTAGTGAAGACCATTACACTATAGCCATACAATACAAGCCTCGAAGGGCCAAACCAACTCAAAAAAGAGTTAAAACCAGTCAAAACAGTGACTAAATCATGCTGAGATTGAGGTACAAAATGCTTGAAAAACATGCTCACATGTTAGCTTGCAAACAAGGCTCAAGACACAACTCTCAAAAGTAATGAAAGAGTGAAACAAATGAGCATGTGACAGAGCTATGTACACTAAAATTACATGTTAAAAGACACTACAACATGCAATCATTCCAAGCAAAATATGTTTAGAGGGCTAAAATACCAAGCTAGTAAAGCCATTTGCACAACAACTATGCAAACCAAGGCCCGCATGACCAAAGCAGCCCAAAACAGAGTTAAATAATGCCAAATCAGAGGCAAACACATGCTGGAAATAAGCTAAGTTAAGCCACAAAAACATGCTACCATGTGATGCTAACTAGGAATGGAAGTGAGACACAAGGAGGGGAGGCCACCCCCTCCATTTTTGGACTTCAAAACATGTTTTTTATCACTGAAATGACACATAATTTCAGTGATTTAAAGGCCCAAAAAGTTTGACTTTAACATGCTAAAAGATGACGCAAAGGTTTACACAAATAAGAAACAAGAAGGGTAGACAACCCCTTAGCACAAAATGACTTCAAACCAACATGTTAAGGCCCAAAAATCAGAGCTTTTTGTAATTGAAAACTAGGCCCAAAACAGTATAAAAAGATGGCCAAACAAGTGATTAAAACTAAGCCTACAAGGTAAGCAATATACCTATTGAAGCACAGCACAAAATGGGCCTTCTCTTAGGCTCAAACAACCTTCCAATAGCTCAAAATAGGCTCCGAGGGACCTCAGCTCCAAGGTGATCCAATTTGGTTAAGGGCTAGTGTGCAAATGCGTAGAGAATTCTAACTATCAAGCACAAAACAAGAGGAGAGAGAGAGAGAGAGTTCTAGAGAGAGAGGGAGAAATTTGCTCAAAATTGTGTAACCCCCCAAAATGGGGGAGAGACCCCCCTATATATAGCAAATCAAGCTAAAGGCTTGTATTCATCCCTCCATACACGTGTATGGAGATGGCCTTCAGTGAATAACAGCTGGCCCAGTTGGCAAACAAATATCTGAAAAGGGGAACAAATGGCCGTCAGCCACTGTAGGTGGCCGACTGGCCACTTCAACTGGCCGACCGACCACTTCAAGTGGTCGACAAGAGGAAAAAGTGGCCAACAAAGCCCCTCCTTCTTCCAGGCAAGAGGCACCAAGGTTTGGCCCAAAAACAAGCACAAAACAAAAAGGGTTTAGAGGCCCAGAGACAAGGCGTTCCGCCGAGAAATTCGGGCGCTCAAAGCAAGCACAATCATCGAGTGCACAAACGAAGACATCTAAGTCTTGAGGTCGGTCAAAAATGGGGTGTCTACAGGTCCGTGGCAGGAGAGGTTCTCAGACGAGACATATGATGAGGTGGCCAAAGCTGCCTACCACACTTACCTGTTGACGACATACCGAGAAGGCTTACCAGATCCTTATTAAGCCTGTACCAGCCGAACACGAGCTTGTTGGAGTTTGAGGCCCGACTCTAGTATGTATCACACTTTACATTTTGCATATTCAATTCATTTCAGTTATGCTTGTAGAACACTGATTCTCTCAACGCACTTGCAGGCATCCATAGAGTACACCGGGGAGGCTCTCGAGCTAGCGGCTTCTCTGATGGGGATGTTGCAGACGAGCATGAACCTGCTCAACCTCTACGGGATTCCGGTAATTTCCTTCGATTCGCGCTTCATGTCATCAAACTTTCTACTGATGCATTTGGCATTTCAACTGTAATCTGTTCCATACTGCACTGATCTGATACACTGCACTCAAACACTGTATTGAAACACTGCATCCACACACTGCATTCAAACACTACATTCAAACACTGCATTCATTCACTGCATTCATTCATTGCATTCAATTACTTAGGCTGCATATCATCTTTGCATCTGATATACACAGCGACTAATGTTTTTGACAAACTACCCTTTCAGATCCTAGGCACACCGGGCGCTCGAGCGGGAGTTACAGCAGGACCATTAGTGCCTCCTCCGGTAGCAGAGAGAGAGAGAGAGAGACGGGAGCCTTCGGCACGCAGCTGAGACAGGGCTAGGGGCACCTGTGATGAGAGTGGCCCTTCAGAGCCTGTCCTGGATGATGATGATGATGAGACGGATGAGGACGAGGAGGCAGTGAGTCCACAGTTAGAGTCATCTGAGGATGGAGAGGACGACACCGGCTCAGATTCTGAGGGCGGAGATGATGCTAAGGCAGGTTCAGCAGGTAGCTCGGATATGGAGGCCTCTGACAGTGGTGTCGATGGAGATAGCTCTGAGTCCATGCCCAGGAAGATGATGAAGAGGGCCTCTCGATCCTAAGGTGGATGGCGCCAATTCATGCGTTCTTGCTTAGTCTCTTTTTGCTAGTAGTGTTTAGCACATTGTACAGTTTTAGACAGTTTTATTTTCTTTAAAACTTGTACTACACTTTGTAAAAAGAAACCATGATTGGAATGAAAATCAACTTGGAAAAAGTGTTGTATTTTGCATCTTGAGCATCGCTTTGCACCACTTTGCACAAAAACGAGATTGATGGAAATTGAACATTGTACCTTGTATTGGCAATTTCTTAATCAGGTAATGAACTAACCAACACATAACAAACAGAGTAAAACAACTCAATGAACAACTAACGATGACAACTTGATAAGCAATGCAACAACTCGATAAACAAAATAACACCAATACAACTTGATAAGCAACACAACAACTCGATAAACAAATCGAAACAACACAAAAGCGACTCAACAAAACTGCTAAAACAAAGACAGCAAAATGCACCAAGAGTAGAACAAAACATAGGTTCTTAGCACTCTCAACACATAGATGGACCAAAGGACCAATCAAGAGGCCATCGGCCATAAACAGAGGTTGCCGGCCACCAACTGTGGCTGTCGACCACCAATGATGGCCGGTCGGGTACCAGCAATGGCCGGTCGGCCATCAGTGCAAGAGACATCCAGATTGTTGCCACCTGTCTTCCACTCAGTGCCTTATCTTCTACAAAGTTGGGACTTCGTAGTTTCTTTATTCCAGCTCTATTTTTGCCACAAATGGAGCAATTCTTCACCGAAAAACTCTCGAATTGGATTGCAACTTTAGATGGTTCGGAAAAAGTGAATTTTCAGGGTTTCAGGATAAATACACTATTCCCGTTAAGTCGTACCCCACTGTGTTTTCCGTTCCTTCATGCTGCGGCTAGATGTTCGAACCCGGTTACACACGTGTTTAGCTTCAGGGGGCAAGGGATATGCCCTACAATTGAAGAGTTCCAAGTTCTGATGGAATCCCAGCGTCTCGAGGAAATCTTGCCCCAGTGCCGTTTTGGCCACATCCAAGCTTTAGAAAGGGTGTGCGGGCTCACTTTACATGAGGCTCGATCATCAGTTCACAACGGAGAGCTAGACATTCCCAATTTGATTCATCGGTTTTCTGATGCCGGCAATCGCGGTGACCGTCTCTGATAGAGTTTTCGGCAGCATGCCCTTTCTTTGTGTATGTTGGCTCATTCTTGCTTGCCCCTGGCGTCGGAGGGTCTAGCATTCGACTGATCGAAGTGGCCCAAGGCTTGAAAGAGGGCAAGAGCTACATTGGCCGAAATTTTAATGGGCTTGGATGCCTTTCATCAACGGGAGACCACCAAATTCACAGAAAGTCCACTAGTTTTATAGGTAGTGTTTCCCACTCCATCTCATATGTGTTTCTCACATCACCTGGCACTCAAGCTCTGTTTTTCTCTCAAAACCCTTTCTCACTTTTTCTCTCCACATACACCTCTCTATTCTTTAATCTCTCTTATTTTTCATCCCTCCCCAGATATGGCTCATGGACAGGTAGAAGGTAGTGGACTTTTGCCTTGCATATTCAGCATGAGGCTATTTCTTTCACCAACGGCTAGTTGATTTCCCAAACGAGGGGTGATGGTGCCACTGGATGTGCAACATGTCTACTGTTGACATTGCTTGGCGTTGCCCCTAGTTTGATCTGCCCGAGATGAGCTACAGCATGGCCTGGTAACCCGACATTCTACTTTCCATTCCGGTTCAGGTGTCAGTTTGGACACAACCAGACTTGCCCAGAAGAGGGGGTAGAATGCCCGGCTTCATTTCCAATCCGAGGCTCACAATTAACTCGATATCCCACTGTATGGAGGACAAGAGAACTTCTGGCTCCCGCTTCCAATTTTAGTTGCGTCCTTTCTAGCGAATGCATAACTTGGCTTGAAGAAGAGGCACAAATCAGGCCTACTTTAGCATCTGAAGCTTCCACAAGCTCAGAGTGGGGACGCAGGAACACCTGACTCATCGATGCCCCAAGTTTATTGCTTTGATCTGTACTTTCAAGTTTTTCCTTTTGAATGTAATAAAAAACAACTTTGATGTGTATCAAGAGTTAGAGAACTCTGTATTGAAATCAATAAAAATGGAGTTGTGGGCACTGAAAATTTTCCTTTCGGTCCAAAAATCGTCTAAGTTGTAAGAAGATTAATTTGAACAAAATCAACTTTTATTAAAACATTTCAGGAACATTTTCGATAAGGATCACAACGGGACACACCTGGAATCCATCCTCGAGATGTACAACCTCGAACCCAACAAATGGAAAGTTGCCCATTGTCTAAATAGCACTGCATTGTACTGTAACCAACTCTCATAGTGAAGACCACAACTGAACTCTTGGATACAGAAAAGACAAAGATGACCAGAACAATCTCATGGACAGGATAGTTGAGTTTGAAGTGTTTAGGGTTGGACTTCAGAATGAAGTTGTCTACGTATCCCAAAGATGGGAATCAAGTCTTACGTAGTTCGGTTCGGGTTCACTCATGTATTAACACTCTCCTTTTGCGCTCTAACTTTTGCTAAGGCCGCCGTTTTTGGGTTTTCAACCTTGCGAGCTCAGTTTTTCTTATTTCAAATTTTCGTGCTCTAACTTTTGCCTAGGCCGCCCTTTTGGGTTTTCGGCTTAGCGAGCCACTCAAGGATAGTTGTAGACACCCCATTTTTGACCGATCGTAAGACTCAGTCGTCATCAATTGAGCGCTCGGTGATAGTGCATGTTCATACTCGTTTTGAGTTTCTGGAATTTTCGGCTGAGTGCCTTGCCTCCGGGACTCTGAACTCTTTGTGTTTTGGCTCGGTTTGTGGACCAAGCCTTGTTGTCCTTCCCTGGAGGGAGGGAGAGGTCTGTAGATCAGTTTTCCCTCTTGTAGACTAATTTTCAGTTTCTGGAGCCTTCGGTCGCGGGCTTTGTCTCGGGACCGCTTACTGTTCTCTTTTTGGCCTGGTTTTCGAACCATACCTTGTTGCCTTGGTCTAGAGAGGCACAGAGGTCTTGGAGACCATTTTTCCCTCGTAGACCACTTTTGGTGCCCGTAGAATAGTTTTCCAGGCTTCCGGCTGCGCGCCTCGACCCCCGGACACTTGTTTTGTATCCTTTTTGGTTTGTTTTTTGGCACAAACCTTGTTTTCCTTGCTTGGAGGGTGGAATGAGGGTTGGAGACCAGTTTCTCTCCTTGAAAACCACTTTTCATCCCCGCCAGCCAGTTTTCTGGTTGGACAACTAGTCTTGGTGGCCTTTGGACCACCAAAAGTGGTCGACAGCCATGCCACCACTTTGCTTTCTTGGTGCAGACCACCTCTCCCCCCCTGCCGACCACTTCGTCTTCTTGCAGACCACTTTAAGTGGTCGGCCGACCAGTGCATGTAGCTGGCTGACCACTTCAAGTGGTCGGTAGCTTTCGTGCAGTTTCCTGCAGATATTTTGGTCCCAGCTGTGACAGCTGGTGAGCACAGAAACCATCCTCCATACACATGGAGGGATTGCATCTTGCTTCAAGCTTGTTCCACAAGCTTGAGGCTTGTTTTTCTATAAATGTGAGGCCCTCTCTCCCTTCTCTAGGTTCAGAAAATAGTGCTTTGAGCTATACATATCATCTATCTCTATATTTCTTCCTTTCTCTATTGTTTTGTGCTTAAAAGGGCCTTTTCTTCACACTTTTGCACACAAACACATAGTGAAACACCACACTCTTGGAGCTGAGGCACCTAGAAGCTGGTTTTGGTGTTTTTGGATTGGTTTGAGCTTAGAAAAGCTGCTGGAGTTGCAGCTTTGAAGTTGTTCTACAAGGGTGAGTTTCTAACCCCTTAAAGCTTTGTTTTGGTTTAAGTCTTTGGCCCTATTTTCATGCTGATTTAGGCCTAACTTTCTACTGCAAAAAGCTTTGATTTTAAGTGTTTAAGATGTTGGTTTGAGACCTCTTTGGTGTTGGGGGTGGTCTACCCCCTCTTGTGCCTTGTTTGGCTTTGTTTTGTACTATCCTTTTAAGCTATTGGGACCACCTCTTTTTGACCTTCTCACCACTGAAACTTAGAGGAATTTCAATGGTGGAAAAGGTGTTTTGAGGTCCCAAATAGGAGAGGGTCATCCCCTCTCCTTGTGTCTTGGTTGCTTGCCTTGTTGGCCTCATGTTTGAGCATGTTTATCTAGCATATGTTGGCCCTATCTCAGCATATTTTTGGCCTTATTTTAGTATGGCATACCTCTATTTTGGCTTAGTTTAGGCCACCCTTGCATGCTCTATACACTTGTAGTGTAATCCTTGCAAACTAGCCTTACATGCTTGTGTTGATAGCTCATCTTTCTAGCATGTTTTGGTCCTATCTTAACAAGTTTTTGATGTTGTTTTAGCATGCCTTAGCTCTATTTTGGGTTGGTTTGATAGCCTCTTGCATGCTTCACACACTTGTAGTGCAATCTTGCAAACTAGCCTAACATGCATCATGCTTTGGACCATCATTCTAGCATGTTTTTGGCTCAACTCCAACAAGCTTTTGGCCATGTTTTACCATGCTTAAGGTCTGATTTATGTTGTTTTGGTCATGCATGCCTTGCTTTGTATAGCCATAGTGTATTCTAGCTCACTAGCCTTGAGTTCCCAGGTCACTAGCATGCATTGCTTGGGCTATTTGCATGATTTGGCATCATTTGATATGTGATTTCAGTGCATGTAGTGTGGCCATGCCCTCACATCTTTCACTCTTTCAATGCTTTGGAGGGTTGGTGCTTTATGCCTTAAGTATGAGCCATTGTGTATGCCATCTTGCCTAGGCTTTTGGGCCATCATTTCAGTGTGGTTTTGGTCTTGTTTTGCCATAATACAACTCTGACTTTTGTTGGTGAAGTCATCTCATGCTTGGTTTTGGCAGGTGTAGTGTAATCATGCTCATTGGCCTAGCCTACTTGATGTTTTGGCCCTTCATGCTAGCTTGTTTTGGCTTTGCTCCATGCATGTTTTAGCATCATTTTGGCATGCTATAGGACTGTTTTGGGTTGCCTTGGCCATATGGTTCATGTATTGCATAGCTGTAGTGTAATTGGCCTTGCTAGCCTTGAGTTTTGAGCCTCCTAGCATACTTTATTTGTGACATGTACATGATTTGGCATCATTTCACATGTTATTTCAGAGCATATAGCATTGCCATGTTCTCACTTCTTTCACTCTTTGAGTGCCTTTAAGGGTTGTGCATTATTGCCTTGTTTGTGGACCAATGCGTATGCATGCATGCCTAGACTTTTGAACTCCCATCTCAGCATGTTTTGGTCCTTGTTTTGACCTATTTAAGCTCTGTCCATGATTGGTTCGATCATTTGTGCCATGTTTTGCATGCCGCTTGTGTAGTCTCCTTGAGTAGCCTTGTGCCTTAGGCCCTGTTGCATGACATACTTGGGTTGTTTGAATGGTTTGGCATCATTTCATACATGATTTTAGAGCTTGTAGTGTTGTCACACTTCCATATTTGTCACTTCTTGCTCATGTTTGAGAGTTGTGCTCTTATGCTTAATTGGTGAGCCAATGCAAATGCATGCATCATCTTGCCTTTCATACCATCCTTTCATAGCATTATGGCCACTGTTTTGGCATGATTGAGGTCTGTCCATATTCGGTTTAAGTCCATTGAGCATGTTGTTTGAATGTCGTTGTTTGCATTGTGTTTGCATGTTGTTTGCATGTCCATGCATTGCATTGAGTTTGCATGCCATTATCTTTGTTAAGTTGATCATGTTTCATTGCATTGTGTTTGGGTAGGGTGTTAGTCCAAACACGAGAAATGAGGGACGTTTCATACTTGAAGTGATGAAACGTGCCTCATTTCTCAGTCGCCAACCCTCTTGATCAAGCATGATAGAGGCGGAGGCTTTTATGTGTTATTTGTGCATTCATTTACATTGAATTGTGCAAACTCGGCTTCTCGGCCATCGTGCATTGCGATGCTCGGTTGGTGGCCCAAGAGTCGAGAACCGCACTCCCTTAAGCTTAAGAAATGATAGGGAGAGTGGCTGTGCACACATATCTTGCAAATACACTGTCGTGCCCCTTCTTGTTCTCTGTTGCAGCAAAGTGGAGTTGTGTAGAATTTTCTGGTCGGCAGACCAGAAAAGGTAGCTGGCCGACCACTTTTTCTGGTCTGCAGCAAATGTAATTGGTCGGCAGGTGGTCTACACCACCAATAAGTGGTCGGCAATGATCCTGGAGGTTCCCATGATGGAGTAGAATTTATCTGGAGCTTTGTGCAGTGTCCTGATGTGGACGCGCTCGGAGAACTCCCGAGAAAATCTCGTTTTGTTCTCTAGCTACTACAGTTCGGACTCAATGTCACGGTTCTGAATCTAATCTCGCAAAGTACGATGCAAGACCGATAAATCACCAAAGAGTCCAAATCCAGCAAATCGTTTTGGAAAACTGATTTTTAAGAAAGAAGTGCCAAACATGGATTGCTTTGCCAGATACAGAGTCGCCACCTAAATATTTTATTTTGGGGGAATTTAGGAAACCTTGACTCATGCCTAAGTGTAGACGTCCCCGAACGCCCCGGGAGGGATGAGTCCCCCGTTCCGTTCGTTTGTGAGTCTACTACAGTTCGGACTCAAATTATCACGGTTCTTAATCTGAACCAAAGAGTCCAAATCTATCAAATCGTTTTGAGAAAACAGATTTTTTGAAAGAAGTGCCAAACATGGACTGCTTTGCCAGATACAGAGTCGCCACCTAAATATTTTATTTTGGAAAATTTAGGAAACCCTGACTCGGTGCCAAAGGCCACGTGTCCGTCATCACCAAAGTTGCCTCGGCTCGGGAACTTGGGTACGATTGGGGAAGGTCAGCTATGAGCACCCCCTCTCGCCCGATCCGAAGATCGGCCTCTACTAACCGTGATATCTTGTTTTGAAAACATTATGTGTTCTTATTCCGGTTATTAGCCTAGAATTACTATGTTATGCGTACAGCAAACAAGTATAGACCAAATCGCCTAGATTGGAACAAAACGTTACATGTTTGTTTTGAAAATGATTTGCTACTCGCAAGTAGGCTAAAATGCAGATTTTACCAACCTCAAGTGGGCTTTAGAAAAGATGGTTTTGCCATTATCTAGTGGGCTCAAAACTCACAGTTTTAATGCATTATTCCAATTTAGGTGATTCAACCTCCATCCACAGGCATTCAAGCAGTTATATCACATAAGCAACTAGCCTCATGGTAATCATGCTGTCATGGCAACATTCACACACATGCAAGGATGCTAAAGCGTAAAAGCTCACCTAGTACTCCAAGCCAAAACAGAAACTAGTTAGTAATCATATGCATGATCCTAGTTCATGTTAAGATGGCTAATGCAACACATACAAAATGCAACTAAGATAGGCTCGGCTAATCTACAATGACATGTGAAATGCTACAACTAACACGTATTCAATTTGGAATTGAAATACAAATGCAGTTAGAATGATGCGCCGAGCCCGGTGCATGCAAGACAAATGTATGAATGCACGCATGCATAGCATAAGGTATGCTAATTTAGATATGCCCTAAACTAACCATCGAAAGCCAGTAAATAAAAGGGGAGAAAGACGTGGGGTTGGAAGACATACACACACTCATGCACACTTATTACACAATTGCCCTCACTCGGAGGGTCCGAAAGAATAATACAGTCCGAATAAATAAATAATACTAAACTAAATATTACAAGCTTCTAATTAATCTAACAAATTAAATGGGAAAGAAAGGAAAGGAAGGTGGCCGCAGCCCTGCCTTGGAATGTGCGGATGATGCATGCTTGAGTCTGCCTCACCCAGAAAGCCCGTACCATACCACTGCTGCCTCTGTTTACACTGCCCTACTTCTTCTGAAAACTGCCAAAGTCTTGGAATATGATCTATGGGTGCTGAGGAGTGCCACCGGCCAAAGGGGGAGACCACCGGCCACCTTTTTTTACTATCGGCCAAAATAAATGGCCGGCCGGCACTGTATTTAGCCGACCGGCCAAAACTCCCTGCAGAATCTGGTTTTTGACAGCAACAAAGGATAGACAGTGTATGGCATGGAATTTCAAGCAAATGTAAGCATGGCCACACTCCCCATCATGCAATGGACTCAAGGGAGCATGGCCCTCGGTCCTCGGGTCATCAATTGCACATTTTGATGCATGATGGCCTAAGAGGCCAAGGTTGTAATTCAATGAAGATGCATGCAACACACAAATGAAGACCAAGACCCTATCATGTTGAGGTCAAGGGGATTGGCGACCGAGGGTTGAGACGTGTTACATCACTTAAAGTATGAACGCTTCTCAATCCCCACACTTGGCTTGACACCCCAAACCAAGCAATGTAATGCATGTTATGCAAACATATCTCAAAAGATGTAACATAAGATAAAAATGCAAGGCATGCCAAATGCGATGCGACATATCATGGCAAGCATGCAAAAGAAATAGCATGTGACAACACATTATGAGTCAAACATGCAACAAACATGTGACAAGCATGCAATGGTGGGCTTAAACCATAAAGGGGCAAGCCTCAGCCCACCCCAAAACAGTGGCCAAAAGTGTCCCAAATGATGGACGAAATGTACAACAAGCATGCAAGTCAAAGGGGCCCGAAGCTAAGGCACAAAAGCCAACTCAAACATGCCTAAAGGAAGATAAGCATGGGCATTTAGATCAACAAAAAAAATAGTGTTATAGCATGTGAGAATAAGCCTTAGAACCCATACATGGCATCCCAAATGACCCAAACACATAGGCATACACAATGCACATTTCAAGGCATGGAATCACAAAGCTTCAAGACATGAAAGAGATGATAAATGGAGACATGTAAGCATGGTATAGGGACTGAAATAGCATGTTGAATGATTCCAAATCATTGAAATAGCCTAACCAATACATGTTTAGGACTCGCATCCTTGGGGCTCACGAGCCAAAATGTGAAGCAACTATATCAAACATGCTAAACAAGACCAAATCAGTGGCTAACAGATCTTAAGCATGACAAAATATGGCAAGGAACTTCACAAAGTAAAGCCAAGATATGAGAGCATGGTAGTCAAAAGTCATGATGCACTTCTAGGCACAAACAAGGGAATACAAAGCAAGTATATAAAGCATGCAAAGGGCCACAAATCCGACCACAAACAGAGACAACATGTGACCTAAATAGCACCAAAAACATCTGATATGGAGCCAAAAACAAACCAAGCATGCATGTTGCTCTTTAAGCCAAAACAAGGATAAAAGAGGGGCAAAGGGGAGAGGGGTGTTCCTCCCCTATACAAGACCTCAAACCCTCTTCTTCACCACTAAAAATCCACTGGATTTCAGTGGTGAAAAGAACAAAACACTCAAGCAAGTGAAGCCTATCAATAGAAGCACCAAAAGGGCCAAATAAGGCCTAAGAGGGTGAGTTCGACCCCAAACCACAAAGTGACCTTAATGAAGCATTTAAAGCATGCAAATATAAGACTTTTTTTAGTTATACACAAAGCTCAAATCAATATACAAGACAGGTCAAAAGCCAATGCAAGATTGGGGAAACTAAAGTAAAGTAGTTACCCTTGAAGAACACCTCAAGAACAGCAGGTCCGGCCACCCTCTTCTGATCAAAACAAGTCCAAAAACTCAAGAACAAACACTCTAAGTCCCTCAAAGTCGAAGTAAGGTGTGGTAATGTGTGTTAGTGCAAAACTAAGGCAAAAATGCACTTTTAGGCCACAAAACACACACAAAGGATGAGAGAGAGGGGAATATATAGAGAGAGAGAGTATATGACAGATGTGTATGTATCTAACCTCTGGTTTTTTGTTCAAAAATTCTAACCCTAGACAAAGGAGGAAGAAGGGTCCTTATATAGACATAGGAAATGGCTTGAAGCTTCTCCAAGAAGCTAAATGAAAAGGGGCAAAGGGTGCAAAGGAGTCAAGGCTTCTAGAGGAAGCTAAAACAGCTGGCCAAGCTTCCCCAAGAAGCTTGGCCAAAGGGTTCATCCTTCTAGAAGGAAAAGGGGGTCAAAGGCTCAAAGTGGTCATCCCCGTGCATGGGGAGTGGGGTCTGTGCCTCCCAGCTGGCACAGCTGGCATGCACCATGCCTTAGGGGGTGCAGAAGGTCACCGGCCAGCAAAATAGGTCACCGGCCAAAAAAAGTGCCGGCCGGCCACACTAAGTGCCGACTGGCCATTGGTATCAATAAACCATGGCCGGTGGCAACAATGGATGGCCGGTGAGGCAGAGGGAAGGCCGGTGGGGTGTGGGGGTGGCCAAAAAGCCATTCCCTGCCTTCCAAGGCAAAAACACAAGTGTTTGGTGCAAAACCAAACACTAAACGAACGAGTTAAGAGATCCTGAGGCGAGGAGCGCAGCCGAGGCCTCCGGGAACTCAAAACGAACACGAACAAGGGTGATCACTGAGTGTTCAATCAGTGACATCCAAGTCTTGAGAACGGTCAAAAATGGGGTGTCTACACTAAGGCCACGTGTCCGTCATCACCAAAGTTGCCTCGGCTCGGGAACTTGGGTACGAGAGGGGAAGGTCATGCAATGAGCACCCCCGCTCGCCCGATCAAAGATCGGCCTGTACTAAGCATGATATCTTGTTTTTAAAAACACATGCGTTCTTATTCCGGTTAATTAGCTAGAATTACTATGTGATGCGCACAACACACAAGTATAGACTAGATCACCTAATTTGGAACAAAGCATCGCATATCCGTTTGTTTGGAAATGGTTTGAGGTTTGCTACTCGCAAGTAGGCTAAAACACGGATTTCAATGAATCGTTCCAATTCAAGTAATCCAACCTTCACCCATAGGCATTCAGGCAGTTATATCACATAAGCAATTAGCCTCATGGCAAGCATGCTGTCATGGCAACACTTACACACATGCAAGATGCTAAAGCATAAACACTCACAGTGTACTCCGAGCCAAAATAAAGAACTAGTTAGTAATCAATGCATGATCCTAGGTCATATTAAGATGGCTAATGCAACACACGCAAAATGCAACTAGAAATAGGCTCGGCTATTCTAAGATGGCATATGAGATGCGACAACTCAATACAATGCAGTTAGTATGATGCGCCGAGCCTGGTGCATGCAATACAGATGAATGGATGCAAACATGCGAGCATAAGGATGCTAAATGAAATATGCCCTAAAACTAACCATCGTAAGCGGTTAAGTAAAAGGGAGAAAGAAATGGGGGTTGGAAGACATGCATCACACACACGCACACTTATTACACCAATTGGCTCTCTCGAGGGAGAGACCGAAAGAATAATACAAACCATCTAATTAACTAACTAACAAGCTAATTAATTATTACACAATCAAATGAATAACTAGCTATAAGTAATTATTACAACACTTAAATAATTAACAAATTAATTAAGCTATGAAAAACAGTAAAGAGGCCTCGAGAAGAGGGACAAATCCGTTGCCATGCCTCATGTTGCCTCTGTTTGCACTGCCTTGTACCTCTGCAAAGTGTGAAAAATCCTAACACACTTCTGATTCACCCCATGAGCACTGTGGGAGGCCATCGGCCAAAAAAATCATGATCATCGGCTAAGATAAACAGGTCATTGACCAAATATGAAGCCATCGGCCAAAAACTTGTAGTCGATCGGCACTGAAGATGGCCGATTGGCCATCCCTTCCTGTAAAATGCTCTTTTGCTGCAGCAGAGGACAAACAGAGCATGACAATGCATTCACAAGACAATGTTTGCAGCTATACCCCTTATCATGTTTGAGACTCAAAGGAGTGTAGTTCTCGACCCTCGGACCATCAATCGCACATTTCAATGCATGATGGCCAAAAGAGTCAAGTGTGCAATTTAATATCAAATGAAATTCACAAAACACAAAAGGGACCTTAACCTCTATCATGTTTGATCAAGAGGCAAAGCAATGCACACACAATGCAATGCAACCTAAGCATGCAACAACATGCAATGGAACTAATATGCAACAACATATAATGTACTAAGTATGTAACAAGCATGCGACAACATGCAAGGCAAGATGGATGAGCATGCAACAAGATGTCAATTAGCAAGCATGTGACAACATGTAATATGACAAGCATGCAACAAGCATGTAAGCATGATGTAAAGTAGCAACTTTGAACAACATGGTAAATGGACTTAAACTAAAGATGAACAGGCCTCAGCCATGCCCAAAATCAGTGGCCAAATTATGAATTGGAAGCACGAAAATGCAAAACAAACATGCACATGTAAATGGTCCAACACCTAGGCATAGGAGGGCAACTTTCAAGAGCTCTTAAAAGGGGACAACTATGGACATGTGACAAACATTGTAAGCTCTGAAATCATGCATGGAAAGGTGTCAAACCAACTAAACAAAGCACGCAAAGCATACAAGAAAGCCCAAAGCTTAAGGCTAGCCAAGGGACTCAAACCATGGCCACAAGAATCAAGCCCCAAAGGGCCAAGGGCATCCAAAACAGTCCCAAGCTAGGTCAAGACAAGACCAAAAACATGCTTGAAACTAGCCGACACAAGCTAGAATACAACTCCAAAAGGCATGAGGCATGCAAGGCTACAAAGGGGTGTTACACTACACCTATCAAAACCAAACATGGCATGAATTATCCAATGAAAAACAGAGTTATGGCATATCAAAATAAGCCCCAAAACCTACTTAGATGGCATCCCAAAGACCTAAGCATGGAGGCATACACAATGGTCCGTTCATGAGGCATAAGACATCAACTCTTTAAAGCATTAAAGGAGTGATAAGTGCAAGTATATGAGCATGAAACATGAATTGAAATAACATTTTAAATGATGCCAAATCATGATAATAGTCCAAATAAAGCGTACTAGTGACTTGGACACTCAAAGCTAACAAGCTAGAATGCCTTATGGCTATACAAAGCGTGGCATATATGATCAAAACAACACAAAACAGAGCTCAAGCATGGTAAAACAAGGCTAAAAGCTTCTTGGAGTTGAGCCAAAACATGCAAGAATGGTAGTCTAAACGCAAGATGCATGTTAAGGCAAATGAGAGGATTGCAAGACAAGTACATGAAGCATGTAAGAGCCAACTAAACCCACCCAAAATAGAGTCATGACATGCTAAAGCAACACCAAAAACACATTGAAATGGAGTCAACATAAGCTAGAAAGACATGCTCAAACATGAAGCATATAAGACTAGTTTGTGTGATTTACACTACAAGTGTATTAGGCATGCATGGAGTGACAAAACCAAGCAAAAACAATGTTGTATCATGGCAAAACAAAGCCTAATACATACTGAAATGAAGCTAAAACAAGCTAAGCTAACATGCTACCAATATAAGCCACTTATGCAAGCATACAAAACAACAAGGAGAGGGGATGACCCTCTCCTATTTAGGACTCCAAAACCACCTTTCCACCACTGAAAATCCTCTGGATTTCAGTGGTAGAAAGTTCATGCAAAACCTAAAACAAGGGCCAAAAGGGATGGCCTAAAACAAGGCCTAACAAGGCCTTGGAGGGAGGAGATGACCCCCAACCAAAAAGTGACCTTAACCAAAGATTTAAAGCATGTAAAAACAGAGCTTTTATCAGTTAAGAGTTAAGCTTAAAACAATAAGCAAGTAGGTCTAAAAGCTAAAACAAGAATGGGGGTTTAAAAGTAAGGAACTCACCCTTGAAGACCACCTTCAAGAACACTGCTCCAGTAGCCTTCTCTGATCAAAACCAGCCCAAGAACACTAAAATCAACCTCAAGGGACCTCAGCTCCAAAAGGATGGTGTTCTAGTGTGTGTTTGTGTACAATAGTAAGATAGAATGACACTTTTGAAGCACAAAATGAAGAATCAAGGCAAGATAGATACAAAACTATATTTATCACTCTAACCCTAATTTTCTAAACCTCTAGAAAGGGAGGAGGAGCCCCCTCTTTGTAGAAGTTCAATTCCTAAGCTTGTTGAGCAAGCTAAGCAATTGAATCAAATCCTTCCATACACGTGTATGGAGGATGTGAATTGTGCATGCTAGCTATGACAGCTGGCATAAAATATCTGCATAAAGCAGATGAACAGGGCTTGGACAGAAAATATGGCCGATCGACCAACATAAGTGCCGATTGACCTAAAAAAGTGCCGATCGGCCAACACTTTTGGCCGATGGCAAGAAAACAAGGCTGATGGCTTCATGCCTTGGCCGATGGGTTGAGGGGATGGCCAACAAGCCACCCTCTTCCCTCAGAAGCAAAAACACAAGTCCTTGGTCCACAACCAAGTACAAAACAGACAAGTTGAGAGATCTTGAAGCAAGGTGCGCGGCCGAGACCTCTGGGAACTCAAAACGAACACGAACTTGGATGATCATTAAGTGTTCAAACGATGACGTCCAAGTCTTGAGGACGGTCAAAAATGGGTGTCTAGTCCTGAGAACAATTGCAAATAGAGGCAAGTTGGGGCATAGTGATGGATTTCCAAACGAGGCGACCGAGCATGCATGCAGTTCTTGCCTTGAGGACCTCTTCTTTTACTGCTTTACTTAGCTTCTTTACTTAGCTAGCTAATGCTTTGGTTTTGTCTTAATTAGTTAATGTGCTTAACTATTCAATTTGTGTTGTAATAACTAATTAGTTAACTAGGATCAGTTAATTAGTTTTGTTTTGTAATAATTAGTTTAATTAGGTTAGATTAGCTAGTTAGCTTATTATTCGGATCCTCCGTTGAGAGGGCACAATGTTGTAATAAGCGTGCATGTGTGTGATGCATGTCTTCCAACCCCCATTTCTTTCTCCCTTCTACTCATCTGTTTCAGTGGTTAGTTTTGGGGCACATTTCAATTAGCATCCTTATGCTAGCATGTTTGCATTCATTCATCTATCTTGCATGCACCGGGCTCGGCGCATCATACAAACTGCATTGTATTTCAATACCAATTTGAATACATGTTATCTAATTGCATTCACATGACATATTAGAATAGCCGAGCCTATTTTAGCTGCATTTTTGCATGTGTTGCATTAGTCATCTTAGCATAGTTAGGATCATGCATCGATTACTAACTAGCTTCTTTTTTGGCTCGGAGTACACTGTAAGTGTTTATGTTTTAGCATCCGTGCATGCGTGTAAGTGTTGCCATATTTAGCGTGCTTGCCATGAGGCTAACTGCTTAAGTGTTTAACTGCATGAATGCCTATGGGTGAAGGCTTCATTGCTTGAATTGGAACAATTCATCAAAATGTGCGTTTTAAGCCCACTTGAGGGTGGCAAATCCGCGACTTAGCCTACTTGCGAGTAGCAACTCCAAACCATTTTCAAAAACAAACACAAGATGTTTTGTTCCAAATTGAGTAATTTAGTCTATACTTGTATGCTGTGTGCATCACATAGTAAGGTTAGATAATAAACCAGAATAAGAACACATGTATTTTCAAAAACAACATATCATGTTAGTAGAGGCTGATCTTTGATCAGGCGAGGGGGGGGTGCTCATTTCAGGACCTTCCCCTCTCGTACCCAAGTTCCTGAGCCGAGGCAACTTTGGTGATGATGGACACGTGGCCTTAGGCACGAGTCAGGGTTTCCTAAATTTCCCAAAATAAAATATTTAGGTAGCGACTCTGAAATCTGGCAAAGCAGTCCATGTTTGGCGTTTTTTTGATTAAATCGATTTTCCAAAACAATTTGCCGGATTTGGACTCTTTAGTGATTTATTAGTCTCACATTGCACTTTGTGAGATTAGATTCAGAACCATGACATAAGTCCGAACTATAGTAGCTAGAACTACGATTCGCGCCTTCGCTCGTGGAGCGGAGTTTCGGGCGGTCTACAATAGTATTTCTTCAACTTGTCCATGTTGATTGGTTGGGAGAATTCCAGGCCATCTAGGTCCATAAGAATGATAGCTCCACCTGACTAAATTGATTTGATGATGTAAGGACCAATCCAATTGGGTTTGAACTTGCCCCTAGGGTCATGGATTGGAGCTCGGTTGTCTTTGAGCACCAGATCCCCTTCTTTTAGATTCTTGGACTTAACTTCTTGTTGAAAGCCTTGGCGATTCTGCGTTGATAACCTTGGAGATGGTACAGTGCTTTCAGCCTCCTCTCGTCGAACAATATTAGTTCCTCAAACTCACTCCACTGCCAACCTACTTCTGCTATCTGGCACTCAGCCATAACTCGCAGCGACGAAACCTCAACTTCAACCCGCAAAACAGCTTCTATCCCATAAATCAAAGAATATGGAGTTGCCCCAGTAGATGTCCGAATTGATGTTCTGTAGCCCCAAAGAGCAAATGGCAATTTTTCTGGCCAGTCGCTGTAGGTTTCCACCATCTTCTGTAGGATGTGTTTGATGTTCTTGATGGCGGACTCAACAGCTCCATTGGTTTGTGGCCGATATGTGGATGACTTATGAAAAGCCACGTTGTACTTCTCCAACAAGCCAATCACTTCTTTCTTAAAGTGGGAACCATTGTCTGAAATGATCTCATTCGGGACCCCAAAATGACCGATTATGTTATTCCTGATGAACTTAGCTACATGCGACGCCTTCAGCACTGCATAGGATTAGGCTTCGACCCACTTGGTAAAGTAGTCTATTGCCACTAGGATATACTCATGCCCGTTTGAGCCTTTTGGCATAACTGCCCAATAACATCAATTCCCCAGACTGAAAAAGGCCATGGTGAAGTCATGTTGTATAGCTTCAACGGCGGAATGTTCATGCGATTTGCATGAATTTGGCATTTGTGGCATCATCGAACAAAACCAATACAATCCTCTTCCATGGTTGACTAGTAGTAACCGTACCTGAGAATCTTCCAGGCTAGCATTACTCGGCTCATGTGCAATCTGCAATCTCCCCCGTGAATGGCCTCCATTAGGCGCTTCGACTCTTCTGCATCAACACACAGCTTGTGCATTCCTCAATGGCCTCATTTGTATAACTTTCTCCCACAGATGATAAGCTGAGCAGCCATTCACCGTATTGCCCTTTTATCTTTGGCATTCGCCCTTGATGGATAAACTTCCTTTTTCAAAAATTTCCAGACATCATAATACTAGGGGTTCTGATCTTGTACTTTATCTATCGTGGCAATCAACTCGTAGGTCGGCGCATACCTCTATTCAACAATGATTGGACGCATCTGGACTCCCAACGGGATGTCTATCATGGAAGATAGAGTAGATAAAGCATCAGCGAACCTGTTGTTCTCTATTAACAGATGCGTGAAGGTTAGCTTCTCAAACCTAGCAATTAGAACATCCAAGGTTTGGTGATAGATTTTCATCCTTTCTTCCTTAACCTTCCAGTCTCCTTTTGCTTGAGACACAAGCAGGTTCGAGTCCCCAATAACGTCCAACCTTTTTGCCCCTAGTTTCAAGGCAGTTTCCAATCCAGCAATACACACTTCGTATTCTGCTTCATTCTTGGATACTTTGAACCGGAGTTTGAAAGCTAAAGGTATATAGGAATTGTCGGGTGCTATCAGCAACACCCCTATCCCATACCCGTACTGATTAGACGCTCCGTCAAAGTACATTGTCCAAATCTCTTCCTCAACCTGCAGAATAGCTTCATCTGGGAATAAGTATTCTACTGCCTCGTCCCCTTCCACTGGGTGATCTGCCAGGAACTCAGCTATCGCTCTCCCCTTGACTGACTTGCGTGTTTCAAATCAAATTTGGAGAGAAGAAGCAACCAACGGGCTAGTGCACCCGTAAGTGTTGGTTTCTCAAAGAGATATTTCATGGGATCTAATCTCGAAACCAGAATTACGGAGTGAGCTAACAGGTAGTGCCCCAACTTCCTGGTAGCCCATACCAAGGCTAAGCAAGCCTTCTCTAGTGGGGTGTAACGGGTCTCATATTCCAGCATCTTCTTGCTCAGGTAATAGATGGCTTTCTCCACTCTATCCTCAGATTCCTGCGCAAGCATGCAGCCCATTGTCGTGTTGGTTACTAACAAATACAAAATCAACGGCTTCCCTGGCTCTGGTGGTGACAACATGGGCAGGTTCTGGAGGTACTGCTTGATCTGCTCCAAAGCAAACTTGCATCGGTCATCCCATTGGAATTTCTTCCATTCTTCAAGAGGCCAAATAGTGGTTCACAAGTTAAGGTTAATTTTGCAATGAACCGTCTTATGAATTGCACTTTACCTAGAAAGTCTCGCACCTCATTTTCAGTCCTTGGTGGTGGCATTTCTAGTATGGCCATGATTTTGGAAGGATTAACCTCGATGCCCCTCTGTGTAATGAAGAACCCTAACATTTTCCCTGCTGTGACACCAAAAGTGCATTTTTGTGGATTCAGCCTCAATCGATATTCTCTGATCCGTTGAAAGAATTTTTTCAAGGCGGTGTAGTGGCCTTTTCTTTCCTTGGACTTGACAATCATGTCGTTCACGTACACCTCAACCTCTTTGTGCATCATATCATGCAAGATATTGGTTGCAGCCTGTTGATAAGTAGCCCTAGCATTTTTCAAACCGAACAGCATCACCCTGTAGCAGTAGGTTCCCCATGGCGTGGTGAAGGTAGTCTTCTTCCTATCCTCGGGTGCCATCAAGATCTAGTTATACCCGAAAAACCCATCCATGAAGGAAAGCAACGCATGGCTTGCGGTGAAATCCACTAATTCATCGATGTACGGTAGAGGAAAGTCGTCCTTTGAACTAGCTTTGTTCAAATCTCTGGAATCCACACACACCCGAATTCCGCCATCTTTCTTCGGCACCGGAACAATGTTAGCCAACCAAGTTGGATACTCAGATACTAGCAAGGATCCTGCATCTATCTGTTTGGTGACCTCTTCCTTAATCTTCAAACCCAATCCGGGCGTATTCTCCGAAGCTTCTGCTTGACAGGTCAGGCCTCAGGGTCAAGAGGGATCCGGTGCTGTACAATCTCAGGATCGATTCCAGACATGTCTTCGTAGGACCACGTGAAAACATCTTTGAAATCTTTTAATAAAGCGACTAAGTGCTCGCGTTCCTCCGAAGACAACGTGGACCCGATCTGGACCAGACGTGGATCCTTCTTAGTAGCCACATTAATTGAAATGATTTCATTAACAAGGGATTTTACAAACCTCTCCTTCTCTCGATCAATCAACTGTTTTAAAACCAGAGGAATTCTTTCCTCGTCATTTTTATCAAAATTTTGAAAGTCATGATCAATGCAATACACAAGTGGCACAGAGAAGTACTCAGAAACAACAGTGGTATCATTCTCATTCAAAGCTTTCAGCTCGTCCAATTCCTCGGTTACAACCGACTCAAAAGAAAAGGAAAAAGACGACCTGGACAAAACACCAGCATCCGGGTTATCAACCCCAGGAATACTAGACTCCGACTCAGAAGAACTGGAATCTGATTCTGACTCCATAGACTCTGTGGAATCAGATTTCGGCTCACTACCTGATTCAGAACTACTAGACAAAAAGCCCTCCTCTAACTGCCAAATGAGAGAGGGTGTGATAGATGCATCCAGAATACCACCAGAAGGGTCCACACCAGATTGGTCTCCGATCATGAAAACGGTGAAGTCATCCCCCAAGCTTTCTGGTTTGATCTGAGGATTCGAAAGGAGACAAGCCAGCGCTGCTCCTATCTTAAGTTCACCGCCGTTGGACTTATGCTCTATGATCTGTTCTGCCTCAGCAGGCAAGTCAGTCTATTCTTCTGTGGCTTCATCCTCTTGCAGCTGTAGGTCAAAGAAAATCTCAAAGCCGGGCAAACGTCGCTTCTCAACGTTCAACCATGGCTCAAGAAAGCCACAAAATGGGAAGTCTTCCCCCTGCCGGACAAAGCAGCAGTTCAGAGTTCCCTGAATTGGTCTATGCACTAGCTCATAGTGCTTTCCAGTTTGCTTAGCTTTGGTTCTTCCTACCAGTTCCTTCCCTTTTCTAACCCAGTCCTCCTTGGTAGACGTGTAGCTCAAACCAAAGGCATTAGGGTTATGTGGCACTTCGGCCAGTGCGGTAACGCCCTTCCGGCCACTCTTTCCTAATCCCATCCCCGGTACATGTTGTAGCTTATTCATAAGGTAGATTGACTGAGCACTGACATACAACCCCGCATTAATAGCTAAGATGCTTTGCACCACCCGGGCCTCAGCCAAGGTAAACCAGACAAGAAGACATCCTCATCGCCATGTACAATTTCCAATACCGGTGTCGTGACCTCCGACGGGGGATGTATGGAAGAATTTCCGAACACAATGGCTACCACTTTTCCAAGAGGTTACTTCAGCATCTGATGAAGAGTGGAAGAGACAACTTTTACTTGGTGCAACCACGGCGTCCAAGGAGTAAGTTAAAAGTGGCCGGAACATCCAGGACGTGGAACTTAATATCCTGTTGTACCGGGCCAATCTGTGTTCTAATTTGAATTGTCCCCATCACCTCTTGACTTGTGTTATCATAAGCCTGGATCACCTGGGCCGTTGGTACAAAGTCTACTGGCTTTAAGCCAATAGCATAGGCCATGTACGACGAACACACATTAATTGCAGACCAGTATCAACCAAGACAACCGGCACCCACTTCTCTTTACATTCAATGGAGATGTATAGTGGTTTGTTATGCGTAGAGCCCTCGGGCGGCAATTCCTTATCTGTGAAGGGTGAAGCGCCTCCTGGGAAGACAAGTCCCACTAGTTTGTTCTGGAGTTGTGTCAATAGACAACTTGGTCTTATCCATTGCAAACAGTACAGCTTGCCGGTGCACGCGCGAAGCCATGAGCAACCCCCAGATGGATATGTCTGCCTGAATCTTCTTCAGCTGCTTCAGTATAGTTTCTTTCTCCAACTGTTTATCCTTCTTTTTTTCTACCTCCTTGTCCTTTCCGGATGCTTCCGGTTGGTCCAGGTGTGGGGGCTTGAAGTATCTCCCGCTCCTAGTCATATGATCTGCTTCCTCAGAATACCAGGTATCGTCTGGCAGATTCTGGCCCCAATCTTCATCAGTGTGGGTAAGATGCAGATCATCGCCTTCCCACCATACTCCTCCAGAAACCGACAGGCAGTTGTCCGGTTCCGTTGTAATTACTCTTACATCACAGTTATCCCCCACAGGGTCTTTGGTTTTTCTAGCTTTTTGATCATTCTCGTCCCTTTCCTGTTCAAACTACTTTAGTGCAGCTTCTTGCTCTGTATCAGCAGTATCAATGACGCCCACTTCTTGAGTGAAGTTCTTAGTACCGGCGCTCTTCGGTAACTTTCCATTGTCCTTGGCCGTTCTGGCCCTTGTAGCAGTTCCTACTTCTGGCTGTTCCAGCTTTGGTTGAAGTCCCTCATCTACATCAGGTTCATCACTGAGCCACCCCAAATTATCTGCTAATCTGTTTAGATCAAACCAGTTGGTTTGTAAATCCCCCGAATCCTACTCATCGAAGAACTGCAGATTGTTAATGTCCTCCTCAAGATCGGCTAAGTCGTCCAAACCCTGGCTTGGTCCATCCTCCCGAACCACACTAACCTCCATTCCTGTTGGCAACCCCGCTTCTGATTTGGCCAAATTAGTTAGCACAATGTAGCGACACGGGTTGTATCCCTCATCGGAAAAATCTACAGAACCCTCAAGCACTGGATTAGTATTCTCGTTCTCCATCGAGGTTGGCCTGCCTTCATCTACCATGGTCACCACCACAGGCTTGGGTTGGGATGTGGACGCGTTCATCATGCATAGATTTGTGCTTTCTGGAATGAACAACGTCAGCTTCGGTAGGTGGACAGGGGTGATGTATATACTGGGGTTGTATGGGATGACCAGTGTATGGATAAGGTTTATTTGCTAGGGTGGAGTGGCTTGGTTATGTGGTGGGAGAGGATTTGTAGTGACATTGGGCTTTTCGGGAGGCACTATCACTTTGTTGTCAAAGAGATCCTGAATCTCATGACAAAGTCTGAAGCACTGGTCGGTATCATGACCATGCTGTTAGTAGAAGGCGCAATACTTGGCCGGGTTGTGTGTAGGAGGGAGAGAATTGGGTAATGGGCGTTGTTCTAACGGCTTCAAATGCCCTTTTCTAATCAGGACCCTCAAAGTGGTAGATAGAGACATGTATAGTGGGGTGAAAACGCTCTGACCTCGGGCCTAATGGCTGGAAGTTTGGGGAGGTGTATTGGCTGTGTCAGCGAAGGGGTTAGCAGTTTTCGGTGTGGTGGTGACCAAACCAACATCTGAAGGCCTTGCAGCTGCACTACTACTTGTAGCTGCATTGGAACTGTGCGTGAAAGCCCTCTTGGGCTGCTCTTTCTCGTGGTCAATCAGACCCTGCTTCATTGCATCCTTTTTCTACATCCCTATTTCATGGAGGTCAGCAAAAGTAGACAGAGGTAGGACTATCATTTTCTGTCGCAGTCTTGGTTGCAGATTACAGACCACCATTCTGATCTGGTCTTTTTCAGCTGGCCGAACGATCATCATGGAGGCCATAGCCCTCCAACGGGTCACAAAATCGGAGAAACCCTCCTTCTGCTCCTGGCAAGTTGCTTTAAGATCACGAGTTGTGACCTCGATCTGAGTGTTATAGGAGTACTGTGCTATGAAAGCCTCAGCCATCTTCTTCTAATTCCTCTTACAGAGTCTTCAAGTTTGGCGTATCAAATGGCCGCGATACCCTACAAGGTCCGGCTGAAGAGGGATAACTTCTGCAGTCTAGATAGGCCCATTGCCGCAGAATGTCTAAAAATAGTCACAAATGGACCATGGGATCACCCGAGCCATCAAAGCGGTCTATATACGACATTTTAAACCTATCTGGCAATGTCATCATCACATCAGTGTAGCCGTCCTCTATATCCGGGATCAAATTCACACCCTGAGCTCGTTTAAAAAGCTTCTCAAGCTTGCTCACTTTCAGCGCAGTAGGGTCGACCTCAAACTCAAACAGTGCCTTTATTTGATAAACCGGTGCTTTGGAGGTCTAGGGCGGGATCGGCTCTGCCGAAATGCCCTCATTTTCCTAGACATTTATGGTGACCCCGGGTGTCGGGATTCCCGTTGGGGGTGCATGTGATGTTGAAGCTACTGCAGGTTGCGGCCACTGTTAAAGCGTAGCGATCAACTCAGCCTGCTGGGCTGCAATTTTCGCTTGGCGGGCGGTGACTTCCGCTTGGCGAGCAGCATCCAGCTGTATATTCTCAATAGGCTGTTGAAGTTGGCGGAGCATTTCTTCCATGTTGACCAAAGGGTGTTGATCTATTAGAACTGGTGTGTACTCTCTTTCCGAAGTGGAAGCAGAAAACTGGACTTCGCTGAATGAAGGTAACTGACTAACCGATGAGTTATACTTGACTCTACTTGGTCTTGTAACCGGGGGTAGCGGAGCAAACACTGGTTGTCCTCTTACAAGATCCCTAAATTGGTAAAGTCGCTTTACTCGAGTCCAGAGTGCTGGAGGGTAACTGCCTCGTCTGAAGCAATCATGAAACACTACCTTGCAAAAAGAAAATAAAGCAAAAGAAACAAAAATTAGAAAACGCAAAGCACCTCAGCCCAGATAGAAACAACACACAGTTGCAATCATAAGCTGGCGTACTGCACTCAGACACTGATTTTTGCCCCAAAACTGATACCCACAAACTGATACGCAGACTTACAACTGATACATACATTTCTGCAGAGTTTCACTCTAAAGCACGTATCAAGCAAGTGAGAGCCAAAACACCCCTATGACGGGGTAGGGTTATCTTGTCCTAGTTTTGTCAAGAGCTAGGGGTTTACTATGCAAATAAGCGATTTCAAGCAATTCCTGCATTCGGGTGAGCAACCTGTCCTAGTTTGGAACAGTCTCTATAGCTTCCGATATGCAACTAGGTCAATTGGTCAAAAAATGATACCTCGGCAAGACCACCTAATATAACTCTCACACCTAACATCGAGAAGTGTAAGGAGGATCAAATGGTACAGCGGTAGTCTAGATCCAAGGGTTGTGTTCCCATCGTGGTGGAGCCCACAATTGGTCAGCCTTATGGCAAGCTTTTCCAAGCAAGCCTCCGGCAAATCATTCAGGAATAGCATATGGCAAACACTGGGACTTAGGCGCACCAATGCAGATGCAAATGCAAAGAAACACATAAGTGTAGATAAAACAACATATCATGAGTTCGAGTCAAGTTCTCTAATTCTCCAACGGAGTCGCTAGAAATTGTCGACTCACCTTTTTCTCGTGCCTCGGCCTTTCGGAAAGGCCATGAACAGAAGGCCTCATAGTTCGGACTCCAGCGGTTCTAAATCTAGTCTCACAAGTGCAATGTGAAACTAATAATCACCAAAGAGACCAAATCCGGCAAACCTTTTTGGAAAATTGATTTTAAATCAAATAATACCAAAATTGGACTGCTTTGTCAGATACAGAGTCGCCACGTAAATATTTTGTTTTTGGGGAAATTTAGGAAACCCTGACTCATGCCAAAGGCCACGTGTCCATCATTACCAAAGTTGCCTCGGCTCAGGAACTTGGGTACGAGGGGGGAAGGTCCTTGAAATGAGCACCCCCGCTTGCCCGGTCGAAGATCGGCCTCAACTAATCATGATATGTTCTTTTATAAACATTATGTGTTTTTATTCTGGTTATTAGCTAACATTACTATGTGACGCACACAAGCAAGTATAGACTAAAATTGCAAGAATTGGAACAACTCAACTCATGTTTGTTTTCGAAAATGGTTCGAATTTGCCATCCTCAAGTGGGCTTAAAAGTGCGGATTTGCCACCAAACACAGTGGGCTTAAAACATGATTTGCCACAATAAAGTGGGCTTAAAACTCACATTTGTTGAATCATTCCAATTCAAACAACAAGCCTTCATCCACAGGCATTCATGCAGTTTAGCATTTTAAGCACATAGCCTCATGGCAAGCATGCTAGATATGGCAACATGGCAATCATACTCATGCAAGCATGCTAAAGCGCAAAAACTTACCGAGTACTCCAAGCTAAAAAAAAACTAGTTAGAAAGATGCATGATCCTAACTATACAAGATGCCTAATGCAACGTATGCGAAGAATGCAGCTAAATAGGCTCGGCTACTTAATCATGGTATTTGCAACACTTTGACAGCATGCTTTGAAACACGTATTCAAAGAAGTATTGAAATTGACAATGTAGTTTGAATGATGCGTCGAGCCTCGGTGCATGCAAGACAAATGGATGGAAGCAAACATACAAGCATAAGGTATGCTAATCGAAAATGTACCTAATCTGACCATCAAAGGTGATTAAATAAAAGGGAGAAAGATGTGGGGTTGGAAGACATGCACACATGCACGCACGCACACTTATTACAGCGTTACACCCTCGCAAAGGAGGGCCCGAATGAATAAGCTAACTAGCTATGCTAAGTAAGGTAACTATTATAACACAATTGAAATGAATTAACTAACTTATTCTATGCTAATTAAATATTACAAAACGAATTGAATAATTAGCTACACTAACTAATTAAGTACAATCCTTGAATTAACTAGCTATTCTAAGCTAACTAAAGCAATCAAATGGCCTCGAGGGCGAGAGACGCATGCATGCTTGGTTGGTTTCTTCCTAAAAATCCACCGCCTTGCCATTGTAGCCTCTGTTTGCACATTTTTTTTTTATCACCAACAGTGTTGCTAACTTCCAGAAGGCCTCTGCTTCAACTCAAGAGCACACTTGTGCAATTTTTCATTGATGGCCGGTCGACTACTAATGGTGGCTGGTCGGCTACCATTGGTGACCGGTGGGCTGCTGCTGGTGGCTGGTCAGCCACTGTTGGTGGCTGGTCAGCCACTACTGGTGGCCAGTCGGCCACCCCTTCCCTGAACTTCCTTTTTTGCTATAACAGAGAGCAAATAGAGGCAAAGTAGTGTATTCCCGAGGAGTGTGTGTATTGTTACCCTCCTTATCATTACATAAGCTCAAAAGAGTGCAACTCTTAGCCCTTAAACCATCAACCAAGCATTTTCCATGCATGATGGCTAAGAAACCAAGCTTGTACAAACTTAATGAGTGCAAAACAAGACTCAACAATACCACTACCCTATCATGCATGATCAAGGGTGATGGTGACCAAGGAAAGTGACACATTTCATCACTTTGAGTATGAAACGACCAATTTTCCTCATGTTCGAATTAACGTTCGATCTGAACACATGCTATGCAACACAAAAGATACTTTATCTGGCCTTTTTTACTTTGTCCATTTTTATTTACTCATTTTAGCTTACCAATCCATTCTCTAATTGATTAGTCCAAAAGTGAGTATCCTCTAATGGAAGAGGTATCAACCAATGGATGATTTAAGGCAAGGGACAGGTCATGTAATAGCCTGAACCTCGTACATGTTTTCTAATATACTTTTAGTCGCTTATTCTGTGCATTTAAATGCTTAATGTAAAGTTTCATGGGAAATTAAATTTAAGCACATGGATCTTATGATTTGAAACCTATATCTGTTTAGTAAGGAAAGCATCTGTCACAATTAGAATGTTCGAATCAGAAATTGAGAGCCTTAGAGGCTTGATAATCCGAAATTAATTTCATATTTGACATCAGTATAATTTTTGGGTAATAATAAGCGTTTTTGTGAAATTTCAATTTGGAATGATTAAACGATTGAGTTTTGTCCTATTCACCTTTTATATATGCCTATATTCCTTATATGCTTGACAAGAGGGTCATTGCAAGAAAAAAAAGAAACCTCCTGAGAGAGAGAGAAATAAGGAAAGAAAGGGTTTGAGAGAAGCTCATCAAGAAGAAGATGGAGAAGTTAAGAGGGATTGTAGGATTTAAAGCTCAAGGTATGTGTGGCCTACTTAGAATCATTCCTCTATTGAAAATGAGTAACATTTCTTTTGTTAATTATGCAAATTAGAGTATGTATTGAAGTTGTGTTGTGATGATGGTTGAATTAAAAGATGTGTTATCCTTGAATTGATTTGGGGTTAAGTTAAGGTATATGGAAAAGAATTCCATTCTAGTTCTTATCTTTGCATATTTGAACTCATTTATGGATTTGGATGATTGTATATATATTTGGGAACTTATAGTAGGGATTCAAAATGTTTAAATTATATTTGTAAATTGCAAGGAATTGTGGAATCAATTCATATTGAGATTGCTGTATGTTTGAAATATCTTTGTACATGATTTTCGAACCATGTTTCATCAATTAAAGAACCTATTTTGAACCTTATACAAGCTTACCAAAAAATGGGGTTTTGTTTGGAAAATTTCGGACTGCACTGCCAGAATCGCCGCACATGCGGGGATCATTGCCGCACGTGCGGGAAGCGTTGCCGCACGTGTGGGGCTCACAGCCGCACGTGCGGCCCATGTTGCAAAAATTCATTCACTCTGTTTTGCGTGCTTAACCCTCTGGTAGTTTTGAAATTTATGTTTGATGTTCCTAAGATGTTTGTAAATTCGTTCGAAGTAAAATGATGCAAGAAATAATGAAAGAAAGAACAAAAACTAATGTATAAGTTATGCACATGTGTAGGTCATACCTCGGAAGGGTCAAGCGCTCCGCTATAGCACTGTGAGTAGTAGTACTGTGGTTGTACATTTAATTATCGTTAATGAATCTCATGGTTAACATCTCGTTCCTTTCAAGTAATTATGTTAACAATATGTTGATTGGAAAATCTAAAGGCATTATTGAGCAGTATGTTCTGTTTACTATTGATAGTGAATACTAACATTCTGTTATCTGCAAGATAGCTATAGTGATTCATGACGAACAAATGGAATGTATGAGCGTTATGGAACTACGGTATCCACGTATCTCCAGAATCGTTCAATCTGTAAAATGTGCCTTCCTTTCGCTAATAATTATCAGCAATGTTCTGTTAAACTTAAACTAATTATGTTAACTCATGTGAATGATGCAACGGTTACCATTAGTACTCTGTTAATTGCAGGTCAACTATGTTAACGTATATGAACGATAAAACAAATGTGTATACTTCTGTATGCTTCTAATTAATAGCTCAAGTGAACTATGTCATTTCTTAATGAATAAAGAGAATTTATGTTCACTCTTGAACAACGGATTCTGTGTAGATATGAGAGCATGCCGTTTTGTTATTAATAGGCCACAGGCCATTCAGTTATAAGTTATCAAGTGTGGACACCTTCGAGGAATCAGAATAATTGGAAAAGCTATGTGTATCCATATAAATCTGAAGTTATTTTGTTGCGTTCCATATGGACCAGAAGTTATTCAGAATCTACGACATAAAAGTAGAAGTTTAGCATCATTATGTGACCCACATTAGAATGTGAATTATTCTATCTTTGTTAAGTGTACAGTAATAACATGATATGACAAGAAATGCTCTATATAAAAGTATTCATGGCATCCTTAGCACAAGGCCCTTACCTGGGGGTAATAATACCGTGGTCTTATGGCCCTTGCCCGGGGGTAATAATACCGTGGTTCAAGTATGTTACAAGTTTCCGGTACCGGAAGTTCCTTTATGAAACTACCAAGTATGCTCTATATTGATTTGTTAGCGCTAATGGATGTACCATGTATAATCAAACATGAACTCTGATTTCTGTTTATGACTCAAGCATAATTAAGATTATATGTGAATTTGTTTCTGTTTATGGTATGACATGATGTGAATGGTTCGGTCTGTAAGACCTACTGATACTGGTATGGAACAAAGTGCTACTCGGAACTAAGTGCTACATTGTGAGCCACCTCTAGAATTCGTGTGAGACACCTCTTGAGTCCATACATATATGATCTAGGCTTGAAGCCAATCTGGCCTATGGCTATTCTGTATAATCTATTAGGCCAGAGGCCATTCTGTGTTTTTGGTATGAAACAAAGTGCTATACGGAACTAAGTGCTGCAATGCGAGTCACCTCTAGTATCCGTACGAGACACCTCTTGAATTCATACATGCATGAAAGGGCTTTATGCCATTCCGTTAAGGGCTTGATGCCATTCTGTTAAGGGCTTAAAGCCACTCTGTTAAGATTGGGCCCAAGGCCGTTCTGGAATTGGTAAAGAAACAAATTAACCATATGATCTCTTTATTTATAAATGCATGGATATGTATTATAATTCAAGTTGAGCATTGAATTGTTTATGTGCTATTATTCACTGAGCTTGGCTCACTTTATATTATGTTTGTTTCTGTAGGCACTCAACTTGGAGGTCGTTCTTAACCCTTGGTATCCATTCCTCTTGTGTCAACCTCAGAGTGTCCAGGCACCTAAATGAAGGCAACTCATTTTATGGAGTATGGTAAGCTTTTGGTTTTGTACCCTAATTGTCGGTCTAAGGTTGAAGTGTACATGACCTTTTTTTTTTCCTTTCATGTCTTTTTTTGCGCCCAATCTCGAGGGCTGGGACTGTATATGTATATGTACATAGCTAGATTCTTATATGCATGTCACTATATGTTTATTTGCCTTATGTTCTGTTTGTGATCTTGGCATAGTAGTGGTAGCTCAATGGATGTTATTTTATATTTCTGTATGATACTAAATGCTTCCGTTCAGGCCCCATATGATATGTATATCAGGTTAAATGTCCGGTTCTGAATAGGTCATGCCCGAACTTTTAGGGGCGAGTTCGGGGTGTGACAAGTGGTATCAGAGCACGAGTTGCTATCTCACACACGAATCCATTGAGCTTTAGGATGTCTAGAAAAGACTTAGGCATCATACATGACATCCTTAGTGCATATGAACAAAATTGATGGCAACAATAATGGTACATGTAATATCGCTAACCGCAAGGGTTACTATTTGTGCCTATTGCACATTCCTTGTATTAATTGTGATTGATTGCTATGCGGAACATGGTGAACATAAAGATGGAAGGTCCGGAGGATTTACCTCCGCCTGGTTAAAAAAAGAAAAAGAAAAGGAAGATTGTACAACATATGTAAAAAGGAATTGTGAAAAGTTTTAATAATGCATAATTATGGGAATTATTACCTCTGTTTATCTTACGTAGATAGGTGAACAATGCAAGACATGAAGATGGGGTTAAATCAACAATATTGCACTGTGGAAGCATAGTGAGGGTTCGAGCTGATTGGTAAGACCATCTATATGCCAATGATTAAGTAAGGAGTATGTGATCGGTTGTTATTTTCGGACCGAAAGTTACTTATCATCTGTTTAGATGAAGTGATTAAACTCTAAGTATGGCATATTTCTAAGATTAAAGAAAATGACATATTCTTTCTTGCCATAACAATGTTTAGATCTGTGATTTTGAGAAATTACTGCATTTGAGTATTTTGATGAGACGTGTTGTGTGTTAACTGAAATTGTGTTGATTACGATTGGCTTAAGAAGAAGTTATGCATATAATAACCCCTCTGAGAATTGTGTAGTTTGTTATGGCAACCTGTGATCTGGAATTTGAATTTGAAATCTGAAATCTGTATTCTGTATTCTGTCATTTGTAATCTGGAATACTGTATACTTAAGGAAATCTATGACCCTATGAATGAATTCAGTAGGCCCTATCTATGCGGAGTAACTAAATACCCTGTTATGTTAATTGACTGAGTCAGACAACTGGTCTACAATTTCTGTATGGCTGTGTGCTAACCCACTATAATTGTAATTAGAAGTTATGAATGTGAAACTATGTGGTGGATCTCGTCTCTTACGGGAGGAAAAGAAAGAACTATCTGGATAGGGGGATACTGAAATGATTAAGAGAAGGCCAAATTAATTTGTGCTGTAACAAGAAAAAATGCTTCTTGAAGAAAGATGTTACACCTTATGGTTACGATTAATTAGTTAAGCATGATTTTGAATTTGATTTCTGGTTTTGGTTTTGAGTGGTTCCCTTTGCTCAAAATAATGGCTTTTATAGTTGTATTTATTGTTCAAATTTGGACTTGTGATGGCATGACTAAGCAACTACGATGGTATGTCTGCATGAATTTACAAAGTTGTATGTTATTTGTTTTGGTATCACCGTAATTATTTGATTTGAAATATGGTTCTCTTTGTGCTAATATATTTAGAAGTGAAACTATGAAGAATTAACGATATTGACTGGGATTCTTTTTTCCATTTTTCTGACCTTGTCAAGTAGTAAATATGGTTTTGACGCAATGTAACGATATGACTTTGATATGTTTTCAGAAATGGAGAAATACTAGGAACTAATAATGAAGCTAGTGGCTACGTACCTAAGAAACTTATTTGTGACTGCTGGATTGGAATATATCTTGCTTCCTAGGTAGACCCTTGTTTGGTAGGTTCTGATATCTGATTCAATGATGCATAACCGGCTTTGAATCTAACCATGTGATTAATTTGTTTATTCTGGAACTGTATGTAGCCTTCAAGGACAACTTATCTCCGAGTAAATTACATTATAGGATTTACCCAAAGAAATTACTTAACTGCGCAAGTTTGAACATGTACATTAGGACGTTTTTGTTAGTATGATTGCAATTAACGTATACTATGGAAAAATATGCATTCTGTGCTTAAGGAAGTGATATCTATTGTATTTCCATATTTGAAAATTTATGCTATGGACCTTAGTGACAGGAAAATATTGTGCTTATAAGCCCTACCTATTGGGGATTTATGCTGGGAATATTCCACAGTGAACTCATGTAGTCTCGTCTCATTCGACTTATGCTCTTATGGAATAAATATATGGAGCGAAGGTTTTATCTGTTTCATGATAGAACAAGTTTGAGGGACCAAACTTATTTAAGGGGGGGAGAGTGTAATAATCCGACCCTCGTACATGTTTTCTAATATACTTTTAGTCCCTTATTCTGTACATTTAAATGTTTAATGTAAAGTTTCATGGGAAATTAAGTTTAAGCACATGGATCTTATGATTTGAAACCTATATCTGTTTAGTAAGGAAAGCATCTGTCACAATTAGAATGTTCGGATCAGAAATTGAGAGCCTTAGAGGCTTGATAATCCGAAATTAATTTCATATTTGACATCAGTATAATTTTTAGGTAATAATAAGCGTTTCTGGGAAATTTCAATTTGGAATGATTAAACGATTGAGTTTTGTCCTATTCACCTTTTATATATGCCTATATTTCTTATATGCTTGACTAGAGGGTCATTGCAAGAAAAAAAAGAAACCTCCTGAGAGAGAGAGAGAAATAAGGAAAGAAAGGGTTTGAGAGAAGCTCATCAAGAAGAAGATGGAGAAGTTAAGAGGGATTGTAGGATTTAAAGCTCAAGGTATGTGTGGCCTACTTAGAATCATTCCTCTATTGAAAATGAGTAACATTTCTTTTGTTAATTATGCAAATTAGAGTATGTATTGAAGTTGTGTTGTGATGATGGTTGAATTAAAAGATGTGTTATCCTTGAATTGATTTGGGGTTAAGTTAAGGTATATGGAAAAGAATTCCATTCTAGTTCTTATCTTTGCATATTTGAACTCATTTATGGATTTGGATGATTGTATATATATTTGGGAACTTATAGTAGGGATTCAAAATGTTTAAATTATATTTGTAAATTACAAGGAATTTTGGAATCAATTCATATTGAGATTGCTGTATGTTTGAAATATCTTTGTACATGATTTTTGAACCATGTTTCATCAATTAAAGAACCTATTTTGAACCTTATACAAGCTTACCAAAAAATGGGGCTTTGTTTGGAAAATTTCGGACTGCACTGCCAGAATCGCCGCATGTGCGGGGATCATTGCCCCACGTACGAGAAGCGTTGCCGCACGTGCGGGCTCACACCCACACGTGCGGCCCATGTTGCAAAAATTTGTTTGCTCTGTTTTGCGTGCTTAACCCTCTGGTAGTTTTGAAATTTATGTTTGATGTTCCTAAGATGTCTGTAAATTCGTTCGAAGTAAAATGATGCAGGAAATAATTAAAGAAAGAACAAGAACAAATGTATAAGTTATGCACATGTGTAGGTCATACCTCGGAAGGGTCAAGCGCTCCGCTATAGCACTGTGAGTAGTAGTACTGTGGTTGTACATTTAATTATCGTTAATGAATCTCATGGTTAACATCTCGTTCCTTTCAAGTAATTATGTTTAACAATATGTTGATTGGAAAATCTAAAGGCATTATTGAGCAGTATGTTCTGTTTACTATTGATAGTGAATACTAACATTCTGTTATCTGCAAGATAGCTATAGTGATTCATGACGAACAAATGGAATGTATGAGCGTTATGGAACTATGGTATCCACGTATCTCTGGAATCGTTCAATCTGTAAAATGTGCCTACCTTTCGCTAATAATTATCAGCAATGTTCTGTTAAACTTAAACTAATTATGTTAACTCATGTGAATGATGCAACGGTTACCATTAGTACTCTGTTAATTGCAGGTCAACTATGTTAACGTATATGAACGATAAAACAAATGTGTATACTTCTGTATGCTTCTGATTAATAGCTCAAGTGAACTATGTCATTTCTTAATGAATAAAGAGAATTTATGTTCACTTTTGAACAACGGATTCTGTGTAGATATGAGAGCATGCCGTTTTGTTATTAATAGGCCACAGGCCATTCAGTTATAAGTTATCAAGTGTGGACACCTTCGAGGAATCAGAATAATTGGAAAAGCTATGTGTATCCATATAAATCTGAAGTTATTTTGTTGCGTTCCATATGGACCAGAAGTTATTCAGAATCTACGACATAAAAGTAGAAGTTTAGCATCATTATGTGACCCACATTAGAATGTGAATTATTCTATCTTTGTTAAGTGTACAGTAATAACATGATATGACAAGAAATGCTCTATATAAAAGTATTCATGGCATCCTTAGCACAAGGCCCTTACTTGGGGGTAATAATACCGTGGTCTTATGGCCCTTGCCCGGGGGTAATAATACGGTGGTTCAAGTATGTTACAAGTTTCCGGTACCGGAAGTTCCTTTATGAAACTACCAAGTATGCTCTATATTGATTTGTTAGCGCTAATGGATGTACCATGTATAATCAAACATGAACTCTGATTTCTGTTTATGACTCAAGCATAATTAAGACTATATGTGAATTTGTTTCCGTTTATGGTATGAAATGATGTGAATGGTTTGGTCTGTAAGACCTACTGATATTGGTATGGAACAAAGTGCTACTCGGAACTAAGTGCTACATTGTGAACCACCTCTAGAATCCGTGTGAGACACCTCTTGAGTCCATGCATATATGATCTAGGCTTGAAGCCAATCTGGCCTATGGCCATTCTGTATAATCTATTAGGCCAGAGGCCATTCTGTATTTTTGGTATGAAACAAAGTGCTGTACGGAACTAAGTGCTGCCATGCGAGTCACCTCTTGAATCCGTACGAGACACCTCTGGAATTCATACATGCATGAAAGGGCTTCATGCCATTCTATTAAGGGCTTCATGCCACTCTGTTAAGGGCTTAAAGCCACTCTGTTAAGATTAGGCCCAAGGCCGTTCTGGAATTGGTAAAGAAACAAATTAACCATATGATCTCTTTATTTATAAATGCATGGATATGTATTATAATTCAAATTGAGCATTGAATTGTTTATGTGCTATTATTCACTGAGCTTGGCTCACTTTATGTTATGTTTGTTTCTGTAGGCACTCAACCTGGAGGTCGTTCTTAACCCTTGGCATCCATTCCTCTTGTGTCAACCTCAGAGTGTCCAGCCACCTAAATGAAGGCAGCTCATTTTATGGAGTATGCTAAGCTTTTGGTTTTGTACCCTAATTGTCGGTCTAAGGTTGAAGTGTACATGACCTTTTTTTTTTCCTTTCATGTCTTTTTTTACGCCCAATCTCGAGGGCTGGGTCTGTATATGTATATGTACATAGCTAGATTCTTAGATGCATGTCACTATATGTTTATTTGCCTTATGTTTTGTTTGTGATCCTGGCATAGTAGTGGCAGCTCAATGGATGTTATTTTATATTTTTGTATGATACTAAATGCTTCCGTTCAGGCCCCATATGATATGTATATCAGGTTATATGTCCGGTTCTGAATAGGTCATGCCCGAACTTTTAGGGGCGAGTTCGGGGTGTGACAGGTCATGCCTTTGGTTAGTAGAAACCCCTGAAAGAGGATTAAAACCATTAAGCACGAACCTCGATCTCAAGCTTAAACACAACCCGAAGGTTAACCAACCCTCAAAGCAAATGAAAAAGTGAAGAATAGAGGGAGGTTGAAAAGATGTTAAGTGCTATAATGGAGTGCAAAACAACACTAAATCATGCCATTAACTCAAAAGAAAGATGATCAAGGCATTGAAACAACAAACTAGTGAAGAAAATTGCACTATAACCTCACAATATAAGCCTCAAAGGACCAAACTAGCTCAAAACAGAGCTAAAACAAGTCAAAATAGTAGCAAAAACATGCTGAGATTAAAGTACAAAATGCTAGAAAAACATGCTCACATATTAAGCTATCTAGGCATACAAACAAGACACAAGAAGGGGAGGCTAACCCCTCAAATTTTGGAGTTTAAAAGAAGGTTTTTACCACTGAAATAACTCTGAATTTTAGTGGTTAAAAGTGCCAAAAAGTTTGATTTGATTATGCTAAAAGATGGTGCAAAAGACTACACAATTAAGCAAAAAGAAGGATAGATCACCCCTTAATACAAAATAGCCTCAAACCATCATGTTAAGCCTCAAAAACTAGATTTTTTTGTAGTTGAAAACCAGCTAAAAGACAATACAAACGGATGGCAAAACAAGTGTGCACAATAAGCTTAAATGAGGTAAGTTCTCTACCTTTGAAGCACAGCACAAAACAACCACAATTTCAGGCTCAAACCTCCTTCCAAAGCTCGAACTAGGCTCCAAGGGACCTCAGCTCCAAGGTGGTCAAGTTTGGTCAGGGGTTAGTGTGCAAAAGTGTAGAGAAACCTAGCTTTATGGCACAAAATAAGAAGAGAGAGAGAGAGAATTCTAGAGAGAGAGAGAATTTTGTTCCAAAATTTCTAACCCCCACAAATGGGGGGAGAGCACCCCCTATATATAGAAAATCAAGGTTTGAACTTGAATTCATCCTACCATACACGTGTATGGAGATGCAGTTCAGTGAACAACAGTTGGCACAACTGGCAAACAAATATCTGAAAAAGAAGAAAAATGGCCGTCGGCCACCACTGGTAGCTAACCGACCACCAACATGGTCAACCGGCCACCACTTATGGCTGACAGGCACAAGTCATGGCCGATAGGCTGTGGGGCTGGCCGACAGGCCACCCTCTCCTCCAGAATTGAAATAACAAGCTCTTGGCCCACAACCAAGCACAAAATAGATCAGGTCCAAAGGCTCTAAAGACAAGGCGCTTGGCCAAGAACTTCAGGCACTCAAGACAAACACGAGCATACAAAACCATCGAGTGTTCAAACGATGATGTCTAAGTCTTAAGGACTGTCAAAAATGGGGTGTCTACACACATACACCTTCTAAAGCTCAAAACAAGTCCCAAGCTACCTCAGCCTAAAGACTAGCAAAGCTTGTTAAGGATTGATAGACAAAAGTGGAGTGTATCCAAGAAACTATGCACAAAATTGCTAGAGAGAAAGAGAAATGTATAGAGAGAGAGAGAGAGAGAGAATTTGTTCCAAAATTGCTAACCCTAAAAAATTGGGGAGGAACCCCCCTATATATAGAAAAACAAGCCTTGAGCTTAGAAACATCCTACCATACACGTGTAGGAAGACGTAGCCTAGTGTGCTAACAGCTGGCACAGCTGTCAATAAATATCTGGAAAAAGACACTGGTGGCCGTCGGCCACCACTGATGGCCGACCGGCAACACCAATGGCCGACAACCATGAGCCATGGCCGACAACCTATGGTGGTGGCCGACAGGTCACCATAAGTTCTAGGCTTGAAACAACAGGGTTTTGGTCCAAAACAAAGCACAAAATGGACAAGCTTTAAAGGCTCAAAGACAGGGCGTTCCACCGAGGACTTCAGGCACTCAAAGTGAACAAATGCAATTGTAATCATCGTGTGCACAAGTGATGACGTCTAAGTCTTGAGGTCGATCAAAAATGGGGTGTCTACACATACCAAATGGCTGCTATACCTAACATGGTGCGACCAAAGAGAGATAGCTTCTGTGGTCTAGTTAAGCCCATTAGCCGCAAGATATCAGAAAACAATCGCAAGTGAACCATCAAATCTCTGGAGCCGTCAAAATGATCAATGTGCGGCATCTTAAACCGATCTAGTAATGTAACCACAGAATCTGTGTATCCATCATCTATGTCAAGGATGGAGTTAACGCCTTGTGCTCTCTTGAACAACTTCTCTAATTCGTTGACTTTGAGCGCAGTTGGATCGACTTTGAATTCAAATGGTGCCTTGGTCTGATAAACTAGTGCTTTGGAAGCTTGTGCTGGGATTGGCTCCGTTGGATTGCCTTGGTTTTCTTGGACATTGGCAGGAATAACAGTGGCACCGGTCACAGGAATAGCCGCGGTGAGCACATGTGATGCAGAGGCCGCTACTGGCTACGGTTACTATTGTTGTAGCCTGGTTATAACCTCGGCGTAACGAGCTGTAACCTCGGCTTGACGGACTGCGTTATACTATATAGTCTCGACTGTCTGTTGCAAATGATGTATTAGTTCCTTCATACTGGCCGAGGGATACTGTGCCATTTTAATAGGTGACTGCTCTTGTGCTGGACTGGAAGTAGATGACTGTTCCTGAACTGAGCTGGACACAGGTGAGCTGAGGGGTGACTGTTGTAGGAATTGGACTGGTGAATTTTGTCTAATCCTCCTTCGCCTTGTAATCGGCGATAGTGAAGCAAACACTGGTTGCCCCTAAACTAGTCCCCTACCTTACAAAGTCTATCAACACGAGTCCAGAGTGCCTGGGGGATATCTGAGCCTTCTCAAGCTATGGTTCTAGGACTACTTTGCAAAAGAGAAAATAGACAGCACTTCAGCCCAACATCACTAGAACAGATACGATCACAGCTGAATGAATGTACACCCTGCTGATTTCTACCCCACAAATTAATACCAACTGTACCATTGATATGAAGCACTCCTGTACAGTTTCATTGCAAAGCACATATTAGGTAAAGAGAGCCAAAACACCCCTATGAGGGGGGTAGGGTTACCCTGTCCTAGCTTTGGCATGATCTAAGGTTTCATTGCTTCAATCAAGCAGTTTCATGCAATCCTGTATTCAGGTAAGCATCTTGTCCCAGTTTGGAATAGTCAATATGGCTTCGCTATATGCAGCTAGGCAAAATGGTCAAAGGGGGTACCTCAGCAAGGCTATCTAATATACCTCTCACACCTAACACCGAAAAGTGAAAGGAGGATCAAATGGTATAGCGGTAGTTCAGATCCAAAGGTTGTGTTCCTAACATGGCAGAGCCCACGACCGGTTAGCCTTTTGGTAAGCTTTTGGGCAAGCCTCTGGCAAACCATCCAGGAATAGCAGATGGGAAACCTAGTGACTTAAACACACCAATGCAAATGCAAATGCAATGCAAAAAACATATAAGTGTAGATAAAATTTCATATCATGAAGTTCGAGTCAAGTTCTCTAAATCCCCAGTAGAATCGCCAGAAACTGTAGCTTGACTTTTCATGCTCCTTTCGGAAGACGAATAAGCCCTACAATATTGGACTCCCTCGGTTTTGAATCTGATCTCACAAGTGTAATGTGAAATAGATAACACCAAAGAGTCCAAATCTGGCAAATCTTTTGGAAAATCGATTTTGAATCAAATTGCCAAAAATGGACTGCTTTGCCAGATACAGGGTCGCCACCTAAATATTTTTTAGAAATTTAGGAAACCCATAACTCGTGCCAAAGGCCACGTGTCCATCATCACCAAGATTGTCTCGGCTCGAAAAGTTGGGTACGAGAGAGGAAGGTCATGAATTAAGCACCCCCGTTCGCCCGATCAAAGATCGGCCTCTACTAATCATGATGTGAATCTTATTTACATTATATGCTCTTGTTTTGATTTATTAGGCTAACTTATTATGTGATGCACACACTTACAAGTATAGACTAACTTGCCAAAATTGGAACACTTGATTTCATATTTGTGTTGAAAAGAGTTTGTGAATGTGCCACTTGAAAAAATGGGCTTTGTACATGAATCAAACCATCCCAATTCAAGCAACTAGCCTTCATCCACAAGCATTCAAACAGTTTATCAGATAAGCACTTAGCCTTATGGTGAACATGCTTTGACATGACAACAATCATACTCATGCAATTATGCTAAAGGAAATAAAAGCACACCTAATACTTCAAGCCAAAAAGATTATAAAGTTAGAATAATGCATGATCCTAACTATGCAATATGACTAATGCAACACATGCGATATGCAATCTAAATAGGCTCGACTACTTAACATAACATGTAAATCAATTTGATAACATGTGGTCTAAGCACGTATTCAAACAAACGTTAAACTAGTAATGCAAGTTAGCATGATGAACTGAGCCTCGATGCATGCAATACAAGTGGATGCAAGGCATGAGAAATGCTAAACAAAACATGATATCCTAATCTAACCATCATAAGCAGGTAAATAAAAAGGAGAAAGACATAGGGTTGGAAAACATACACATTATTACAAGTTTGCGCCCTCACGCAGAAGGTCCGAATAAACTAACTAGCTAAACTAATTAAAGCTAATTTAACTAACTATTACAAAATGAATTAACTAACTATAGTAGCTAGTTATTACAACATCACAACTAATTAACTATTCTAGCTAATTATTACAAATTGGAACTAACTAATTAATTGCACAAATTAATTAATTTACAAAATTCTAACTAGCTAACTAATTAATTACAACATGAAACAAGTAATTAAACTAACTAATCAGCCCCGGGAAAAGAGGAATGCTCATGCATGGGCGCAGATTTCCACCCGAAAAAGCCACTGTTCTGCTGCCAGGAAGCCTCTGTTGCACAGTTAGAACACTTGCACTGTTTTTCACCTCAAAACCAGCCCTATTCTGTTTCAAAAGGGCACTATTCAATTTGAAAAAAGTGGTCGGCAGGCCAGAAGTGGTGGCCTACCGGCCACAAATTGTAGCCTACCGTCTAGAAATGGTGGCCTATCAGCCACAAAATCCTGGTTCCTCTTGTTGCAACAGAGAGCAAACAGAGCATAACCAAGGTATTTTCAAGGGTTGTTTGCACAACTTACCCCTCCTTGTCATCAAACAGCTCAAAGGAGTAGTAAATTTGATTCACAAACCATTAATTGATGCGATTTCATTGCATGATGGCCTATGAACCAAAGTGTACAAGTTCAATAAATGTGACAATAAAAGCCTCTCAAACCTCCTCCATATCATGGGTTGATCAAGGGAAGTGGTTGTCAATGACTCTTGAACCGTTTACATCACTAACAAGTATGAAACGATTCATGACTCAAGGGTTCAATTAGCTTCCGATTGATCCCTAACCAAGTTATTATCTTGCATCATTTTTAGTTCTCATTTTAATTACTCCATTTTAATTACCAACCATTTCTTAGTAAATTAAGTCCAAAGGTGAGCTTTAAGTCCTCTAATGGAAAGAAGCATCAAACCAAGAGTTGTTTTAGGCATGAGAGAAGTGTCATGCCGTTGGTAATGAACCCCCAAAGGGATTAAACCATTAAGCACAAGACCCCAATCTCATGCTTTAAACAAGCAACTAGTTTGAACCAACTTTCAAAGCAAAGCAAAAGCCAAGAAATGAGAGAGGTTGCAGAAGTGATTAGGGGTGAAAACAAGTATGGAAAACCATAAAAAAATGCCATCAAGTCAAATAGGTTGGTGGTTAAGGCCTAAACCACCAATCTAAGAGGACTATTACACTACAGTCATGCAATAGAAGGCCCAAATGAAATGAACCACTAAAAATAGTCTTAAAATAGTGCTAAATTAGTCCTAAAACATACTGGAATTAAGACAAAAATGGCTAGAACAATAAGCTAAAACATTGAGCCATGTAAACTAGTACACAAAGCATAAGGAGGGAAGGCTACCCCCTCCATTTTTGAGATTTCAAAACAATATTTTACCCATTGAAAAAGCTCTAAAATTTAGTAGTAAAAAGCTCAAAAATAGTTGACAAAGAGGTGGGAAACACAAGGGTAAAGGCCTTGGAAGCTAGGTAGAAGGAATGGTGAGCCACCCCTCCACCTTTATTGGCCTTAAACCACAAGTTTCAGTCCAAAATTTCAAAGTATAAATAGCCCAAAAACAGTAGGCAAAATAGCAATTAAAGCAAAATAATAAACCAAGACTTATATTTCTTGAAGATGAGAACACTTTCCAAGTAACAAATCAACACTTACACACCCTCAAGAGCTCCAAGTAAGCCCAAAAGTGCCTCAACTTCAATACCACAAGGTTTGGCATAGAGTGTATAGGCAAAAGTTTAGAAATTTGCAAGAGAGAGAGAGAGAGAGAGAGAGAGAGAGAGAGAGAGAGTTTTGCTCCAAAATCTTCAACCTTCAAAAATGGAAAGAGAGGTCTCCTATATATAGAAAAACATCAAACTCCCTTAGAAATATCAATACATACACATGTAAGCAAGTGCATGCATCTATGACAACAGCTGGCACAGCTGGCAAAAATATCTGCCAAAACACAATTGTGGCTGGCAGGCCACTAATTCTGGCTGGCAGCCAACAGTGGTGGCCGGCAGGTCCCAAGGTTTTTCAGGCTTGAAGAACTATGGTTGTGATCCAAAATAACGAAAGAGTTGTATAGGGTTTGAAGGCTCAAAGCTGTGGCATTCTGCTGAGGACTCCGAGCACTTGACAAGCATATACACATTCATCATTCGGTGTACAAGTGGTAACGTCCAAGTCGTAAGGGCGGTCAAAAATTGGGTGTCTACACATTCTAATTGCAAACCACATAGACACTCGTACGGAGATTATGTAGATATAAATACACATATATTGGTACCAAACATTGTAGACTTTGTTTCTTCTGAGTATAGATCATGGATATTTGATACTAATTGAAACAATTTAAGCCCATTGATCAGGAAAAAAAAAATGGAGCAAGAAATCTACCAAAATACATTTTTGCAAAATCTCAATTTTATGATCACCAAACAAAATCCAAAAATAAATATTACTAAATTAGAAAAAGGAAGTCCCAAACGGTAAACTATTTGTATAAGCTACCACATATTGGCAAGCAAAACAAAAATCCTAGACCAATGGTAAATAAACAAACAGCAAACACATTTACGATAACAAAACTCAAAGAATCAAATCAATTTTGCAACATTGAATGAAAAAAAAATCAAAGATTGAAATATGAATTCAATTACATGCAAATAATTTTAGTTTATTTTCTTTTTAAATAAAAATAAAGGAGATAGAAGAGGTGATCGACTGGGATTTTAGGAGATTTTTGTCTTAACTTTCAGGGTTTTGAGAGATGAATTGATTTTAGAGATGTGCTGGGGGTGTGCATTTTAGTAAGTGTGAAGTTTTAGAAGGATAATTTTGGTATTATTTGGAGGTAGGAGAGAAATTTTAAGGGTTTTAAAATTTATAAGTGGGGATTCAAAGTAATAAATGGGATGCTAATAGCAACACTCTGCAACCATACCTCAATGATCAATTTAACCCCTATACTCTTATAATTTCAATGTTGCACATAAACTATTTAATTTTGGATCAGTTTCACCCCTGCTGTTAGTTACCATCTTTAGTTAGACGACACTTGCTACCGTAAATGAAATTTCATTTTATCTCTCAAACTATTCCTAAAATATCAATTAGACTCCTAAATAATATAAAGTTTGCAATCTAATTGATATTTTTGAGATAGTTTGCAGGGCAAAATAAGATTTCAAACAAAATTTCGATATCACTTTAGTAACTTCTGTTTGATTGTAAATGATAGCTAATGACAGGGGTAAATTTGATTCAAAATCAAATAATTTAAGTGTAAAATTAAAATTAAAAAAAATACAGATATTAAATTAATCATCGGCATATAATTTGAGGATAAAATAAAATTTTCACTTTATTATTGATAAAAAGACCTTAAGTTGATGGTTGATGGGATAGTCACTCATCCATTGACACTAGAAGTGTAAAAATGGTTCGCGGCTCGTGGGCGGCCTGGGTAGACCCGGCCCGTTTAGGCCCATTTGGGCCTGGGCCATCATTTTGAAGCCTGACTCGACCCGCTTGGCTCGGCCCGTGGCCCAGGCCATCGGCCCGTTCAAGGCCCACTCAAGTGCCGGCCCGCCTAAGGCCCAGTGTCTTTTTTAGTGAAAAATAATAAAATTTTGGTAGAAGCAATTTAAATAAACAAAAAAAAAATGGTCAGGTTCGCACGAGGCCAGGCCCAGGCCTAGGCCCACCCTTGGCTCGAATAACCCTGGGCTTGGGTTTGGGCCCCTTCTTTTTTTTTTTCCTCGGTCCGACCCGATCCGAATTTTAGCTGGAGCCCGCGAGACTTGACATGGACCGGGTTGGGCCCGGGCCCGGGCCCGGGTGCGCCAAATTTACACCCTTAATTGACACATCAGCCATTTGGACTTGAATCAAAAATTTTCTAGCCCCATCTCCATATCTTCTCCCCACTTCATTCTATCATTGAAAAGATCAAAAACTTCCGAACTCATTTTTGGAGATCCTAACTTGTATAAATCACACTACAAGAAAAATACATTGTCACGGCACTTAGAAAAAGGTGTTTTTTGAAAACGTCTTTATTTCTGGGTTTCCAAGATGCGTGCCTTTGCTGATGCTTAACCCTACCAGTTAATTAATGAGTTAAAAAAAAGAAAAAAAAAAAAAACAAACCTCTGCCACTCAAACCCAATATAATATCACTTTTTTTCCAAACATCACAGTCACAGACTCATCACCCTCTCCCCTCTCCCCTCTGTTTCTCCTTTTCCAACATTATTCTCTCTCTAAAATGGCACGAATGAAGCTCTCTTTGTAGATATTGACGAAGCAACTGATGATGAAGATTTCAAGTAAGTCTATCGTAGATCAAAACCTTAGATCTTTTATCTCAATCGTTTTTTATTATTTTTTTATTTTGAAATCTTGTTTTGTGCACTCGATTTGATTAATTTTTTTTTAGATTATTCGATGTCTCTTCGATATTGTTCGATCTCCCTTGATTTGACCAATGTTCTTCAAGATTGTTCGATCTCCCTTGATTTTCATTTATCTAGGGTTTCGTTCTTCACGGTGCTTAAAAAATGCAGTGGATCTTTTTGAAAGGGCTTTTCAATCTGTACTCGCTATGTTCACTCGAGATTCAGAGATTTTCATGACTGCACAGTAGCAATCTAGATCTGTTTTGATTTATATTCTATTAGTTTGATTTCATTCGATTGACTGAAACGATTGCTTAGGATTTTGATTTCCATTGTTGATCTAGGTGCTCTTCTCTTTTATTGGTCTGACTCAAGCTTGTTTTGGATGATTTTGATTTCAATCTATGTTTTTGTTTTTCTTAGGTATCGGATCTATAACTCTTTTATTTGTTTTAGTTCTCTCAGGTAGTCAGCTTCAATGGTTTTGATCTGTAATTGTATTTTATTTAAATAGTTTTATTGTTTGTTCTACAAATAGGTAGCTAAGAAGATTTATGTATTTTCTCTCACTCTCTGTGTTTCCTCTTTTTTAGGTTTTTATTTGCTAAAAGATGATTGATGAACATTGCTTATTGCTCCATTTATTTATTAATTAATACTTACTGCTATTTGTTATTATTATCATCACTATTAGTCTTGCTGTGCAAACGTCTTTGACTGGCCTTCATGGTGTTCATGCTGTTTTAAAAGGTATAATTTTTTATGGAGCAACATATAACAATTTCATGGATTGACAAGATAGGTTTTGTCATAGCATTTGTAGGTAACTTATAGTCTATATTGTAGCTTTGCCTGCTCTTTGTTGTCCAGTGTTTTATTCATATTACATGCATTATGTGATTTTTTTTACATTGAAATATCTACAGAGAATCACGTTCCCATTTACTTCATATATGAATTTGACAATATTCAACTCTCATCATAATTCTAAGCTCTCCTTGGCAATTTACCATTGATTACAGACAGTTGCTGGATTAGCAGCAGATGGGAGGCAAGTTGTTGCATGAGCAAAGTCTGAAGCAACAAATTATGAAAGGTTTACATTATGAATGATGAAAAAACTATCAAGTCAAAAGAAAATATATAAACAATAGATATTTATTCTCTATTTTGGTTTTCCTCTTAGGAATTTATGGATGAAATTTTTTAATAGTTCTTCTAATTCTGATATGAATTGTTACTTTTGTAATGAGATCTTACTATGCTTATGTCTAATTGGTAGTGGTAATGTAATGTAGGTATTTAACATACATAATACAACTAAATGACAAATAATTCTTGCTATATCTATATATAAAATACATTAACAATAGGCGCTGAAGCAATAGGCACTCCCAACCTTAAACTTTTCTATATGCCTGGCTTCCACATCTAGTTATGCTTCCACTTAGTGTAACTAAGGGGGTGTGGTGGGGTGAGGAGGGGAAGGGAGGGGGAACAGAGAGATGGCTACAATGAATATGAAGAGGTTTTAGAAGAGATTTTTTGTCTTTTGACCCATAGGGAAGATGAGGGCATTTGTCTTTTTATGCCTGGATATCAATGGCATTCATGTCTACACATAAAATAAGTGAAAAATAGGGAATGGAGTAAACTAATTTGGTGACCTCAGCAAATATTCATTAACCTCATTGATGGTCAATTAACACAACATGAAATTTGAAATTCAAAAATGAACCAGAAGGAGAAACCTGTAGACACCCATTTTTGACCGTCCTCAAGACTTGGACGTCATCGCTCGAACACACGATGATCATCCATTCTCGTGTTCGTTTTGAGTTCCCGAAGGTCTCGGTTGCGCGCCTTGCCTTAGGATCTCTCAACTTGTCTATTTTGTGCTTGGTTGTGGACCAAGGACTTGTGGTTTTACTTCTGAGGGAAGAGGGTGGCTTGTTGGCCATCCCTACAACCCATCGGCCAAGCCTTGTGCTTATCGGCCTTGTCTTCTTTCCATCGGCCATTAGTGGTAGCCGATCGGCACTCTTTTTGGCTGATCGGCACCCTTTTTGGTCGATCGGCCATATCTTTTGGCCGAGACCTTTCCACCTACTTTTGCAGATACTTTTGTGTCAGCTGTGACAGCTGGTGAGCACAGATTTCATCCTCCATACACGTGTATGGGGGGATTGAAACAAGTCTCAAGCTTGCTCAACAAGCTTGAGATTTGATTTTCTATAAGAAGGGAGACCTCTCTCCCTTTCCAGAGGTGCTGAAATCTTGATATAGAAGATATATATCACTCTCTCTATATTTGCACTTGTTTGCGCTCAAAAGTGTAATTTCTTCACATTGTTGCACTAAAGCACCTAGTGAAACACCATACTCCAGTTGCTGAGGTACTTGAGGTTTTTGTTTGAACTCAAAGTTTGGTTTTTAGCTCAGAAAGTTGCTGAAGTTACCTCTTTGAAGTTGTTCTACGAGGGTGAGTCACTAACCTTCTTTTAAGCTTTGTGTTCATTGCTTACTTAGCCTTATTTGCATGCTTATTTTGCCTTAACTCTCAACTATAAAAAGCTTCATTTTCATGTGTTTGAAATGATTGTTTAAGGTCTTGTTGGTGTTGGGGGTGATCTACCCCCTTGAATGCCTTGTTTTGCCTTGTTTTGGGCCACCCCTTTAGGCTTTTGTTTTAGCCTTTGTTTGACCTTTCTACCACTGAATTCCAGAGGAATTTCAGTGGTGGAAAGTGTGTTTTGAGGCCTTAAATAGGAGAGGGTCATCCCCTCTCCTTGTGTCTTGCATGCTTGTATAGATGGCTCATCAAAGTAGCATGTTTGTCTAGCATGTAGTGGTTCCATTTTAGCAAGTTTTTGGCATTATTTTAGCATGCCTCAACTTTGTTTTAGGTTGGTTTGATAGCATCTGGCATGCTTCACATACTTGTAGTGCAATCTTCCATGATAGCCTAACATACATCATGTGTTTGAACCATCATTCTAGCATGTTTTGGTTTAAATCGAAGAAGCTTTTGGCCATGTTTTACCATGCTTAAGGTCTGATTTGTGTTGTTTTGGTCATACATGCATTGCTTTGTATAGCCATGGTTCATTCTAGCTCATTAGCCTTGAGTTTCCAAGCCACTAGCATGCATTGCTTGGGCTATTCACATGATTTGGCATCATTTGTTATGTGATTTCAGAGCATGTTTCATTGCCATGCCCTCACATTTGTCACTTTTTCCATGCTTTGAGGAGTTGGTTCTTTATGCCTTAAGAATGAGCCATTGCGTATGCCATTTTGCATATGCTTGTAAGCTGCCATATCAGTGTGTATTTGGTCTCATTTTGCAATGATATAACTCTAATTTTTGTTGTTGAAGTCACCTCATGCTTGGTTTTGATAGGTGTAGTGTAATACTCCTTATTAGCCTTGCAAGTTCATGCTTCATGCCCTTCATGTTAGCTTGTTTTGGTGATGCTCCATTCATGTTTTAGACTCATTTTGGCATGATCTAGGACTGTTTTGGGTTGCCTTGGCTATATGTTTCATGTATTGCATAGCTATCTTTGGCTAGCTTTAAGCTTTGAGCCCACTAGCATGCTTCATTTGTTGTTTGTGCATGATTTAGCATCATTTGTTATGTGATTTCAGAGTTTACTTCATTGCCACACTCTCATATTTGCCACTTCTTCATCATGTTTGAGGGTTGTGTTCCTATGCCTAGTTGAGGAGCCATTACATGAGCATGTGTCCTTGGTCCCATTTGTGCCTAAATTTTGGTATGTTGGCCACTGTTTTGGACCCTCTTAGGTCTGTCCATATGCGGTTTCGTCCATTGAATATTGCATTACATGGTCCTTACCATTGCATGCTGGTTTGCATATTGTTGCATGACATCGTTATTTGCATGTTGTTGCATGTTCATGATGTTTAGCATGTTGATTAGATAGCATGTTGTTGCATGCTTGTTAGATAGCATGTTTTTGCATGCTTGTTCCACTGTATTGTTGTTGCATGCTTGTTGCATTGCATGTTGTCGCATGCTTGTTGCATTGCATGATTTTTGCATGCTTGTTGCATTACATTGTGTGTGCATGCCTTGCATTGCATTGTGTTTGGATAGGGTGTTAGTCCAAACACGAGGAACGAGGGACGTTTCATACTTGAAGTGATGAAACGTGCCTCATTTCTCGGTCGCCGACCCTCTTGATCAAGTATGATAAAGGTTAAGGCATTTTTGTGTCTTTTGTGCATTCATGTGATATTGATTTGTGCAACTCGGCCTCTTTGGCCATCATGCATTGAAATACGTGATTGATGGCTCGAGAGCCGAGCACTACACTCCTTTGAGCTTTAAACATGATAAGGAGTGTGGTTGCACACATTTTCTTGCAAATACACTACCATGCCTCTGTTAGTACTCTGTTGCAGCAAAAGGAGAAGTTTGCAGGAAGAAGTGGCCGATCGGCTATCAAGTGTGCCGATCGGCTATCAATAATTGGCCGATAGCCTCGAATTTAGCCGATGACCATTATTCTTTAGCCAATGGCCACACATTTTGGCCGACTACTCCTCAGATGGTTCCTTAGGTAGGTCAGAAACATCATGGAAGTTGGCACAATTTTTAGAGGTGCAGAAGTGTGCAAACAGAGGCAACATGAGGCATGGTAACGGATTTCCGAGTGAGGCGATCGAGCATTCATCTTTGAACTCTTAGAACTGAGCCGAGGCTTTGTAATTTGTAATTAGCTTTACTTGATTAGTTAGCTTTTGAATTTGTAATTAAACTAGCTAATTTGTTAATTAGTTAACGTGTTATAATAATTAGCTTACTGTTAGCTAGTTATTCAATTTAATTATGTAATAATTAGTTTAATTAGCTTAGATTAGCTAGTTAGCTTCTTATTCGGACCCTTCGTCGAGAGGGCCAACTGTTGTAATAAGCATGCGTGTGTGTGATTCATGTCTTCCAACCTCCATTTCTTTCTCTCTTTTACTTAACCGCTTACGATGGTTAGTTTTAAGGCATATTTCAATTAGCATCCTTATGCTAGCATGTTTGCATTCATTCATCTGTTTTGCATGCACCGGGCTTGGCGCATCATACAAACTGCATTGTATTTCAATACCTATTTGAATACATTTTATCTAGTTGCATTTCATATGACATTGTAGACTGCCCGGAGGACTCCCGAGAAGATCTCGTTTTGTTCTCTAGCATACTACAGTTCGGACTGAAATGTCACGGTCCTGAATCTGATCTTGCAAAGTGCAATGCAAGACCGATAAATCACCAAAGAGTCCAAATCTGACAAATCGTTTTGAAAAACTGATTTTTGTAAAGAAGTGCCAAACATGGAGTGCTTTGCCAGATACAGAGTCGCCACCTAAATATTTTTTTTTTGGGAAAATTTAGGAAACCCTGAATCGTTGCCTAAGGCCACGTGTCCGTCATCACCAAAGTTGCCTCGGCTCGGGAACTTGGGTACGATTGGGGAAGGTCATCTATGAGCACCCCCGCTCGCCCGATCAAAGATCGGCCTGTACTAAGCATGATATCTTGTTTTTGAAAACACATTCGTTCTTCTTCCGGTTAATTAGCTAATCTTATTATGTGATGTGCACAACACACAAGTATAGACTAGATCCCCTAATTTGGAACAAAGCATCGCATATTCGTTTGTTTGGAAATGGTTTGAAGTTTGCTACTCGCAAGTAGGCTAAAATACGGATTTCAATGAATCGTTCCAATTCAAGTAATCCAACCTTCACCCACAGGCATTCAGGCAGTTATATCATATAAGCATTTAGCCTCATGGCAAGCATGCTGTCATGTTAAAAAAAAAAAACTCACACTCATGCAAGATGCTAAAGTATAAACACTCACAGTGTACTCCAAGCCAAAACAAGAAACTAGTTAGAAATCATGCATGATCCTAGTTCATGTTAAAATGGCTAATGCGTCGCATGGAAAGTGCAATTAGAATAGGCTCGACTAATCTAAAATGACATATGAGATGCGACAATTCGATACATGTATTCAATTAGGAATTGAAATTCAATGCAGGTAGTATGATGCGCCGAGCCCGGTGCATGCAATACAAATGGATGGATGCAAACATGCATAGCATAAGGATGCTAATTGAAATATGCCCTAGAACTAACCATTGAAAGCAGGCAAATAAAAGGGAGAAAGAAGTGGAGGTTGGAAGACATGCATCACACACACGCACGCTTATTACACAATTGTGCCATCTCGATGGAGGAACCGAAAGAATAATACAAATTAACTAATTAACTAACTAACAAGCTAATTAATTAATTACACAACGCTTAACTAATTAAACAAATTAATTAAGCTAAAAAAAAAGTAAAGAGGCCTCGGGAAGAGGGACAAATGTATGCTCGGACGGCTTCGCTCGGAAATCCATCACCATGCTTCATGTTGCCTCTGTTTATACTGCTCTGTACCTCTAAAAGCTGTGCCAACTTCTGTGACACTTCTGAACCACCTTGTGGGCATGCTGAGAGGCCATCGGCCAAAATATGGGAGCATCGACCAAGGGATAGTGGTCATCGACCATATGTAAGGCTCTCGGCCAACAATGTTTAGCCGACCGGCACTGAAAATGGCCAGTCGACCATCTCGTCCTATAGAATGTTGTGTTGCTGCAGCAGAGGACAAACAGAGCATGGCAATACATTTACAAGATAATGTTTGCACGACCACCCTCCCTATCGTGTTGTGAACTCAAGGGAGTATAGTCCTCGACTCTCGGGCCACCAATCACACATTTCAATGCATGATGGCCAAAGAAGCCAAGTGTGCAATTCAATATCAAATGAAATGCACCAAAACACATAAGGGGCCCAACCTCTATCATGCTTGATCAAGGGGCAAGGCAATGCACACACAATGCAATGCAACCTAAGTGGGCAAGCAATCATGCAAACAACTCAAGCATGATGCAAATCTAATGCAACATGAGCATGTTAACAACAATGCTATAATAGCCATATAACCTAAACAAGTAAACATGCAAGGCATGTAACAACAATGCCAATGACAAACATGCAACAACATGTGAGGCAAACAAGTGACAACATGTAAAGGGACAAGTATATTTAGACCAATGTAATACATGCATGATGAACTTAACAAAGTAGCATAATCATGCAAGCATTACAGTGTAATAGGCATGCAACAACTATACCAATGATAAGCATGCAACAACATGCAATGGGACTAGTATGCAAACATGCAAAGCAACTTAACAAAAAAAAGCATGCCAAATGCAATATAACTCAAGCATGCGACAACATGCAATAGGCCAAGTATGCAACAACATGCAAGGCAAATATGCAACAACATGCAAAAATGGACTTAAACTAACATGGACAGCTCTCAAATAGGCCCAAATCAGTGGCCAAAATGCTAAGAAATGAGGGACAAAAGCATATACAAACATGCATGCTAATTGGCCTATAACCTAGGCATGAAGACACAGCTCTTAAGCACACTTAAAAGAGTGAAAAGCATGCAAGTACGACAACACTACATGCTCTGAAATGATGTTAGAAACGATGCCAAATCACACATATAATCATAATCATAGCATGCATAAGGCTTAAAGCCTAAGACTAGTAAAGGGACTTGAACCAAAGCTACACAAAACAAAGGGCATATGGCAAATATGACCCAAAACAGTCCTAGACCATGTCAAAATGAGTCTAAAACGTGCAATGACCAAAGCCAAAAGAAGCCAAAACAAAGGGGCAAGAACATGAGGCATACAAGGCCACAAAAGAGGTGTTACACTACACCCATCAAAGCCAAACATGGCATGACTCAAGCAACAAAAATCAGAGTTATGGTATGTTAGAAAAAGACCAAAAACACATTGAAATGTCATCCTAGAAGCCTAAGCATGGAGGCATACACAATGGTCCATTCATGAGGCATAAGACATCAACTCTTTAAAACATTAAAGGAGTGACAAATGCAAGTATATGAGCATACTATATGGACTGAAATAACCTAACAATTGATGCCAAATCACTGAAATGAGCCAAACAAAGCATGCTAGGGACTTGGGCACTTAAAGCTAACAAGCTAGAATGCATTGTGGCTATACAAAGCATGGCATACATGGTTAAAACAACTCAAATCAAAGCTTAAGCATGCTATAACAAAGCTAAAAGCTTCATGGAGTTGAGCCAAAATCATGCTAGAAAGACATGTCAAAGCATGATGCATGTTAAGGCAAATAAGAGGATTGCAAGGCAAGTACATGAAGCATGTAAGAGGCCATCAAACCAACCTTAGATAGAGGTAAAACATGGCAAAATAATACCAAATACTTTCTGAAATGGAGCTAAAACAAGCTAAGCATACATGCTACCCACATAAGCCATTTATGCTAGCATTCAAGACGATAAGGAGAGGGGATGACCTTCTCCTATTTAGGACACCAAAACCACCTCTCCACCACTGAAAATCCTCTGGATTTTAGTGGTAGAGAGGTCATGCAAAGCTTAAAGCAAGGGCCAAGAGAGATGGCCTAAAACAAGGCCTAACAAGGCCTTGGAGGGGGTAAACAACCCCAAACCTCAAAATAACCTTAAACAAAGTTCTAAAGAAAGTAAAAATAGAAATTTTATCAGTTAATAGTAGAGCTTAAAACAATAAGCAAGAAGGGCTAAAAGCTTAAGCAAGAGTGGGGTATCTAAAGCAAGAATGCTCACCCTTGAAAAACACCTCCAAGAACACAACACCAGCACCCTTTTCTGATCAAAATCAGTCCAAGAACTCTGAAACTGACTCCCTAGTACCTCAGCAACAAAGGGATGGTGTAATGCTAGGTGTTTGTGTGCAATAGTGTGAACAAAACACCCTTTTGAGCACAAATATACACACAAATGTAGAGAGGGATGAAATATAGAGATAGATAGATATAGAACTCCTCTCCAATTTTTTCCAAACCCCTGAGAAGGGAGGAGGAGCTCCCTTCTTAAAGAAGTCCAAAATCTAAGCTTCTAAGAGAAGCTAAGCAAGGGGCAAATCCCTCTATACACGTGTATGGAGGGGGGAATTATGGATGCCCAGCTGTTCCAGCTGGCATAAAATATCTGTATAAAGCATATGAATAGGGTTCGGCCAGAAAATATGGCCGATCGACCAAAAAAGGGGCCGACCGACCAAAAAAAGTGCCGATCGGCCAACACTTTTGGCCGATGGCAAGAAAACAAGGCCGATGGCTTCAAGCCTTGGCCGGTGGGTTCAGGGGATGGCAAACGAGTCACCCTCTTCCCTCAGAAGCAAAAACACAAGTACTTGGTCCACAACCAAGCACAAAACAAATAAGTTGAGAGATCTTGAGGCAAGGCGTGCGGCTGAGACCTCTGGGAACTCAAAACGAACACAGGCATGGATGATCATCGAGTGTTCAAACGATGACGTCCAAGTCTTGAGGACGGTCAAAAATGGGGTGTCTACAGACATCTTAGAATAGCCGAGCCTATCTTAGTTTCATTTTTGCATGTGTTGCATTAGGCATTCTTAACATAGCTAGGATTATGCATTAATTACTAACTAGCTTCTTTTTTTGGCTCGGAGTACACTGTGAGTGTTTTCGCTTTAGCATCCTTGCATGAGTGTAAGTGATTGCCATGTTAGCATGCTTGCCATGAGGCTAACTGCTTAATTGATTAACTGTATGAATGCCCATGGGTGAAGGTTGGATTGCTTGAATTGGAACAATTCATCAAAATGTGCATTTTAAGCCCACTTGTGGGTGGCAAAATCCACGACTTAGCCTACTTGCGAGTAACACCTCTAAACCGTTTTCAAACAAATGAACATGAAGTGTTTTGTTTCAACTTAGGCGATCTAGTCTATACTTGTATGATGTGCGCATCACATAGTAATTCTAGGTTAAATAACCGGAATAAGAACACATGTGTTTTCAAAAATAAAATATCATGTTAGTAAAGGCCGATCTTTGATCGGGCGAGCGAGGGTGCTCATTGCATGACCTTCCCCTCTCGTATCCAAGTTCCCAAGCCGAGGCAACTTTGGTGATGACGGGCATGTGGCCTTAGGCACGAGTCAGGGTTTCCTAAATTTCCCAAAATAAAACATTTAGGTGGCGACTCTATATCTGGCAAAGCAGTCCATGTTTGGTACTTCTTTATTAAAAATCAATTTTCCAAAATGATTTGTTGGATTTGGACTCTTTGGTGATTTATCAGTCTCACATTGCACTTTGTGAGATTAGATTCAGAACCGTGACGTGAGTCCGAACTGTAGTAGCCAAGAACAAAACGATTCGCGCCCTCGCGCGCAGAGAGCAGAGTTCCGAGGCGGTCTATAGTTTCTGGCGACTCTGCTGGGGGATTTAGAGAACTTGACTCGAACTCACGATATCTTGTTTTGATTACACTTATGTGTCTCTTTGCATTGCATTTGCATTGGTGAGCCTGAGACACCGTGTTCGCCGTCTGCTATTCCTGAACGGTTTGCCAGAGGCTGCGTGCCATAAGGTTGACCAATTACGGGCTCTGCCACGATGGGAACACAAACCTCGGTTGTTACCGAGGCACCCTTTTTGACCATTTGACCTAGTGCATATTGGAGACTGTAGTGACTATTCCAAGCTAGGGCAGGTTGCTTACCCGATTATAGGTTGTTTGAAACCGCTGCGTGCGTAGTGAAACCCTAGCTCCTGACAAGATAGGACAGGGAAACCCTACCCCTCCATAGAGGTGTTTTTGGCTCTTACTTGCTTGATTATGTGCTTTTAGAGTGTGCCTTTACAGGAATGCATGTATCAGTTTGCAAGTCTGGGTATCAGGCCTGCGGGCATCAGTATTTGGGGAATCAGTTTTACCTAAGGGTATCAGATTCGAGGCAGTGATTTGGCAACAGTAATCAGTGGTTGAGAACAATTCTTTCAGCTTGTGTTTGCCAACTGTGTGTTGTCTTTATTTAAGCTGTTATGCTGTCCGTTTTTCTGCTCATTGTTTCCTTATTATGCTTTATTTATCCTTTTGCAAGGTAGTTTAGCACCATTGCTTCTGACTAGGCAGATATTCCTCGAGCACTCTGGGTTAGAGGTCGAAGACTTCATCGATCTGAGGATCTGATAGACGGACAAGCAGTGTTCCTTTCTTTACCCCCAGTTACTAGATGGAGGTCAGTAAGGCGCAGTGTATCGGTACAGTGGTTGCCAGATCAGTGGTCCTTCCCGCCAGTGAGTAGTCAGACTGAGGTTTCTGAGTCTACCACAGAAACAAAATTCAGCTAGATCAGCACAATATGGCAGGTATGGAAGAGATGATGCGTTAGCTCCAGAAGACTATGCAAGCCATGTAGCGGGATGCTGCCCGCCAGGCAGAAGTGGCTGCACGTCAAGCAGAAGTAGTGGCCCAACAGGTAGAGTTAATTGCCAGGCTACAGCAGCAAACCGAAGCATCTGCTTCACACCCAGCTCCTCTCCCACCAAGAGTTCCAATACTCGGGGAGACCGCAAACGTCCAGGAAAATACGGACGTTCCAACGGGGCCAGTTCCGTACCCAATCCTATCCCAGTTGTCTAAAGCGCCTACCAACCTAGTGGATACACCCTTTGAGTTCGAGGTGGATCCCACAGCGCTAAAAGTGAGCAAGCTAGAAAAGCTGTTCAAGAAGTCTTAAGGCGTGAAATCCATACCAGATATAGAGGATGGATACACCGACTCGGTCGTGACTCTGCCAGATTGGTTTAAAATGCCGCACATAGACCGTTTCGACGGGTCTGGGGATCCCATGGTACATTTGTGACTGTTCTTGCATATCTTAAGGTCGATGGGTCTCTCCTGATTGTAGAAGCTTTCCCTGTTTGGCCGGACCCTGTCGGGTGTTGCGGCTATTTGGTATGAAAAACTCGAGGACTCTGTCAAGAGAAGCTGGGAGGAGATGGCTGAGGCCTTTGTAGCTCAATACTCCTACAATACGCAGATCGAGGTCACAACTCGTGATCTCGAGACAACTAGGCAAGAGCTGAAGGAGAGCTTCTTCGATTTTGTGACCCGCTAGAAGGCTAAAGCCTCGATGATGACCATCAGGTCGGTCGACAAGGACCAAATACGGATGGTTGTGTGTAACCTCCAGCCCAAGCTCATGCAGAAGATGATCGTCCTCCCCCTTCCCACCTTTGTAGATCTACATGAGATTGGGGTGCAAATCGAGGATGCCATGAAATAGGGTCTGATTGACCATGAAAGAGAGCAGCCCAAGACGGCATTCAACTGCAGTATGAATTCAGGCACAAGCAGTGTTGCAGCTGCCAGATCTTCAGATGTGGGTATGGTCACCACCACCACCACCCCAAAAGCCCTTGCAGCTACGCCATTCACCGGTGAGTCCGGAAGTAGCTCGCAAACCGCCAGGTATCCACCCCGAGGCCAGAGAACCTTTACCCCGTTATACATGTCTCTGTCCAAAGCCTTGGGGGTTTTGATCAGGAAAGGGCACTTGAAGCCCCTAGAGCCGTAGCCCTTACGAAAAAAGCTTCCTTCCTCCCATAACCCGGCCAAGTACTATGCCTTTCACCGACAGCATGGTCATGACACCGACCAGTGCTATAGATTGTGTCATGAGATTCAAGATCTCGTTGACAATAGGGTGATCGTGCCTCCGGAGAAGCCGAATGTCACCACCAACCCTCTCCCACCACACAACCAAGCTCCACCTTCCAAACGCATCAACTTGATCCAAACTGGGGTTGTGTCATATGACCCTAGCATATATATCACCCCTTCCCACCTACCCAAGTTGGAGGTGTTCATTCCTGACAGCACTAACTTGTGCATGTTGGACATCTCCCAAAACCAACCAGAATCAGTGGTGGTGACTATCGAAGATAAAATTGGGTTGACTATTAGGGCAGATGAGAATGCGAATTCAAAGCTTGAGGGGTCTGCGAGCCTCATGTACAACCCGAGCGGTTACATTACATCAGTAGGCCAAGCTAGACCGAAAGTAGAGTTACCGGTTGAGGCAGAGGTCTATGTGGTACGGGAGGATGGACCTAATCAGGGGCTAGATGACCTAGTGGATCTGGAAGAAGACATTGCAAACCTTCAGTTCTTCAACGAACAGGACTCAGGGGATGTGGCTATCAACTGGTTTGATCTGGAAGGGTCAGTAGAAGCTACTGGGTGGCTTAGCAACGAGCCAGATGTTGTTGAGCAACCTCAGTCAGAACAGAGTCCGTCAGAGACGGGGACATCAGTAGTGGCCGGAATGGCCGGGAATCAGAATGGACTGCCGGAGAGCACTAGTGTTAAGAATTTTGCTTAGAATACGAGCAGTTTGAGTATGGAAGATACTGCACAGCAGGCTGCACTGAAGCAGTTTGAGCAGGAAAAGATCGAAGATTCTAAGAGGGCCAGAAAGGCCAAAGCCCCTGCAGGGACGGAACATGCTGTGAACACAAGAACGGAACGTGCTACGAGCACAGGAATGGAATGTGTTGTGGGCACAGGAATAGTTGTAACGGAACCGGACAGATGTCTGTCCATTGCCGATGGCATGTGGTTGGAAGACGATGACTTATGTCTTGCCCACACCGATGAAGACTGGGGGCAAAGCCAGCCGGATGATACCTAGTATGTAGAGGAGGTTGACCACATGACTAGAAGTGGGCAGTATTTCAAACCCCCACACTTGGATCAACCAGAGGCGTCCGGGAAGAACAAGGAGGCGGAAAGGCAGAAAGAAAAACTCCTCGAGGAGGAGGCTATACTGAAACAGTTTAAGAAGATACAAGCAGACATGTCTATCTGGGGACTGCTTATGGCCTCAAGAGTTCATAGACAAGCTGTCCTTTCTGCAATGGACAAGGCCAAACTTTCAATCGAGACCACGCCTGAGCAGCTGGTAGGATTGGTTTTTCTGGGAGGAGCTTCCCCGACGTTGACCTTCACTGACAAGGAGTTGCCACCTGAGGGGGCAAATCATAACAAACCTCTCTACATCTCTGTCGAGTGCAGAGAAAAATGGATACCAGTGGTTCTTGTCCACACAGGATCCACTATCAATGTGTGCCCGTCGAGGACGGCATATGCAATCGAGTTGAAGCCCGCGGATTTTGTGCCAACTGCCCAGGTGATAAGGGCCTACGACAATACTAGCAGAGAGGTGATGGGGACTGTACAGATTCAGACTTAGGTTGGTCCAGGACAACAAGATATTGACTTTCATGTCTTAGACGTTCCCGCAACCTTCAATCTACTCCTAGGGCAGCCATGGCTGCACCAGGTGAAGGCAGTCTCTTCCACCTTGCATCAAATGTTGAAGTATCCCCACGGGAAGGGGGTGACCATAGTTTTGGGAATTCGTCAATACATCCGCCGCCAGAGGTTTCTACACCAGTTCTGGATATCGAGCATGGCGCGGAGGATGTGTTCCTGTCAGGATTTACCCTAGCTGAGGCCCGGGTTGTACAGAACATACTAGCCGTTGATGAGGGGCTATATGTCAGTGTTTAGTCTGTGTACCTCATGAACAAGCTCCAGCACATCCCCGGGATGGGATTAGGGAAAAGTGGTCGGAAGGGCATTGCAGCATCGGCCGAAGTGCCACAACCCACATACCTTTGGCTTAGGTTATCTGCCTACCAAAGAGGATTGGGTGAGGAAAGGCAAAGAGATGGCCGGAAGAGCCAGAGCAAAGCAAGTCGAGAAGCCTTATGAGTTGGAACACCGGCCTATCCAGGGCACCCTGAACGGACGCTTTATCCAAGAGAGGGAAGACTTTCCATTCTGCGGCTTCCCAGAGCCATGGCTAAGTGCAGAGAGGCGGCGGTTGCCAGGGTTCGAGATCTTCTTTGACTTGTAGTTGTCCAGGGATGATGTTGCCGAAGAGCAGACAGACCCACCAACTAAGGTTGAGCAGTGTAAGGAGGAGGTTTCCGAGAGCACAGAGATTGAAATAGGGGTAGCACTGGCTCGTCTACTCTCAGATCCTCAGATTTTACAAGAGCGCTTGGGGGATAACTTCTCGGTGTCCATGATTAGGAATGAAGCGGCTGTGCGCCCATCTTCAAACATTCTGGATGCATCCATCGCACCCTCCCTCGTCTGGCAATACGAGGAGGGCTTCTTATCGAGTAGCACCGGGTCAAGTAGTGAGCCGGAATCTGATTCCACTGAGTCTGTGGAGTCGGAATCAGTTTCCAGCTCGTCTGAGTCTGAGTCCGGTATTCTTGGGGGTGACAACCCGGAATGCCATAGTCCTGTCTAGGTCGACTTTTTCTTTTTCCTTTGAGTCTGTTGTAACAGAGGAATCAGGCGATTTAGAAGTGATTAATGAGAATTGTGCGGCTATGGCCTTCGAGTACTTTTCTATGCCCTTAATTTATTGCATTAATCATGACTTTCAAAATTTCGATGAAAACGATGAGGAAGAAATTCCTCCGGTTTTGAAATATTTGCTTGATCAAGAGCAGGAGAGGTTTGTAAAAAGCGCTTAGTCGCTTTGTTAAAAGATTTCGAAGATATTTTTGCGTGGTCCTACGAAGACATGCCTGGAATCGATCCTGAGATTGTACAGCACCGGATCTCTCTTGACCCAGAGGCCCGACCTGTTAAGCAGAAGCTCAAGAGGATCCGCCCAGACTAGGCTCTCAAGATCAAAGAAGAGGTCACCAAGCAAATTGATGCGGGGTTCCTACTCGTATCTGAATACCCAACTTGGTTGGCCAATATAGTTCCAGTACCGAAGAAGGACGGCAAAATTCGGGTATGTGTGGACTTCAGGGATATAAACAAAGCCAGTCCGAAGGACGACTTTCCTTTGCCGCATATCGACGAATTAGTGGACTTCACTGCTGGGCATGGGTTGCTCTCATTCATGGATGGGTTTTCAGGCTACAATTAGATTTTGATGGCACCCGAAGACCGGGAGAAGACTGCTTTCACCACCCCGTGGGGAACCTATTGTTATAGGGTGATGCCGTTTGGGCTGAAGAACGCTGGAGCTACATATCAATGGGCTGCGACCACAATTTTGCATGATATGATCAATAAAGAGGTTGAGGTGTACGTGGACGACATGATTGTCAAGTCCAAGGAAAGAGAGGGCCACTACGCCGCCTTGCAGAAATTCTTCCAATGGATCAAAGAGTATCGGTTGTGGCTGAATCCTCAGAAGTGTACATTTGGTGTTATAGCAGGGAAGATGCTGGGGTTCTTGATCACATAGAGAGGTATCGAGGTCGATTCTTCCAAAATCAAGCCCATCTTAGAAATGCCACCACCAAGGACTGAAAAGGAGGTGCGAAGCTTTCTGGGTAAAATGCAATTCATAAGGCGGTTTATTGCAAAATTAACCTTGACTTGTGAACCACTCTTTCGTCTCCTGAAGAAAGGAAAGAAATTCCAATGGGACAGTCGATGCCAAGCTGCTTTTGAACAGATCAAGCAATATTTACAGAACCTACCTGTGTTGTCACCGCCTGAGTCGGGGAAACCATTGATTCTGTACCTTTCAGTGACTGAAACTACAATGGGCTGCAAGCTTGCACAGGAGTCTGAGGACAAAGTGGAGAGAGCTATCTACTACCTAAGCAAGAAAATGTTGGATTACGAGACCCCCTACACTACGCTGGAGAAGGCTTGTCTGGCCTTGGTATGGGCTACCAGGAAGCTGCAGCACTATCTGTTAGCTCACTCTATAATATTGGTTTCGAGAATAGATCCCATGAAATATCTCTTCGAGAAACCAGCACTTACGAGTAGGCTAGCCTGTTGGTTGCTTCTGCTTTCCGAATTCGATCTGAAGTACATGACGCGCAAGTCAGTGAAAGGGAGAGCGGTAGCGGAGTTCCTAGCAGATCACCCAGTGGAAGGGGGTGAAGCAGTTGAGTACCTGTTCCCAGATGAGGCCATTCTGCATGTCGAAGAAGAGACTTGGATGATGTACTTTGATAGAGCGTCAAACCAATACGGGTATGGGATAGGGGTGTTGCTGATAGCACCTGACAATTCCCATATACCTCTAGCATTCAAACTCTGGTTCAAAGTATCGAACAATGAAGCAAAATACGAAGCATGTATTGCTGGACTAGAAGCCGCCCTAGAACTAGGGGCAAAACGGTTGGATGTCATCGGGGACTCGAACCTTGTTGTATCTCAAGCTAAAGGAGATTGGAAAGTTAAAGAAAAAAAGATGAGAATCTATCACCAGACCTTGGACATGCTGATTCCTCAGTTTGAGAAACTGAATTTCGCTCATCTGTTAAGAGAGAACAACAGGTTCGCTGATTCATTAGCAACTCTATCTTCTATGATAGACATTCCTTTCGGAGTCTGGATGCGTCCGATTATCATTGAACAGAAATTTGTGCCGGCCTACGAGCTGATTGCTGCCATAGATGAAGTACAAGATGAGAATCCTTGGTATTACGATGTCTGGAACTTCTTGGAAAAAGGAAGCGTATCCACCAGGGTCAAATGCCAAAGATAAGTGGGCAATTCGAACAATGGCTGCTCAGTTCATCATCTACGGGGGTAAACTATACAAGAGAGGTCATCTCGGGATGCATAAGCTGTGTGTTGATGCTAAAGAATCCAAGTGCCTGATGGAGGCCATCCATGGAGGAGAGAGCGGATCACACATGAACGGGGTAATGCTAGCCCAGAAGATCCTTAGACAAGGTTATTACTAGTCCACCATGGAGGAGGATTGTATTGGCTTTGTCCGGCGATGCCACAAATGTCAGATCCATGCAAACCGCATGAACATTCCGCCGTTGAAGCTGTACAACATGACTTTGCCAGGGCTGTTTTCAGTCTGGGGGATTGATGTAATTGGGGCTGTCACTTCGAAGGGGTCCAATGGGCATGAGTACATTTTGGTAGCGATAGACTACTTCACGAAGTGGGTTGAGGCCCAATCTTACGCGGTGTTGAAGGCATTGCATGTTGCTAAGTTCATCAGGAACAACATCATTTATCGCTACGGGGTCCCGAATGACATTATTTCAGATAATGGTTCCCACTTCAAGAAGGAGGTGATCGACTTGTTGGAAAAATACAACGTGACTTTTCATAAGTCATCTACATATCGGCCACAAACCAATGGAGCAGTTGAGGCCGCCAACAAGAACATCAAGCACATACTGTAGAAGATGGTGGAAACCTACGGGGACTGGCCAGATAAGCTGCCATTTGCTCTTTGGGGCTACCGGATTTCAATTCGAACTTCTACTGGGGCAACTTCGTATTCCTTGGTTTATGGGATGGAGGCTGTTCTGCCAATCAAAGTTGAGATTCCGTCGTTACGAGTACTGGCTGAGTGTCAGATAGCTGAGGCAGATTGGCAGCAAAGCAGGTTCGAGGAACTCATGCTCTTTGATGAAAGAAGGCTAAAAGCATTGTAGCACGTTCAGGGTTATCAACGAAGAATTGCCAGGGCTTTCAACAAGAAGGTTAAGTCCAAGAATTTGAAAGAAGAAGATTTGGTGCTCAAAGACAACTGAGCTCCCATCCACAACCCTAGGGGTAAGTTCTGACCCAATTGGATTGGCCCTTACATCATCAAGTCTATCTGGTTGGGTGGAGCTATCGTTCTAATGGACCTAGATGGCCTACAGTTCTCCCAACCGATCAACATGGACAAGTTGAAGAAATATTATCCTTGAGTGGCTCGCTAGGCCAAAAACCCGAAAGGGCAACCTAGGCAAAAGTTAGAGCATGAAAAATTTGAAATAATAAAAACTGAGCTCGCAAGGTTGAAAATCCAGAAAGGGCGGCCTTGGCAAAAGTTAGAATGCAAAAGGAAAGTGTTAATACACGAGTGAACCTGAACCGAACTACGTAAGGCTTGATTCCCATCTTTGGGATACGTAGGCAACTTCATTATGAAGTTCAGCCATAAATACTTCCGAATCAACTTTGTCTATATCATCATGTTGGTCATCTTTGTCTATTCTACATTCAAGAGATCGATTGTGATCTCCGGTGCAGTGCTATTCAGACTAGGGGCAACTTTCCAGTTGCTGGGATCTGGGGTTGTACATCTCAGTGATAGATCTCGGGTGTGTCCAGTTGTGATCTATATCGAAAATGGTTTTGAAAAGTTTTAACAAAAGGTGATTTTGTTCAAATTAATCTTTTTACAACTTAGACGACTTTTGGACCAAACGGAAAATGTTCAGTACCCACAACCTTCAATTACATTGATTTCAGTAAAGAGTTCTCCTACTCTTGAATACAAATTGAAGTTGCTTTTTATTACATTCATAAAGAAAACTTGAAAGTACTGATTAAAGCAAATAAATTCGAGGTATAGTCAGGTGTTCCTGCGTCCCCTCCCAGAGCTGGTGGAAGCCTCTGATGCCAAAGTAGGCCCAACCTGTGCCTCTTCATCAATCCAAGCTATGCACTCATCAGAGAGGGTGCAACTGAAAGTGGGAGCGGGGGCCAGGAGCACTCTCGTCCTCCATGCTGTGGCATATCAAGCTAGTTGTGCGCTTCGAACCGAAAATGCAGCAGGGTACTCTATCCCATCTTCCGGGCAAGTCTGATCATGTCCAAACTGGCGCCAGAATCGGAATGAAAAGTAAAAGACATAGTGTGTCAGGCCAATCAACTGAATCCCCGACTGGTGAGACATGCTGTAACTCATTGCCAGCAGATTGAGCCAAGGGCAACGCCAAGCAATACTGGTAGCGGATAGACTGCACATCCATTCGCACCACCATCCCTCGTCAGGGGCATTGACTAGACGTCGCCGGAAGAAATAGCCGCGAGCTGAATATGCTGGGCATGAGTCCACAATCTTCAATTTATCCACCAACCATATTTGGGAAGGAATAAAAAATGAGAGATTAAAGAATAGAGAAGTGTACGTTGAGAGAAAAGTGAGAAAAGGGTTTTGAGAGAAAAACCGAGCCTGAGGGCTGAGTGATGTGAGAAATATATGTGAGATGGGATGGGAAACATTACCTGCAGCAGTAGTGGACTCCCCGCGAATCTAGTCGTCTCTCGGCGATGAAAAGCATCTAAGCCCATCAATGTCTCAGCCAGTGTCATGGCAATACAGCTCTTGCCCTCTTTTAAGCCTTGGGCAACTTTGATCAAACGGACGCTAGACCCTCCAAAGCCTGAGGCAAGCAAGAAATGAGACAGTATGCACAAACAAAGTGCATGTCGCTGAAAACCCTGCCAATGATGATCGCCGCGGTCACCGGCATCAGAAAACCGATGAACCAAGCTGGGGATGTCCAATTCCCCGTCGTGGATCAAAGATCGAGCATCGTGCATAGTGAGCCCACACATCCGTCCTAAGGCTTGGATGTGGCCGAAGCGGAATTGTGGCAAAATCTCCTCCTCGCGTTCGGACTCCATCAAAGCTTGGAAGTCTTCGAAAGTGGAGCACATCTCTTGTCCGCCAAAGCTAAAAACGTGCGTAATCAAATTCCAATACCTTGCCGTGGCATGAAGGAACGGAAAACGTAGCGGGGGTGCGGCTCAGCGTGAATAGTGCATTTATTCCGAAGTCCCGAAAATTTAGCTTTTCCGAGCCATCCAAGTTAGCAATCCAATTTGTGAGATTTTGGATAAGAAATGCTTCCATTTGGTGCAAAAACTGAGCTGAAATGGAGAACCTATGAAGTTGAGGCTTTTGTAGAAGATAAGGTGTTGAGTGGAACACAGGTGGCAGCATTCTGGAGGTTCTTGCCATTTTTGGCCGATCGGCCAAAAAGAATGCCGACCGACCATCTTTTTAGCTGATCGGCTAGTAATATTGGCCGCTGGTCATTTCTCCTGGTTGATGACCTTCTACACTGGCCGATGGCCTCTCCTCTTGTTCTCTGACCTGTTTATGTATTGGAGATGTTGAGAATATGTGACTTGTTCCACTTCAAATGCCTTTCGGTGATGATTTTGCGAAGTCATGCCTGTGTTACTTCAATTTGTTTATCAAGTTGTACTTTTGTTTATCGAGTTGTATTTTGTGTTCTTTAGTCCTTGCCTTGCTTATCGAGTTGTATTTACATTTGGTTAGCATGTCAAGTTCTTTGTTTTGCTTATTGAGTTGTTTTGTTGTCAGTTGGTTCACTTCTTGATTAATGCAATTCAAGCGTTTAGTTTTCAAAACAAAGTTCAATCTCATTTACATTGTTATGTAATGCGATGTGATGCGATGCGATGCTTAGAATGTACAAATGTAACATTTTTTCAACAAAAAGAGTTGTTTCATTCCATCATATTTTCTTTTGCAAAAGTAGAAAGTTTTAAAGAACATATATCTGCTTGACGCAGTACAATGTGCAAAAACTACTAGTAAAAAGAAAAATAAATCAAAAAAGAAGAGCAGCATCTGGATCGGTGCCGGTCGCCTCAAGTGCGAGAATCCCTCCTCGTCCTCTTCCTGGACGAAGGTCCAGGATCGCCGCCGTCACCTCCGCTGTCTAAGCTTGAACCTAAGCCATCTCCAGCCTCATCCTGAGACGACTCTGCCTCTGCCTCAGACTTGTTGTCATCTGGGACAGGCGCCCATGAGCTACTCCCAGAGTGAGTGCGCCCGGATCTGCTATGGCTGCGTGCTGAAATCCCTTGTCTTGCTCTCCCCGCTCCTTGGGCAGGTACTGATGGTCCTGCTGAAGCACCCGCTGCAGCCGGTATCTGGAATGGAGCCTGAAAAGAACAAATTGGCAGATGCATTAGTTATGCTATGCAAAGTCGAGTATGGTATCAAATACAGTGTATGATTACAGTGTATGAATGCTGCGAGCAGTGTATGAATGCCGTGAGTAATGTATGATTATAGGGTATGAATGCTGAGAGCAGTATATGAGTTACAGTGTATCAGTGCCGTGAGTGGTATGTGAGTACAGTGTATTAAGTGCCGTATTGATAATGTAATGCATCAGATCAGTATGGAACAGATGATGCAAAGTTTTGGGACTGAGGTTGAAAGAACTCACCGGGATGCCGTAAATGGTCAGCAGGTCTATGTTCCTTTGTAGCATCCCCATCACTGAGGCTGACAACTCCAGAGCCTGCCCAGTGTACTCGATGGAAGCCTGCAAAAGTGTTGAAGTAATTAGTATTCTGCGAGATATCAACTGAAATGAAATGACTGTACAGAATGAAAAGTATAGCACATACCGGGGTCGAGCCGCGAACTTCGACGAGCTCATGATCAGCCGGAGGAGAAGCAATGGGTATCTGATAAGTCTCTCTACCCTGTCCTCAGCATGTCATGGTGGTGGGCAGCTCTGGCCACTCTGCTCTCCGTCCCGTCCGGGAACCACTCCTGTCGCGGGCCTGAGTCGCCCTCGACGCTCCTGCTCCTCCTACTGGCGTTGCAAGCCTCTCCCTCTCAACTCGGCGAGCACTGGCCAGAGGTCGCATAAGATGAGTCTGGATGAAGACGGTGTAGTCGCCCTCATCTCGAAAAAAGTCAGCGTCCCAACTGATCGTGAAATCGGTCATCTCCTGCAGGGTGTACCTCTCTGTATGCCTCATATGGGTAGGAGGTGGCCTCGGGACTATCTGCTCAAGTAAACCAAGGGTCTGCCGCAAGAAGCGTTCTCCCAAGTACCAAGCCCGGCAGACCGGACTCTCCAGCAAAACTCGGAACCGGGCAGTCTCCCGAGCACCCATGTACTGGTCTCTCACTGCATCAGGCAATACGGCCCAGGGCTGCCAGGTGATCTGCAAATGGCAGGATATACAGTTTGCTATCTGCTATTGAAAGTACAATGTAAAGTGAAGCTTAAATGAACTGTAAGGTTTGAAATACCTCTGCTGCAGCTATGGTGTCAAAGTATCTGTGGAAGAACAGGAAAGACTCCCACGGCCTCTGCTTGCACCTCACATCGTATCGATGAGAATATGGGACAACAAGGGGCATCTCCACCTCCGGCTCTGGAGCAAGCCTCGGAAAGTAGGCATACACCCATAATTACAGAATGTAACAGGGCAACAGTGAGTATGTTTATCAGTAAAGCAGAATACAAATAAAGCAGAAATCAAAAAATGATGTGCAGTGTATCGTGCAGTGTGTGAAGTGTCTTGTGCAGTGCATGCAGTGTACAGCCAGTGTAAAGCAGATTGCATGTATGCAGTGTGTGTGGTGTACAGATAATGTAACGCAAAACTATAAAACAGAAAGGGAAGGTGTACCTCCCCGGCTCGCCAGTAGCCTCCTAGCAGATGTCCGTTGCAGCGGGATGAGGAACTCATGTACCCATACAATGTGGCTAGGCCTGCGCCACCCCAATCATAGCGTCGGATCCAGGTCACATCCACCAGTGCGCTCAGCAGATAGAGTCCAACTGTGTTCGCCCGGTCGGCGAAAAGAGTGGTGCCCTACAAGAACATAAGAAACCCTCGGGCATACTGCTCGACCTCCTCGCGGGTTGTCGGCGCTTGTACCTTGAACTGGTCCTCGAACCACGAGTATCTCACGAACCCTAGCTGGGAGAAATGTGGGCGAATGCCAAGCAAGAACATCTGGGCAGCATCCCACTCGCCCATGTCGGTGTCAAAGGGGATCGAATCACCCCCTGCTCTGATGCCAGTGAGCATGGAGAAGTCGAAGGGAGTCATCGTCATCTCCCCCGCTGCGAAAAGGTGGAAGGAATCGGTGGTGTCCCACCACCTCTCCACCAGTGCGCTTAGAAGGGGCCTACTCACGATGAGGCGCGAGAGTCCCATGCAGAAAATGCTGAAGCCGGCCTCGTCGACGATCTGGCGGACCTCATCAGGCAACTCCATGTACCAACCTCGGGCAATGGTATTCTTGTACCCCTGGAAGGCATGGGAATCTCCCTGTGTTCAAGATAAATAGATGAGAAGCAGTGTAAGAAATACAATGTTTGAATGCGTTCAGAATTGATAAAAATGCAGTGTGTGTGCATGTGTTCGAGTTGGCACAGATATCATATATGAACGTGCTCAGGGTGAACTAAGCATGTGATCTACAAATGTGTTTGTGATGATCAGATAAAGGGAAGTATCAATTATCCAAGATATATGACCTGCATTGTAGAAAGTAAAGAGGAAGGGTATACCTCAGCGGCGTCGTAAGAAAGGTGCTACTCCGGCTTGCGTAGCAGGAGCTCCAATGGCGTACCTCGCGCGAAGCTCCTGAACCGGCGAATACTATCGGGAGGTAGCACATGTATCGCGAGCTGGTATGTCACTGGGTCAAAAGGCCGAACACTGAGAGGCAAGAGCTCGACATCGGGATCCATATCTATCTCTGGAGGAGCCCCACCCGGTGAAATATCGTCTGCCATCTCGAGAAGAGTGAGAAAATGGCTGAGGATATGGAAAATGGGCAAGAATGCCAAAAGTCAACCAAGAGGGGTGAAAAATGGAAGAAAAGGTCGAAGTGCGGAAGAAGGCACAGAAACCAAGGCTAACTCGGGGGAAACAAACCCCAAGTGAAGGAAATCAAGAAAGTGGCACCGAAATCACGTTTCGATCTGTTCAAAGTGGTTGAAACAAAGAGGGTTTCGCGAATTGAAAGTTGTGGAAGCTTGGAAAACGGGGGAAAAGCTCGGATCAAAGGATGGAAAACAACCTAGAAAGGGAGGAGAATAGTTTTCGGCTTGGAGGAAGTGAGGAAATAGGGTTTGGAACCCTATACTTAAAGACCCGAAGCAAATGGACAAAACTGCCCCGAATCTGCCACTTTTGGCCGATCGGCCAAATTGTTGGCCGATGGCTCCCCCTTGTGGTCGGTGGGTCTCCAATGCCCTTGTTTGGGGTATTTCTGTTGACTGGTGTAGACGCGCCCTTGAGGGCCTCATGCTACAGTTCGGACTCAAATTGTCACAGTTCTTAATCTGATCTCACAATATGCAATGTGAGATTGATAAATCACCAAAGAATCCAAATCCGGCAAATCCTTTTGGTAAACTGATTTTTGTAAAGAAGTGCTAAACATGGACTGCTTTGCCAGATACAGAGTCGCCACATAAATATTTTATTTTGGGGAAATTTAGGAAACCCTGACTCGTGCCTAAGGCCACTTGTCCGTCATCACAAAGTTGCCTCGGCTCGGGAACTTGGGTACGATTGGGGAAGGTCAGTTATGAGCACCCCCGCTCGCCCGATCAAAGATCGGCCACTACTAAACATGATATCTTGTTTTTGAAAGCACATGCGTTCTTATTCTGGTTAATTAGCTAGAATTACTATGTGATGCGCACAGCAAAACAAGTATAGACTAGATCGCCTAATTTGGAACAAAGCATTGCATATTCGTTTGTTTGGAAAATTATTTGAAATTTGCTACTCGTAAGTAGGCTAAAATGCTGATTTCAACGAATTGTTCCAATTCAAGCAATCCAACCTTCACCCACAGGCATTCAGCCAGTTATACATTTAAGCAAATAGCCTCATGGCAAGCATGCTATCATGGCAATCAATGACACACATGTAGTATGCTAAAGCATAAAAGCTTACCTAGTACTCCAAGCCAAAACAAAGAACTAGTTAGAAATCAATGCATGATCCTAGTTCATGTTAAGATGGCTAATGCAACACATGCAAAATGTAACTAGAAATAGGCTCGGCTATTCTAAAGTGGCATGTGAGATGCAACAATTGATAACATGTATTCAAATTGGAATTGAAGTACAATGCGGTTCGGATGATGCGCCGAGCCCGGCGCATGCAAAATAGATGAATGTATGCAAACATGCGAAGCATAAGTATGCTAAACAGATGAATGGATGCAAACATGCAAAGCATAAGTATGCTAATTTGAAACATGACCTAAAACTAACTAATGAAAGCGGGTAAGTAAAAAGGGAGAAAGAAATGGAGGTTGGAAGACATGCACACACGCACTCACACTTATTACAAAATTGGCCCTCTCGACGGAGGGTCCGAATAAATAATACACGCTGGCTAATTAACTAACTAACAAGCTAATTAATTATTACACAACCGAGTTGAATAACTAGCTACAACTAATTATTACAACAATTAACTAATTAACAAATTAATTAATTATTACAAATTGATGCTAACTAACAAGTAAGCATAAAAAATAAACTGCTCCAGCTCTGTTCAAAGAAGGAGAGGAGTATGCATGCTCGCATTCGGTTTCTCGCCTCGAAACACTCTCCGGTTGCTCTTTTGAGGCTCTGTCTACAGGGTGTCCTCAAGGAATTCCTGCTGAACCTTACCAAAAACATGCTGGGGAGTGCATCAGTGGCCTGCCAGCCATGGGGAGCCACTACTGACCAAAATGAAGGGGTGCCGGCCATCTGCAAGGCACTACTGGCCACTGATGTGCTGGGACACCGAGCTGCAATAGAGCACAAAACAGAGAAAATGGAGGGTCTCTGTAGACACCCCATTTTTGACCGTCCTCTAGGCTTGGACGTCACCGTTGGAACACTCGGTGATTATCCATGTTTGTGTTCGTTTGGAGTTCCCGGAGTTCTCGGCTCGCGCGCCTTGCCTCAGGACCTCCGAACTCGACCGTTTTGTGTTTGGTTTTGCACCAAACACTTGTGTTTTGCCTTGGAAGGGCAGGGAATGCTTTGTGAGGCATCCCCACACACCACCGGCACTGGCTAGAGGCCACCGGCTGGCTGGTGTTGCCATCGGCACTATATTGTGCCGGTCGGCACTATTTTGTGCCGGTCGGCACTTGTTTTGCCAAAATGACCATTTTGCCCTGCCGACCACTGTGCAGCTGCTTTATGAGATATTTTTAGACAGCTGTTTAGCTTTTGCTTCCCCTCCATACACGTGTATGGAGGGGATGAGCCTTTGGTTGACTTAGCTTATAAGCTTTGTTGCCTATAAGAGAAGGCTCTCTCCTCTTGGCTCAAGGGTTAGAAAAATTGGAGGGTTAGAGAGAAAAGACAGAGGAGAGGCTCTGGTTTTAGGTTAGAAATACTATATCTATCCTATCTCTCTTTTCCTTGCTCATTTTGTACACTAGGTGCTTTAGTCCATACTTTCACACACAAGCACCTAGTGTTTCACCTTCCCTAGGTCTTTGAGGGTCCAGAGGTTTGTTCTTGGTGCTTTGGAGTTGGATTCAAGCAAAGGAAGGCAACAACACCAACATTGTTGAAGAGGTCTTCAAAGGTAACAAAACTACCCCTTTTTACCCCATTCTTGTACCTTGTTTTTACCTAGTTTAGAATTGTTTTTGTGCTTAGTCTATAATACAAAAAAGTTCTGATTTTTAGGCCTCTCCATTGTTTATTAAGAGTGTTTGGTGGTTTGGGTAGGTTTGACCACCCTTAGGCCTTGAAAAGGCCACCTTTTGTGCCATTTTGTGAGAGATCCGAGACTTTTGTGCTTGGGCCTCTTCACCACTGAAATCTTGAGGGATTTCAGTGGTGGAGATGGTGTCATAAAGTCTCCAAAAGGGGAGGGCCACCCCCTCTCCTTGATGTCCTTGAAAAGGGCAAGTTTTGCTTCCTTATGGAGCTTCATGCTTGAGTGTGTGTTGAGCATGTTTGACTTGTTTTTCATGCTTATATTGCCATGTTATAACATGATTTTAAGTTGGTTTTGGTCTCTTATGCATGCTTAGCATAGTTGCCTTGTAATGCCCTTTGATGCCTTAACATGCCTAGGTTGTGTGTCTTAGTTTCTAGCATGTTTTAGGCCTACATTTGTGAAGTTTTTATGCTTATATTTCCATGTTTTAGGTCTGTCTCATGTTGTTTGAGTCAACCATAGCATGTTTAATATAGCCTCTTTGCATTCGGCTTGTTGGCCTTAAGAGCATGAGTGTGTAGCATGCCTTGCTTGCTTCATTTTTGATGATTTGGAACCATTTTGCATGCTATTTCAGTTCTTCATACATGTTTGTTTGATTGCTTAGCATGCCCCTTTGGTGCTTTAAAAGCATGTGTCGAATGCTTCATTTATTGGTCACTTTGTATGCCTTAGGGTTTAAGCCTCTTAGATGCCATCTAGGTACACCCTTGGCCTTGTTTAGGTCTGCATGTGACCTATTTTGAGCCCCCTTGGCCTTGTGAGGCTTGGTGGGTTTGACCCTAGTTTGAACCCCTTGGCTTGCCTTAAAGCCTTGAACCAGTTGCATGCTTTGTTTGGCTTGCTTTGTTGCATGATTTGGCATCATGTTTTGCATGATTTTCAGAGCTTATGCTACATGCTAGTAGTCCATGTTTAACTCATTTCAAGTGTGCTTGAACGTTGTTTGTTATGCTTAAGTGTTAGTGCCTTAACCTATGCATGTGTGCATAATTGTTTGGCCCTCATGCCTTAGCATTTTAGCCGCTGTTTTGAGCCTTGTTAGAGCTGCCCAATTCATGTATAAGTCCATCCCATTCCTTAGTGTGCATACTTGCCTTGTATGCCTACTTGTATGCTTGCATAAGCGCCTTGCATTGTCCATATGGCATAGTAGATAACATGCTTAGGACCTCATTGCATAGGCATGCATGCTAGGCCTCTTGAAGTGAAGTATGATGGAGGTTTGGTACCCTTATTTGCTTGTTTGCATTGCATGCATTTGAAATCAAAATTGCCCTCTTGGTTCTTTGGGCCATCATGCATGGAAACGCGTGATTGGTGGTCCGGGAATCGAGGCACATGCCCCTTTGAGTCACTAATATGATAAGGGCTGTGTTTGGTGCATACATGCTTTGAATTGCCTTGCCATGCATGTTGTTCCCCTCTGCTGCTGTGAGTTGCAGGTTCTGCAGGTATTCAGTGCCGGCCGGCACTATTCAGTGCCGACCGGCAGTCAACAAATAGCCGATGGCTTCCTTTTGTGCCGGTGGCCTCCTCCTTGAGCCGGTGGTGTCCTACCCCAGCCGGTGGTGATCCCCAGTGCCCTGAGAGGCACTTCTGGGACTTTGGCAATTTTCTGAGGAGGAGAGCAGAGGAAACAGAGGCAATCCATGCATGGCAGTGCGGTTCCGAGCCAGTCCCGAGCGCACGCTGCATTTGGCCCTCATCTCGAGGCGATTTATTGTTTAATTAGATTAATTACTTTATTTAATTAATTTAGTTGATTTGTAATATTTTAATTAGCTTGCGTAGTTAATTCATTTGTATATTCTTTCGGTCCCTCCAAGCGAGGGCAAAGTTGGAATAAGTGTGTGTGAGTGGGTGTATGTCTTCCAATCCCCATTTCTTTCTCCTTTTTATTTTACCCGCTTATGTTGGTAGATTAGGGCACGTTCAAATTAGCATACCTTATGCAATGCATGCGTGCATCCATGCATTTGTCTAAACATGCACCGGGCTCGGTACATCATGCAAACCGCATTGTATTTTCAATTCCAACTTGAATACGTGCACCGAATAAAGTGCATTTCACATGCCATGTTTAGGGTTACCCGAGCCTACTCTAGATTGCATCTATGCCTGTGTTGCATTAGTCATTTAACATGAACTAGGTCATGCATGTTTTGCTAACTAGTTTATTGTTTTGGCACGGAGTACGATGTAAGTTTTTATGCTTTAGCATGTCGCATGCGTGTGAACGTTTGCCATGACAGTATGCTTGCCATGCGGCTAAATGCTTACGTGATAAATTGCTTGAATGCCTGTGGGTGGAGGTTGGATTGCGTGAGTTGGAACAACTCATTGAAATCCGTATTTTAGCCTATTTTCGAGTAGCAAAAACCAACACGTTTTTCGAGACAAAACGGATATGCAATGTTTATTTCCAAGTTAGGCAATCTAGTCTATACTTGTTTGCTGCGCGCATAACATAGTAATTCTAGGCTAATAATTGGAATAAGAGCATGTAAGGTTTTCAAAATAAGATATCACGGTTAGTAGAGGCCGGTCTTCGGACCGGGCGAGAGGGGGTGCTCATAGCTGACCTTCCCCGATCGTACCCAAGCTCCCGAGCCAAGTCACTTTGGTGATGACGGACACGTGGCATTCGGCACCGAGTTAGGGTTTCCTAAATTCCCCCATTTTAAAATATTTAGGTGGCGACTCTGTAATCTGGCAAAGCAGTCCATGTTTGGCACTTCTTTTCAAAAAAAATCTGTTTTTCTTCAAAACGATTTGCCAGAGTTGGACTCTTTGGTTCAGATTTAGAACCGTGACAATTTGAGTCCTTTGAACTGTAGTGAGCCCAATATGAACAGAACGGGAGTTCATCCTCCCGGGATGCGTTCGGGGACGTCTACAGTCTCCCAAGGATATGTACGCACTATGCCACCCCATATCATCTCAAAACATCAAGGGAGAGGCATAGTCGGATCTACGACCATCAATCACGCATCCCGATGCATGATGGCCAAAGATCCAACTTGTGCAAATCAATGTGAAATGAATGCACAAATAAACACATAAGTGCCTAGAACTCTATCATGGATCATCAAGAGCGTTGGCGACCGAGAATTAAGACACGTTTCATCACTTGAAGTATGAAACGCCCCTCGTTCCTCGTGCTTGGATTAATACTTAATCCAAACAACAATGCAATGCAAGGATGGCATACACAATGCTAACTTGAACATGCAATCATGCAATATGACTTAAGCATGCAAACATGCAATGTAATAATCCGAGCATGCAACAGGCATGTAAGCATTATGTGAGGTAACAACCTTGAACAACATGATAAAATGCAACATGAACATACAATCATGCAAGGCATGTGAAGGCGGACAAGTATGCAACAACATACGAAGTGGGACAAGCGTGTGACAACATGGTAAGATGGGCTTACACTAAAGATGGATAGGCCTCAGCCATGCCTAAAATTAGTGGCCAATGGTAATGGAATTAAGTCACCAAAACACACACAAGCCTGCAAAATGCAATGGCTCATCAAAGAGGCCCAAGAGCACAACTCTCTAGAGTGCTTAAGGAGTGACAAATGTGCAAGTGTAACAACACTAAGTGCACTGAAATGAGGTAAGAAATGATGCAAATCATTCAAACAACACAAGTATGGCATGCTAGGGTCCTTAAAGCATTAAGCTAGCAAAGAGGACTACAAAGGAGGCATGCAATACATGGCAAATATGCATGAACCAAACATGGGCAGAGCTCAAATAGGTCAAAATAAGGACCTAAACATGCTGAGATGGTGGCTCAAATACCTAGGCAAGATGGCATGCATGCTAGGCCGCAAACAAGGCAACGATGCATAACACTTAAAGGCATTCAAAGCATGAATGAAGTGGGAACATGGCAATGCTATAGGCTCTGAAATAAAGTATTAAATGATGCCAAATCATCTAAATAGCTCAAAGATAGCATGCAATGGTGCTCAAAGCTTGAGGCAAGCAAGAGCATTTGTACTACAAGTATACAAAACATGAAGCATACGGTTAAGGCAACCCAAAAAAGTCCTAGGACATGTTAAAACAATACTAAAACATGCAAAGAAGGAAGCCAAAATGTGCTAACATTAAGGGCACAAGGCATGGAATATGCAAGGCAAATAGGGTGAATTACACTACACCTATTAGGACCAAGCATGGAATGACTTAAGTGATAAAAATCAAAGTTATACCATGGCATAATAACACCAAATAACCACTGAAATGATGGCTCACAAGCTATGGCATGAAGGCATACGCAATGGTTCATGTTAAGGCATAAAGGGGCAAACCCTCCAACGCATTGAATGGGTGAGAAATGTGAATACATGGAAATGAGACATGAACTAAAATCACATTATGAATGATGACAAATCATTAGAATAGGCCAAGTAGAGCATGCTAGTGGACTCGATACACAAAGTTTACAAGCAAGATTGAACCAAAGCTATGCAAAGCAAGTCATGGATGACCAAGATAACCAAAATCAGAGCTAAAGCATGTTAAAACATGGACAAAAGCTTCAGGAAGTTAAGCCAAAAGCATGCTAAAATGACATGTCACAACATGATGCATGTTAGGCTATTTCATGGGAATGCACTACAAGTGCATGGAGCATGCAAAGGCTAACCAAACCAAACCTAAATAGAGATATGACATGGTAAAACAATTCCAAGAACATGCTGAAATGGACACAACATAGGCTAGAATGACATGCTACTTCAAGGAGCATACAAAGCTAGTGTGTGTGATTTACACTACAAGTGTATTGCACATGCATGGAGTGACAAAACCAACCTAAAACAGATCTAAGGCATGGTAAAACATCACCAAAAACCTACTGAAATGGACTCAACACAAGCTAGGAAAACATGCTACTTTGATGAGCTACAAATGGGATTACACTACACATACAAGATGCATGCAAAAGGTGACCAAACTAGCCATGGACAGAGCCAAGGCAGGTCCTAAGAGTCACAAAAAAGGGCCTGAACCAAGCCTCAAAAATACAGAGAGGTATGCTCCTTTGGAAGGCCAAAAATGCAAGCAAACAAAAACCAAAAGAGAGGGGGGCCACCCCCTCTGATTTGAGGCCTCAAAACCACATGCCTACCACTAAAAATCCACTGGATTTCAGTGGTTAGAAGGCCAAACCAAGGCTAGCTCGGAGGCCTTAAGGCATGGCTCAAAACAAGGCCAAACAAGGCCAACAAGAGGGTTGAAGACCCTCAACAGCCAAAAGACCTTAAACAAACTTCAAAAGCACTTAAATGAAAGACTTTTTTCAGTTGAAAGTAAGGCCTAAAACAATATGAAAGTATGGCCAAAATGAGGTACAAGAAAGTGCTAAAAAGGAGAAGAAGCTCACCCTTGAAGATCAACTTCGAAACCAGCAACTTCCCGGGGTAAAACCTTACTTTCAGAGCTCAAGAAGTACTCCCAATAACCTCAATGCAAAGATGGTGGTGTATCTCTAAGTGTTGTAGTGTAAAAGTGTAAGGAAAATGGACTTCAAGGCATAAATCAACAACAATATATATAGAGAGAGATATATATTTCTTCTCCAAAAATCTCAACCTCTGATAAGAAGAGAGGCTCTCTCCTTATATAGAAGAAAAAAAATGCAAAGCTTCTTCAAGAAGCTTGGCAAGAGCTTCATCCCTCCATACACGTGTATGGAGGGCAGATAAAAGGATTCCAGCTGGCTCAAAAGATCTGGAGTGAAACCTGCTGAGAGAGGGGTGTCGCCGGCCATCAGGGATGGCCGGCAGTGGCTCATTGATGGCCGACAGGCTCAATCAATGGCCGGCAGCAACAAAGTGGGGGCCGGCAGGTCCAAAAGGGGGCCGGCAGTGCACCAAGAAACACATTCTGAAAGGACCAAGTCATGGTCCAAGAACGGGGCAGAAAGGATACAGGGTCTGGAAAGCTCGAACCTGTGACGTTCCGCCGCAAACGTCGAATGCCCAACGAGCAATCGAACTTGTGTCCGGATGAACCTGCAAGCACAACCGAGTCTTGAGGACGGTCAAAAATGGGGTGTCTACAACAGGTACCCTCATCTTTCAAGAAAGTGCAAGAAAGTACACTTTTGAAGCTTAAGCGGCCTTTGTGATGACCTCGAACCGTGTCTTCCGTGTGCAGCGCTTGATATGCACGAAGTGTATCCTTTTTCGTATCCTTTTGTATATTGCAAGATTCGAGAATTGTTCAAGAATTGCTTTTGAATATCTTTCCTTACGAGTGTTTTGTCATGTTTGTAAGACGCGCATTTGTTATACGCCTTTTCACTCTTACATTGAGCATGCCTCATCTTGTTTTGAAGTTACATCTCAACATTGCGGATAACATGCCTTTACCATGCTTACATTGAATATGTGTATCGTCACACTTGCATAGCATATGCATGTTGTATTGAATGTGTATCCACCATTACATTGCATAAAGCACGCATGTTGCATTGTCATGCACACCTTATTTGTGTTGTCACGCACACTTGTTGCATTGTCATACTTGCGTTGTCATGCACACTCGTTGCATTGTCATGCACTTTTCACTCGCATTGTTATGCACACACTATATGCATTGTCACGCACGTCTTGTTCGCATTGTTATGCACACCTCTCTCGCATTGTTATGCACACCTCTCTTGTTCGCGTTGTCACGCACGTTTTGTCCGCGTTGTCACGCACGTTTTGTCTGCGTAGTCACGCACGTTTTGTCCGCGTTGTCACGTACCCTTAGGCTACATTGTCTTGCACCCCTCCATCTGTGTTGTCACACACCCTTAGGTTGCATTGTCTTGCACCCCTCCATCCGCGTTGTCCCGCACCCTTAGGTTGCATTGTCTTGCACCCCTCCATCCGCATTGTCACGCACCCTTAGGTTGCATTGTGATGCACCCCTTCATCCGCGTTGTCACGCACTCACTTGTTGCTTTGTCATGCACACCTTGCTTGCATTGTTACGCACACTTGTTGCATTGTCATGCACACCTTGCTTGTGTTGTCACGCACTCTTATGTTGCATTGTTATGCTCACCTTGTTTGCATTGCCACGCACCTTACTTGCATTGCTATGCACTGTTCACTTGCATTGCTATGTACTTTTCACTGGCATTGTTATGCACTTTTCACTTGCATTGCTATGCATATTCCCATCGGCATCATATGTGCACACGTTTATCATGTGTTGATATTATATTTTGATATAGCGTTGACCATATGTTCTTGTTATATTGTACTTGTCAAAATCTCTCTTTTGTGCATGTACGATATTGTATGTGTGGTTTGAAGTTGGTGAAACCAGACGATATTGTGTGTATGGTTCATTCAAGAGAAGTTCCGGTTCAGTTTGACTGCTACCTTTCTCCACTCTCGTGTGTCATGTTTGGACGTACCCTTCTCCACTCGCGTGCGCCGCGTTTGGACGTATTCGCACTGTTTAGTGCATTGCGCTTTCTTGTGCAACCTTTCCCCACTCGCGTGTGTCGCATTTGGACGTACCCTTCTCCACTCGCGTGTGCCGCGTTTGGATGTATTCGCACTATTTAGTGCATTGCGCTTTCTTGTGCAACCTTTCCCCACTCGCGTGTGTCGCATTTGGACGTACCCTTCTCCACTCGCGTGTGCCGCGTTTGGACGTATTCGCACTGTTTAGTGCATCGCACTTTCTAGTGCAACCCTTCTCCTCTTGCATGGGGTGCGTTAGGACGTCTTCGGTTTCGAACACTCAGATGCGTTTCGGTGTTCAGTTATTCACTTTCTCCTCTCGCGTGTGCTGCGTTTGGATGCTTTTCTCCTTTTGCGTTTGATACGCTAGGAGGTGTTTCATTTGAGACTCCGGGTGTCCTCGGTAGTCACTTTTAGCCTTCTCCGTGTGAGACGCAGTGAGAATTGCATAATTTTCTTACATCCTTTCTGTTGGAATGTGTGGGACTGTTCTTTGTTACTCGCTTGCTTAACGGTTGTATTTATTTTGCATAAATGCTTCGTCACAGCTTTCTCTACATGATCATAAGTTATGCTCGGCATTGTGCATGTCATTTGCATCTTGCCCCTACTTGCGGGCGCATCTCTTTGTTATCTTGTATGCTTGTCTAAGTCTTCGGCCTCGTAAAAAATGGGTCGTCTGTGGCCTTTGACATTCACTCCCGTCATCTTATGACTTTCAAGTCCTGTCAAAGAGGGGCAACTGTAGACACCCCATTTTTGACCGTCCTTAAGACTTGGATGTCATCGTTCGAACACACGATGATCATCCATGCTCGTGTTCGTTTTGAGTTCCCAAAGGTCTCGGCTACGCGCCTTGCCTTAGGATCTCTCAACTTGTCTGTTTTGTGCTTGGTTGTGGACCAAGGACTTGTGGTTTTGCTTCTGAGGGAAGAGGGTGGCTTGTTGGCCATCTCTACAACCCATCGGCCAAGCCTTGTGCTTATCGGCCTTGTCTTCTTTCCATCGGCCATTAGTGGTGGCCGATATGCACTCTTTTTGGCCGATCGGCACCCTTTTTGGTCGATCGGCCATATCTTTTGGCCGAGACCTTTCCACCTACTTTTGTAGATATTTTTGTGCCAGCTATAAGAGCTGGTGAGCACAGATTTCATCCTCCATATGTATGGAGGGATTGAAACAAGTCTCAAGCTTGCTCAACAAGCTTGAGATTTGATTTTCTATAAGAAGGGAGACCCCTCTCCCTTTCCAGAGGTGCTGAAATCTTGATATAGAAGATATATATCACTCTCTCTATATATTTGCACTTGTTTGTGCTCAAAAGTGTAATTTCTTCACACTTTTGCACTAAAGCACCTAGTGAAACACCATACTTTTGTTGCTGAGGTACTTGAGGTTTTTGTTTGAACTCAAAGTTTGGTTTTTAGCTCAAAAAGTTGCTGAAGTTACCTCTTTGAAGTTGTTCTACGAGGGTGAGTCACTAACCTTCGTTTAAGCTTTGTGTTCATTGCTTACTTAGCCTTATTTGCATGCTTATTTTGCCTTAACTCTCAACTGTAAAAAGCTTCATTTTCATGTGTTTGAAATGATTGTTTAAGGTCTTGTTGGTGTTGGGGGTGATCTACCCCCTTGAGTGCCTTGTTTTGCCTTGTTTTGGGCCACCCCTTTAGGCTTTTGTTTTAGCCTTTGTTTGACCTTTCTACCACTGAATTCCAGAGGAGTTCTAGTGGTGGAAAGTGTGTTTTGAGGCCTTAAATAGGAGAGGGTCATCCCCTCTCCTTGTGTCTTGCATGATTGTATAGATGGCTCATCAAAGTAGCATGTTTGTCTAGCATGTATTGTTTCCATTTCAGCAAGTTTTTGGCGTTATTTTAGCATGCCTCAACTCTGTTTTAGGTTGGTTTGATAGTATCTTGCATGCTTCACATACTTGTAGTGCAATCTTGCATGATAGCCTAACATGCATCATGTGTTTGAACCATCATTCTACCATGTTTTGGCTTAAATCCAAGAAGCTTTTGGCCATGTTTTACCATGCTAAAGGTCTAATTTGTGTTTTTTTGGTCATACATGCATTGCTTTGTATAGCCATGGTTCATTCTAGCTCATTAGTCTTGAGTTTCCAAGCCACTAGCATGCATTGCTTGGGCTATTCACATGATTTGGCATCATTTGTTATGTGATTTTAGAGAATGTTTCATTTCCATGCCCTCACATTTGTCACTTTTTCCATGCTTTGAGGAGTTGGTTCTTTATGCCTTAAGAATAAGCCATTGCGTATGCCATTTTGCCTAAGCTTGTAAGCTACCATATTAGTGTGTATTTGGTCTCATTTTTCCATGATATAACTCTGATTTTTGTTGTTGAAGTCACCTCATGCTTGGTTTTGATAGGTGTAGTGTAATACTCCTTATTAGCCTTGCAAGTTCATGCTTCATGCCCTTCATGTTAGCTTGTTTTGGTGATGCTCCATTCATGTTTTAGACTCACTTTGGCATGATCTAGGACTATTTTGGGTTGCCTTGGCTATATGTTTCACGTATTGCATAGCTATCTTTGGCTAGCTTTAAGCTTTGAGCCCACTAGCATGCTTTATTTGTTGTTTGTGCATGATTTGGCATCATTTGTTATGTGATTTCAGAGTTTACTTCATTGCCACGCTCTCATATTTGTCACTTCTTCATCATGTTTGAGAGTTGTGTTCCTGTGCCTAGTTGAGGAGCCATTACATGAGCATGTGTCCTTGGCCCCCTTTGTGCCTAAATTTTGGTATGTTGGCCACTGTTTTGGACCCTCTTAGGTCTATCCATATGCGGTTTGGTCCATTGAATATTGCATTACATGGTCCTTACCATTGCATGTTTGTTTGCATATTGTTGCATGACATCGTTATTTGCATGTTGTTGCGTGTTCATGATGTTTAGCATGTTGATTAGATAGCATGTTGTTGCATGCTTGTTAGATAGCATGTTGTTACATGCTTGTTCCATTGTATTGTTGTTGCATGCTTGTTGCATTGCATGTTGTCGCATGCTTGTCGCATTGCATGATTTTTGCATGCTTGTTGCATTGCATTGTGTGTGCATGCCTTGCATTGCATTGCGTTTGGATAGGGTGTTAGTCCAAACACAAGGAACGAGGGACGTGGGACATTTCATACTTGAAGTGATGAAACGTGCCTCATTTCTCGATCGCCGACCCTCTTGATCAAGCATGATAGAGGTTAAGGCATTTTTGTGTCTTTTGTGCATTCATGTGATATTGATTTGTGCAACTCGGCCTCTTTGGCCATCATGCATTGAAATGCGTGATTGATGGCCCGAGAGTCGAGCACTACACTCCTTTGAGCTTTAAACATGATAAGGAGTGTGGTTGCACACATTTTCTTGCAAATACACTACCATGCCTCTGTTAGTACTCTGTTGCAGCAAAAGGAGAAGTTTGCAGGAAGAAGTGGCCGATCGGCTATCAAGTGTGCTGATCGGCTATCAATAATTGGCCGATAGCCTCGAATTTGGCCGATGACCATTATTCTTTGGCTGATGGCCACACATTTTGGCCGACTACCCCTCAGATGGTTCCTAAGGAAGGTCAGAACCATCATGGAAGTTGGCACAATTTTCAGAGGTGCAGAAGTGTGCAAACAGAGGCAACATGAGGCATGGTAACGGATTTCCGAGCGAGGCGATCGAGCATGCATCTTTGAACTCTTAGAACTGAGTTGAGGCTTTGTAATTTGTAATTAGCTTTACTTGATTAGTTAGCTTTTGAATTTGTAATTAAACTAGCTAATTTGTTAATTAGTTAACGTGCTGTAATAATTAGCTTAGTGTTACCTAGTTATTCAATTTAATTATGTAATAATTAGTTTAATTAGCTTAGATTAGCTAGTTAGCTTCTTATTCGGACCCTCCGTCGAGAGGGCCAACTGTTGTAATAAGCGTGCGTGTGTGCGATGCATGTTTTCCAACCTCCATTTCTTTCTCCCTTTTACTTAACCGCTTATGATGGTTAGTTTTAAGGCATATTTCAATTAGCATCCTTATGCTAGCATGTTTGCATTCATTCATCTGTTTTGCATGCACTGGGCTCGGCGTATCATACAAACTGCATTGTATTTCAATACCTATTTGAATACATGTTATCTAGTTGCATTTCATATGACATCTTAGAATAGCCAAGCCTATCTTAGTTGCATTTTTGCATCTGTTGCATTAGGCATTCTTAGCATGGCTAGGATCATGCATTGATTACTAACTAGCTTCTTTTTTTGGCTCGAAGTACACTATGAGTGTTTTCGGTTTAGCATCCTTGCATGAGTGTAAGTGATTGCCATGTTAGCATGCTTGCCATGAGGCTAACTGCTTAATTGATTAACTGCATGAATGCCCGTGGGTGAAGGTTGGATTGCTTGAATTGGAACAATTCATCAAAATGTGCGTTTTAAGCCCACTTGAGGGTGGCAAAATCCACGACTTAGCCTACTTGCGAGTAGCACCTCTAAACCGTTTTCAAACAAACGAACATGAAGTGTTTTATTCGAACTTAGGCGATCTAGTCTATACTTGTATGTTGTGCGCATCACATAGTAATTCTAGGTTAAATAACCGAAATAAGAACACATGTGTTTTCAAAAACAAAATATCATGTTAGTAAAGACCGATCTTTGATCGGGCGAGCGGGGGTGCTCATTGCATGACCTTCCCCTCTCGTACCCAAGTTCCCGAGCCGAGGCAACTTTGGTGATGATGGACACATGGCCTTAGGCACGAGTCAGTGTTTCTTAAATTTCCTGAAATAAAACATTTAGGTGGCGGCTCTGTATCTGGAAAAGCAGTCCATGTTTGGCACTTCTTTATTAAAAATCAATTTTCCAAAACGATTTGCCGGATTTGGACTCTTTGGTGATTTATCGGTCTCACATTGCACTTTGTGTGATTAGATTCAGAACCGTGACGTGAGTCTGAACTATAGTAGCTAAGAACAAAATGATTCGCGCCCTCACGAGTGGAGAGCGGAGTTCCGGGGCGGTTTACAAAACCACATGGGAGGTCCTTGTAATTGTCACTAATCTCAAGGGAAGTTAGTGTAATTAAGCCAAAAGAAAAGCTAATACCTATATGAAATTTGAAACATTCTGCATGAAAAATGACTTTCAGACAACAGGACACTGAAGTGAACTGTACGGAAGGAACAACAAAAACAAATGGTGGGACATGACTAATAAAGTGATTCTGACACTGCATTAGTTTGTACTGCATGTTCTTATACCATCCTTTCATTGTGCAATGAATATTACTTTTTGTGTATAGTATCATTGGAAAATCCATGGTTTGGAATTTGGATGATACTTGATGTCACTTTCTACCTCCTATCATTTTGATGTATGTTGTCTTGCTAAGCTATAATATCATGGTACTTGATTTTAATATTTTATGGTTTTTACCATTGCATAAAAACCTTTCACGTCTAGAGCTATACAAAGTTTTTTAAAACTGGGGATACAATTTTGGAAATTGCTAAATCCAGTCTTCCATCTCATATTGGTGTGCCCACAATTAGAAATTGAGGGTTGCAGATACAACCATATAAGCTGTAGACTCAGCTTCTGAACTTTTACCATATAGCTTCTTAGGGATGGTCTTTGAATTCATCACAAATGATCATCATATAAATGATCTATAAGGGAATTCGTTGACTACATCTTCAAACTTTATATGTACCTTTTGGTTCCTTCCCCCGTGAATGACATTGACTTTTAAGAACTTACTTTTCTGTTAAAACAAACCTTCTTAAAATGCTTACATACATATTGCAACTATATGGTAACCACTACACTGGTAAGTGCCATGCACATTGGACATAAATTCAAAGAATTCGTTAATCATAGAACGCACTTCTGCTAAAGTGGTTATTCTTGCCATTTGAGGTTTCCAGCTCTTTTTAGGAGTTTTGAGTACTTTATCATTTTATTTTCTTTTCTTGGATTACTCAAATCAGGAATTCAGAGAAAGTTCTACCCCCTTTTCCCTACATCTTTTTTTTGTTTTGTTTTGTTTTTTTTTTTTTTGCCTTATCTAAGAATCGCTCTTCCTCTTTGAAGAAATATTAAGATTATATTACATCCATATCCCATGGTTAGCTTATTATTTTGTGTTTGTTTTGTCTTTCCCCACTATTCTGTAACTAGTTTTATTCTATTGAAGGGCTCTTTATGTATCTTTCTTTTTCTGGTCCTCTCTCAATGAAGTTTTCCTTTTTTATTTATATTTAATAGGATTTTCAATTTGAGATATAAAGTTGATATTAAATAAATATTCATATGATAAAATATGTTTCCGGAGTTAAATTTTTTTTCCCCACCTCCTGGTTAAACTTGGAGGCATTTTTATTTTGAGTCCATATCAAGACACCATAAACTACAAATTGATAATAAATATATTTATTATCCTACATTTATATCTCACTGTCAATAAAGATTTTGTGATGATCTTGTTGTGCAGTACTTACGGCGAACCCATTCCTGTGAAGGAACTTGCTGAACATGTTGCTAGTTATGTGCATCTATGCACACTCTATTGGTGGCTCAGGTGTTGGAAGCACTATCCTTATTGTTTGTAGCATCTTTATGCCTTTTTTAGTTGCTCTTTTTTTTTTTTTTTTGATAAAATAATGTTTGATGTGGCAGACCTTTTGGATGTGGAGTGATTCTTGGAGGTTATGACAGACATGGGCCACAGTTGTTACATGATTGAGCCTTTTGGGATTTTTTCATATGTAAGTTAATTTTTGTCAGTGCCATTCTTGCATGTTTTGTCTTTCCATATGCCTCCTAAGAGACTTTTCTACTTCAGCAGCGCTTCAGGTAAGTTGTCCTTATATGCAGAATTCAATGTGTCATCTTTTCTACTTCAGGACTTTGCAATTATTTACAATAGATTCTTATTTCAGGGAATTGACATTAAAGAAATGCTTGCTGGTGCATCATTGATGGATGAGGCAAATAGGACCACCGTGGCAAAGATTTATTATTCATTCTCTTATTATTATTACTATTATTTTTAATTCATTGTTGTCTTCTGATAGTAGTTTTGTTACTTGAGTAGCTAAACTATTCTCGTCTTCTCAAGCAACTGAATAATGGACTTTCTACAATTGTGAGAAATGCATTTTCATCTTCTTCACTTTCTTCATCTTCTCATTCTTCTCCTCCATGTTTCTTTTTTCTAGCCTTGCAAAGGATGGTCCATCTCTTTCTAGCTATACAAAGGTATTGTTATATGTTGAGGTGTGTGTCTCCCACAACAGTTGTGTACCTTTTGTGTGGTCTATTGAACTTAAATATTATATACAAAAAAATAGGCGAGGATTTGGTGTATTTGCAAAGGTTATTTTTCTTGCATAGTCAATGAAATGGGAGTATGTGGAGATGTTCATTGGTGTAAACTAATCATGAGGGGGAAATTAAAGTTAAAAATTGGTTGGTTCTGTTTTAAAAAATGATTAATCAAATCAGTTTGGATTTACTTATTCATTACGAGAAAGCTGTTCGATTAGACCATTATCAAAATTGCACAACCCACACAAATCTTTCACTAAACTACGAGTTTTGTTTTTCTGTTTTATCAGTTTTCCTCTAGATGTCCTGAAATTCAGTTGTTTCCAAGCAGTACATCTTGGCAAGGCTCTGTTTTGGTTTAGCTTTGTGCAATACATGTCATCAATTGGAATGTTGGTTATTTTGCTTTAATTTCTAAGGAGTATCGCATCCTCCTTCTTGATGACTTATAGACCTGTAGCCACCAGCTATTATCTTGGTGTTATCTCCTGCCAATCCAGTGGGGGAGAAGTGGAAGGTTCAAATCCCAATTTTAGCTAAGGGGATACTGTAGACACCCCATTTTTGACCGTCCTCAAGGCTTGGACGTCACCGCTTGAACACTCGGTGATTATCCATGATTGTGTTCGTTTTGAGTTCCCGGAGGTCCCGGCTGCGCGTCGTGCCTCAGGATCTCTCAACCGGCTTGTTCTGTGCTTGGTTTTGCACCAAGGACTTGTGTGTTTTGTACCTGAGGGTAGGGAGTGGCTTTTTAGCTCCCTCTGAAACCCACCGGCTGCCCCCACATCCCACCGGCATTTCTCCGAGGCCACCGGCAGTGTTTTGTCAGCATTAACTACCGGTCGGCACTATATGTTGACGACCGGCACTTTTTCGTGCCAGTGACTTTTTTTGGTGGCTGGTGTACACCCTTTGCACCCCTGAGGCCTGGTGCATGCCAGCTGTGCCAGCTGGAATGCACCATCACATTCCCCCGTGCACAAGTGTGACCATTTTGCACCCTTGAACCCTCTAAGCTTCTAGAAGCTTGACCCTTTGGCCAAAGCTTCTTGGAGAAGCTTGGCCAGCTGTATTGGCTTCTCCAAGAAGCCAAGACTCCCTTGAACCTCTTGACTCTTTTCCTTTGCTTAGCCACTAAGCTTCTTGGCCTATATAAGCACCATTCCTCTCCCTTTCAGAGGGGTTAGCCATTTTCAACACAAAACCAGAGCTTCTATATCTATATATCTGCCATATATCTCTCTCTCCACATTTTCCCTCTCTCTCCTCTTGTGTATGTGTTTTTAGGCCTAAAAGTGTGGTTTTACCTTACTTTTGCACCAATACACACACCATTACACCTTATTTCGAGATTGAGTGACTTGGAGGGTTGTTTGTTGATATTTTGGACCGGTTTTGATCAATAGAATAGGGCTGCACCACCTGTTCTTCAAGGGTTCTTCAAGGGTGAGCAACTTACTTTAGATTCCCCATTTTTGCAACAAGATTTTACCTATCTTGCTTTGTGTTTTGGGCTTTGTGTATAACTGAAAAAAGTCTTAGATTTTCTTGCTTTTGAACTTTCATTAAGGTCATTTTGTGGTTTGAGTGCAAACTCACCCTTTTAGGCCTTATTTTGGCCTATTTGGTGTCTTTACTTTGAGCCTTGTTTGCTTTGTTGTTTTTGTCTTCTCATCACTGAAAATCAGAGGGTTTTTAGTGTTGAGGAAAGTGTTTTGAAGTCTTGTATGGGGGAGGGACACCCCTCTCCCCTTTGTCCCTTTCTTGCCTTTGTCTTTGGCCAAAAGGGCAGCATGCATGAGTGGTTGCATTTGGCTTCATTTCAGAGTTTTTCTTGGTGTTTTGGAGCATGTTTAACCTCTGTCTAATGTGGGTTTGTTGGCCCTTAACATGCTTTCTATACTTGCTTTGTACCCCTTCATTTTGCTTGGAAATGTGCCATGCCATTAGCCTAGCATATCCTCATGTTTTAGCCTAACATTTTGAAGCACTTGATCATGATTTGTCATGTTTTAGATCTGTTAGCCACTGATTTTTCCATGTTTGGTGTGCTTGATGTGGTTACTTTGTGATTTGGCTTGTAAGCCTTAAGTATATTGACCTCCAACATGCTTAGCTTGGACCATCCTCATGATTTGGCATCATTTAGGGTCATATTTCAGTCCATAAATCATGTTTGTATGTTTGCATATGTGGCTTATTTCATGCTTTTAGGGTGTGCCCTTTTATGCCTAGGAATAGGCCTTATGCAAGCTTGTATGTTTAGAGCATTTCGGGGCTGCCATATCAAGGGGATTTGGGTGTGTTTTTGCATGCTAGAACTCTGTTTTTATGTGCCTAATATATGCCATGAGTGGTCATGATAATGGTAGTAAGATGCTCTCTTTGGTGCCATAGGTTTAGGCCCATTTGTTTGCATGCTTGCATGAGTGTTGGTCTACTATTTTGGGCATGTTTTGCCACTGTTTTGGGGAGGTTTGAGGTCTGCCCTATTGTGTTTAAGTCCACCGTTGCACATTTATTTGATACTTGTTGCATGCTTGGTCAATATAGCCTTGACATATGACAATCCTATTGCTTTAAGTGTCCATGTTTGCATTACACTTTGTATCTTGCATACCTAGTATTGCACACTTGCCATAATATGTTGCATTACATTTGGTATGTCTTGCATTTCATCTCATATTGCCCCATTTGAGCCATGTTTGCATAACATGCATTGCATTACTTGGTTTGGGGGTGTCAAACCAAGTGTGAGAAATGAGGGGCGTTTGTACTTCGAGTGACAAGACACACCTCAATTCTCATGTCACTAGGGCCCTTGACCTTGACATGATAGGGGCTTAGTTCTCATTTTGTATGTTCAATGCATTTTTACATTGAAATGCAATCTTGGTTCCTTAGGTTATCATGCACCAAGATGCATAATTGATGGCCCAAGAACCAAGGGTCATGCTTCCTTGAGCCCCATACATGAATAGGGGGGCATCGGCCATGCTTACATTTGCTCAAAAACTCCATGTCATGCACTGTCTGTCTGCTGTTGCTGTCAAACTGTCCTCTGCAGGAATTTTGTGCCGACCGGCAGTATATAGTGCCGACCGGCACTATATAGGTGGCCGATAACCTCATGGACAGCCGGTGGCTATTTTAGATGGCCGGTGGGCACTTCTTCCAGCCGGTGGTATACAGAAGCATGCAAGGAAGGTATTTTGGGATCTTGGAAATTTTTGGAGAGACAGGGCAATAAAAACAGAAGCAACAGCGGCATGACACGGGTTTTTCCGGGCAAGACGGATCGAGCATGCATCATTCACGCATCCCGAGGCGGGCAGCTGTGGCCACTTTTCTTTTTGCATTTGATTTGTTGATTAGATTAGAGGTTTTGTAATAATTAATTCAGTATTATTTATTCGGCCTGTATATTCTTTTGGTCTTTCCGTGTGAGGGCGTATTTGTAATAAGCGTGCGTGAGTGTGTGTATGTCTTCCAACCCCACGTCTTTCTTCCCTTTTATTTACCTGCTTATGATGGTTAGATTAGGGCATATTTCAATTAGCATACAGTATGACAGCATGTTTGCATCATTCATCTGTTTTGCACGCACCGGGCTCGGCGCATCATACAAACTGCATTTGTATTTCAATTCCAAATTGAATACGTGTTAGTTGTAGCATTCCATATGCCATGTTTAGAATAGCCGAGCCTGCTATAGTTGCATTCTGCATGTGATGCATTAGCCACTTAACATGAACTAGGATATGCATGTTTGCTAACTAGTTGCTTGTTTTGGCACGGAGTACAATGTAAGTATTTATGCTTTAGCATATTGCATGCGTGCAAATGTTAACATGACAGTAGGCTTACCATGTGGCTAAATGCTTATATGAGATAAATTGTTTGAATGCCTGTGGGTGGAGGTTGGATTGCTTGAGTTGGAAAAACTCATTGAAATCCGTGTTTTAGCCTACTTGCGAGTAACAAATTCCAAAGCACTTTCAAAACAAACGGATATGCAATGCTTATTTCCAAATTAGGCAATCTAGTCTATACTTGTTTGCTGTGCGCATAACATAGTAATCCTAGGCTAACAACCGGAATAAGAGCACATAACGTTTTCAAAATCGGATATCACGGTTAGTAGAGGCCGGTCTTCGGACCGGGCGAAAGGGGGTGCTCATAGCTGACCTTCCCCGATCGTACCCAAGCTCCCGAGCCAAGACAACTTTGGTGATGACGGACACGTGGCCTTCGGCACCGAGTCAGGGTTTCCTAAATTTCCCATTTAAAAAATATTTAGGTGGTGACTCTGTATCTGGCAAAGCAGTCCATGTTTGGCACTACTTTTCAAAAAATCTATTTTCTCAAAACGATTTGCCAGAGTTGGACTCTTTGGTTCAGATTAAGAACCGCAACAAACAAAAAGGGGAGTCCGAACTGTAACCCGTGAGTTCCCTCGCGGACCTGTTACAGTTTCTGGCGACTCTGCTGGGGAGTTTGGACGAGCTTGACTCGAACTTATGATATCCTGTTTTGACTACATTTATGTGTTTCTTTGCATTGCATGTGCATTGGTGCGCCTAGGACACCGTGTTGGCCATCTGCTATTCCTGAGCGGTTTGCTGGAGGCTTGTCTTGTCAAGGCATGTCCATAAGGCTGACCGGTTACGGGCTCTGCCAGTATGGGAACACAAACCCCGATTTTACCGGGGCACCCTCTTTGACCATTCGACCTAGTGCATATCGAAATCCATAGTGACCATTCCAAACTAGGACAGGTTGCTTACCCGATATAGGTTGTTTGAAACCGCTGCGTGCGTAGCCCTAGCTCCTGACAAAATAGGACAGGGAAACCCTACCCCAACATAGGGGTGTATTGGCTCTCTTTTACATGTTATGTGCTTTTAGAGTGTATCTTTACAGGAATGCGCATATCAGTTTGCAAGTTTTTGGCATCCGGCCTGAGGGCACCAGTAACAGTATTTTGGGGAATCAGTTATCTGTGGGTACCAGATTCAGGCATGGGGGCAATGATTCAGAAATAGTGATCAGTATTTGAGGGACAGTGTAATCCAGTTCACCAGCAGTGTGTTATGATATCCAACCGTGTGTTGTATGTTTATTTTATGCCGTTGTGCTGTCCAATTGTCTGTTTATTTATACGCTTTATTTATCTTTTTTACTAGGTAGCTGAGCACGATTGCTTCTGAGCCAGCAGATACTCCCCAAGCACTCTGGACTAGAGGTCGTCGACTCCATCGATCTGAGGATCTAGTAGACGGACAACCAGTGTACTACTCACTACCCCCGGTTACTAGACGGAGGTCAGTCAGGCAGAGGACATCAGTACAGCAGTCAGTTTAGAGGGCCTTATCTACCCCACCTGTGTTCAGTAGGGATCAGGATTCCGTGTCATCAACAGAGAGAGAATATACACCGGTAACTCAACCAGAGCAGAATAGTATGGCTAGCTTGGAGGAGATGGTGCGCCACCTCCAAGAGAGCATGAAAACAATGCAGCAGGACGCCGTCCGTCAGGCATAATTCGCTAGGCAACAGGCCACAGTTGTGAAGGAACAGGCAGAGACAATTGCCAGGCTAGAGCAGCAAACCGGAGCATCCGCTTCGCATCAAGTTCCTCCCCCACCAGGAATTCCACACCTCGGGGAGACAGCCAATGTTCAGAATGATACAGAACTTCCCACAGGACCACCCCCACCCCCAATCCTACGTCAAATCCAACCTCAGCTATCAAAAACACCCACCAACCTACTGGACTCTCCCTTTGAGTTCGAGACTGATCCCACCGCATTGAAGTTGAGCAAGCTTGAAAAGCTATTCAAGAGATCCCAAGGGGTCAAGACTATCCCCGATATTGAAGATGGATACACCGATGCAGCTGTGACGCTGCCCGACAGATTCAAAATGCCTCATATTGATCGATTTGACGGGTCTGGGGACCCCATGGTGCACTTGAGACTATTTTCAGATGTTCTAAGACCAATGGGCCTCAGTAGGCTTCAGAAGTTGTCTTTATTTGGCCGGACCCTATCAGGTGTGGCGGCCATATGGTATGCCAAGCTAGAAGATGACGTTAAGAGGAATTGGGACGAAATGGCTGAGGCCTTCATCGCGCAGTACTCATACAATACAAAGATTGAGATTACGACTCGTGATCTCGAGACGACTAGGCAAGAGCCTAAGGAGAGTTTTTCAGAGTTCGTAACCAGATGGAGGGCCAAGGCTTCGATGATGACCTTGCGGCCTACGGACAAAGACCAGATTCGGATGATTGTGCGCAATCTTCAGCCGAAGTTGATACAAAAGATGATAGTACTCCCCTTTCCTACTTTCTCTGACCTACATGAAATGGGGGTGCAGATTGAAGATGCCTTGAAGCAAGGCTTGATTGATAACGATCGGGAGCAACCCCGACGAACTTTCAATCGTGGTAGCAATGCAGGCCTGAGCGGCACTACAGCTACGAGAGCCTCCGAAGTGAGCATGGTCACCGCCAACCCCCCGCCAAGAGGTACGGCAGCTGCACCATTCTCCGGTGCGTCCGGAAGTAACCCATCAACAGCTAAATACCCACCCAGAAACACCAGAACTTTTGCCCCACTTTATATGCCCTTATCCAAAGCTCTGGGGGTTTTGATCAGAAAAGGGCATCTGAAGCCCCTGGAGCCACGGCCCCTACCAGAAAAACTTCCTCCTACCCATAACCCAGCCAAATATTGTGCATTTCACCAACAGCACGGTCATGATACCAATCTGTGCTTCCGGTTGCGTCATGAGATTCAAGATCTCATTGATAACAGGGTGATTTTGCCTCCCGAGAAGCCCAATGTTACTACCAATCCCCTCCCCACACATAACCAAGTTCCACCACCCAAAAGACTCAATTTCATCCATACTGGGGCCGTGTCCTACGACCCTAGCATCTATATCACACCTACTCACCTGCCTAAACCGGAGGTGTTTCTTCCCGATTGCACCGACTTGTGCATGATGGACATCTCCATGACCCAACCTGAGCCAGTGGTGGTGACCACCGAAAACAGGAGAGAGGAGATCCCAAAGGAAGAGAGAATTGTTGAGCTAGAGTTTGCGGGATCTGGAATTTGTGTTGAGAAGACATATAGTCCGGGTGACTACATTTCATCAATAGGCCAAGGTGGGCCCGGAGTAGAATTGCCGACAGAGGGAGAGTTGTGTGTAATTCACGGGGATAGTTCGGGACAGGGAACAGATGGTATAACAGCTGTGTGGGAGGACCTTGCCGATCTCCAGTTTTACAGCGACCAACACCCAGAGGATGCGGCAGTCACATGGTTCGATTATGAGAATTCAGCAGAAGTCACTGGGTGGTTGGACGATCAACCCGATCTGATAAAAGAGTTTCAGTCAGAACAGGGCTCAGCAGGGTTGAGAATATCAGCGACGGCCGGAAGGGTCGAAGAGCAGAGTACATCGCCGGAGGGCGCCAGTGTCAAGAATTTCGCCCGAGACTGGAATATTTTGAGTACAGGGATTATCGAACAATCAGTCATGTCGGAACAAGCAAGTTTTGAAGATTCCGAGAGAATCAGGAAGGCGAAGGCCCATGTGGGAGTTGAAACTGCTGTGTGCACAAGGATTGAGAATACTGCGAACATACGGATGGAAGGTGCCATGAGTACGAGAACAGTTATACCAGAGCCGGACAGATGTTTGTCAGTTGCTGATGGAATGTGGTGGGAGGAGGAGGATTTATGCCTTGCCCACACAGACGAAGACTGGGGAGACAACCAACCTGATGACACCTGGTACCTTGGAGAGGTTGATCATATGACACGGAGTGGGCGGTACTTCAAACCCCCACACCTAGATCAACCAGAGGCCTCGGGGAAGGATAGAGAGGCTGAGAAGCAAAAAGAGAAGCAACTTGAAGAGGAGGTTGTACTCAAACAGCTTAAAAAGATACAAGCAGACATCTCTATATGGGGGCTGCTCATGGCATCACGGGTGCATAGACAGGCTGTCTTGACAGCCATGGACAAAGCGAAGCTTTCAATTGACACCACGCCAGAGCAGCTGGTGGGATTAGTCTTTCCAGGAGGAGCTGCCCCGACGTTGACTTTTTCCGACAAGGAGTTGCCACCCGAGGGGGCAGAGCATAATAAGCCACTCTACATCTCCGTGGAGTGTAGGGATAAATGGTTACCGGTGGTTCTCGTTGATACCGGGTCTGCCATCAACGTCTGCCTGGCAAGGACAGCGTATGCCATCGGCTTGAAAGTCGCGGATTTTGTACCAACAGCCCAAGTCATCCGGGCGTATGACAATACAAGTAGGGAAGTGATGGGAATCGTAAAAGTTCAGACAAATGTTGGGCCGGGGCAGCACGAGATAGATTTCCATGTCCTAGAAGTTCCCGCAACCTTCAATTTGCTTCTGGGGCGGCCGTGGCTGCATCAAGTGAAGGCAGTATCGTCTACTTTGCATCAAATGGTGAAATACCCCTATGGGAAGGGAGTAGCCATTGTCTTTGGAAATTCGTCAATCCACCCACCATCGGAGGTATCTACGCCTGTTCTAGAAATTGAGCATGGTATGGAGGATGTGTTTATATCAGGTTTTACCTTGGCCGAGGCTCAGGTTGTACAAAACGTCATGGCTGCTAACGAGGGGATCTATGTCAGTGCCCAAGCAGTGTATCTCATGAATAAGCTCCAACATATCCCCGGGATGGGATTAGGGAAAAGCGGCCGCAAAGGTGTCGCAGCATTGGCCGAAGTGCCACACAACCCCCATACCTTTGGCTTGGGTTATCTGCCCACCAAGGAGGATTGGGTAAGAAAAGGAAAAGAGATGGCTGGAAGAGCCAAGGCAAAACAGACGGGGAAACCCTTTGAATTGATGCATCGGCCCATTCGGGGTACCCTAAACGGACGCTTCGTCCGGGAGGGGGAGGATTTTCCATTCTGTGGTTTTCCGGAGCCTTGGTTGAACGCAGAGAAGAAGCGCGTGCCAGGATTCGAAATTTTCTTTGACCTGCAGTTGCTTGGGGATGATGTTGCTGAAGAGCAGACAGACCCAACAGTTGAGGATGAGCATAGCAAAGAATTAGAGCCTGCGGGCACAGAGTTTGAAATAGGGGTAGCGCTGGCATGTCTACTTTCAGATCCTTTGATCGACCAGTTGTGCTTGGGGGATAACTCCTCGGTGTCCATGATCAGAGATGAAACGGCTGTGGGCCTACTAGCAGCTATTTTGGATGCATCCATCGCACCCTCTCTCACCTGGCAATATGAGGAGGGGTTTTTGTCGAGCAGCACCGGGTCAGGTAGTGAGCCGAAATCTGATTCCACCGAGTCTTGTGAGTCGGAATCAGGTTCCAGCTCGTCTGAGTCTGAGTCCGGTATTCCTGGGAGTGATAACCAGGATGCCACAGTCCTATCCAGGTCGTCTTTTTCTTTCTCTTTTGAGTCTGTTGTAACTAAAGGATTGGACGGTTTGGAAGTACATAATGAGAATGAGGTGAATGTGGTTTCCGAGTACTTTTCCGTGCCTTTGATTTATTGCTTAAATCAGGACTTTCAAAATTTTGATGAAAACGACGAGGACGAAATTCCTCCGGTTTTGCAACGACTAATTGAACAAGAGCAGGAGAGGTTTGTTAAACCCTTAATTGATGAAATCACTACCGTGAACATTGGTACTGAGGAGGACCCGCGGCTGGTCCAGATCGGGTCCACGTTGTCTTCGGAGGAACGCGAGTGCTTAGTCGCTTTATTAAAAGATTTCAAAGATGTTTTCGCGTGGTCCTACGAAGACATGCCTGGAATCGATCCTGAGATTGTACAGCATCGGATCCCCCTTGACCCCGAGGCCCGACCTGTCAAACAGAAACTCAAAAGGATCCGCCCTGATTGGGCCATTAAGATCAAGGAAGAGGTCACCAAGCAAATCGATGCAGGCTTCCTGTTGGTATCCGAATACCCGACTTGGTTGGCCAACATTGTCCCAGTGCCGAAGAAGGATGGCAAAATCCGGGTATGTGTGGATTTTAGGGATTTGAACAGAGCTAGTCCGAAGGACGACTTTCCCTTACCGCATATCGACGAGTTGGTAGATTTCACAGCGGGGCATGCTTTGCTTTCGTTTATGGATGGCTTCTCAGGTTATAATCAGATAGTAATGGCACCCGAAGACCGGGAAAAGACTGCTTTTACCACCCCGTGGGGTACATATTGCTACAGAGTGATGCCATTTGGGTTAAAGAACGCTGGGGCTACATATCAACGGGCTGCAACCACAATACTACATGACATGATCCATAAAGAGGTTGAGGTGTACGTGGACGACATGATTGTCAAGTCCAAAGAAAGAGAGGGCCACTACACCGCCTTACAAAAGTTCTTCCAAAGGATCAGGGAATTCCGGTTGCGGCTGAACCCTCAAAAGTGTACATTTGGTGTTACAGCGGGAAAAATGCTGGGATTTCTGATTACACAAAGGGGCATCGAAGTCGACCCGTCCAAAATCAAGGCCATCTTAGAAATGCCACCACCAATGACTGAAAAGGAGGTGTGAGGCTTTCTGGGTAAAGTGCAATTCATAAGGCGGTTTATCTCAAAGCTAACCTTAACTTGTGAACCACTTTTTGGTCTTCTGAAGAAAGGAAAGAAGTTCCAATGGGACGGCCGATGCCAAGCTGCATTTGAACAGATTAAAGAGTATCTACAGAATTCGCCCGTGTTGTCACCACCAAAGCCGGGGAAACCGTTGATATTGTATTTGTCAGTAACCGAGACTAAAATGGGCTGCATGCTCGCACAAGAGTCGGAAGATAAAGTGGAAAGGGCCATCTACTATCTGAGTAAGAAGATGCTGGATTACGAGACCCGCTACACTCCGCTGGAGAAGGCTTGTTTGGCCTTAGTATGGGCTACCAGGAAGCTGCGGCCCTACCTGTTAGCTCACTCTGTAATGTTGGTTTCACGACTCGATCCCATCAAATATCTTTTCGAGAAACCGGCACTTACGGGTAGGCTGGCTCGTTGGCTGCTGTTGCTCTCTGAATTTGATCTCAAGTATGTGACGCGCAAGTCCGTAAAAGGGAGAGCGGTAGCAGAGTTCCTTGCCGACCACCCGGTTGAGGGGGATGAAGCGGTTGAGTACCTATTCCCAGATGAAGCCATTTTGCACATCGAAGATGAAACTTGGACGATGTACTTTGACGGAGCGTCAAATCAATACGGGTATGGGATAGGAGTGTTGCTGATAGCGCCTGACGATTCCCGTATCCCTTTAGCATTCAAGCTCCGGTTCAAAGTCTCGAACAATGAGGCAGAGTATGAGGCATGTATTGCCGGCCTAGAAGCGGCCCTGGAACTAGGGGCAAGACGATTGGACGTCATTGGGGACTCGAACCTTGTTGTGTCTCAGGCGAAAGGAGACTGGAAAGTCAAGGAAGAAAAGATGATAATTTACCACCAGACCTTGGATTTGTTGATTCCTCGGTTTGAGAAGCTAAATTTCACCCACCTAGTAAGAGAGAACAACAGGTTCGCAGATTCGTTAGCAACTCTATCTTCTATGATAGACATCCCATCTGGAGTCCGGATGCGTCCAGTCATTATTGACCAGAAATTTGCACCTGCCTACGAGTCAATCTCTGCCATAGATGAAGTGCAGGACAACAACCCCCGGTATTATGACATATGGAACTTCTTGGAAAAGGAGGCATACCCACTAGGGGCAAATGCCAAGGACAAAAGGGCAATCAGAAGAATGGCTGTTCAATTTATCATCTGCGGGGGTAAATTGTACAAAAGAGGTCACCTGGGAATGCACAAGCTGTGTGTAGAAGCCGAAGAGTCGAAGCGCCTGATGGAGGCCATCCATGGAGGAGAATGTGGGGCACATATGAATGGGGTAATGCTGGCACGGAAGATTCTCAGACAAGGCTACTACTAGTCTACCATGGAGGAAGATTGTATCGGCTTTGTTCGACGATGCCACAAATGCCAGATCCATACGAATCGCATGAACATCCCGCCATCAAAGCTGTACAACATGACGTCGCCATGGCCATTTTCAGTTTGGGGAATGGATGTGATTGGAGCTGTTACCCCGAAGGGGTCGAATGGGCATGAGTTTATCTTGGTAGCAATAGATTACTTTACAAAGTGGGTTGAGGCCCAATCTTATGCGGTGTTGAAGGCTTCGCATGTCGCGAAATTTATCAGAAACAACATCATCTGTCGCTACGGGGTCCCAAATGAAATAATTTCAGACAATGGTTCCCACTTCAAGAAGGAAGTGATAGACTTGTTGGAAAATACAACGTGGCTTTTCATAAGTCATCTACATATCAGCCGCAGACCAACGGAGCAGTTGAGGCCGCCAACAAGAACATCAAACACATATTGCAGAAGATGATGGAAACCTACCGAGATTGGCCAGATAAGTTGCCGTTTGCTCTGTGGGGCTACCGAACTTCAATTAGAACTTCTACTGGGGCGACTCCGTATTCATTGGTTTATGGGATGGAGGCCGTCCTGCCTATTGAGATTGAGGTCCCGTCATTACGAGTATTGGCCGAGTGTCAAATAGCCGAGGCAGACTGGCAACAGAGCATATTCGAGGAACTCATGCTTTTCGATGAAAGAAGACTGAAAGCGCTGTACCACATTCAAGGCTATCAACGTAGAATTGCCCAGGTTTTTAACAAGAAGGTTAAGTCCAGGAATTTGAAAGAAGGAGATTTGGTACTCAAAGACAACCGAGCTCCCATCCACGACCCAAGGGGCAAGTTCAGACCCAATTGGACTGGTCCCTATGTTATCAAGTCTATCTGGTCAGGTGGAGCTGTGGTTCTGATGGACCTAGATGGCCTAGAGTTCTCCCATCCGATCAACATGGACAAGTTGAAGAAATATTACCCCTGAGAGGCTCGCTAGGCCGAAAACCCGAAAGGGCGACCTAGACAAAATTCAGAGCACAAAAAAATAGAAAATATAAAAACTGAGCTCGTAAGGTTGAAAACCCGCAAAGGGCGGCCTTGGCAAAAGTTAGAGCGCAAAAGGAGAGTAAAAATACCCGAGCGAACCTAAACCGGAACTACGTAAGGCTTGATTCCCATCTTTGGGATACGTAGGCAGCTTCGTCCTGAAGTTCAGCCATAAACATTTTCCCCGATCAACTTTGTCCATTTTGATCATCTCAGTCATCCTTGTCCATCAACATTCATCGTAATCTCCGGTGCAGTGCTATTCAGACTAGGGGCAACTTTCCGTTGCCAGGAGGTGCTGTGGTACTATTCAGACTAGGGGCAACTTTCCAGTTGCTAGGATCCGGGGTTGTGCATCTCAGTCACAGATCTCAAGCGTGTCCAGTTCTGATCCGTATCGAAAATAGTTTTGAAAAGTTTTAATAAAAGTTGACTTTGTTCAAATTAATCTTTTCACAACTAGGACCATTTTTGGACCAAAACGAAAAATTTTCAGTACCACAACCTTCAATTTCATTGATTTCAAAACAGAGTTCTCTTGCTCTTGCATACAAGTGAAGTTGCTTTTTATTACACTCATAAAGAAAACTTGAAAGTACTAATAAAGCAATAAATCTGGGGCGTAGTCAAGTCAGGTGTCCCTGCGCCCCCTTCCAGAGCTAGTCGAAGCCTCCGATGCTGACCTAGGCCTAATCTGTGCCTCCTCATTGAGCCAATCCCAGCACTCATCAGACAAAGTACAACTGAAAATAGGGGCGGGGGGCAGGAGCTCTCTAGTCCTCCAAGCCGTAGTGTATCGGGCAAGGTGTGCACCTCGGACCGGGAAGGCGACCGGATACTCTATCCCCTCCGGAGGGCAAGTCTGATCATGGCCGAACTGGCGCAGAATGCGGAATGGGAAATAGAATACACAATGGGCCAGGCCAATCAACCAGATCCCAGTATCCTGGAACATGCTATAGCTCATCGCCGGAAGGTTAAGCCAAGGGCACCGCCAGGCAATGCGGTCTGCGAACAAGCTGCATATCCATTCGAACCACCAACCCTCATCAAGGGCGTCAACTAGGCGTCGCCTGAAGAATTAACCGCGAGCTGAGTAAGCGGGGCAAGAGTCCACCACCTGCAGTTTATCCATCAACCACACCTGGGGAGGGATGAAAAATGAGAGAATAAAGAATAGAGAGATGTACGATGAGAGGGAAAAGTAAGAAAAGGGTTTTTGTGAGAAAAACCGAGCCTGAGGGCCGAGTGATGTGAGCAAACATATATGTGAGATTGGGTGGGAAACATTACCTGCAGTAATAGTGGACTCCCTGCTAATCTGGTCGTCTCTCGACGATAAAAGGCGTCTAAGCCCAGCAACGTCTCAGCCAGAATCATGGCGATGCAGCTTTTGCCCTCCTTCAAGCCTTGGGCAACCTCAATCAACCGGACACTAGACCCTCCGGAACCTGAGACAAACAGAAAATGAGATAGCATGCACAAACAAAGGGCGTGTCGCCGGAAGCCTTGCCAGTGATGGTCACCGCGATCACCAGTCTCAGAAAAACGGCAAACCAAGCTCGGAACATCCAGCATCCTATCAGAAATCAGAGAACGAGCATCGGGTATTGAGAGCCCACACGTTTGCCCTAAGACTTGGGCATGGCCAAAACGAAGTTGGGGCAAAATTTCTTCATCACGCTTAGTTTCCATTAGAGCTTGGAAATCTTCGAAGGTTAGACACACCTCTTGCCCGCTAAAACTGAAGACGTGTGTCACCGGATTCCAAAACCTTGCCGCGGCATGAAGAAATGGAAAATGTAGCGGGGTACGACGCAAAGTGAATAGTGCGTTTATGCCGAAGGCCCGGAAATTCAGCTTTTCCGAGCCATCCAAGTTGTTAATCCAAGTTGCGAGATTTTGGGCAAGGAATTCTTCCATTTGGAGTAAATCAGAGTGGAAATGAAGAAAACTATGAAGTTGGGGTCTTTTGTAGGAGATAAGGTTGAATGGAGGACAGGTGTCAGCATTCTGCTGGTTCCTCCCATTCTCGGCCGATGGATCACTCTTTCGACCGATGGCCTTTGCTCACGGCCGGTGGACATTTAGCTGGGCCGGTGGATCTCCCCCTTGTTCCCTGAGCTTTCCATGCTAAGTATTGAAGAATCCCAGTGATCAATTCTCACCAGGGCGCGCCCATTTGCTTATCGAGTTGTTGTGTATTTGCTTATCGAGTTGTATTTCACTCTCTTTGAGTCTTTTGTACTGTTTATCGAGTTGTACTTGCACCTAGTTGAAACGAGATCCTTTGCTTTGCTTATCGAGTTGTAATTGGTTCACTACTTGACTATTACGATGCGATGCTTCGTTTTCAAATTACAGTGTCAATTTGATTCACATTGTTATGTGATGCCTTGCGATGCGATGCATAGAACGTACAAATGCAACATCTTTTCAACAAATAGCTGTTTCATTTCCGTCATGTATTTCCAAAAAAAAGAGAGAGAGGAAATATGCGATTTCAAAAAATAGGACCTGCCTGAGGCAGTGCAATGTGCTTAAACTCCTAATAAAAAGGAAAGTAAAGCAGGAAAATAACAGGGTAGCAGGGTACCGGAATGGATACCAGTAACCTCCCATCGCGGTCGTTGTGCCTTTAGCACCCTTGTTCGGGTCAATTGTGTGGTTTGGCACCTTCATCACTCAAGGCAATACAAGAAAATGCACTATCAAAATGCAAGTGGACCTTCGAGTTGACCTCAGGCCATGACTCTTGTGAGCAGTGCTCGGTACATGCGAAGGACGCTCCTTCCCGTATCCTTTTATATCCTGTGAATTCTATAAATCATATCAATCATACTGTGTTGCAGTACGTTGCATTTCCGCATCATGTTTTACCATGTTCAATTTCAAGTTCCTGTTTATATACACATTGCGTGCACGTGTGCATTGCTTTACTTACATGTGTTCAAGTTCCTTTTTATACACATTGCATGCACGTGTGCATTGCTTTACTTACATGTGTTCAAGTTCCTTTTTATACACATTGCGTGCACGTGTGCATTGCTTTACTTACATGCGTTCAAGTTCCTTTTTATACACATTGCGTGCACGTGTGCATTGCTTTACTTCTATGTGTTCAAGTTCCTTTTTATACACATTGCGTGCACGTGTGCATTGCTTTACTTATATGTGTTCAAGTTTCCGTTTATACACATTGCGTGCATGCGTGCATTGCTTTACTTACATGTGTTCAAGTTCCTTTTTATACACATTGCGTGCATGCGTGCATTGCTTTACTTATATGTGTTCAAGTTTCCTTTTATACACATTGCGTGCATGCGTGCATTGCTTTACTTATATGTGTTCAAGTTCCTTTTTATACACATTGCGTGCACGTGTGCATTGCTTTACTTATATGTGTTCAAGTTCTCTTTCCATACACATCGCGTGCATGTGTGCATTGCTTTACTCACATGTGTTCGATCCCACTATCTTACTATACACATTGCATGCGTTGTCGCGCACATTCGATTGCATTGTCACGCATGTTGCTAACGACATTGTACCTGTTAAGTTTGTTTTCTTTTCAAGCACGATATTGTATGCACGGTTCATTTGAGGCCGGTGCAACCGGACGAGCCGCACAGGTATTGTATCCTCCGCGTGAGACGTATCGAGAATTGCATAATTCTCTTACATCCTTTCTGCATTGTAGTGTAGTCTGGTGTGTGCTAGCTTATAACTGTCGCATGTGTGCTTCATTACAGCTCTCTTTGCATGATCATAAGTTATGCTCGGCTTCTTGCATTTTCAGTTGCATTTTGCCCCTGCCTTCGGGCGCATACCTTGTTTGTCTTCCATGTTTGTCCAAGTCTTCGGCCTTGTCAAAAATGGGTCGTCTCTGGGCTTTGACATTTAATCCCGTCATTGTTATGACTTTCGAGTTCTGTCAAAGAGGGGCAACTGTAGACACCCCATTTTTGACTGTCCTCAAGGCTTGGACGTCACCGCTTGAACACTCGGTGATTATCCATGATTGTGTTCGTTTTGAGTTCCCGGAGGTCCCGGCTGCGCGTCGTGCCTCAAGATCTCTCAACCGGCTTGTTCTGTGCTTGGTTTTGCACCAAGGACTTGTGTGTTTTGTACCTGAGGGTAGGGACTGGCTTTTTAGCTCCCTCTGAAACCCACCGGCTGCCCCCACATCCCACCGGCATTTCTCCGAGGCCTATATGTTGACGACCGGCACTTTTTCGTGCCGGTGACTTTTTTTGGTGGCCGGTGTACACCCTTTGCACCCCTGAGGCCTGGTGCATGCCAGCTGTGCCAGCTGGAATGCACCATCACATTCCCCCGTGCACAAGTGTGACCATTTTGCACCCTTGAACCCTCTAAGCTTCTAGAAGCTTGACCCTTTGGCCAAAGCTTCTTGGAGAAGCTTGGCCAGCTGTATTGGCTTCTCCAAGAAGCCAAGACTCCCTTGAACCTCTTGACTCTTTTCCTTTGCTTAGCCACTAAGCTTCTTGGCCTATATAAGCACCATTCCTCTCCCTTTCAGAGGGGTTAGCCATTTTCAACACAAAACCAGAGCTTCTATATCTATATATCTGCCATATATCTCTCTCTCTCTACATTTTCCCTCTCTCTCCTCTTGTGTATGTGTTTTTAGGCCTAAAAGTGTGGTTTTACCTTACTTTTGCACCAATACACACACCATTACACCTTATTTCGAGATTGAGTGACTTGGAGGGTTGTTTGTTGAGATTTTGGACTGGTTTTGATCAATAGAAGAGGGCTGCACCACCTGTTCTTCAAGGGTTCTTCAAGGGTGAGCAACTTACTTTAGATTCCCCATTTTTGCAACAAGTTTTTACCTATCTTGCTTTGTGTTTTGGGCTTTGTGTATAACTGAAAAAAGTCTTAGATTTTCTTGCTTTTGAACTTTCATTAAGGTCATTTTGTGGTTTGAGTGCAAACTCACCCTTTTAGGCCTTATTTTGGCCTATTTGGTGTCTTTACTTTGAGCCTTGTTTGCTTTGTTGTTTTTGTCTTCTCATCACTGAAAATCAGAGGGTTTTTAGTGTTGAGGAAAGTGTTTTGAAGTCTTGTATGGGGGAGGGACACCCCTCTCCCCTTTGTCCCTTTCTTGCCTTTGTCTTTGGCCAAAAGGGCAGCATGCATGAGTGGTTGCATTTGGCTTCATTTCAGAGTTTTTCTTGGTGTTTTGGAGCATGTTTAACCTCTGTCTAATGTGGGTTTGTTGGCCCTTAACATGCTTTCTATACTTGCTTTGTACCCCTTCATTTTGCTTGGAAATGTGCCATGCCATTAGCCTAGCATATCCTCCTGTTTTAGCCTAACATTTTGAAGCACTTGATCATGATTTGTCATGTTTTAGATCTGTTAGCCACTGATTTTTCCATGTTTGGTGTGCTTGATGTGGTTACTTTGTGATTTGGCTTGTAAGCCTTAAGTATATTGACCTCCAACATGCTTAGCTTGGACCATCCTCATGATTTGGCATCATTTAGGGTCATATTTCAGTCCATAAATCATGTTTGTATGTTTGCATATGTGGCTTATTTCATGCTTTTAGGGTGTGCCCTTTTATGCCTAGGAATAGGCCTTATGCAAGCTTGTATGTTTAGAGCATTTCGGGGCTGCCATATCAAGGGGATTTGGGTGTGTTTTTGCATGCTAGAACTCTGTTTTTATGTGCCTAATATATGCCATGAGTGGTCATGATAATGGTAGTAAGATGCTCTCTTTGGTGCCATAGGTTTAGGCCAATTTGTTTGCATGCTTGCATGAGTGTTGGTCTACTATTTTGGGCATGTTTTGCCACTGTTTTGGGGAGGTTTGAGGTCTGCCCTATTGTGTTTAAGTCCACCGTTGCACATTTATTTGATGCTTGTTGCATGCTTGGTCAATATAGCCTTGACATATGACAATCCTATTGCTTTAAGTGTCCATGTTTGCATTACACTTTGCATCTTGCATACCTAGTATTGCACACTTGCCATAATATGTTGCATTACATTTGGTATGTCTTGCATTTCATCTCATATTGCCCCATTTGAGCCATGTTTGCATAACATGCATTGCATTACTTGGTTTGGGGGTGTCAAACCAAGTGTGAGAAATGAGGGGCGTTTGTACTTCGAGTGACAAGACACACCTCAATTCTCATGTCACTAGGGCCGTTGACCTTGACATGATAGGGGCTTAGTTCTCATTTTGTATGTTGCATGCATTTTTACATTGAAATGCAATCTTGGTTCCTTAGGTTATCATGCACCAAGATGCATAATTGATGGCCCAAGAACCAAGGGTCATGCTTCCTTGAGCCCCATACATGAATAGGGGGGCATCGGCCATGCTTACATTTGCTCAAAAACTCCATGTCATGCACTGTCTGTCTGCTGTTGCTGTCAAACTGTCCTCTGCAGGAATTTTGTGCCGACCGGCACTATATAGGTGGCCGATAACCTCATGGACAGCCGGTGGCTATTTTAGATGGCCGGTGGGCACTTCTTCCAGCCGGTGGTATACAGAAGCATGCAAGGAAGGTATTTTGGGATCTTGGAAATTTTTGGAGAGACAGGGCAATAAAAGCAGAAGCAACAGCGGCATGACACGAGTTTTTCTGGGCAAGACGGATCGAGCATGCATCATTCATGCATCCCGAGGCGGGCGGCTGTGGCCGCTTTTCTTTTTGCATTTGATTTGTTGATTAGATTAGAGGTTTTGTAATACTTAATTCAGTATTATTTATTCGGCCTGTATATTCTTTTGGTCCCTCCGTGTGAGGGCGTATTTGTAATAAGCGTGCGTGAGTGTGTGTATGTCTTCCAACCCCACGTCTTTCTTCCCTTTTATTTACCTGCTTATGATGGTTAGATTAGGGCATATTTCAATTAGCATACAGTATGACAACATGTTTGCATCATTCATCTGTTTTGCACGCACCGGGCTCGGCGCATCATACAAACTGCATTTGTATTTCAATTCCAAATTGAATACGTGTTAGTTGTAGCATTCCATATGCCATGTTTAGAATAGCTGAGCCTGCTATAGTTGCATTCTGCATGTGATGCATTAGCCACTTAACATGAACTAGGACATGCATGTTTGCTAACTAGTTGCTTGTTTTGGCACGGAGTACAATGTAAGTATTTATGCTTTAGCATATTGCATGCGTGCAAATGTTAACATGACAGTAGGCTTACCATGTGGCTAAATGCTTATATGAGATAAATTGTTTGAATGCCTGTGGGTGGAGGTTGGATTGCTTGAGTTGGAAAAACTCATTGAAATCCGTGTTTTAGCCTACTTGCGAGTAGCAAATTCCAAAGCACTTTCAAAACAAACGGATATGCAATGCTTATTTCCAAATTAGGCAATCTAGTCTATACTTGTTTGCTGTGCGCATAACATAGTAATTCTAGGCTAACAACCGGAATAAGAGCACATAACGTTTTCAAAATCGGATATCACGGTTAGTAGAGGCCGGTCTTCGGACCGGACGAAAGGGGGTGCTCATAGCTGACCTTCCCCGATCGTACCCAAGCTCCCGAGCCAAGACAACTTTGGTGATAACGGACACGTGGCCTTCGGCACCGAGTCAGGGTTTCCTAAATTTCCCATTTAAAAAATATTTAGGTGGCGACTCTGTATCTGGCAAAGCAGTCCATGTTTGGCACTACTTTTCAAAAAATCTGTTTTCTCAAAACGATTTGCCAGAGTTGGACTCTTTGGTTCGGATTAAGAACCGCAACAAACAAAAAGGGGAGTCCGAACTGTAACCCGTGAGTTCCCTCGCAGACCTGTTACAGATACATTTTGAATTCTTACTTCTCAAGTGGACACACACGCGCGTGCAATACACTTGAAGTGAAATTACATAATTGAATGTGAAATGATTATTTATTTCATTGCTCATGCTTGTAAGTAGGAAAAGAAGTTATGAAAACAGAATATCAAAGTTTCCTTTTTTATTTATATTTATTTATTTATTTTTAGGTGAGGGATAACCCTGCAACATTGTTGGCTTTAAGCTGGTATTGGGCCTCTGGTGGAGTAGGATCCAAGGTTTTGCTTCACTCTGTCTTTTTCTTAGCCTCATTTCTACCTATGTTATGTTTCAGTTTCACTCATAAATATTTATGCTTTTGCTTCTTTGTTTTTCCACAAGATATGGTTGTTCTTCCTTACAAGGATAGCCTATTATTATTTAGTAGGTATTTATAATAGTTGGTCATGAAGTCACTTGGGAAGGAGTTTGACTTAGATGGTAATCGGGTATGTCCAACCATCTCTGCCAACTCGTCTTGTTTGAACACGGAACAAATTTGATGTCCAAAAATATCATTATCTATTTAATTGTCATTAGTATTGTTTACCATTGAAGCATTTTGAATTTGAAACTAAGGCTACTTATTTCAGATGGCCATATATTTTTGTCACACTAGAGAGTGTCAACTTGGCAGTGGTTCAGGAGGAAACAGTTGAATGGAGTAGGAATTTTCTGAGGAAATATTCCTTTTATCTTTCTTTGGAGTCAATTTTTAAATATTTTGGTTTTTAGGAAGGACTTTTATAACATGTTAGCATTGTTGCATCTAGTTAGGCAGATGGCATGTAAATTGTAATAACAAATTTTCTAGCAACTTTGTGCTTCATGTCTTTTTCATTTAAAAAGCAATTTTCTTCAATTTCACCCTCACTAGAAAGCAAAATTTGATGATTTAGTATCTATTAGAAATCTTTTTTCTTATTCTCATATTCTATTCCCCACCCATCAACAAGGAATTGGAAATATTGGATTTTGATTTCCTAATTGTTAAAATGGCATTTGATCCTGCATTTCCAATGTGTGGACATTTTGATACAGATGGATGGTGCACCTTTATCCATTAACTAAGTTCTATTACCTACATATAATGATTTAAGACATGACTATCCCTGTCCACAATAGACAAGATACATCTCCTGTTAGATACGCCTTTATTTTATGTCAATGCTCAATAGTCCCTTTGGTAATCATGCTAGAATAAAATTTAGGTTGTTATTCTTTGGAATTTGAAGTTATCAACTAGCTATTTAAGCTTCAACAGTTAATCGAGCATGATATTTAAAATACCATGTCTAGCCTAGGCAAGGACATGTTGGTTGCCCAAGGCCCTGCTTTTACTGTGCGTCAATGTTCATTTTGATCACTTATGCTAGCCTTTGTTTTTTTATCTTTTTCTTTTTTCTTTACCTCAATAGGTGAATCAGGTACTTACTGATTATGGAAATAAAGGGAGAGATTTTGTTCTCATGTAGTACCTTATATCATATATTTGTATATGTAGACGATATTTAAACCTTCCATTTCTTTTCTACAGCTACATCCAACAACTGAGGTCTAGCCATTTTTCATTTTTGGCATGTTTGTATTGTTTAGCTCTGATTGATTTATATGTTTGATCAACTATTTCTTGGTCTAAACATAGACTTCATCACACTTAGACAAACCACAAATTCAATCTAACCAAAACACTTCTATATACATATACAGATATCGTTTACATTGGTCGTGTAATTCTTGGTTTAGATTATCACGTACAATGGTTCATAGGTTTAGGATTTTTGTAGAGTGTTGATGGATTTGGTTTGTTTTTAGCTTCTTTGCTCTTCTTTAGTGGCCTAACCACTTTTCATTTTGGCATATTTGCATTGTTTCTCTTTTGATTGATGAAGAATTTGTTTTCCAGTTTTCTATTTATTAATGCCAATGATGCAGAGTGTACCTGCTGACTTTTTTCTTTGTTTCTTTGTTTTCAGCTATGGAGGAGTGCTCATAGAACTCCCAAGAAACCTAGATCTTTTGGATGATATTTCCTTTGTGAAGTTGGGCCTGTTGGATGATATTTCCTTTGTGAACTCCCAAGTATTTCATCATTTTTATTTGCTTATTATTGTGCTAACCCAGATTGTGGAAAATTGATGTAAAACTTCTGTTGAAATCATATTTTTTTGCTTGTCTTTTTGAATTTGTCTTTGACAGGCTTGCAATATGTGATAAAATATTTTTTCCTTTGGTTGCGTTTATTGCTTGATTTTGGTTGAGAATAATTATGTAATGTTTGACTAAATTTACTCAATACATTGAAATAGCAGCAGACTTTTTCTATCCATATTATTCCTATTTTTTAGCTTTACAGGTATTTTTTTGGTTAAATCTGAAAGAATTAGCACAATTTAAAAAATAAAAAATAAAAAAATGAAGCTATAACAGCGTTTCAAACGCCACTTATAGTATAGTGCTAACGGTTTTATTTTTAAAATAGAAAAGAGTTATCACGACGTTTTTAAAACGTTGCTAAATATGGCATGACGTCATTGTACCATTATGTAGTACATTTAGCAGTGTTTTCAAAAACGCTTATATAGCGATGCTTTAAAAACGTCATAAAGTTACAGCGACGGCCGCATCTTCGGCATTTGGTATTAAACGTCACAAAAAGAATTAGCAACATTTTTGATAGCTATAGCAACGTTTTTTAAACACCACTAAAAGTCTAATTTCCAGCAGTGTCATATGAATTTCTTTTTAGTTTCTCTGATAAAACTTTGAATATTTGGTGGGTTAGGTTTTGTATTATCAATGAAACGAGAGTTAATGTTGTCAATATCTATGGAGGAGTTGTAAATAGACTTCATGATGGAATTGTTGGGTGAAGAGAGGAAGAGAAAGTACATAAACGCCAACAGCAACAACGATGACATAGATCCTACCATCAGCACTATACATGTGCATCTATAATTAACATTTTGCAATATTTACAATAAAAAATACTATAATTATTGAGCATGTTTGATTGTCAGAATTAGAACACGTGGAGAAGTGGTTTGGAAATACTCTACTGATCCTGGGGGACGCTCTTGATCCTCAAATAGACACCTGAAATGAAATGAACACTCCGGTCGGGGGTGCCGGAATTAGCACTCCGACAGACAAGTCAGTCTCTACTCTCTCTGGGTTACTTGTATTTTAAGTTAAGCATATTAATTCTCACATACCTTTCTTCGTCTGTTGTTCCTTTATTTATACTCGTTTCCTAGGCCTCGGGGCCTGGCCCATTTCTCACTCATTATCCACTTATTTACTCGGCTCCATAGTTCAGTAGATACTCGGCCTACCTATTGTATTCGGCCTCCTGATCGTGTAGGATGGAGCCGAGTAATATCTATCTCCTAGAGTACGCTTCTGATTCTACCAATTATTCGACTCCCACAATTGCCCCCCAAACTCCCTATTGACGGTGATTAATTGGTGTGTTTGGTTTCGAATCTGAAAAGTCAAGATGGACAAAACTTAAGCGGCTTCACCTATCCCAATGTGAATGTCAGAACGCACATGCCTTTCAATCATCATTATACTTTCCCGCCTCATTCGTGCATCTCTCACATTTAATACGATTTGAAACTCTAGTCCCTTCGAATGCATGCCTTTTCGAATATTTGAGCCTCCTAGATTGCCAGTCGGTGTCCCTTCTCTGACTTGCGTCTTCTGCAACTTCTACCTATCTCTCCTTATCTCCTTTGCCTCTTGTAAGTTTTCTTCTCTTCTCTTTGTAATCCTATTTTCTGTGTTTATTTTAGATTTGGCATACCCTTGAGTCCTCACCAGAATGGCTAAGCACTTGAAAGGCCTCCTTTTCGAGGGTCGTATTTCGGGGTTCCTATGACACTTTTCTATCCCTGATGATGTCCACCTATCTCTAGTGACAGACAATACTCTTGATATGGAGAGGGAAGATCAAAATACGATTGTCTTCCCTCTCCTATCCATTGCAAAGGATGGGGTCCGTTTTCCCTTACACCCATTCCTTAGGGTCGTCCTCCGCCATTGGGGTCTGATTCCTTCCCAACCCAATGTGAATTTTTTTCAGATCATCATGGGAATCACAGAGTCAAACCGGCGCCTTAGGATTAACCTTGGCATTTCGGCCATTCGGCACTGCTATGTTTTAGCCAAATCCTCCGGTCGGATCGGGCGCTACTTTCTCAGGGCCAAGGACACTGACCACCACTTGGTAACCATGCTTGCCAGCTCTGGCAAACGAGTTGATGATGTGATGGTCAATGTTCGAGGCAACTGGGAATTCGGCGAAGGCGAAGATCGCCTAGACCCTATACCCAGACGGAGGGGCGAACGAGGTTGTCGTGTAACTTGTGTTTATTGATCTTTCTTTTACTCGGCTTTTTCTCCCAATCTAATCCTCTGTTTATGCATGCAATAAGTTAAAGAAGATTTTGACTTCGGCCGACAAGGCAGTCCTTGCGGAAATTAAGACTGCACTCAAGTATTTTGGTCGTCCAAACGTATAGAAGCAAGGGAGAGCCGCCCACATACTCCTGCGATACGAGCCTACTTATACTACATTCTCAGCCGCGGATGACATTCCGATCCCAACTGACGAACAACATCTCACGGCTCTTGTCTTTCCTAGCTTCAAGACCCTTAGGCAAATTGGTTTTGAAGTATCTAATTCGGAGCGAGACGTAGAGCCGGTGGTCGAGGTAGTTGCCGATCCAACGAGAGAGTTCGCTGCGGAGGTCGAAGAGGCCGATGAGGCTCTAAACTCGGCGTTTGAAGCAGCCGGTCTTAACCAGCCTAACTCACCGTCCACTTTGGGTCTGGGGGAGTTTCCCTTTGGAGATATTTTTGCTGGTTTAGAAGATCTGCCCAGCTCCTATTCTGAGGGTATGGCGAAGGAATCTCTTTCTCAACTGGCACGAAAAAGAATGCTGAGCGTTTGGCCGCCCATCAGAAGGCCGAGGCCATTACTTCCAAAGCTGCCCTCCCTGAACCATCCGAGAAGGTTGTCATTGTTGAAACGGCTCAAATTGTTTCTGTTGAGACGGAACGGTCAGTTGAAAGTCTAACTACAGAGGCCGATAAGGGTAGGGAAAAGTGACCTGCCGATTTTGAGGCCGTTTCTGAAGAAATTCCTGTCGAAAAAAGGCCGCGCTTGGAGGAGTCGGACGTGGTTGTTCCTTTTGTGGTTCAGCCGAAGATAAAAAAAACGTACCGATCTCCTCTGACGCATCGGCCGTGAAAGACCCAGCCGTGGCATTGAGCCTGGCTTCGTCAGTCTTGTTGCTGGCTGACAAGGCGGCTTTCCGCTCGGAGACGGACGTGTTAGCAATTGCGTTGGCCGCTCAGACAGCTCTTCTGGTATGTATCTTGATCTTATCTTTTGCATTTCTGCTTATATTTGTTTTGGTTTTAACATTCTGTTTTACAGACAGTCGGCAAAATAGCTGAGATAGGGCGACGTTAGCATGAGGCCGTCGAAGAAATAGGCTGTTTAAGATCGGAGGTGGAGGGCGAAAGAAGTAGGGCCAACTTTGAGGCAACAAGGGCGACGATGGAGAGTGCAAGGGCGGAGGCCGAAATGGAGAGAGCAAAAAATGTTGAGGAGCAGAGATTGGTCACCGAGCAGAGGGCAAGCGCGAGCGATGAAGCGCTGAAGTCAGCCTAAGAGGTGGTTGCCAGGCTGGAGAACGAATTGGAATAATTGAAGAAGGCAAAAGAAAAAGCCAACTCTGAGACTTCCAAGGCGTACGAGGCCGGGCAAGATGCCGCCCTTGAAAGCTACACAGAGGAAGCTCCTAAATTTGAAAACCGGGGATTCAAGCACGGCTGGCTCAAAGCCCTTGCTGCTGCAAATGTGACATTGGCAATGCCAATTCCATATGAGCAAGTGGACATCAAGCCGCTGGAGTCTGACCCTGAGGACCCTTAGGATGCCACACTGGCTGTTTTTGCCTAGAAATTTCAATGTATTTTCTTTTATTTTATTTTTGCTCGGGGTGATCTTTATGTATAAAGTGGTACTCTATCTGTATTCAGTTTATCAATGAAATTTTCCCCTGTTTTGTGTTATTCAATGGCATTTTTCCTTGTTTTGTGTTATTCCTGTACTTAATTGAATGAATGGACAATTACTTTATTAAAAAGATGGATGATTCAAAAGTTGGGAGATATTCATGATTTAGATTTAAGGAATCTGCCCTTGCCTTAGATATGAACTTGTCCGCCGAATGAGTCCGGTTCGTGAGATGGCTGAGGTACAATCCTTTCGGCATAAATCTGCCCATGCCCAGCCTGTACATGAGCTTCATAAGCCGAATAGGACTCGTTCATGGAATGGCTGTGGCATAAATCGATCGGCATTGGGTTTAAATACTTGTCCGATCAGATTAATAAATCTGGCCTTGCCCCAGCCAGTGCATTAGCTTCATAAGCCGAATAGGACTCGTTCATGAAATGGTTGTGGCATAAATTGATCGGCATTGGGTTCAAATACTTGTCCGATGAGATTAATAAATCTTCCCTTGTCCTAGCCAGTGCATGAGCTTGATAAGCCGAATAGGACTTGTTCATGGAATGGCTGTGGCATAAATCGATTGGCATTGGGTTTAAATACTTGTCCGATCAGATTAATAAATCTGCCCTTACCCCAGCCAGTGCATTAGCTTCATAAGCCAAATAGGACTCGTTCATGGAATGGCTGTGGCATAAATCGATCGGCATTGGGTTCAAATAGTTCTTCGATGAGATTAATAAATCTGCTCTTTCCCCAGCCAGTGCATAAGCTTGATAAGCCGAATAGGACTCATTCATGGAATGGGTGTGGCATAAGTTGATCGGCATCGCGTTCAAATACTTGTCCGATTAGATTAATAAATCTGCCCTTGCCCCAGCCAGTGCATGAGCTTGATAAGCCGAATAGGACTCGTTCATGGAATGGCTGTGGCATAAATCGATCGGCATCGGGTTTAAATACTTGTCCGATGAGATTAATAAATCTGCCCTTGCCCCAGCCAGTGCATGAGCTTGATAAACCGAATAGGACTCGTTCATGGAATGGTTGTGGCATAAATCGATCGGCATCGGGCTGAAGTACTTGTCTGATTAGATTACTAAATTTGCCCTTGCCCCAGCCAATGCATGAGCTTGATAAGTCGAATAGGACTCGTTCATGGAATGGCTGTGGCATAAATCGATCGGTATCGGGTTTAAATACTTGTCCAATGAGATTAATAAATCTGCCCTTGCCCCAGCCAGTGCATGAGCTTGATAAGCCGAATAGGACTCGTTCATGGAATGGCTGTGGCATAAATCGATCGGCATCGGGTTTAAGTACTTGTCCAATTAGATTACTAAATCTACCCTTGCCCCAGCTAGTGCATGAGCTTGATAAGCCGAATAGGACTCGTTCATGTAATGGTTGTGGCATAAATCGATCGGCATCGGGTTTAAGTACTTGTCTGATTAGATTAATAAATCTGCCCTTGCCCCAGCCAGAGCATGAGCTTCATAAGCCGAATAGGACTCGTTCATGGAATGGCTATGGCACAATCCTTTTGACTTAAGGCCAAGAGATTTGGCCGACTCAAGTGGAGAGCCATTGACCGTTTGTATTAAGGGATTTGCCCTGGTCGGGGGTGAAGTTGGAAAGCCGAAATTCGGCGGCTTACAGAATGCGTGCATTAATGAGGTCACCGCGAGAACGCAGTGCGCCCATGAATTATTTAGAGAGTGGGTTGTGTCCAAACAAAACTCAACCCTACAGCGAAGGGTGAATGTCTAGCAAACTATTTTTCAATAGCAAAGGCAAAGGCAAGACACTAGCGGAGCTAGACTCGATGAATCGAGGTGGCGAACTTCCCCGAACGGGGCCTAGAGCATCTGCTGAGCATAAGAGGCATCATTCTCCTCGTCGACGAAGTAGGTCACCTAGAAAGGAGAAACGCCAATAGGGAAGTTCCCCTCGTCCGCGCAGCGAAGCCAGTGGGCCACCACGCTCATTGAGCTTTGCAGTGTTTGTTGATAACAGACCGATGACGGAGGCGGATTTAATCATCCGAGATCCAAATGTGGCAGTAGAATTTGCCCGACAGATTTTTTTGCCAGAAGTTCAGCAGTCGATGGTTGGTCGACGAGACTTCAAAGTGTTCCAAGAGGGCATTCATGGGGCGGTGAAGGGGCTTTACACCTCCTACGAAATCGGTATGCGTCTTCGTGCTGCTCGACGGGAGATAGAGCAGAGGGACGAACACATTCGAAGCCTAGAAGCTCGCATGGAGAAAGCCGAGCATGAGCTGAGAAAGGTCAAGGCTAGTGGAGAGTAGTCAGCCGGAAAGTCTAACCTGATCGTGGAAGAAATGGTGACACAACAGCTAATAGGTCATGCGATCGCCGATCGGGATACGGCTAGCATGTTCGCGATTGAGTCCGCCAAGGGTAAGGCTTACGAAAAAGGCTTCCATGACAGTCGGAAGGTCAGAATAGAAAAAACCAGGGAAAAACTCGCCGAAGAGGTCTGCCGATGCCAAAATCGGGGATTTCGGCATGAGTGGATCGAGGCACTGAAGGCCACAGATACCCTCCGTGCAGCAAGTGTTCAGTCGGTTTCACCATTATATCATCGCCGCAATCTTCCCTTTGATGCGTACGAGATAGAGAAGAGTGACGATGAGGGTGGCGCCGCATAAACTTTCATGTAAAAAAAAATACATTTTGTATTTATTTATTGTATAATTAATAATGTATTCGAAAGTAGTTTAATGAGGACATATATTTGTCGGAATGTTTTTGTTGTTGTACCAATCTATTTTATGAGTGGATTTAATCATGATATTATGATCTTTTTATTCCAACTATGATAGTATGAAACTTGTTTGACAAAATGACCATGACCATGAAAATATACTTAGTTGGCCGAAACGTAAATTACGCAAGGTGCCATGAATTCGGCCCAAACATATGGATACGGCTCTAGGAATTCGGCCCAGGCACAACGGTGTCATGCACCAATGGGGCTCCGAATCCGAAGACTTGGCCAAAGGTGTCATGCACCAAAGGGGCTCCAAATCCGGAGACTTGGCCAATCGTGGCATCCACAAAGGGCGCTCCGAATCCGGAGTCTTAATCGGCCCAAAGGTGTCATGCACCAATGGGGCTCCGAATCTGGAGTCTTAATCGGCCCAAAGTTGTCATACACCAACGGGGCTCCGAATCCGGAGTCTTGGCCAATCGTGGCATCCACGAAGGGCGCTCCGAATCCGGAGTCTTAATCGGCCCAAAGGTGTCATGCACTAATGGGGCTCCGAATCCGGAGACTTAATTCGCCCAAAGGTGTCGTGCACCAATGGGGCTCCGAATCTAGAGACTTGGCCAATCGTGACATCCATGAAGGGCGCTCTGAATCCGAAGTCTTAATTGGCCCAAAGGTGTCATGCACCAATGGGGCTCTGAATCCGGAGTCTTAGCTTGGCCAATCGTGATATCCACGAAAGGCGCTCCGAATCTGGAGGCTTTTATCGAAACACCTTGGACTGGATTTTGTAATGAGTAAATAGGGATCTTTGTATTATAGAAGATGAGATATACATGGCGAACCGTTTAGAACAAGTATCATGCCCCACAAGTCGGGTCAATGATAAAATTTGCATAAATGCGTGGAATTCCAAGGCCGTGGCAGACTCCTTCCTGACATGTCTTTGAGCCGATATGCCCCTACTCCTACGATCGAATAAATCTGATAGGGGCCATCCCAGTTAGGACCCAATTTTCCATCAGCCAGTTTCTTGGCAGCTGGAAGCACCTTCTTTAGGACCAACTCTCTCGGTGTGTAGTGGCGCAGTTGAATACGTTGATTATATGACTTGGCAAGCTGCTGCTGGTACCGCGCCATGGAAGCAAGGGCACGGTCTCTTCATTCTTTGATCAGAATCAAATCCAAAGCCAGCATCATGTCGTTTCGACCCATATCAAAAACTTGAGATTTCAGGGTTGGGTGGCCGATCTCCAGGGGTATGATCGCTTGGGTTCCAAAGCATAGAGCAAACGGCGTTTCCCCAGTAGATCACCTCGGCGTAGTTCGATGAGCCCACAACACACTCGGCAATTCTTTGACCCATTTGCCTTTAGCTTTCTCCAGCCTCTTCTTGATGCCGTCCAAGATGGTTTTATTAGAGGCTTCAGCTTGACCGTTGCTTTGTGGATAAGCTAGCGTGGAAAAGTAAGGCCGGATACCGTACTTGTTGCACAACTCTCGGTAGACGCCATAATCGAACTGGGTGCCGTTGTCTGAGATAAGTGCTCTTGGAATGCCAAATCGTGTGATGATGTTTCTCCAAACAAAACGCTTCACGTTGATATCTCGGATGTGCGTTAGCGCCTCCGCTTCTACCCATTTCGTAAAATAATCTGTCGTGACAATCAAAAGTCGCTTGTTACCCGGGGCACGAGGCAGTGGTCTGACGATATCAAGTCCCCATTGGGCGAACGGCCAAGGACTGGTTATGGAGCTTAGCTCTTCAGCAGGCAGGTGGGTCAAAGGAGAGAACTTCTGGCACTATTCACACTTTTTCACATAACATTCGGCATCTACTCTCATTGTCGGCCAGTAATACCCCTGTGTTACGGCTCAACGAGCCAAGGACTGCCCGCCAGAATGGGTGCCACAACTGCCTTCATGTATTTCAGTTAGAAGGTCCTCGACTTTGTCCAGGTGCACACATTCCAAATATGGACCAGAGAGGGATTTTTTATAAAGCCTTCCTTGCGAGGATTACCAATTTACCCTTTCTTATCATCCCGGCAAGGCTAACGTTGTAGCAGATGCATTAAGCCGCAAAAATAGAGGGATTGTTGCTAGCTTAGCCCTTAGAGAATGGAATATGATTGGAACGCTCAATGAATTTGGGGTACAGATGGAGGTTCAAGATGAAAAGGCTTACCTTGGTGCTCAAATTGCTACGCCTAAAATTTTGAGCGAGATATTAGAATCACAACAGTATGATCAGGAGGTGGCATTCATCAAGGCACGAATGGAATCTAGTGAAACCATGCCTGGTTGGGAAATTCACACAGATGGGAGTTTGAAATATCAAGGTCGAGTGTTCGTGCCGAGTGACGACTCACTAAGAGAAAAGGTACTTAAGGAATTTCACCATTCAGTATTCGCAGAACATCCAGGAGGTACTAAGATGTACCAAGACTTAAAACGCCAATATTGGTGGGGGGGGAATGAAAAAGGATATAGCCAAGTTTGTGTCTCAGTGCCTGACATGTCAACAAGTAAAGGCTGAACACCAAAGACCGGCAGGAACACTTCAACCTTTACCAATCCCGGAGTGGAAATGGGAACACATAACCATGGATTTTGGTTTCATTCCTTGATGAGATCATGTGTCGGGCTTTCCCAAGAACGCTTAAGGGGTCGGCCCGACTGTGGTTTAGTCAGCTACCGACGGACTCCATCTCTACTTTCCAGCACCTAAGTGACTTCTTTTTTAGCCACTTCATTGGTGCCCAGCGCTAGCAGCGTCCAACAACCCAACTCCTCAACATCCGTCAGACGAAGGGGGAGTCGCTGCACAGCTTCGTCACCCGCTTCAACACCGAAGCCTTGCAGGTGGCGGAAAACGATGACAAGGTCATTCTCATGGCTTTCATGGCTGGTTTACGATCATCCGATTTCCTTTTCTCCCTCTCAAAAAACCCTCCAACCTCCATGGCAACCCTCCTTTCCAAAGCCCAAAAATACATGAATGCCGAAGATTCTCTGGCCGCCCGCCAAGATTCCACAACCAAAAACCCAACCTTCAAAGAGAAGAGAAAGAAATTCGAAACCAAAACCACCCAATACACATAGCAAACACCTCAGTATATCGACCGAACCGCTCGAGCTGACCGATCGGCACCTACCCGACCGCCCAGTCAGTTTGAACGGTACACAACCCTTAACTCCCCCATGGAACAAGTCTTAAACCAGATCCAACAAGATTACAACTTGAAATGGCCACAACCCTCGCGGTCTCCTTCCAACCGGCGAGACCAATCCAAATACTGTCGTTTCCATCAGGACCATGGCCACAACACCGAGGAGTGTGTTAACCTTAAAGACCAAGTAAAAAGCTTGATATACCAGGGACACCTCAGTCGGTTCACGGCAACCCGTCCCTAGCAACGGCCAAGGACCGAACCTGCTAGGGGCAACGGCCGACACACCCCTCCCCAACAACCTGCACAACCTAACCAAGGCAATGATCGGTCCCTGCCACAACCCCGAGCAGAAGGCAACCCTGCTCCCCCGGTTGGAGAGATCAGAGTCATTGCTGGCGAACTTGCATGTGGAGGACCATCCCGTTCAACCCAGCGAGCAGAACTCAGAAAAATCAGGCAAGGCTCCGACAAAGAAGTCGCGACGTTGGATCGCCCCTTCAAACACCCCAAACAGTAGATGAAACCCATCACCTTTACGGAGGCCGATTGTACATGTAATAACCTGACCCTCTTATATGCTTTTTGGTATGCTTTCAGCCTCTTATTATGTGCATTTATGTGTTTAATGTAAAATTCCATGTGAAATTAAGTTTAATTGTGTGAATTATATGATTGTGGATTTATATCTGTTAATTAGGAGAAAAATCTGTTACAATTGCGATGTTTGAATCAGTAATTGGAAGCCTTAGAAGCTTGATAACTCGAAATTGGCTTTATAATTGTGATAAGCATGATTTTTAGATCATAATGTGAATTTTTGTAAAAATTTGATTCGGAATGATTAAATTGATTAAATTATAGTCAACTCTTAAATAACCCTCTTAAGTTCTTCACTTAGTCACTTATATGTGATAAGAGAAATATCTCCTGAGAAAAGGAGTGAGTGTAGAGAGTAAGAGCTAAGGGAGAAAAGTTCAACAAGGTGAAGATTGGGGAAAAGTGAGAAGGGTTGTAGAGATTTGAGCTTAAGGTATGTATAACCCACTTTGAATAACCTCTCTCTTGGATTTGAATAAGAATTTCTTTTGTAATCAAGTAATTAGGGTTTGTAATTAAGGTCATGAATGTGGTAATTGCTTAATTAGAAAGATGTTCTTATGATTGAGGTGTTTTGGAATTAATTTGAGTTATGTGGAGGAATTGCATCCTATTCTTTAATTGTTCATGTTGAACTCACATAGTGATACATATATACTGTTCATGTATCAAATATAACCGTCAACATAAGGGAATTGAATTGTGTATGTGAATCAAGGAAAGATTATGGCCTAAGTAGACTTGTAATTCATGTTTATTGTAGTATTACGACTTATAATTCATGATTATGGTGATGTTATGCCATTATATTGAGTTAATTGTCCCCATTTTGTGTCTTTTGATGTGTTGACCTAATTGAATACTGCCTAAATTCGAAGCTGCTCAAAACAGGGGTTCTGACCGCACGTGCAGGGTTCACTGCCGCACGTGCAGGAAGCACCACCACACGTACGGGGCTCACAGCCGCACATGCGGAAAACAGGGGAGTGCGAAGTTGGAATTCTGAAATAAATGCACGTGCGGGGCACATGTGCGGCCCACCTTCCCGCACGTGCGGCGAAGGGCCTCCGCACATGCGGCCCATGGAGAAAAATCCTTGTGTGTTTCTTTTCCTCTGTTTCACCCTCTGGGATCGCTAAAATGTGTGTTTGAAGCTTTTAAATGCTTGTAATTAATGAATGTTGAACGAATCGGTTATCGACGCAAAAAGGAAAAGGGACTAATTTATGAGTTACATGTCTGTGTAGGTCACATACAAGAAGGGACTATCGCTTCGCCACAGTATTGTGAGTAATAGTACTGTAATGATATGTTTATTTGCTGCTAATAGTTATTGTTAGCATACCGTTAATCGTGAATAAGCTATGTCTCTATATAAAGGACAATTGGAAAACTCATGTATGATATTGGACAGTGGTATACTTATGGACCTGAGGTCGTTCTGTTTTGCTATTGCTGGGCCTGAGGCCGTTCAGATATAAGTTACATTTGATGACAGTCTGAAACTGGGGGAGGTGATGACATGTCGTTGTCTCACCGACCCTAATATGATTTGAATTGATTATGACTCATAGCCTAAGGCCGAGGGAGATAGTGTACATGTCGATGTTCTACCTGCCCTCTAGTATGCAACAACTGTTGATATGTGGGCCTGAGGCCGTTCTGTATGATATGTGGGCCCGAGGCCGTTCTGTATAATATTGGGTCTGAGGCCGTTCTACATTAATATTGGGCCCAAGGCCGTTTTGGAAATGACCACGGAACAAGATCAGATATGTGAACCATGTACTTATATACGGTGTGATTTATGTTTATTCACTTGAATTACCTACATACTATTATTCACTGAGCCCTGCTCACTCCTTGTTATGTATGTCCCTGTAGGTAATCAGCTTAGAGGTCAGTCCTAGTCCAGCCCTGGCAGTTTAGCTTTTGTTAACCCCGCTGTGTCCAAGTAGTTAAATGAAGCTATTCGTTTTTGTGGAATCCCTGTCATAGCTCTTAGCGTTGGTCACCAGCCTTTTGTTAAATGTTAATGGACATGTATGACTTTATTACCGATGTTTTGGTTATACCCCAGATATAGGGTTGAGATTGTATATCTGCTTGTATAAAGTTACTACTTACGTATATGCTTCATTATATGTGGAATTATGTGATGACATATTTTGTGATCCTGGAATTTAAACACTGGCTCAATGGATGTCATTATTAAACTAATAATTGTTTCTGTTCGGGCCCCCGTATTATATAGGTTGGTCATGCTTTTGACTATTGAGTTTTGAGACCAGTTATGGGTCGGTCATGCCCAAACTTTTAAGGGCAAGTTTGGGGCGTGACAGTACAGGCATCCATTACCCTCATGACGACACCCTCGTTATCTCTGCTCTCTTGTCCAATTACAAAGTCAGACGAGTGCTTGTTGACAACGGCAGCTCTTCAGATATCATCTTCTTGAACGCCTATCGGCAGCTCAAGGTTGGGGAGGAAAGATTGTCCCCTCTCCAAACCCCACTGGTCGACTTCACGGGGGATCGGGTGACCTCCATAGGCTCCATCGATCTTTCCATCACCATCGAAGAATACCCACAACAGACCACCAAGTTACTCACTTTCCTCGTCGTCAACTGTCCCTCTGCTTATAACATCATCCTCGGCTGCACAGCCTTTAACGCTTTTCAAACTGTCACATCCACATACCATCTGGCCATGAAATTTGCTACCGACCTCGGGGTCGGCACTGTGAGGGGAGAGCAGACTGTGGCCAGAGAATGCTACGTCGCTTCACTCGAAGAGGTCAAGCTGAAGGAGGCTATGATCATCGAAGGACTCGACGTCAGAGACAAAGACGAGATAGTCAGAGGGGAACCAGTGGAAGAACTTGTTGAGGTCCCCATCAACCCCACCAACTCAACAAAAACAGCCAAGATCGGCAGCCAACTATCCTCGCAAGCCAAGGCCGACCTTACAGCCCTCCTAACCGAGCACAATGATGTGTTTGCCTAGACCCATTTCGACATGCCGAGTATCAATCCCTCTTTCATCACTCATCGTCTTAGCATTGAGCCCCATTTCCGACCCTTCCACTAGAAGCTGCATATCTTTCACCCAGAACGCAATGCCCTTATTGCTTTGAGGTAAACAAACTACTGGAGGCATGGTTTGTCAAGAACGTAGACTACCCCAGATGGCTGTCAAATGTAGTCCTGGTCCATAAAAACAACGGTAAATGGCGACTCTGCATCGACTACTCCGACTTTAATTGAGCTTGCCCCAAAGATAGTTATCCCCTCCCCCGCATAGATCTGCTTGTCGACGCCACGGCCGGACATCAGATGCTCAGTTTCGTGGACGCCTTCTCTGGCTGCAATCAAATTCTGATGCACCCGGTTGACAAGGAACACACCTCCTTCATCATAGACAGAGGAACTTACCACTATCATGTTATGCCATTCGGATTGAAAAATGTTGGAGCAACTTAGCAACGGTTGGTCAATGCTGTCTTTCACTATCAGATAGGTCGGAACATGGAAGTCTACGTCGATGACATGTTTGTCAAAAGCAAACTCTCCTCTGATCATCTGACAGACCTGCGAGAGACTTTTGAAACCCTACGTAAGTATCAAATGAAGCTGAATAAGGAGAAATGCGCCTTCAGCGTAGGATTTGGGAAGTTCTTGGGTTTTATGGTCAGTTAGCGGGGTATCGAGGCCAACCCTGAAAAGATCAAGGCCTTGATAGAAATGCAGTCACCCAGAACGGTTAAAGAGGTTCAAAGGCTTACCGGCAGAGTCGCCGCCCTCAACTGTTTGTTTCCCGCGCAACAGACAAGTGCCTCCCCTTTTTCAAAGTCCTTCGGCAGGCCTTTGAGTGGACCACCGAATCCGAAGAGGCCTTTCAACAATTGAAGCAGTGCATGGCCAACCCCGCTACTCTCTCAAGCGCTTTCGGGTGAGACCCTCTTTCTCTACTTAGCCGTATCGAACACCGCAGTCAATGCGGCCCCTATCAGGGAGGACGGCTCAGTACATTATCCAGTTTATTACATTAGTTGAGCTCTCAGGGGGGCAGAACAGAACTACCATCTGCTGGAAAAAATGGCCCTTGCCTTGGTCATAGCCTCAAGACGACTCCGACCTTATTTCCAAGCTCACTCCATAGTGGTCCTTACTGACCAACCTTTGAAGAAGGTAATGAAACAACTAGAGTTGTCCGGTAGACTTATGCAATGGTCTATCGAGCTCAGTCAATTTGAAATCTCTTACCGACCTTGAACAGCGATCAAAGGACAGGCTGTCGCCAATTTTATCTTGAAATTCACCAATCCCACTCCAACCACGCCCTTTCCGCCCAAGCAATTCAACACCGACGTAGAAGATCCCCACTCCTAGACCCTCAATGTCGATGGATCATCCTGCAAAGAAGGCAATGGGGCTGGTCTCATCCTCATCGCCCCTGAGGGCGGTTATTTCAAGTGTGCTCTCCGCTTCCTGTTCAATGCAAGCAATAATGAGGTCGAATATGAGGCCTTGATAGCAGGTCTTCGCCTAGCCAGAGACATTGGTGTAAGCCATATCCAAGTGTTCAGTGATTCCTAACTGATTGTCGGACAGATTACGGGGGAATTTGACGCAAAGAAAGACACAATGCGAGCCTACAGGGATATTGCACTCTCCCTTGTTCGCCTTTTCTACACTTTCCACATCAAACACATCCCTTGGTCAGAAAACTCCAACGCAGATGAAATGGCCCAATTAGCCTTGGCCGACCAGTCAGACCTCAACCATGGCGTCCGTCTTGAATACTTGGCCCACCCAGCTACTTCGCCAACCTAGCAAGAGGTCCACTTCCTCCAAAACAAACCTATCCCATGGGCGGCGAACATCCTTCTGTTTTTGACAAGTGGGGAGTTTCCAGACGACAAATAGCAGGCCGCCAAAGTCAGAGTCCGGTTGTCCAATTACATCCTCATCAACGGCCTACTGTACAAACATAGATTTTCACGCTCATAACTTAGGTGCCTCAGTCCTGCTCAAGCGACCTATGTGATGAGAGAAGTCCACGAGGGTGTATGTGGTAATCATTCGGGTGCCAGGTTGCTGGCCCATAAAATCCTTTGCACCGGCTACTTTTGGCCTACTCTCAACCAAGATGCCACTGAATTCGTGCTTAAGTGTGATAAATGCCAGCGCTTTGCCAACATCCCCCATGCTCCACCTACAAAACTTATTACACTCAGCAGTCCCTACCCATTTGCCAAGTGGGGCATCGACTTAGTTGGTCCATTGCCCGCCGGTAGGGGCCAAACCAAGTTCGCTGTGGTTGCCATTGATTACTTCACTAAATGGGTGGAAGCGGAACCCCTCGCCACAATCACTAAACGAAACACAACCAGATTTGTCCGGTAGTGGATCGTATGCCGATTTGGAATCCCTCAAGCCATCATCTCAGACAACGGCAAACAATTCGACAATGTCAAGTTCAGGAAATTATGTGCAGAGCTCCACATTCAGCCATGTTTCTCTTCCCCAGGTCATCCCCAAGCCAATGGGCAAGTCGAGGTCACCAACTGCTCTCTCCTGAAGATCATCAAAACTAAGTTGGAAGCCGCTAAGGGACTCTGGGCTGAGGAATTACCAAACGTACTCTGGGCCTATCGCACTACTGCCCGAACCCCTACTGGGGAGACCCCCTTTCGCTTAACATACGGCACTGAGGCGGTCATCCTAGTGGAAATCGGCCTCGCGACCCCGAGGGTTTTGCACCTGGATCCAGAACTAACCGAAGAATTGCGTCGGGCTGACTTAGACCTGATTGAAGAGCTACGAAAGACCGCTGCTGTCAGACAAGCCTCATATCAACAGAAAATGAGAACACACTACAACTGCAAAGTTCGACCGAGGGAGTTCGCAGTTGGGGACCTAGTCTTGCGCGAAGTAACTCTTGCCACCAAAAATCCCGCCGAGGGTAAGCTAGCAGCCAAATGGGAAGGACCTTACGTCGTTAAAGCCAGACCTCGCCCAGGCACTTACCGACTCCAAGACATGGAAGGCAGAGACCTCTCCCATCTGTGGAACGCCGAGCACTTGAAGCGTTATTTTCAGTAAAATGGCGTCTCCTATTTTTGTATTGATTAATTGTTGTATGTTTTTTTTGACGATCTACACACTTGTTCGTTTTTGTCCTTTCCATACATGGTGTAAACTTGTGATCAATAGGCTACGCCTTAAATGACAATGACTTTATATCTCCATTATCTGCGTTGTGTTTCAATAACGACTTGTTAACTAGAGCTCAGCCAGACTGAGTTAGCTAAAGCTTCAGTCAGACTGAGCACGAGGAGCTCAGCCTGAGTGAGTTAGCTAAAGTCTCAGCCAGACTGAACACGCGAAGCTCAGCCAGACCGAGTTAACTTAACCCTCAGTGCAACAGAGCCCTCCAAGTCTTAGTCAGAACTCGAATGAAGAATTCGGCCGGTCCATTTTCACAATTTAATATTACGACATGGTTGCCATACTTAGTTAAAATCCAAGTTCATGACCATCCATTTTCACTAGTCATACAAGTTAGCCTGTCTGCCCATTTTTAACATTTTTTACATCATGGTTTACTTACGAAATTTCATATTACTTAGCTGTTACAAACTTTCATATTACAACATGGTTTGCCCATTTTTAACATTTTTACTGATCATCCATACAAGCCAACCTGATTGCCCATTTTGACCATTTTACATCACAATTTACTTACAAGTTTCACAATTTACGCACAAGTTTCATTTTTTATATCTACTTTTTGGTAAATTCCGCTTAGTCATTTTTACCATCCCAAATTTACAACTCAAAATAACGACAACAATAATATACAAGAAAACTCGTTGTTTTATTCATAAACTTACGCTTTCATACAAATTGTTGCACAAAATTACATATAAAACAAAAAAAAAAAAAAGCACACACACAAACACAAAATTTTTACACTTAGTTACACAGATCACTCTTCCTCACTAGAGGCAAGATCTTCCTCTTCAATCCCCTCATCCAAGGGGGTCTGGGCGACGTCGTCTTCGCCTACCTTCATGAGGCTGAAGTCCACGTCCGGGAACAGCTCTTGCACCTTATGTTTGAAAGTCATCCAGCCGCTGTCGCAGAACTCGCTCATTTCGTGCTTTTAGAAGTCAGACCGCTGGAAGCTCTGGATCACTTCCTCTTCACTCCTACCTCCAGCAGCCGCTCTAGACGGCCCAGCCCCCCCATCCCCCTTCTTTGCCAAGCTACTGGCGACAGCAGCATCAATGGCCATTTGGAAGTCGATGGACCCCTTGAATTTCTCTATGGCCCCCATACACAAGTTGGGGTAAGCCGCCCTCTCAGATGCCAATTTGGCCCTCTCCTCCACCAGGGCCTTCTCCAATTCCGCGATCTGACCATCGGCCTCTTCCTTGTCCTTGACCGCCTGGTCACGTAGTTCTTCGTTGTTGGTCATGGCCTCCTCCCACCTCTCGTTGGCAGTGGTGCAGGCTTGCTGGACCTGCTCTAGCTTCCTCTTCTCGCCCGCCAACTCGAACTCTAGTGATACTGCCTTGTGGCGCTCCACTTCCAGCTCTGATTTGGTTGCGAGGAGCTCGGTACCAACTCGCTTTGCTGAGTGGCTCTGCACCAACACCAATACCTCCATGTTCTTCGCCCTTTGCGCATACTTCAACCCCTTGGCGCTTGCACTCCGAGCGGCCCTCCTCCAACCCGCTGCCTCAACCCTTAGGTTCTGCTACTGCATCTTTGCCTCTTCCAACTGGGTCCTCAGCGGCTCTACCTCCACCTTTGTGCGCGCTGCTTTATTCATCAAGGTAGTCGCCAGGGTTGCTGCCTCTATCTAGGCTGAGCAAAACCCTCTTAGGAGGTCGGCCTCCATTAACCGCGCCATCGATCGCACGGCCGCATCCTCCACCACTCCAACAAGGCGGTCGATTGCGACCTTGGCTTCCCCCCTTCTGTTGAGCGACCTGCCAACGCGCACGCGTGGTACAACGCGGTCACCAGCGTGGCACTCGTCTCTGGCTTGCTGATCCCAGTCTTCCCTTCACTGGGACTGGAGGTTACTTCTGGTGTAGGTACCACCATCGCCACCATATGGGCACTTGGGCCCAAGTGTTCTTTCAGTACTTGGGCACTTGGACCCTTGTCTTCCTTCACCACTTGGGCGGTCTCCCCTTCTGGAGCTGCCTTCACCCTTTCCTCCTTCATCTTCCCCACCATAGGGGCATCATCGCTCCCAACCTTCATCCTTTTCAAGACAAGGGCGCCTTTTTCCCTCCTCTACAGCTGCCCTCTTCTTCATTGTCTTCTTCAACACTGCATCCACCTCCTGCTTGCCTTATTGGAGGCGGCAGTGGAGCAAAGTCTATTAGCTCTTTGTCTCCCAGCGGTTTGGGATGCGGTCGGACCCGCTCCCTCATCACCAATTTAGGGGCAGGCCCCAACTGTGTCTCCTTATACTTGTCCGCTTTGGCGAATGCTCTCCTGTCTTCCGCTTACTCCGCCTTCCTCCGCGTCTCCAGCTCCTTCCTCGCCGGATCCTCTTCCATCGGCTGCGATCCTAGTCTCAGGGCAAACAGGGTTGAAGGAAGGATTAGCTCATCCCACTTCACCCCATTCTCCTCCCTCCACTCATTCACCTTCTTCACCCTGTTTTTGGCCCCCCACATCTAACTTTGGCTCCACCGATTTCGTGGGGACTTTCCATGTTGTGCGAACTCCTCTCCCACTGTTCGTTGATACATAAATTATCTCGGCCTCCACCCCTTCACCGAAGATGGAAAGCCTACCACTAGACCCCGGCCCGTCACTGCCTGCAAGGTTACCCACGTCTCCTATTGACCGAAGGCCTTGTAGCAGGAGAAGAATTCCTCCACCGTCATTGGCGACCCTCCGGTAGCCTGCGGCCTGGCGCTCGCACAAGCCATTTGTATTTTCCAAGTGTTCGGCATCAACTGCCCTGGCACCACCTCTAGCTTGTTAAGTACGTCCACCACTATTTGGGGGAGTGGTAGCCTCAGACCCCCCCGCAGTGCTTCCTCGTATAAGGTGAATTATGTTGGCCGTACATCCGACACCCTCTCCTTAGACGTGGGCAGCCTCAACTCTATTTTCGTAGGAATTTGGTACTTCCTCTGTACCTCCTCCAACTCCACCGCCGTAAATGTAGATCTGTCAGCCTTGGTGTGCCAGTGGTCCGACTCCACTTGGCTAATTGGCCTAGCAGCCGCGATTATCGTTGTTAGACAAGCCCGCGCCCCTTGCGCAGCTCCCCTCTCCTCCCTCTGCTCCGCTCGATACTGTTCTGCCAACTCCACTGCGTCGTCTTCCCCCAAAGAGTCTAGTCTCATGGTTGGCACTTCATCTCGAGCCATTCCTCCTACGTGTCTGCGTATAGCTTCGGACGCTGGCATAAGGAAGTTCGCAAAGTGTCGCAGAGGCGTTTCACACGAAACAAATGAGTTCACTTCTGGGACGTGTTGGTTTTTTGCGATAAGGTATGTAAAGCGAATAACTCCAAATGCCCACGGTTTGCCTATATTCCAAGGTTCAAGATTAAATTTCGCTAGTTTGAAAATTTTCAAAAATTTCCGCCCCCGTCTCTTCAACGCCCTATATTAGCCTATCCCTCCATTTCCTGCTAACATACCACCTACCTTATTACGGGATTGTGCCACGTTTATGACCACGATCCACTACTCTCTTCTCCTTCCTTGTCTATTCCACTTCACATCATCACGTGCCATGCCGCGCCTCGAGCCCCGCGCCCGCCATTTCCCCTTCTCACTGGGTTACCCTTCGTGGTCGGCCCTCATCTCAGTCAGCCTTCTCACTCTGTCACCCTTCTCACTCTGTCACCCTTCGCGGTTGACCCTCCTCGTAGTCGGCCTTCTGACTCGATCACCCTTCGCGATCGGCCCTCATCGCAGTCGGCCTTCTCACTCGGTCACCCTTTGCGGTCGACCCTCATCGCAGTCGGCCTCCTCACTTGGTCATCCTTCGCGCTCAACCCTACTCCCAGCCAGTCTTCTCTCACTCGACTACCCACCACCCCCGTCTTCTTTCTTATTCCCTTTGTTGGTCTGAAACTACACTTGGGAATGGGGGACTACTAACATAGGTGGGCCCATAGGGGCTTTTGGCCCACCACTTAAGGCCCAATTCATGATTCAAATACCAAAGCCTAACATCCTTGGAACCTAACGTTGCACCAACAACCAATGACATCTAAACACTTGTCAAGAGAAGAACTAGGCACATAAGCAGACAAAGATCCTGCAGAGTTATTGCACCACATATAAGCTATTAATGAGGTTCCTTGCAGCATTTATTACGATAACCCCTTCACGTCAGAACAGAACAGCCTCACCATGAACAAGGCAAGCTAGAACATAGACTTTCGGCCAACATGACAGGTCGGAGTGGACAAGGAAATGATGAACAAATGATATAAGCAGGTTTCTAAGACAAAGAGAAGGTTAAGTTCTTTATCACCATCCTATCTCTGTTTTTCGTTGATCTCTCCTCTCTAACTTGTTCGTCGAAGGGTTCGCTGGGGGACTCCCATTTCCCATTGGACTTTTGTGCATGTTTCTCAGTGGGCTCAGCGGTTGGACAGCAGTGTGGGAGGCCTGGATCAGCCCTACCCGTTCCCAAGGAACCAGTAGTATCATCAAAAACACAATTCAAAAAATAGTTACATTAACAGGAATGTAGATTAATATGCTTCCATTGGGCAGCTTGCTTCCTATGAGATTCTTCATTGTAAATATAGTGCTAAAATGTTTCTCCCCAATAGAATTGAAGAAGTTGATTTTACACTTCTTTCAGCAAAATAAAAGCGTTTGAATTTAAACATCACTAAAAATCAGTTCTATGTCAGTTAAAAATTAGTTCGGTTGAATTTCTTGCCCAAATCATCATTAAATCTATGTCATTGCCCAGATTTTGAAATTTTTTTTTTTCTAATGGATTATAGTGCTGAGAATCGCTGGAGAAAGAAGAGAAAATATTCAAAAATTCCACCCTAGCCACCGCTGTAATCGAGAGAGCAGCTAGAGATGGAGGAGAGCGAGAGAAGCCGGAGATGGAAGAGAGTGAGAGACGCCGGAGATGGAGGAGAGGAAGGATGCGGGAAACGGAGGAGAAGGGGGAGAGCAAAGCCCGATATGTTCAGTACTGTCTCCGTCTTAAAATAAAAGCCTTATTGAAAAATTTAATTTCGTACTACAATTATTGTATTTTGAAATATTAATTTTTTAAAATTATTTTTTGATAATATATTTTTTTGAGAATATTAATTGTTATAATTGTATTTTTTGTGTTGTTAATAAATTTAAAAGAATGGTAAAATGAAAATTTTATATTATTTTAATCTTTTATTTTTTTAAAAAAATTAAAATAAATTACAAATATATCTCTTGAGATTTACTTAAAATATAGATTGTTTATTGTAATTTAAAAGATTACAAACTCCCCTTTATTAGAATTATATATTTAACAAAATTAACTAAAAAATGAAATTTATAACTACTCTCCTATATAATAATAAAATTAGCTAAATTATTAATTGAAACATATTTTTAACATCATTAAAACTGTTAATTGATTTAATGATTTAATAATATAATGAGCGATTTGTTATAAAATTAGAAACTTCAGGGGGTGGAATGTAATTTTTAAAATCACAAGAAACAATTCGTATTTTAATCAAATTTCGAAAAACATATTTATAATTTACCTAAAAAATTAATATTTTAAAATAATAAAAAATTAATATTTTAAGACAAAGAAAGCATATTTTTGGGAAAATCGGTCTAGGGTCCCTCCCCCACTTTTCGTAATGGAAGAGATCCACAAAATTATGTTTTGATGTGTAAGGTCCCTCAACATATATCAGATAAATTTGACCATACCCGATCAAAACTCATCTCTCTCTCTAAACTTCTCCATTCTCACCTGTCCAGATACACGCACACGCAGAGAGCGCGAACCGTTCCGACTCCTCCCTCCGCTCCGCCACCGTCGTAGACCTCCGCGCCGCCCGGATCCGCAACCCCGATTGCTCCGTCATCGCCGATCAAGCTCAGCCGTCGCTGGCGATCCAGAGGCGTTGATATTGGACACTGGTGGCGTTGTTGTTGCTGCGAAACTCTCTGGCGATGTTGGTGCCAGAAATTCTACCATCTCTCTGTCCACAGCTCGCGTGCAACCCTCTGAGATGAGATCGGTGTATGAGAGAGATCCACCATCCGTCCATTAGAGAGGGCCAAGAACCATGAATAATATTAAAGCTGTAACTGTCCTGGTCCTCTACGTGACGATCTTGAAGGAGGCCTGATCATGTCTGCCATGGTCGAAGGTCTCCTGGGTTGTTCTGGCCTCTCATGCCTTGCTGCCAAACGTGAACATGGCTCAACTGCCAACCAATTCAAGAGAGAAAGAGAGAGAGATAAACAGAAGGTAAACATGCGTTGATGAATCTGTTTATTCATATTTTTTAAAAAATTTTTGGTGATCATTTGAATAGTCAATCTCATATTCAAAAAGAGAATTGCCCTGTTTGTTTTGGTGATCAATTCTTCTGGGTTGGGGGTGATTTTCTCTGAGTTTTAGTAAATTTCTCTGGTTTGCATCTGTGATTATTGTGTAAATGGAATGGGGAATTTCTCTGCTGAGAGGAAGGCCAGAGAAATTTTAAATTTATCTGGAGAATGGGAAGGTTACGGAAAGGTCAAAGAAATTTTCAAATTTTCTCTAAAAAATCCAGAGAAAATTTTGTTGAGATTTTCTCTATGACAAAATAGGTAGAGTTCTGCTGTTCTATTGATTTGATAAACTGGCCCAGAGAAATTCTCTCAAAGAAATTACCTTCTAACCCAGAGAAATTTACAAATGGGATTTGATGGAATTTGAACCCAGAGAAAATTGAACAAAATAAATCCAGAGAATTTCCCTTTTCTTTCCCTTCCCTCCTCACAGCAACTTCCTCCATACCTTCTCCCTTTCCTTCCAGAGAAATTCTCATTATGAGAAATTGTCTCTAGATTCATGTTTTAACTGATTCATTTTTTAATCTTCTGGTATATTACTTTGTGCATCCAAACATTTTTGAACTGATTCATTTTTCAAATCCGACACTGCAGAGAAAGAGAGAGTTGATCAGAAGCTTGCTGCCATGGTTGCGCGTGGTGTTGAGGTTGGTGTTGAACTGATTTGTCTCTGTGTTGAAACTAGAGAAATTCTCTGGATCAATCCAGAGAAATTTCAGTTCAAGCCAGAGAGTTGAACCCAGAGAAAATTAACTATGGCCTGGATGTATGTGGCCGAGTGCTCGGAGTGGTTTTCAGCTTTTTGTTCACCAAGATGAGGTGGGTAAACTAGAGTCAATCATGGATTATACTCTTGTCTTAATATAAATTATTCTTTGTGTGTGTGGAAGCTAAATTCCACTAGCAGCATCCTGGTTGTATGATTATGAATTACAAATTCTTCAATTCTGCCAAAAGATTTCGTTTAATGTTAAACATGCCAAAAGATCCATGCTTGAAACCAGAGAAGTTCTCTGGATAAGAGAAATTTCTCTGGGCCAGAATTTCTCTGACTAATTTTCTCTGGACTGAAATTTCTCTGGACCAAATTTCTCTGGCCAGAATTTCTCTGGACCAAATTTCTCTGGACTGAAATTTTTCTAGACTGAAATTTCTTTGGATCAAGGTTGAGGGACCTTAGACATTATGAAAATATTGTTGATGGACCTTAGACATTATGAAAATAATTGGTGTCCTTTATGCTCTAAAATCATAATACCAAGGACCTGAAAAAAAAATACCCCCATATTTTTTTGGGCAATAATGCATGTTCGTTTTGTATTTATTTTTTCAACAATGATTCATCCCCCCTTTTTAGGACCCCCTTTGGACCTCCTCTCTCTCTCATTGGTCACCTTTTCTTTTTCTTTTTCTTTTTTTTCCTGTTCCTCCAATCACCTCTTGCCACGTGGCAAAGGGGGTGACCCCCAAAGGGGGTCCCAACCTTTATTCTTATTTTTTCTCTCTTTAGAGAGTACGTGAGACGTGTTGCCATTACAAAACTTCTTTGAAAGGGTGGTTCAAAGTCCACGTCATTAGGTTTTGAGGTGTCACTTTGTCCCTCATTCTATTGGATTGTATTTTTTATTTTTTTTCAACTTCTATTGGATTGTATTTAGGTATGCAGTTCTATCACTGTCACACGATAATTTAAATTATTTATTTTTTATATTATAATGTATAATTTAATTATGAAAAAAAATAAATATATATAATCATTATAATTACGTAAATTTATTATATTAGTCTATTATAATACGAATTGTTTAGTTTTTATTAAATGATAGTTACCGTTCATTTTTTTAAGAGACATTTTTTCATAAATATCTTTTTATTTACGTATATTTCATTTAGTTTATATTATTTTCTTATATTTCAATAAGTCCTATAAGCGATATAATTATTGAAATATCTCTAATAATATTCACATTTTCAGTACGAATATTCCGTGATGTGAATTTTCACATTATCATATGAATGATAACATATCAATGTGAATATTCACACACCAATGTGATTGTTCACATCATCAATATGAATGTTTACATGCCAATATAAATATTCATATTGTCCATGTGAATGTTCACATGCCAATGTGAATATTCACATTGTAAAATATAAATGTTCACATCATCAAATTGATAATCGCTCAAAAAATATTTATAATGGTAAAAATATTCATAAAATACCTTAAATATGATAATTATGATTTGATAAATCAAATATTCAAATAATAGGACTTATTAGAATATAAGAATATATTATGGACTAATTAAGATACAAATACTTGAAATTTTTTTTTAATAAATCTCTTTTTTTTAATAAATAAATATCATAAATTAAAATGAATATAATTATTAAATCAATTTTACTTTTTTTTATAAATAATTTATAGGTCATGATTAAAAAATAAAAAATTCAAATTATTAACCCAGAGGCATACTATCCACAGTCCACAATCCACAATCTGTGTATGATCAGCAATTGTCTACCGTGATCAGCAATTATTGACACAGCCAAATAGTTGTTTACCATGACAGCAATTGTCATATACAAGTAAATAATTTGGATGAATTGTAATTAAGACTGAAAAAGTCTTTTTAACTTTATGCGACAATGACCCCGCACTAACAATATTTCATGTATGTACGGGGAAAACATCTTGCGCCCGTTCATGTATTTGTCACAGATATTGCACTAATTCACACGTCAACATCAAAGAGACTAAATTGTCACGCACTAATAAAGTCCTATATTTTTTTAGATCGGAAAAAATATTTTTATTATAAAATTAATAAAAAACAAGATTAATCTAATATATTAATATTATAATATTTCAATAAAAGAGAAAAATCTTTATAGAATAAAATATTCAAGTCCCTATAAAGAAAAAGAAAGTAGCCTCATAAGAGAGGGAAACAAATCTTCCAATATGTGGGTATTACAATATCTCAAAAAGAGGTAACAATTTTTATAGAAAAAAATATCCAAACTTTCATAGAGAAAGAGAAAATGCTCTCACAATGGTGAGAAACAAATCTCCATTATTATAATAATAAATTAAAGACTAAAAAAAAAAATCAAACAAAAAAAAAAATTTAGATCCAAATCGGCACCAAACTATCCAAAACTCAATTGCTCTGTAACCTTCAACTTGAAATCTAAAGCCCCACCTCCGTTGGTTAAAATATAATATCGAGGCCTTGTTTGGTAAGTGGCAATTTTAGTTAAAAAGTCAAAAAGTTTCTAAAAAATATAAAAAAGCCAACAACTTATACCAAAAAATCAATGATTCTATTTTCTCTCTACTTTTTGCACATCTTTTTGTAAAAAAAAAAAAAGAAAAAAAGTCATCCTAAACATATTATTTTTTAAAATAATATTTTAGCCAAAAAATTACTAAAAAAATCTATTCTCAAACGGGCCTGAATCTAAAAGCCTCTATTTGAACAGTAACATTGTAACATACTGCAAACATTTTACATGTGGCCTTTTAAAAATATACATAACATCCATTTTTAAAAAAGATAAACATGATAAAATAAAAATATTATAATTAGGAGGTCCACTAAAGCCTCTATCAGATGAGTGGTTTCGATCAAACTTCTCAAATTTAAATTAAAACTAACAAAAGAACTCTTAATATGGAACATCATATATATAAAATGACATAATTACCCATGCAATTATGCATCTATAAATAGGGAGCCGAGGACGTGAATTCTTCATTTTGGGGTCATCTCCAAGGAGAAAAGTTTCGTCTTCTTTTCAAGGTAAACTTTCAAGTTTCGATTATCACCCGTCGATGTTTTTCTTGACAATTAAATAATAAAATAATCAAATTCTTTTATAAGATTTTATTTTTATTTTGAATGTCAATACTGCATTCATATATAATAGTTATAATTATTTTGTTTATCATCTAATATGTTAATACTATATTAAAAATAGATATAAATAATAAGACTTATTAGAGTATTTCCATCCAAACTTTCAAAATTTATTATGTCAAATTTTTTTTTTTTTTTTAAAGATTTGGGTAACAAATTGGCATATATCAATTTGACATTGAAGCTTTCCACTTAAAACGTAAATCTATTATTCTATTATTTTTAAAATTTGAACTCCTTTATTTGAAAAAGAAAAAGAAAAGAAGAAGAAGGGTAATACCAAAAACCATGTCAACTTTTGACACGCTAGGTGAATTTCATTTGGTATGTTAAAATAGAAGTGTTAAAATGTCACAATAAATTTGACATACCAAATGAAAATACTCTTATATTAATACAATTTAACATATGAAATAATAAATAAAATATAATAAGAAAATATGATCGTCTTCACGTGATTGTTTTCTTTATGGTATTGTTTCTTCGTTTCTTCAGGCCTTGTACATCTGTATACTTTTTGTTTGAAAATTTTCGAGTTGTTTTGCAACTTGAAGTGATGAATATAAAAATTTGCACTGCCCTTATTACACTTATTTTAGTGGGTTCATTATTAATATGTCGGTGCAATCTAGGTTCATATCTGTGGAAGGACTTTCCGAAGTACCAAAAACAAAAACATCCGTGGACGGAAGTGAACCAATGGACGCCTTTCCAGCTGGATGGTTATATGATCTGGTAAGTCTTTAATTAATTTTTTTTGGGACAAATTTTACTTTACTCCTCTATAATTTACTTTATATGTGCATAACTTTATATATTTGAAAATAAAAACATAATATTACTATGATTTGTAAATTAAAGTGTATTATTAAACCCGTTAATTTCTCTTTTCAAAAAGTATAATGTACTTCAAATTTAAAAACTTCAACAACTAAAATGATATTTAACTATAATTCTCGATTAAATTTGATTTTATTATTATTATTATTATCATTATGAGACAAACAATTGAATCGATATCAGTTCTCTTTTAATGAATTATGTTCTATTTTTTTTTTTTTTTTCATTTTCCTGAATGGCTCTTAATTTGATTTATAGGGAATGGAAGATCAATGCGACATCTCAATAGATGAGTTCGATTTCCAGTCCTTCTCTCCCGAAAGCTATAAATCATCTCTCAATTCGACTGAACTTGAACAACTCGATACCAATATTTGGAACACTAGTTGTGCCACTGAAAATATAGCTCCAAATGAGTCTTCTACTCCTCCCTACTTGCTATCTTTCGCGCAATCAGACTCACCTTCGACCCATTCAGCAGAGCAATTTAATGAAAATCCCGGCTGTAGTGAAAAGCCGAAGGATCATGAGATGGTGCCTGAAGAAAATACAAACTTGTCGTATTTAAGTTCACATGGTTCGGATGATAATTCATCCGATACATTAGGAAGACGCAAGAGGACTAAAAGCGTTCGCACCTTCAGCAGGCCACCATTGCAAGCTAAAAATCATGTTGTGGCAGAAAGAAAGCGTCGAGAAAAGCTGAATCAGAAGCTCATAGCTCTCTCAGCCCTTATTCCTGGTCTAAAGAAGGTATTAGCCTCCTTTTTTTTTCTTTTTTGATTTTGTCTCAAATTGGTACAATTGATTTTAATTGTTAGCATTTTTTATACCAAGCACACACGAGTGGCATGTGTCATTCTTTTAGGTGTAAAATAGTAAATTTCATCAATTTAGTGATTTAACCTTAACTAACTCAATGATCATTTTCTTTCAAAATTTCTAATGATATCATTAATTGGATCAAATTGACTCAAAAGCTAAAATTGAGCTAATTGATATTGAAGGGACTAAAATAACAAAGTCAGTAAAATGTAGGGACTACCAGTGTAATTTATCCAAAGAAAAAGAAGAATAGGCAATAATGTAAGTGTTACATTACATTATACTTTGATGATGTTTTGTTGACAATTTTGTATGTAGATGGACAAGGCTTCTATCCTTGTAGACGCCACAAACTACATTAAACAGCTGGGAGAAAGAGTGCAGACACTAGAGCGAGAAGCCAAGAAAATAATATTGGTGGAACCAACTACACCTTCTGTGAAAAGATTTCGACTCTCTTCTACTGATATTAATGGAACTTGTTTATCGGACGACAACATTGATGGAAACTCCAACAACATTAATCAATCTCCTGAGATAGAAGCAAGAGTTTCAGACAAACATGTGCTGGTTAGGATCCACTGCAAGAAACAAGATGGTCTCATTGCTAAAATATTGAGTGAATTAGACAAGTTTTGTCTCGATGTCATTAGTAGTAGCACCATGCCATTTGGGGATACTGCCCTTGATATCACCATTATTGCTCAGGTACTTTACTTTCATCTGTCGTTAGCCAAAAATTATTATTGCAATTAAGTTGGTAGGTAATGTAAAATATTTCCACATATGAGTCATTGTTTTGAGACAAAAGGAGAGCCTAACATGTGCAATTCACCCTCACAAATGGACTTCACTTTTGTAGGTCCCATACTTTTATTTTATATTTGTTTTTTATTCAGTAAAAATGTCCATGCACTAAATTTTTAGATAAATTATAACGATATTCTTTTAGTAAAGTTAAAAATATCAAAATTGATGTTAAATGGTGTAAAAGCATACAAATAAACAAAATAAAATATATATTTTAGTATAAAATGATTGTGATTTTCTATATGATTAACGAATTACTGATGAAAATGAAATTATTAGAACTTTATCTGAACTCAATTTAATTATGTTAAACATTATATATATTTTTTAATCATAGAAAATGTGAATATAATTTATCTTACTTTTTTTATTTATTAAATGTCACTCGTGAGATTGTGACATTTGTCCATGATGCTAGGGAAAATCGTTAAATGTTTTGTTCGAAACTTCTTAATTTTACTTTCACACGTTCAAAAAGTTATAATTAAAGGTGTAAAAAAGGCACATTGGCCTGATGCACGGCCCAACCCAAGGCCCGATCTGAAACCCAACCCAAGACCCAACTCACCCACTGTCCAACATCACTTTCAAACCATTTTAGTGAGAAAAAAAATGTCAGGATTGATGTGCCAAAACATTATCATGTGATGATATTTTTAAGTTTATTGTTTTCGGGTGGGGGAGGGCAACAATATGCTTCCCCGCAACTACCCCCCAAAAAAAAAAAAAAAAAAAAAAAAAAAAGAGTTTTTCAGCATGTGATAAAATAAAACTAGTAACAAACACATCATCTGAATTAAAATTTCATACAAAAATTATGTTTTATATAAGCGTTACTCAAACTTCTATTATCTTCTCATTAAGCTAATCTACAATTTATTGTGTGCAGATGGGTGATGAATTGAAAGTGAAGGATCTTGTGAAAAACCTAAGTTCGGCTGTTCTAAAGTTTGTATGACACATGCATTAATTCTATCAATTTCACTTGGACATTGCATTTAGAGATTCCCTAATCTTTCTTGGTCGTGTCTTTGCTCTCTGATTCAATGTTCCATTGTTGTAAAAATGGCTTTTATGATGTGATGAGAAAGGGTTTTCGTGTTGGGATGGTCACTGTTGGTGAATAATGGTAGAATAATTGAATAATTAATCGATATATTTGCAGTTTAGCTATAATCCATTTTTGTATTGCTCATAGATATAAAACTAATCACAGAACGAGAATAATTCACGTTGAGTATTTTCTGTGATTCGTTCTGTATCTCTTAAACTTATTATTGTATTGGTTGATGTAATGATATACTAATTTTTTTTATACCATGCACAAATGAAGGATGGATTTTGCATGAAAGCTAAGGATATTGAGGACAACCTAAGATTATCTCTAGCGAAGTTCCTGTGACAGACACGTAAACAAGTTCACTTTCCACTCTGAAGATTGTTGTCTTCAATTTTTCGCGTTCCCTTGAACTTCTAACAAAATAAATTTGTTTACTCACTATTAAAAATGTGTGAATAAACTACAAATTATCCTTGATCTAAAACAGTGAGCGTTATATCTAAAAAGTAGATTCATTTTACTTAAAATTATGGTTCTCACTGTTTTTGATCTATAAAAATTTGTATTTTATTCATGGACTAGCTAAGTATGTAAACAAAATTCAACATAATCAATAAAATTTTGAAAATTAATGAAATGTAACTTTTTTATTCATGGACGTTTTTTTCTTTTTTCTTTTTAGCCCCTCCGAGTTATCTTTCACTTTCTTGGCTTTGTCGATTATTGATGCGAGCTTCCATTATTAATAAAAATAGTTTATTTCTATTAACTTTTTGTAACAAGATTAAGTTTAATTTTGTTGGGTCAGGGAGAGCCATAGATTGATGCAAATAAACATACACAAGAGAGAAATACGGAGTTTACGTGGTTCGGTAATAACCTATATGCACGGGCAGTGCAAATTCTATATATTTTGGAGAGATACAAATTCATTCAGTGTTTCCTCACCACTCACTTCTTCTTCAATTTAATGTTTGCATACAAAATACAATTCCTTGCTTCTCTATTTATAGAGTTTCTTCAAAGGGTGAGATGTGTAGGTAGTGACGGAAATTTCACCGCGTTTTGGATGTGTTCGGGAAGCTTCAAGGTGCTTCAATTGTTGACCTTCAGGAGGTTGAACTCAAGATGAACTTCTTCTTTTGGAGTCTTCTGGTTTGGTCTTCACAAGAGAAACCAAGCTTCTCTTCTTCTTTCTTAATGGTGAAGTAGAGGGAAGAGAAATTGAGCCAATTAACCCACAATTCTCCACCTTGGCGAAAAATTCTTCATCCAAACTATATAATGAGCAATCAACGCTACCATGCATCCGAAGGTGCTTACATGTGCTCCAAATGGATTAAGCCCAAACATTGTTTGAACTTAACTCCAGCTCTGTTCTTCTTCTACTGGGTTTTCTTCTGCTGGGAGAGATGCACTGTGCTTCTAACCCTAACCCTCTCTTGGGGGTTCTCTGTCCCAAGAGTCTTCTTATGTGCAACCGTAACATGATCAAACCGATCATACTATGTCATGGTGATTGCTTCATTCTGTAGAGGGATTTCTTCTTTCCAATAAATTTTTTCTTTCCAGCTACTCGAAACCTTCCAGGCTAAGATAAGAAAATTTATTCATTCAAATCACCATCTTCTTGATGAATTTTCATTTGCAGCCGATTACCTTTTTCCTGTTTAGTAATTGTTCCATATCCTAAGTCTAATTCTTGTCCAGATTCTGTACTTCTTCTCCTTTAGCTAGTTGTTCTTGTTTGGGATTCTTCTTGGTTGCTTCAGCTGTTGAGATATCATTCCCAATTGCTGGAAATGCATAAGATATGATATTCGCATATCTAGCTGGTTTTCTAGTCTCTCTATTCAACTTCCTCGTAGCAATAGACTCTAATTGATGCGATACTGTTATGACTGGTTCTTCTTCAATTGCACCTTCTTCAATTCGTTCTTCTAAGTCTACTGTTGCATCAAACTCCACCTGCTGCGTTCCAATGGCTTTATTTTGTTTATTAGAGTCTTTAGGCTTGAGTTGCTTAAGCATTTCAAACTCATTAAATGTGACATCTCAGCTAACTATGACCTTCTTCGATTCAGGGCACTAAAGCCTGTACCCTTTTTTTTCACAACTAAAGCCCAAGAATACTCATTTCTTGGCTTTAGGATCAAGCTTACTTCTTTGCACATGATAGTAAGCCGGACTACCAAATATATGCAATTGATCATAATCATTGGCATGAGTACTGAACCATACCTTCAAAGATGTTTTTCCTTCATTTGCAGCAATCGATAGACAATTGAAAAGGCGGTGGGCATATGTCACAGCTTCAGCCCAAAGTTGCTTGCCTAAACCGGATTGAGCAAGCATACAACGCACCTTTTCCAATGGAGTATTGTTCTTCTGTTCTACCATTTCATACTATTGTGGAGTTCGTCTTTTAGTGATGCGATGTACTCTACCTTCTTTTTGACAGAGTTCTTTCAACGGATCAGTAATGTTCTTTCCACCATTGTCTGATCTTAAGGTCTTCAATTTTCTGCTAGGCTGGTTTTCCATCATCTTCTTCCATGTTGTGAAGATGTTCACAACTTCATTGTTTTCTTCATAATGTACACCCAAACACGATGAGAATATTCTTCAATAGATGTGACAAAACAATGTTTACCTACTTTCCATATTTTCTTCCTTACAATGTTCTACTTCTCTCGAACTTAACTTTAGTCTTCGTGCAATCTGTGTCAACTTTGTCAACTTTTTCATTCTTTCTACTATTGGTGGCTGCTCCACTTACAATTGTACTCCCTTGCAAGAAGTACAAATCCTTCTCCTTGTTTCCTTTCATCATGACCCGAGTTCCCGACACTACTATGAGATCTCCACCTTCCAAGGTAATCTCGAAACCTTTTGGATGCTAAAATGCCCAGCGAGATGAGATTCTTCTTCAATTCTGGTACATACTAGACTCAGAGCTCGAACTATTCCATTATGCAACTTCAGTTGGATGCTTCCTATTCCTATTGTCTCATAAACGGCATCGTTACCCATAAGAACTGTTCCACTATCTAACTTTCCAAAGTTAGAAAGCCAGTCCTGATTAGGACACATATGGAAAGTACATCTAGAATCCATAATCCATTTATCAAAATGGCACGAAAACAATGGAGCAATACAAACACAATCTGAATCTTCATTCTCCTGAACAAGGCTGACTATAGATGTCTCATTGTCATTATTCTTCGGACAATCATCTTTCTAGTATCCTTTCTTTCGATAAAGGGTACATTCATCTATAGCGAGTATTATTCTGGTTGACTGTTCTTTACACATGGAGCAGGATCTATTTTTGCTGCTTCTGCATGACCCCTCTCAGATTGCTTCTTATTTTCCAATTTTTCTCGTACAACTAAGGCTCCACCTGATGTGTCTTGATAATTTTCATGACCCGAACCCACCCCCAAGGGTTAAGGACATAACCAGCCAGTAATCATGAGATTACCTACGGTCTCAAACCAAACTGGACATAACTCGTCAGAGTAAAGGGGCCAAACGGAAGCAAAATTTAAAACTTTGTCCATAGAGCTGTGCTTACATGGCATGTCATAACAAACCATACACGTACATGTTAATAATTCACTTCAAAAAATATAGTAGCATAAGGTTCTATACAGACAGGATCATATAAGTCTAAGTCAACCCATGAAAACTATATACAACAGATTCAAAGTCTTCGCCAACATGACAAAATATAAATACATAACAAAAGGAGAAGACGAGTCTCATGCGTAAGACGCAAGGGCTGACTCTTCAAAACCTTGGTTGTTCCACACAGACTTCACTGAGGCTGGGTTTGGATCTCTCTTGGCTCACCTACAAACACATGAATGAGCGTGAGCGAAAGCCCAGTGAATAATATCAATTGCAGAAGATGCATTAGAATAATATATATCGGACGGCCTTAGGCCCAATTCATATTTCTATTTGGTATATATAAATAGCTATAGATCAAGTGACTTTGGTTCCAAACACTTCGGACGCCTCGTGCCCAATCCATTCATGCCAAACTGGCCTTTGGCCCATTTGTCTTTCATTCATGTCAGACTGGCCTCTGGCCCATTCATTCTTTCATTCAGATCATACTGGCCTCTAGCCCATTCATTCTATCATTCAGATCGTACTGGCCTCTGGCCCATTCATTCTTTCATTCAGATCATACTGGCCTCTAGCCCATTCATTCTATCATTCAGATCGTACTGGCCTCTGGCCCATTCATTCCATCGTTCAAATCATACTGGCCTCTGGCCCATTCATTCATTTATGTCAGACTGGCCTTCGGCCCATTCATTCATTCATTCATTCGTGTCAAACTAGCCTTTGGCCCATTCATACTTTCATGTCAAACTGACATTTGGCCCATTCATACTTTCATGTCAAACTGGCCTTTGGCCCATTCATTTGGTATAGCAAACATTGTCCACCAATCAAATTAACAAACTTATAAACTTACATAGAAGTAAGCAATTGGACAACAACATATTTCAGATATCTTTGTCAAGATATTACTCACAGTGATCGGTTGGCTGATTTGCCCTGGAGTTTGACCCCACACATCACATAACACATACGGGTCACAAATGATTCAATCCGTTCTTAATTCACATATTCCTCTTTAGGCTTCTTTCTTAGCCTTCTAACTCATTTACAATGCTCAATGTATGCCTAAGAGTACTTAGAAGTGAAAGAGAACAGAAAACGAAACACAGAATGCCTTTTCAAAATTTCAGGAAACAGGGTTTCCGCTCGAGCGTGGACTTCCCCGCTCGAGCGGACCCATGAGGTCTGCAAAAGTACTGGTTACATCGATTTCACGCTCGAGCGTAAAGTCGGGCGCTCGAACATAAGGCCTCACTACATGGCTCCCCGCTCGAGCGTGAACTCCTCCGCTCGAGTGGACGTCATGTCTGCAGAAAATGCTGGAGCTCGTATTTCCCGCTCGAGCGGCGGTTCCTCTGCTCGAGCGGACATCATAAATTATGGGTTTTCGAGAATGGTTCTTGAGCTCGAATTCAACCTCCAAACCAACATTTCTTGCATATGATGGCTCAAACTTAACATATACACATACAAACATGGCACCAACACCAAATTACAACATTATGAGGCTCAATTCCATGAATCACTTACATGCATGACTCAAATTATCCCAAACTCATCACCAACATGCTAAATTCAAACATTCAAGACACACACCTCCATGATTTGCACATGCATGTGGGAGATACTCATTATTCTCAACTTAATTAGTGAACAGATGGTCAAATACATGGACTTCAACCAAAATTCAACATGGATTACACACTTTATGCTCAAATATGGAAATTTATAGCAATTTCTTACATGCATGCACTTATTGACTTCAAATTCAACAAATACAACACAACTCTTGCTCTTGATCACCATTCAACTTCAAATTCACAAAATTACAAAATTAAACTCATGAATTCATAATCAATTACTCACCTAGAAGCTCAATCTTCCCAAAGTATGGTCAAATCTTGAGTTGGTCTTCAAATTATTCAAGCTTCAATGATCAAACTTCAATCTCCTACCCTCTCTCTCTCTCTAGCTGAACCACCCTCTCTCTTCTTAGAGTTAAAATCAGCCAAATTGAAGCTAAAGAGGAGAATTGAGTGTGTAGTGCCCTTTTTATATAAGTCCCACTAATCATAATGATTAATATTAAACAATTGAGCATTAATCCATTAATTTAATCTAATTAATTCGATCCGAATAAATGTTCAATTAAATTTCACCGTAGGCTCTAAAAATTATGTCAATCACAATGGCATAATCAATTTCGGGTTTCGTGGCCGATAAGGCCTCCAATTTAAATTCCAAAGCAGATAATCAAACAGATATTCCTACGGTGAATAGATAGAAATTCAAAACCACATATTTTCACATAATGGCACATAAAATCATATCAAACACATAATCACATTCGTAATATGGACCAATTAACATAATACGAAACAGGGTTATCACAATAATGGGCCTTCTTATCCTTCTTCTGGTACTCATTGTTAACCAATGTGTCAGACGCATCTTCAAACTTGATTTCTTACTTCCTATAGAGCAGTATGGTAATCAAGTGCGTATATTCATTTGGTAAGGAATTCAGCAGCAATAAAGCCTTGTCTTCATCTTTAACTTCAACATTCAAATTGAGTAGATTGGCAAGAATCTTGTTAAAGTCATTCAAGTGTTCAAACATTGAACTTCTTTCTTTATACTAAAATCGGAAAAGTTTATTCTTCAAGTATAATCGATTCTCTATGCTTTTCGTCATGTGCTTGTCCTCCAACTTCTTCCAGAGATCTTTGGTATTCGAATCCTTCATGACAGAATACTCTTGATCTTTTGCAAGACATAACCGGATGGTACCACAAGCTAGCCAGTTGATCTTGTTTCAATTTTTGTCGAACATTTCTGTAGGTTTGTCCTCCAAAGCAATATCCAATTCTTGTTGGATAAGCACGTCTAAGACTTTGCATTGCTACATGCCGAAGTTGTTTCTTCTATCGAATTTTTTAACCTCAAACTTGGCATTGGAGATTGAACTCATTTTTCCTTGGTTACTTGATGAAGGTATTTCTTCAGTCATTCTTTTTCAAAATTCTGAAACCACCAAAAAAGCCTTTCTTCGTTGACGGCTAAGACAATTTGAAATACAAACACCTCTGACAACCTTGTAAAATTTGGATCTGAATATGAAGAAATGGATAATGCGGTTAAGTCCGGAATGGTAGATTTAGTTAGGGACTACTCTTCCTACGTCAAAAAGCAACCTAAAAGTGCTCTCAAAACTGACCAAAACTTTTCAGAGAATATTTTGTTATTCAAGAAAATATTCCATCATAGAGAGAATATTTCGTTTCTGATTGGCCTGCTGAGGTGGCAGTCAAACCTGCTGATGTGACAACTGACATGGCGCGTTGACCAAACTGGTAGTGATTACGTGGCAGCGACACATGGCGCTGACCTGGCGACATGTGGAGCTGACGCGTGGCAGATTAGCGGCAGCGCGGTGACTCGACTCGACTCAGTTTCATGTGGATAACGTCATCAACTGGTGGCGTGACGTCAGCGATCGATAGCAAAATGAATTCAGTGTTTGGTTCTCCTCGGGACGACCCATGGCGCGTGTGTTCTAGTGGCGCCGCACATGAGAACGGCGTCAGGAGGCACATAGGGCACGTGTGGGCAGCTCCGTTGTCCTTTTTCGACTCTTTTTTTTTTTTTTTTTTTTTTTTTCTCTGTGTGCTCTTCTCGTCAAGAGCTTCAACCTGGTGTGATCAAAAGTGGATATCAACCACTTTGAAATCTGAACAATTTTGAAAAATGTCCCCTGTTTCACTGAAAATTAGCCCAATTGAGCTTTCGTACCACTTGTTGAGTTAGGGAGAGTCACAGATTGAGGCAAACAAATACACACACAATAGAAAAACACAGAGTTTACATGATTCGGTAATAGCCTACATCCACGGGCAGTGAAAATTCTATATATTTTGAAGAGATACAAATTCACTCAGTGTTTCCTCGCCACTCTCTTTTTCTTCAATTTAATGTTTACATACAAAATACAATTCCTTACCTCTCTATTTATAGAGTTTCTTCAGAGGGTGAGATGCGCAGGCAGTGATGGAAATTTCATTGTGTTTTGAACACGTTCGGGAAGCTTCAAGGTGCCTCTATCGTTGACCTTCAGGAGGTTGAACTCAAGATGAACTTCTTCTTCAAGAGTCTTCTGGTTTGGTCTTCACAAAAGAAGCCAAACTTCTTTTTTTTTTTTTTTTTCTTTCTTAATGGTGAAGTAGAGGGAAGAGAAATTGAGCCAATTTCCCCGCAAATTCAAATATATGCTAGAAAGGTGTTTAATGTTGAAATGATAGCTACAGCTTCAAATTTCAATAATTGGTTGATTTGTAAATAAAATGTTTTTAATTCTGTATTGTGTGGTGTTGGACTAGAAAAAATGAGGAAAAATCATTTCATTTAGGTATTGTCCGGCATGATTAAAAAAGTTATTTTCTGGTTAAATAAGTTATTAAATATATATATATATATATTTGGTCTTGAGATTAAAAAAAAAAAAATAGTTAAAATGTTTAAAAAAACAACTTTTGCCCTAACAAAATGTAATTATTTTGTTACCAATAACAAAATTTTAATTTTTTTCCCTCCTAAATTAGTTATTAGTTATTTTCAAAACTTCTTAGAAAATAGAATGTTAAAATCTAATCAAATAGAGCTTAGTTTTTTTAGATTCTAAAAAAAAAAAAACATTACACTATTTTAGGGAATTATCTAGTTGGCTTCCAACTAGAAAGGTGTGGTTGGATTTGGTGGGCTCACTTTGGATTAATTTTAGTGAAGTGATATATTTCAACTGGTAAAATACTTTTGAGTCATGTAAAGAAATAATATTAATCAAATATAATTATATGATCAAATTATAATTATTTTTAAAGATGAGTTTCATGTATTATTTTAAGACAAATTGATCTATCATGTCACTATTGACTTCGTTCTTCTTATGCATGAATTAGAGAGCAAAGACACAAGATATACGTATATTTTGAATATGTAAATAGTCAATTCAACGTGTAAAAAATAAGTTGTTTAAATATTGAAATATGTTTGTAGACCAGGACTACTGATGTTCAACCACACCTCTCCAACTGGAGAGAATCTATTCGTATTTTCATTTTATTTTTTCAACCTATATAATCTCGAAAGCATGTGGCGTTTCGATTTTGGAGATTTTTAAGGATAGACCACCAAACCAGCACAAAAAACGACAATAAAAACTCATGGGCTGTTTTTGGAGCATGATAGATAGATTAATATGTTACTATTACGTGGTTGTTTGGAATTATTTAGGACACTCGCTCTAAAAATTTAAATTGTAATTTTATTTAGTTAAAAATTCAAATGTTAAAATATTTTGTTAAACAAAAATAATTAAAATAGGAAAATGTTATAAGCTTTAAATTTTTTATGAAATAAATGATCAAATGATCAAATGTCTCACATGATATAGAGTTTATAAAATTACAAATCCCACTCATACGAGATATTTAAACATTTAGATAGTAAAAAAATTAATATTCTTAATATTATCGTTATTTATTTATGCCATTAGATCTCCGAATCTAACCTTAGATTTGATAATGATGTCATCTAATCTAGGAATTCCCAAGTACGTTTTTCTTTTCAAAAAAAAAAAAAAACAGAAAAGAAAAAAGACAACAAAAATAAACCCAACTTTGAGGCACATAAAACATCACATGCTTCCCAGCTATGATTTCTTATTAATATTTTTCTTGTATGATAGGGTATATTCTCTTTTAGCTTTATGTAATACATATTGAGGGAATGTTTGTTTGGACGGATTGAATAAAAAGTTATTGTAATTTATTAGACTGTTAGTTATAAGATATATTATTCTCAAATTATTTAGTTTGATTGGATTTATATTTTATGTTTCTTTAGTCATAGGATTAAATGTCTGAATTGGACTATTCTATTAAATCCTATATTTGTTTGGTTGTTTAGTCATAAGATTAAATGTCTGGATTGGATTATTGTATTGAATATTATTTTTGTTTGGAATATTATGGAGAAGGATAAATGTTTAAAGGATTATTTTGCCTTTTTGAATTATTTACTAAATAATAGGAATATTAAATCTGAATTATAAATTTTATTTAGTTTTTTACTAGAACTTTTAAAAAAGTAAAAAAATACAATATGAATAAAAATTACATAAATTTATTTTAATTTGTAGTTGAGATTTTTAAATTTTATTTTACCTTACTAAGTATAATTAATACCATATGATTATTAAAATAAATAATTTAATAAAGTATAAATAATTTAATAAATAAATTTTATTTTTAAAAAGATATTAAATAGTAGAGGGTCAAAAATATAATTTCACTACCTAATCTTATGGGATGAGTTATCCTATGGATGGGAAATGTTTGGGGACTCGAATTGTGAGGCTCGAATGCATCGACTTCCTCTCTTTTTCTTTTTCTTTTTTAATTTGTTGGGTTGTGTTGGCTTGGTTGTTGTTGTTGTTGTTGTTGTTGTTTTTTTTTTTTTTGGAATGATGGTTATGTGTAGGTGTAACAATCTCGACCTGTGATTATTTAATAAACTTTACTTAAAAATGCTTAATAAGTAATTATGATGGAAATATGTATTAATTATGTGTTATATGTTTTATATGTTGTTGTATCTGTCGGTCGTAGAAATATCTGTCTGTGTTTCTGTTTCATTATGCGAATTGAAAGCCTTATTGGCGTCCAAATGCAAAATTGACTCCGTTTATGTGTTATTTATAGTTTTTAGAATTTTATAGTAAGTTTAATTGGATTCTGATTTGGATTCAAATATTTAGAATAAAATAATACCGATTGATTGGCCTTAAGCCAAGCTTAATTAAGCCCCACTAATCAAGCCTATATAAAGTTTAAGTTTAGGGATGAGTAAGGAATCTGTGAAATTCGTAATCCGATCCGATCCAGTCCAATTCAGTGGGTTTAGATTGATATTTTGAATCCATGGTTCAGTTCCCGATTGAAAAATTAAAAATCCGTAGTCCACGGATCGGTTCCGGATTGAGCCCCACGATTACCGATCCGGACCGTATACAAATAGCCTATATTTATATTATATACCATCTTGCATAGTATCTTCTCTTATTCCATATAAAATCTAAACCCACATAGTATCTTCTTTTATTACATTTGTTTGTTAGTTTTTAGTTTTAATTTATAATGGTTTAAATACTTACGCTAGAAGCAGTTTTTTATGGTTGTTTAAATTCTAGAACAATATGTCGCTATTTAGGAAAGGCATGTTGCTATTGTGAAACTAATATGATGCTTGTTTATATTTTTATAAAATTAAAATGTTCTATATATATATATTTGTTATTTAATTATGTGAATCCGTGATCCTAAACCGATTCAATTCATGTTTAAATGGATTGGTTCGGATTGGTTTCACGATTTAAACGGATTGGATTGGTTCAATTTTTTCAAGAACCGTATATAACGTATTGGTCCGATTTTACCCCAATCTGAACCAATTTGGACTATGCTCACCCCCTACTTAAGTTTATTTTAGAACATCACACACTCTCATTTCATCATTTTTGAGACACCAACATGAAAAAGAAGAGAGAGTGAAGAAAAGATTGTAATCAAGAGAGGAAATGAGAGAATTTGGAAGGAAACTGGAAATTGGCCTCCTAGCTCAAAGAATTGGACATCTAGAGCACAATTGAGCCTTCAAGGTAAGAATCCAACCTAGGAACTAAGTGTTTGAGTCATCAAGAGCATGAATTCAAGAGAATCAAGTTGATTAATGCAAGAATTAAGTTAATGAGGTAGGGAAGAAGACCATATCATGCATGCATACATTTTCATCTCATTTTGAGTTTGAATTTTAAACAATTCTCACATGCACGAGATTTTTGTTGAAGGACTTGAAAGATTTTTCATGTTTTTATACTTTTCACTGCATGAATTTATGTTTTGAGAAGGAGAGATTTCAATTCCATACATGCAAGTTATCTATATATATAGATATGGGTTTCAAGTTCACTTTTGGAATAATTGACTTGCTTTTGAGCTTTGATTTTGCTAAATGATTTGTAATTCATGAAACTCTATGATTTTCTACACGTTTTTCTCAAGTTTTGGGACTCAAAGGATGTGTTTTTAAGCTTTAAATTTGAGTTTTGAACTTGGGAAACAAATCTGAAAATTCTAGAATTTACACTCTTCGCTCGAATGGTGAAGTCTGCTCTCAAGTGAAGGATGTGAGCTCCTACTACTTTTGCAGAGTTGAGGGTTGGCTTGAGCGACAAGATCTACACTCGAGTGACCACTCTTATTTTTGAGCTTTGGCTCCAGCGACCAAAAGTTGTGTTCAAGCGTAAAATGCAAGCTCGCAGAAGTTTTACAGACCAAGGGGTCCGTTTGAGCGACCAAAGTTGCGTTCGAATGAACTGCCCTGTTTTAGAAGTTTTAACAAGTGTTTTCCATGTATGTTTTGGCATCCTCATTACATCATAAGTATTCCTAAGCCTTAATTAAGACATGATAATGAGGTTAAGAGTTAGAAACGCACGTTAAGAAAGAAGAATGATAAGTCAAGCACTTTTGGGACAAATGTTCAAGTGTATTTGTCACGTGTTTGTATTGGTCACATGTTAGCACTGCCTGATCAGTTTGTTCTATCCACGTGATCTATTCTTCCATTGGAACTATCTGTGAGTAACAATTCTGTAAAGTTATTTTTAGTTATAAATATTTTTTGACTAAAATGATATGATCAGTTTTCTGAAATGTTATTTATGAATCATAAATGAATGTCCATTTTTCTGAAATGTATTTGTGGCATTTTTAGTTCACGTGGCCGTTGTCAAGGGATAACAATACCGTGGTCTACATTCATGTGGCCCTCGCTCGGAAGGATAATAATACCGTGGCCAATATGCACATGGCACTTGCCTAGCGATAACAATATCATGGTCTATGTTCATGTGGCCCATGCCCAGAGGTAATAATACCGAGGCCTATGTTCACGTAGCCTTCGTCTGGGAGTAACAATACCATGGCTATATATGCACAAAGATGTTGACCTTTATAGTCGTCGGTACCGACGATGTACGTGGGTCTTTATGACCAATCTGAACTGTTAGCTAATGGATGTACCACGTATAACTGTTTATGAAATTTGTATAAGTATATGAATCTGAATCTGTTTCTGATATGAGCTTTGATTTTTGAATTTGTGATAGACATCATTCCTAAACCCTTTATTTTGTCGTTATTCACTAGGCTCCAGCTCACTGTATTATTTATGTACGTAGGTGATCAGGTGTGAGACCAAACTTAAGCTGTTGCCTGGAATTATGTTTTGTCAAGCTAACCATAGTGCCTCTCGAAGAGGTTCCTAAGTGTCTCAAGCATTCAAATAAAGTGCACGCGGTATTTGTTTTATCTTTTATCTTTTCTCTTTTGGGATAAGACTTTTGTTTAGACTATATAAAGGGCTAAGTCCCGTTTTGCTTTATCCCTTTTTGGGTGATGTATGACTGATGTATACATGACATCACATATATGTGAATATAAGTTTTAAATTTTCTATCCCATATATGTTTGCATAACTCTATAGACATTATATGCTTGTATAATTGCTTCCACTAGCCCCTTATTTTGTTAATTTGTTTAGAGGCTTTTGGTAATCCCAAGATTACTGGTCGATTACGATGCTAAATCTATAGGGGCGAGTTTAGGTCGTGACAATAGGGATGTGCCAAAAAATTAGACACCCTGCACCAACTCAGCCTGTGTGGTTTGATAAGGTGAGTGAGTTGGGTTGGACTGATTGAATGATAAAATTGACTGATCAGTTAGGCTGCTGGTTAAAATTTGTTAATTATATATAATTTTGTATGAGTCCTTACTATATTTTTATTTTAATTAGCAGAGTCTCGTACAAAATTATATGGAATTAACAAATTTTGACCAACAGCTTAACTGATTAGTTAATTTTATCACCCAACTAGTCTAACCCAGGCTGAATTGGTGCGGAATGTCTAGTTTTTTTACACATCCCTACACACATCACCCTTAAAAAAAAAAAAAAAAAAAAAAAAAAAAAAAAAAAAAACCAACTCCAACTCCAACTCCAACTCCAACTCCAACACCAACAAATAAAAGAAAAAAAAGAAAAAAGAACAGAAAGTGAAGAGAGAGGAATTGTTGAGGCATTCGAGCCTCGACAATTCGAGGCCCCTAGCATCGCTGTCTATGGATTGTGTCCCACGCCCCATGGGATAAAACAATTCCATAAATTTGGGATTCATAGTCCGAATTAACTATTAGTTTTGTTCAAAAATTTTGAATCAAACAACAGACTATTAGTCTAGATGAACTATTAGTCATATCCCATACTCGAATCCTTACAAACAAATTATATTAATACGTTTTTTTATCTTTTTATTTTTTTAGTTACATTATTTTTTTATTACTTTTTGTATATTCTTTTGTAAATAAAATAAAAAAAAAACTTACTTAAATTATGAGAAAATTGATGATAAATTCAATTGAAAGAGTGTTTAATACATTAAATTAAGTAGATATTTTTTGTTGGCAAAATATTCACGTTTTGTAAAATAGTTCGATAAAAAATCCTATAAGACATTTTGTTTCTAATTTTACTTTTGACTTTTTTTTTATCTATTTGACTTTTTATTGACTATCTGCTCAAATTTTTCACTCTATCTGTTCAATTTTTTAACCTGTTCCATTCAAATTTCCCTTATCTGCTTAAAAATATTTGTCCAAATAAAATCCTATCTATCTAATTTTTTATCTGTCTGTTCAATTTTCCACCCTATTTAAACAGATCTATCATCTTATCTATTTATTCAAATTTTTGACTATCTGTTTAATTTTTTTTTCCTATCAAATTTTTTGAACCTATCTGTTCAATTTTTTTTTTAATCTATCTATTTAAATTTTATCTGTACAAATATTCTGTTCAAACTTTTATCTGTCCAAAATGTTTTTAAATTTTTGTTTTTTTTCTAGCCAATGAAAATATCTATTCGATTTTGTTAGATCTACTATCTGTTGATATTCTTTCTCTCCCCACGTTTTTCTCTATCTGTACTAAGCTTCTCAGATTCTGTTTTAGAGCCATTTCAACAAACACTTGGAGCTCCATACCAGATCCACCAATCTTGTGCAATGATCAAATACATACACACAGCAAAATAACAAAATTCAAAATAATAATAATAATAGAAGTTTACACAATTGTATATGAAGTTGGAATTCTCAACCTATCTGTACTAATGGAAGTTTACACATATATCAAAGCTCTAAAAATCTTCAAGCAATACAACAATATTTTCAACACACCGTTCAAATTTTTTTTTTCCCTTAAATAAAATTGATAGATCTGTTCAAACCAAATATTATGTTAAAAAAAAAAAAAGAAAAAAAAAAAGATAGATATGTTTGGCTTTGTTTTCATCTACAACAACAATGATCTAAACTTAAATAATAATAAGAAAAGAGGGATAATCAGATCCGAGAGAGGAGGAGAGAGAGACGAGTCTAGATCTGTTCAATATACATGAAAAAAGAAAGAAAGAAAGATCCATAACCAGAATCACTGCTCCCAAAAATGGCCCCAAAACCAAAAACCCTAACCTCCTATTCATCATCATCAATAGATCAGACCTCTGCAGACGGAGCTGATCTCAGATCTGTGTTCTTCAACACAAATTAGTGTGTACATATATATGAAACAGATTTTAGCTCATATATACAGATCTGAGCATGAGAGAGAGAGAGAGAGAGAGAGAGAGAGAGAGATCCACGACGTTGAAGGAGGAGGAGGCTGTGGCGGATCTCGATCGGTGGCGGGGACATATATCGTTCCTGTAAAAAATAAATAAATAAATAAATAAAATCTGTAAAGTTACTATTATTACTTGAACAATTGTTTATATATATATAGATATAAATATAAATATATACCTGTAACATCATGGTGGCTGGGAGACCTAGAGGTAACAAATGATCTTGATTTCGATTTCCAGTTCTTCGCCGCGAGAGAGAGAAAGAGAGAGAGAGAGAGAGAGAGAGAGAGAGAGAGAGTGAAATGTTTTGATTTGGTTTGGTTAGGGTGAAGGTAGTGGTGGTGGTGAGAGGACTGGAGGCGGCGAGGCGAGGCGAGGCGGTGGGCGGCGAGGTTGGAGAGGAGGGAGAGGAAAAGAGAGTGTTTTGATTTTTGTGGTGATTCGTCTGGGTTCGTATATATAGAGGATATTTTGAGGGTAAGGTTAAGAAAATTAAAGTTCTTATTAAATAAATGACTAAATTTTATAAAATAAATACTTCATCATAGAAATTATAATATTAAAAGGAGAAAATTAGGATACGTCTCAAAGGTATCCGTTGTTTTCAATAATTAATTATTATTTTAAATTTATTTGAGTTAGTTTTTACTCATAAATTATAAATAAAAATTACTCATATTAACATAATTTAATATTAAAATAATATATTATGGACACTCCATTTTTGACCGTCCACAAGGCTCGAGCGTTTTGTCCGATACACTAGATGATGAAAGTGGAATTGTGCGTGGTTCGAGGTCTCAATGAAGGAGCTTTGTTTAAGTTTCAAAACAACCTCAAACCTTCCATATTTCCACTGATTATACCCAAGAAATCCATTTTTACACCTTGTGCCATTCTATGCTGAGACTGAAACAGAAAAAATAGGGGAGCATATTAAGGCCCGGTTGTGCCTCAGTGAGGGCTGGCCGTGGCTATTGAGGACTGATCGGGCCTTGGTAGCGAGAAACACTGTTTTGGGCTGGAGGTCGCCAGTTGTCCATTTTTGAAGATATTTATGATATTTCTTGCTCAAATTTTATAAAAATGATCATATATCTCTGTTTTGAGGGTTGAAGAATTTCAAGAAAGCCTTTATATCACCTTGAGAGATCTTTCTTCTTGTGCAAGCAACACTTTGAACTAATCTACCACCTTGAACCTATATCCATACATTATATACACCTCCATACCTTAGCTTAGGAACCTTGGTTGAGCCTTGAATACCATAATTCAAGCTTGAGAGTGTGTTGGGACTTAGCTTGGTTCATAATCAAAAGCTTACTTCTTTGAGAGGTATAAGCTTGCTATCTTCCCTCTTGCTTTCATTTCTTTCATTTGCTACCTAGTTCTTATTGTTCTGTGTTGTGTTGATCCTCTTCCAAGCATTTGAGTTTGGGTTTGGAGAGCTACTAAAATGGTAGAGAGAGTTTACACTCTTTCTATATCTTTACCTATAGCTCAAACCCTTACTTTTACACTCTTTTTCTTCACTCTCTACACTGATTTTCAGAGTTTAAAAAAGGGCTAAAAATCATGCTTTGAGGTTTCAAAAGTGGAGGGGTTAGCCACCCTTCCTCCCTGTTTGTTCTTGTTTACTCGTCTTGTTTTCTCTCTTGGTTGATTAGCTTTTTAGGCTCTTTTTATGCATTTTTTGCCACTGTTTTTCATCTGTTTAGGGCTATTTTAGGGCTGTCTTAAGTTGTTTAAATAGTTCATACTTTGATTAGCTTGGTTGTTGTCTCATAAGTTTGTATACATAGCATGTTGGATATTGTTCTAAGCTTTTCTTCAACTCATTTCCATGTTTAAAACCTCATTTTAATAATCAACTTGCCATTCATCTATTTCCTTTGAGAGTTGTTTCAATCGGTTGACGGTTATTCAAAATGTGAACTGTAATTTATGCTTAATGGCTTAATTTCTATGGATGTTCATTGCCAACGGTGTAGTCTCTTCTTCATGTTAAGAATCACCTCCCGTTTGATATATTTCTCACTTAGTGGACATAATCTTTAGTGGACGTAATGATTATCTTGGACTTAACGGATTAAAGGATGGTAAAGGCTAATGAATTTGGTTTAAAATGAACCAACTTACATAAAGAAAATGAGTTATCTTGCTTGGGGTTTGGTCGGACATTATGTTGAATCCGTTGTGTCAAGGGTTGTCTTACATCAATTCATGATGTTTTGGATAAACCTTGAAGCGTCTTTACCTCCCTCTTTGAGTTCACTCCATGATAGGAGAGATGGGTGGTTGTTGTTCATTTCATTTATTGATTTTTGTCCAAGTTATGCATCGAAATCATCAAGCAATCAATTTGCTCATTGATGGTTTTGGAAACAATTCTAACATTCTCTCGAGGCTTTTCTATGAGAGAGAAGTGTGAGAGGGACAAACAGAGTCCAGAACACTCTGTCTGCATTGTTTTCACTTCAGAGCACAAAATAGAATTTTGCATGATATTGAGGCTCGGCCGGTCTTCTTTAGGCCCAGCCGGGCTTCATTAAGGACTGGCCGGGCATCAATGTTTGATCAGCAGTGTATTTTTGCAAAAAATAGAAGGCAGTGGCTGAAGGTGAAACAGAGCAAGCCAAGGCAGACAGTGCTGTTCTGGGACCTTGTGCATGCAAACCTTGTGTATTAATGTTCCGTGCATTGTTGTAATTAATTAATTAATTTAATATTGTTTGTTGTAATTAGTCTTGTTAATTATTAATGTTGTAATTAATTAATTATTATTGTTTATTTGTAATTGTTATGGCTAATTAGCTTAAATAGTTAGTTTATTTATCATGGTTATCCTTGTTGTAATAGCTTGGTTAGCTAGTTAATGATTTAATTTATTCATTCGGTTTTGTAATAATTAGTTTAATTTGGACTTTTGGACTTTGATTTGCATCCTCTTGCATGAAGGCAATTATGTAATAAGTTGTATGTCTTCCAACCCCACGTCTTTCTCCCTTTTATTTACTTGCTTATGATGGTTAGTATAGGAACATCATTTTCCAATTAGCATTATTATGCTTTGCATCCATTGTCTTGCATGCATCCAAGGCTCGGCTCATCATTCTAACCCAATATCAAATGTTCAAATTCATATTTTGAATACATTCTTTATCGCATGTCTTGAATGAAATTATATGCCATGCTCATAGACGAGCCTATAAAATACATTATGTGTGCGTTGTATTAGTCATATTGCATTAATTAGGTGCATGTATATTTTTCCTAATTGTTTTGCTTTGTTTTAGTTCGGAGTACTAGGTGAGTAATTTTGTGTTTTAGCATCTTGCATCGAATGTTTGTGTTACCATGTCAAAGCATACTTCCATAAGGCTAATTGCTTAAATGATATAACTGTTTGAATGCCTGTGGATGAAGGTTAGTTGCTTGGATTGGGATGGTTTGATTAAATGTCCATTTAAGCCCACTTTTTTGAGTGGCAAATTCACAAACCAATTTTCAAATAAAACATGAAATCAAACGTTTCAATTCTTGCATATTAGTCTATACCTTGTGTATACGTCACATAGTAATATAGCTAAAAAAAAAAAAAAAAATCAGAACAAGAGCATATAATATAAATAAAAATCACATCATGATTAGTAGAGGCCGATCTTTGATCAGGCGAGTGGGGTGCTCAATTCATGACCTTTCCCTCTCGTACCTAAGTTTTTGAGTCGAGACACTTTGGTGATGACGGACTAATGGCCTTTGGCACGAGTCTTAGGTTTCCTAGATTTCTCGAAAAAAAATATTTAGGTGGCGACTCTGAAATCTGGCAAAGCAGTCCATTTTTGACATTTGATTCAAACATCGATTTTCCAAAAGAATTGCCAGATTTGGACTCTTTTGTGTTTTTACTGTTTCACATTGCAGTTTGTGAAATCAGATCAGAACCACGGGAGTCCGAACTGTAGGGCTTGTCATCTTCCGAAAGGGGGCACAGAAAGTCGAGCTACAGTTTTTGGCGACTCTGCTGGGGAACTTAGAGAACTTAACGTGAAACTCATGATGTGAAATTTTATCTACACTTATATGTTCTTTGCATTACATTTTGCCTGGTTACTTAAAGTCATTGTGTTTTCCATTTGTTATTCATGGACAGTTTGTTGGAGGCTTGCCCAAAAGCTTGCCAAAAGGCTGACTGGTCATGGGCTCTGCCATGTTGGAAACATAACCTTTGGATCTAGGTTACCACTGTACCGCTTGATCCACTTTTCACTTCTCGGTGTTAGGTGTGAGAGGTATATTAGGTAATCTTGCTGAGGTATCCTTTTGACCATTCGACCTGGTTACATATAGTGAAGCTCTAGTGACTATTCCAACTTAGGACAGGATGCCACCCAATTGCAGGATGTTATGAAACTCGTTGTTTGAAATAGTGCAACCTAGACCATGCTAAAAATCTAAGACAGGGTAACCTACCCCTTCATAAGGGTGTTTTGGTTCTTTTTACTTGATATGTGCTTTTACAGTGAGACTGTACATGATGGTTCATATCAGTATAAGTTTAAGAACAGAGATCAGTGGGGATTACAATTTAGCTATGTGTTATGCTTGTTGTGAATTGGGGCTGAAGTGCTGTCCGATTTTGATTTTGTTTTTCTTTTTTTCTTTTTTCTAGGTAGTTTACCATCATAGCTTCAGAAAGATCCGATATTCCCCAAGTTGTGTGGACTTGCTTTGGCAGGCTTTGCAAAGCTCAAAACCTTGTTGGTGGCTAGCCAGTGTTGGTCTTGTTTCTGCCAGTCACTCGACGAAGAAGGAACAAACAATCAGTAGCATCAGTACAAAGTAATCTGCGAACACCTATCCGCTCTCACTCAATCAGTTCACCAACATTTAGTTCACCTAGACTAGCAATGGCACAGAACACAGCACAGAACGCGGAGGAATTCGCAGCCATGATGACTGCTTTTCAAAGAACCATGGACACTGTAAACCAGAGGATGGATGTGCAAGATGAAATTATTACCGATTTATGACGCACATCCAGGGCATCCGCATCAACCGTGCACCCGATCTCAGCTGCTCAACCAAATCCCGACCTATCCCCACTGGTTAAAAATATGCTAGTCCCAGATCCTCAAGACATGTTTCCCCTGGCTCCAGCTTATCCGCCTCCGGTTCTAGCCCTCGCAAGAATTTTTCCTTTTGATATCAATGAAATTGATCCGGCCTTAGTCAAGATTGCTAGATTGGAGAAAGCATTGAAGAAATCCCAAGGTTTCAACTCCATTCCATATATTGAAGATGAGTACACTGAAGCTTTAGTCAGGTTATTGGAGAAATCTAAGATGCCCCACATCGACAGATTCGATGGGAGTGGGGATCCAATTGTGCATGTCCGATTATTCTCAGATGTATTGAGGCCCATGAGTTTGTCTAGGGCACAAAAGCTTTCTTTGTTTGGGAGAACCCTATTGTGGCCTGACTTTTCGTGCCCCATTTCGGAAGACGAATAAGCCCTACAGTATCGGACTCTCGCGGTTTTGAATCTGATCTCATAAGTGCAATGTGAAATAGATAATCACCAAAGAGTCCAAATCCAGCAAATCATTTTGGAAAATCGATTTTGAATCAAAATGCCCAAAATGAACTGCTTTGCCAGATACAGAGTTGCCACCTAAATATTTTTTTAGGAAATTTAGGAAACCCATGACTCGTGCCAAAGGCCACGTGTCTGTCATTACCAAGATTGTCATGGCTTGGAAACTTAGGTACGAGAGGGGAAGGTCATGAATTGAGCACCCCTGCTCGCCTGATCAAAGATCGGACTCTACTAATCATGATATGAATCTTATGTACGTTATATGCTCTTGTTCTATTTTTATTGGGCTAGTATTACTATGTGATGCGCACACACACAAGTATAGACTAACTTGTAAGAATTGGAACACTTGATTCATGTTTGTTTTGAAAATTGTTTCGAATATGTACCACTTGTAAAAGTGATCGCATATAAACATTACTCAAATTATTCCAATTCAAGCAACTAGCCTTCATCCACAGGCATTCAAATAGTTTATCATTTAAGCACTTAGCCTCACGGCAAGCATGCTAGACATGGAAACATCAACATGCAATGCAGTATGCTAAAACACAAAAATGCTCACCTAGTACTCTGAGGCAAGCCAAAAGAAAAGAGTTATCAAAATGACTAATGCAACACATGCGATATGCAGTTACTAGGCTCGGCCACTAATATGGCATATGAATCAATTTAATAGCATGCAGTCTAAGCACATATTCAAAGAAGTATTAAACTAACAATGTGAGTTAGAATAATAAACCGAGCCTCGGTGCATGCAATACAAGTGGATGTAAACATGAAGAATGCTAAACAAAACATGATGCCCTAATCTAACCATCATAAGCTAGTAAATAAAAGGGAGAAAGACGTGGGGTTTGAAGGCATACACATTATTACAACATTACGCCCTCACACAGGAGGGTTTGAATGAACTAACTAGCTAACTAATTAAACCTAAACTAATTAATTAACTATTACAAACCTAAATGAATAATTTAGCTAAGCTAGCTAACTAATTATTACAAATCGAATGAACTAATTAATTAACTAATTTAGCTAATCAAAATAATTACAACACGAGACGAATTAGCTATTCTAACTAATTAATTGCAAAGCCACTATTTTAATCACAACACTAATATATTTACAACACGGATCCCGAGGGTCGATGGAGCACTCATGCATGAATGTGGTTTCCACTCAAAAAAGCCACTGTTTCTGTTGCTGAATGCCTTTGTTGCACAGTAGAACACTTGCACTGATTTCCACCTCCAAACCAACTCTGCTTTGCTTCAAAAGTACACTGCTAGATTTTGCACTGGTAGCTGGCAGAGGGCCTGCCGGTCACTGCTGATTGGATTGTCCTGCTGCAACAGAGAGCAAATAGAGCAGAGACAGTGTATTCTCAAGGGTTTGTTTGCACAATTTACCCCCTCCTTATCATTTGAATAGCTCAAAACAGTGGTAAGTTGGATTCGCAAACCACCAATGGATGCAATTTCATTGCATGATGTCTTATGAATCAAGTCTGCAAGTTCAATGAATGCAATAAAATAAGACTCTCAAAACCACATCCTTATCATGAAAGATCAAGGGAAGTAGTTGACAATGAATCTTGAACCGTTTTCATTATTAATGAGTATGAAACAACTCAAGACTCAAAGGTTCAATTAACGTCCGATTGAACCCAAACAAGTTATTATCTTACACCTTTTTATTCACCAATTTTATTACTTCATTTTAGATTACCATCCATTCTTTAGTCAATTGAGTCCAAAGGTGAATTTAAGTCCTCTAATGGAAAGAGGGCTCAAACCAAGTGTTGCTTTGGGTATGAAAGAGATATCATACCGTTGGTAATGAACTCCCAAAGGGATTAAACCATTAAGCATGACATCTCAATCTCATGCATAAACAAACAAATGATTTGGAACCACTTTGAAAGCAAACAAAAGCCAAGAAAGGAGAGAGGTTGCAGAGGTGATTAAGAGCGATCACAAGTATGGAAAGCCATAAATAAACACTATCAACTCAAATAAGATAGTGTCTAATGCCTAAAACACCAAGCTTATGGGGACAATTACACTACAAGCATGCAAAACAAAACTCAAATGCAACAAACACTTAAAAATAGTCCTAAAATAGTCTTAAATCCTAAAACAGGCTGAAAATTAGACAAAAATAGCTAGAATAATAAGCTAAAAAATAGATCATGCTAGGCTAGTAAGCAAAACACAAAGAGGGGAGGCTAATCCCTCCAATTTTGGACTTCAAACCATGATTTTTAGCCTCTAAAAAACTTTGAAATTCAGTGGTAAAAAGTTGGAAAAAAGTTGAGGAAGAGATGAGAAACACAAGTGTAAAGGCTTAGAGAACAAGGTTCAAAGAAGGGTGGTTAACCCCTCTACCTTTAATAGCCTTAAACCACAAGCTTTAGCCCATAAAAACAGCTGAAAAAACAATTCAAAATCATCAAGAAAATATAGAAAACAAGTAGTGCAAATGCTCAAAATAATACCTCTTGAAGAGGAATAACACTTTTGTTCACAAACCAACAAGTTCTCACTCTCAAGGGCTGAAATTTGGACTCAATAATCTCAACAAGGAGAGCTCCAATATTGGTTTAGGAAGTGTAGAGAGAGAATTTCAAGAATTTGAGGTTTTGGAATTTTTTTCAACCCTAAACCATGAAGGAAGGCCTGATATATATAGAAAAACAGCCTCTTAGGTCGAAAATATCATGCTTGGAATAGCTGGCCAAAAATATCCGTGTTTTTCACCAGTGGCCGGCAGGCCAGAAGTGTGAATTGCCGGCCGCAAATGGTGGCCTGCCGGCCACAGAAAATCTACTTCTAGACCCAATTTCAAACGGGCATATCTCCTTCATCTAGACTCTGTTTTAGGTCATTCTTGAGTCTAAATTGAAGCCCCGAAACCCTAATTTCCAATGGCAGTGGCCTCATATATAAATTCTAAGTGTGAAAAGGGATATGCCTATTTTAGTGAAGGTTGCTCATTTCTATCTTAACCGGATTGATGCCTAACTTCAAACGGCCATATCTCTCTCATTCGGACTCGGCTTTAGGAGATTCTTGAGTCTAAATTGAAGCCCCGGAAGTCCAGTTTCCATTGGTGGTAGCCTCACAACTAAAGTGCAAGTGTACAAAAGGATAGGCCTGATTTAGTGAAGGCTACTCAATTCTCTCTTAACGGTTTCATGCTCAACCTCTTCCCCAACTAGTTTTCTTCCATCCCCTCCTATTTCCTTCAATTCCAAACATCTAAATAAGATGTTTTAAAATATTTTTCAAAGAGTTCACCTCTCTTCTATTTATTTTCACTTTGACCTTACTCGATTTATTGAAAAATGTAATTTTTAATGAAATGCGAGCCTCGAAACATTGTAGAAACATTTTTAAAAATATTTTGAAAGAGAGGGTTTTAAGGTCTAAAATAGTTTTGGTCAAAAACAGTTTTGGTCAAAATGGGGTGTAAGGTTGGAATTTAGAAGCTCTTCTTGCTAAAAAATTGGAACATGTATACAGTAGAACTTTTTATTATCGAGTGATCAACCTGAGGCGCCCAAGTCTTAAGGGCGGTCAAAAATGGGGTGTCTACAGCTGTCTGATGTGGCGGTTATCTGGTACGCTAAATTGGAAGACTCTACAAAGTGGGATTGGGAGGAGCTATCTGAGGCATTTGTCAATAAGTATTCATATAACATCTAGATAGAAGTAACAATTAGTGAGCTGGAGGCTACTACCTAGAATCCCAAAGAATCATTCATTGATTTTGTCGCCTGGTGGAGAGCCAAGGCAGTCCAAATGACAAATAGGCCTGCCGAAAGAGAACAAGTCTGACTAGTGGTCTAGAACCTTGAGCTAGACATGCTACAGAGAATGATAGTGGCACCGTTGTCTACATTTGCTTCCTTACATGAGCTGGGGGTCCAGATTGAGAGTGCATTCAAAAAGGGTATCATCCACACGACAAGTGAACCCGTAAGAAGGCCATTCTCTTAGAATACCAATGCTAGTAGTAGCACTATTCCACGGCCTATGGATGTCAGTATTGTTGTTTCGACGGCCAAGATGGCTGATCCTTTTGCTACTGCCACAACCTCACAACCTTCACAAAGTACTAGTCCACCCTAGAATTGAAGAGTTTTTACTCCCCTCCATATGAGCCCAACCCACGCCCTCAAGCTATTAATGTAAAAGGGGTATCTCAAGCCTCTCGATCCTCGTCCACTTCCAAACCCATTACCATCCAAACATGACCCTTTCCAGTATTGTATCTTCCACCAACAACATGGCCATCCCACGGACATGTGCTACCGTTTACATCATGAGATCCAGGATCTCATTGACAACAAATTCATTGCCCCACCTTCCAAGCCAAACGTAACAACTAACCCACTTCCTGCACACAACCAAGTCCCCCCACCTAGAAATATTAACCATATCTATACACTACCGCCCATCTTTAATCCTAGCATATACATTACCTTATCCCACCTACCAAAACCGGAAGTGGTGATTCCAGAATGTACAAACATGTGCATGATGGAGCTAACACCACAAACCCAATCCAAGCCCGTGGTAGTAGAAATGGAGAAAGAGAAGAATGCACTGAAGACAGGGTCATCTGGTGAGGAGTACGATTCCAACTTATATATTGTGGCATCGATCAGCCGAAGCCAGTGGTCATACGGCCAAACTTTCTCAGCATTAATGCTATCGGGGAAGACTAAATGGTGTAGAATCAGAATGAGTGGCCTAAGCAAGGCTTGAATGACTTGGAAAACCTAGAGGAGGATTTGGCAGAATTAGAAGAGGATCTGGAGGATCTTCACTTCTTCAAGAAAAAAGATACAAGCTGTGTGTAGATGGGATGGTGGGACCCAAGCCAACCAGGAACAAGCAATGGATGGTTGAGTGAGGAAGAGTCAGGTGTGGAGGAACAAATAGAAGAGACTGGAAAGGAAAAGGAAACCGCCGCTAGTGGTAAGGCTGAGGCTGCACCTCTTACTAAGAAAGAATAGGCACTAGAACAATTTCAAAGGGAAAGGATAGATGAGATCTAGGTGAAGATAGCTGTGGAACAGAAAAGGGGAAAAGAGAAAGAAGAGGTTGAGTCCACAATCGATAGTGTTCAAAATGCCAAGAAAACTGAGTGGGAACCTAGTGATTGGAAGAGAATGTTAAGAAAACTCAGAAAGTACCGGGATGTTGAAACCTGAGGTGTGGTGGAACAAGAATGGTATGACGATGGGGCGCGTGATGTTAATATGCTCCGGATAGAAATTGATGCTAGTCTGGTCATGACCGCAGGAGAGTGGTAGGAAGACAACGACCTAAATCATGCGTGCACTAACGAAGGGTGGAAAACTGATACCCCAGAAGACACCTGGTATATCAACGAGATCAATCATATGACCCGGAGCGGTCGGTACTTCAAACTCGCAGCATTAGACCAGCGAGAGACCTCTAGAAAGGAGGCTGAGAGATCAAAAGAGAAGGATGTGGAGGAAAACATGGTCTTGAAACAGCTCAAGAAGATTCAGGCCAACATATCAATCTGGGGGCTGATAATGGCATCTCGGGAGGATAGATAAGCCCTGCTCAAAGTAATGAACCAGACTAAACTGCCTATTGATACCACTGCCAACCAATTGGTATCGTTGGTAACATCTAGGGACGTTACGCCGGTAATATCTTTTATAGATAAGAAGTTACCACTTGAGGGTGCCAACCACAACCGTCCCTTATATGTAACCCTAGAAAGTCAAAAAAAGTGGATTCCGGTGGTGTTAGTAGATACTGGATCAGCGATCAATGTGTGTCCAATGAGAACTACCTATGCCATTGGTTTGAGGCCGATTGACTTTGCACCCACGACCCAAGCCGTTCGGGCTTATGACAATACGAGCCGGGATGTCATGGGAACATTCAAGATCCATATCTTAATCGGCCCGTCCAAACATGAGGTGGAATTTCATGTCATGGACGTTCCAGCCACTTTTAATCTACTACTAGGAAAACCCTGGCTACATCAGATGAGGGTTGTGTCATCAACAGTCCATCAGTTAGTAAAGTACCCCTTCAAAGGCAGGATTGCCACTGTGTACGGTAACTTTGCGATCCATCCTCCCTAAGGAACCACTGCACCATTATTGGAAATCATACATGGGGAAGAAGACATGTTCCTTTCTGGCTCCTTTTTGGCAGAAGCCCGATTGGTCCAAACCATCATGGTAGAGGGTGATGGAGATTATGTGAGTGCGCAATCCATATACATGATGAACAAAAAGGGGCATATGCCCGGGTCAGGACTAGGCCGAAGTAGCAGACAGTGAGGTACTATTGCTAAGGAGATCAGTCATAACCTCATGCCTTCGAGCTGGGATACAAACCTACCGCTACAGATTGGCAAAGGAAAGGGTAGGAGCTAAGAGAAAGGTTGAAAGCAAAGAGGACTGGGAGGCAGTATGAGTTAGTTCACAAACCGATACAAGGGACCTTGAGCAGACGTTTTGTCCACCAAGGGAAAGATTTCCCCTTTTGTGGATTCTTGGAGCCCTGGTATGATTGGGAAACAAAAACAAGGTATCCAGGGTTTGAGATCTTTTTCGGACACTAGCTACCACAAGATGAGGATGAACAAGTAGACCTAAGCCCCAGTGCAGACCAAGGCAGGACTGCAAACCTGGACATCGAAGAGGAGAAGCTGTTGGGAAAAGCGCTGGCTAACTTACTGATAAGTTCTACTGCTGGAGCTGAGACCACCAACTTGGGCGATAGTTTTACTATATCAATGATCAGAGATACCCCAACAGCGAAATTCTCCAATCTTATCATGGATGCGTGTGAGGCTCCACGCTTGGTCTGGAAGTTTGAGCAAGGCGTCATCAACAGTTCTGAATCGGATAGTGAGTCCGGATCTGATTCCACTAAATCTCTGGAGTTGGAGTCAGATTCAAGTTCCTCTGAGTCTGGTACTTCTGGAAGTGGTAACCTAGATACCAAAGTCCTGTCTAGGTTGTCTTTTAGCTTTTCTTTCAAGTCCACTATAACCGAAGATTCTGACTTTTTGAATGAGAATGCTATGAATGTTGCCTACTTGTCTGTGCCTTTGGTTTGTTGTACTGATCTTAATTTTCAAAATTTGACATAGACAAAGAGGAAGAAATTCCTCGAGTTTTGAAAATTTTGGTTGATCATGCGGAGGAGAGGCGTGTTAAGCCATGTACAGATGAAATTGTATCAATTAATGTGGTTACTGAGGAAGATCATCGCTTGGTCCAGATCGGGTCCACGCTGTCTTCGGAAGAATGCGAGCATTTAATCGCTTTATTAAAAAATTTCAAAGATGTTTTCACGTGGTCCTATGAAGACATGCCTGGAATCGATCTTGAGATTGCATAGCACCAGATCCCTTTTGACCCTGAGGCCCGGCCACTTAAGCAAAAGCTGCACAGAGTTCACCCAGATTGGGCTTTGAATATCAAGGAAGAAGTTACCAAACAGATTGAGGCAAGGTTCTTGCTTGTATGCAAGTATTCGATGTGGTTGGCCAATATTGTTCCAGTCCCAAAGAAGGATGCCAGAATCAGAGTCTGTGTCGACTTCAGGGATTTGAATAAGGTTAGCCCTAAAGATGATTTCCCACTGCTGCATGTTGATGAGTTGGTAGACTTCACAGCGGGCCATGCATTGCTCTCGTTCATGGATGGGTTTTTCGGACCAAATTCTGATGGCACCCGATGATAGAGAGAAGACTGTTTTCACTACTCCATGGGGCACCTATTGTTACTGAGTCATGCCGTTTGGGTTGAAGAATGCTGGGGCCACTTATCAAAGGGCAGTAATTACCATTCTGCACGATATGATCCACCTAGAGGTTGAGGTGTACGTGGATGATATGATTGTCAAGTCCAAAGATCGAGAGTGCCACTACATTGCCTTGGAGAAATTCTTTCCGCGGATTAGGGAGTATAGATTAAGGTTGAACCCGCAAAAATGCACCTTCGGCATAACAATAGGAAAAATGCTAGAATTCTTGATCACACAGAGAGGAATTGAGGTAGATCCTTCCAAAATCAAGGCCATCTTAGAAATGCCACCACCAAGGACTGAAAACAAGGTGCGCGACTTTCTGGGTAAAGTGCAATTCATAAGACGGTTTATTTCCAAATTAACCTTGACTTGTGAATCACTATTTGGTCTTCTGAAGAAAGGAAGGAAGTTCCAATAGGACGATCGCTGTTAGTTCGCTTTTGAATAGGTTAAGCAGTACTTACAGAATCTGCCTGAGTTATGGCTGCTAGAACTGAGAAAACCGCTGATTTTGTACCTGTCAGTGACAAACTCTACCATGGGATGAATGTTAGCTCAGGAGTCTAAGGCCAAGGTGGAGAAAGTTGTTTACTACTTGAGCAAGAAAATGATGGATTGCGAGACCAGTTACTTCCCTTGAGAAATCTTGTTTAGCCTTGGTATGGGCTACCTGGAAGTTGAGGTACTACCTATTAGCTCACTCTATAATCCTAGTTTCAAGATTAGATCCCATCAAATATCTCTTTGAGAAACCAGCACTTATGGGTAGGCTAGCTCGTTGGTTGCTTATTCTCTCCGAATTCGATCTTACATATGTTACACGCAAGTCAGTTAAAGGGAGAGCTGTAGCGGAATTCCTGGTAGATCACCAAGAGGAGGGGGATGAAACGGTGGAGTACTTGCTCTCAGATGAAGATATTCTGCAAATAGAGGAGAAAACGTGGATGATGTACTTTGACGGAGCAGCCAATCAATACAATTATGGGAACGGTGTGTTGCTGATAGCACTTGATGACTCCCATATACCCTTAGCCTGCAAACTTTAGTTCAAAGTATCCAATAACGAAGCAGAATATGAGGCGTGTATTGCTGGTTTAGAAGCCGCCCTGGAACTAGGGGCAAAAAGGTTGAACGTCATCAGGGATTCAAATCTGGTTGTGTCTCAAGCCAACGAAGATTGGCAGGTTAAAGAAGAGAAAATGAAGGTTTACCATCAGGTCTTGGATATGTTAATTTTGAGGTTTGAGAAGTTAACATTTACCCATTTGCTAAGGGAGAACAACCAATTCGCCGGTGCACTAGCAACTCTATCTTCTATGGTAGACATTCCATTAGGAGTCAGGATGCGTCCGATCGTTATTGAACAGAAGTACACGCCGGCCTATGAAACCATTGCCGCGATAGATGATGCTTTAGATAAGAACCCCTGGTACTATGATATCTGGAATTTCCTAGAAAAGGAGGTGTATTCGCCAGGAGCAAATGCCAAGGACAAAAGGGGAGTACGACGTCTAGCCGTTCAATTTATCATTTGTGAAGGCAAGTTGTATAAAAGAGGCCATCTGGGAATGCATAAGCTATGTATTGAGGAAGAGGAATCAAAGCGCCTTATGGAGGCCATCCACGGAGGAGAGTGCGGGCCTACATGAAAGGTGTGATGCTCACCCAAAACATCCTCAGACAAGGCTACTACTGGTTAACCATGAAAGAGGATTGTGTTGGTTTTGTTCGGCGCTGTCACAAGTGCCAGATTCATGCCAATCGCATGAACATTCCGTCATTTAAGCTCTATAACATGACTTCACCATGGTCATTCTCTATTTTGGGAATAGATGTTTTAGGCCCAGTTATGCCAAAGGGATCAAACGGGCATGAATTCATTCTGGTAGCAATCGACTACTTCACAAAATAGGTGGAGGCCCAGTTCTACTCAGTGCTGAAAAGCATCACATATAGTTAAGTTTATCAAAAACAACATCATATGTTAGTATAGGGTTCCGAATGAGATTATCTCCGAGAATGGGACGCACTTCAAGAAAGAGGTGATAGACTTGCTTGAGAAATATAACGTGGCTTTCCATAAGTCATCGACCTATAGGCCATAAACCAATGGAACTGTCGAAGTTGCGAGCAAAAACATCAAAAGAATTTTGCAGAAGATGGAAGAAACTTATAGGGACTGGCCAGATAAATTGCCATTTGCACTCTAGGGCTACAGAACCTCGATCCGAACGTCTCCGGGGGCAACCCCCTATTCTCTTGTCTATGGGATGGAGGCTGTTTTGCCGATTGAAATTGAAGTGCCCTCGCTATGAGTTATGGCTGAGTGTTAGATAGCAGAGGCATATTGGCAGCAAAGTAGGTTTGAGGAGTTGATGTTATTCGATGAGAGAAAACTAAGAGCGTTGTATCATGTCTAGGGCTACCAACGTTGAATTGCCAGGGTTTTTAACAAGAAGGTGAAGTCCAGAAATCTTCAAGAAGGAGACATGGTGCTGAAAGACAACCTGTAGACACCCCATTTTTGACCGTCCTCAAGACTTGGACATCATCGTTTGAACACTCGATGATCATCCATGCTCGTGTTCGTTTTGAGTTCTCAGAGGTCTCGGCTACGCGCCTTGCCTCAAGATCTCTCAACTTGTCTATTTTGTGCTTGGTTGTGGACCAAACACTTGTGTTTTTGCTTCTAAGGGAAGAGGGTGGCTTGTTTGCCATCCCCTCAACCCACCGGCCAGGGCATGATTCCATCGGCCCCTTTTCCTTGCCATCGGCCAAGAGTGTTGGTCGATCGGCACTATATTTGGTCGGCCGGCACTTATGTTGGTCAATCGGCCATTTTTGGTGGCCGAACCCTGTTCATCTGCTTTATGCAGATATTTTGTGCCAGCTGGTGCAGCTGGCATCCACAATTCACCCCCTCCATAAACGTGTATGGAGGGATTTGCCCTTTGCTTGGCTTCTCTTGGAAGCTTTAGAATTTGAACCTCTATAAAGAGGGAGCCCCTCCTCCCTCCTTGAAGGTTCAGAAAAATTGTTCTTAAGAGGATAGATATAGTGTTGTATCTATTTTTCTTTGTTTAGCTTTGTTTTGTGTCTAAAAGAGTAGTATTGTCTTACTATTGTACACAAACACACACCAGAACACCATCCTTGGTTGCTGAGGTGCTAGGAGGTTGATTTCAATGTTCTTGGGTTGGTTTGAACTCAGAAAACTTGTTGGAGCTTTGTTCTTGAAGAGGTTCTACAAGGGTGAGTTCTTTGCTTTAGATACCCCATTCTTGCTTAAGCTTTTAGTCCTTCTTGCTTATTGTTTTAAGCTTAGATTATAACTGATAAAAGTTCTGTTTTTATTTACTTTAGAACTTTGTCTCAGGTCATTTTGAGGTTTGGGGTTGTTTTCCCTCTCTTGGGCCTTGTTAGGCCTTGTTTTAAGCCATCCCTCTTGGCCCTTGCTTTTAGCTTTGCATGGCCTCTCCACCACTAAAATCCAGAGGATTTTCAGTGGTGGAGAGGTGGTTTTGGTGTCTTAAATAGGAGAGGGTCATACCCTCTCCTTGTCATCTTGAATACTAGCATAAGTGGCTTATGTTAGTGGCTTGTATGCCTAGCTTGTTTTAGCTTCATTTCAGCAAGTATTTGGTGTTGTTTTGCCATGATTTACCTCTGTTTAAAGTTGGTTTAGTGGTCTCTTGCATGCACCATATACTTGTCTTGTAATCCCTTCATTTGCCTTAACATGCATCATGTTGTAACATGTCATTTTAGCATGATTTTGGCTCAACTTCATGAAGCTTCTAGTCTTGTTTTACTATGCTAGAGCTCTGATTTGAGTTGTTTCAACCATGTATGCCATGCTTTGTATAGCTACCATGCATTTTAGCTTGTTAGCTTTAAGTATTCAAGTCATTAGCATGCTCCATTTGGATCATTTCAGTGGTTTGGCATCACTTGTAATGTTATTTCAGTCCATGTAATGTGCTCATATACTTGCATTTGTCACTTCTTTAATGTTTTAAAGAGTTGTTGTTTTGTGCCTCATGAATGGAGCATTGTGTATGCCTCCATGTTTAGGCTTCTAGATTGCCATGTCAAAGTGTTTTTGGTCTTGTTCTAACATGCCATAACTCTGATTTTGGTTGCTTAAAACATACTGTAGACGCGCCCTTGGGCCTCACTCTACAGTTCGGACTCGCTTTTGTTGTCGGTTCTTAATCTGAACCAAAGAGTCCAAATCCGGCAAATCGTTTTGAGAAAAACAGATTTTTAGAAAAGAAGTGCCAAGCATGGACTGCTTTGCCAGATACAGAGTCGCCACCTAAATATTTTTTAAATGGGGAAATTTAGGAAACCTTGACTCGGTGCCAAAGGCCACGTGTCCGTCATCACCAAAGTTGCCTCGGCTCGGGAACTTGGGTACGATTGGGGAAGGTCAGCTATGAGCACCCCCTCTCGCCCGGTCCGAAGACCGGCCTCTACTAACCATGATATCCGTTTTTGAAAACGCTATGTGTTCTTATACCGGTTATTAGCCTAGAATTACTATGTTATGCGCGCAGCAAATAAGTATAGAGCAAATCGCCTAAATTGGAACAAAACATTACATGTTTGTTTTGAAAATAGTTTGCTACTCGCAAGTAGGCTAAAATGCATATTTTGCCACCCTCAAGTGGGCTTTAGAAAAGATGGTTTTGCCACTATCTAGGGGGCTTAAAACTCACAGTTTCAATGCATTATTCCAATTTAGGTAATTTAACCTCCATCCACAGGCATTCAAGCAGTTATATCACATAAGCAGCTAGCCTCATGGTAATCATGCTATTATGGCAACACTCACACGCATGCGGTATGCTAAAGCATAAAAGCTTACCGAGTACTCCAAACCAAAACAGAAACTAGTTAGTAATCATGCATGATCCTAGTTCATGTTAAATTGACTAATGCAACACATGTGGGGTACAATTAGGTTAGGCTCGGCTAATCCTAAACATGACATATGAAATGCAATCAATTGATGCACGTATTCAATTTGGAATTGAAGTACAAATGCAGTTAGCATGATGCGCCGAGCCCGGTGCATGCAAGACAAATGTATGGATGCACGCATGTATAGCATGAGGTATGCTAATTTAAATATGTCCTAATACTAACCATCAAAGCAGGTAAGTAAAGGGGAGAAAGAAGTGGGGGTTGGAAGACATGCACACACGCACCCACGCTTATTACAAATTCGCCCTCGCTCGGAGGGACCAAATAATAATACAAACCGAATAAATAATTAATTGCCCTAGCTAATTAATTATTACAGACCAACTAAATTAATTAATCTAATTTAAACAATAAACAGCAGCCTCGGGGAGAGGGTTCGATGTAATGCATGCTCGGTCTTGCTCGGAAACTCACTGCCATGCACAAGCTGCCTCTGTTTTCCCTGCTTTGCTCCTCTGGAGATTGCCAAAGTCTCAGGATTGCTTCCCTGGACATTGGAAAACACCATCGGCTGGGGAGATTTGCCACCGGCAGCGGGATGTGGTCATCGGCTGAGAATGCATCCATCGGCCACCAATGGATTGCCGGTCGGCACTGAACACTGCCGGTCGGCAAATAATGCCTGCAGAACCTGCAATTGACAGCAGCAGAGGGCAAGGCATAGCATGGCAATGTAATCCAAACAATGTATGCACCAACCAAGCTCCTTATCATGCGTATGACTCAAAGGGGCATGGTCCTTGGTTCTCGGACCACCAATCGCGCATTTCAATGCGTGATGGCCCAAGAGAACCAAGTGTGCATCTTTCATTTCAAATGTGATGCAATGCACATAATCACATAGGAGGGCCAACCTCTATCACACTCACTTCAAGAGGCCAAGCATACACATTGATGCAATGCAATCCTAAACATATTAGCTAGCATGCAACATAGGCAATGCAATGTGTACATACGAATATGCAAACAAGCATACAAGATGAGCATGCAAACCAAGCAAAGAGGGGGACTTAAACATGGTTTAGGCAGCCCCAAATAAGCCTAAAACAGTGGCCCTAGGCTAAGGAATTGGGACCAAACACACATACAAGCATGCAAGCAAGTTGGACCAACACTTAGGCATTAAAGAAGCAACCCCCAAGCACACTTGAAAGAGGCGTAACATGGACAATTAGCATGCAAATCAAACTCTGAAAATCATGTTACAAAAGGTGCTAAACCAATTTAACAAGGTAAGCAAGGCATGCAAACAAGGCCCAAAATTCAAAGCAAGCTAAAAGGGGATTAGACCATACTTAGCAAGACCAAACATGGCATGAATTAAATGACCCAAAACAGAGTTTTAGCACATAAAACAAAGCCTAAAAGACCACTTAGATGGCATCTAAATGGCTTGAATTCAAAAGCATGCACAATGGCCAAAACATGGAGCATGCAAGACAAGCTTTTAAAGCTTCAAAGAGGCATCCAAGGCAAGCATACAAGCATGCTAAAGGGACTGAAATAACATGGCAAATAGTTCCATACCCTTGAAATGAGGCAAGGATGCATGCTATACACTTGCACACTTAAAGTTAGTAAACCCAAAATGCAAAGGGGTTATGCTAAGCATGTCAAGATCGACCCAAATAACTACGGACAGACCTTAAACATGGTAAAATAAACACAAAACCTCCACAAGGTGAAGCCTAAAACATGCTAGGACAATGGTTTACAACCTAAGGCATATTAAGGCAACACCAAGGCATTACATGGCATGTATGTTAAACTAACATGGTGTACCAAAACCAACATATAACAGTGCTATTTCATGGCAAAATAAGCATAAATGACAGCCAAGGCATGGTCCACATGAGGCTTAGCTAGGTGCTTATTAAAGAGGCAAAAATGACCCTTTTCAAGGACAATAAGGAGAGGGGGTGGCCCTCTCCTTCTTGGGACTTCAAGGCACCATCTTTACCACTGAAATCCCTCAAGATTTCAGTAGTGAGGAGGCCCAAGCACCAAAGTCTCGGAGCTCACTCAAAATAGCACAAAATTGGGCCTCTCAAGGCCTAAGAGGGGTCAAACACCTCCAAACCACAAAACACTCTAATGAAACTATTTAGAGGGCCTAAAAATAGAACTTTTTAATGTTATATGCTAAACACAAAAACAGTTGCATGGTAGGCAAAAATAGTATGCAAGAAAGAGGTAAAAAGGGGTAAGATCGTTACCCTTGAAGAACCTCTTCACAAATGGTGGACCAGCACCTTCCTTGAGCTTAAACCAGCCCTAAAACTCCAAAACAAGCCTCAAGGACCTCAGTTCCAAGAAGATGGTGTGATGGTGGGTGTTTGTGTACAATCCTAAGGCTAAAACACACACAAGAGAGGGAGATAGAGATAGGTTAGATACAAAGACCAAACCCTAATCCAAACTCTCTGACAATATTGTCTCTCTATCCTCTCTAAGTTGTCTAACCCTAATGCCAAGAGAGGAGGGCTCCTCTTATAGGCAATTCCCTCTTGTAAGGCTTACAAAACAAGCCATCCAAGAGGGAAATCCCTCCATACACGTGTATGGAGGGGAACAAAATGCAAGACAGCTATCTTAAAATATCTACAAAAGCAGATGAACAGTAGTCGGCTGCCCAAAATTGCCATTTTGACAAAATAGACTGCCGACCGGCAATATACATTGCCGATGGCAACAAAACACCAGCCGGTGGCCTCTAGCCATGGCCGGTGATGTGTGAGGATGCCTCACAAGGCATTCCCTGCCCCTCCAAGGCAAAACACAAGTGTTTGGTGCAAAACTAGACACTAAACAGTCGAGTTCGGGGATCCTGAGGCAAGGCGCGTAGCCGAGACCTCCGGGAACTCCAAACGAACACAAACATGGATGATTACCGGGTGTTCAAACGGTGACGTCCAAGTCTTGAAGATGGTCAAAAATGGGGTGTCTACACATACCATGTTTGGTTTTGATAGGTGTTGTGTAACACCTCTTTTGTAGCCTTGCATGCCTTTTGTTTTTGGCATTGTGTTCTAGCATGTTTTGGCCTCATTCCTTGCATGTTTTAGACTCACTTTGACCTGCCTTGGGACTGTTTTGAGTGCCCTTGGCCCTTTGGGGCTTGCTTCATGTAGCCATGGTTTGAGTCCCTTGGCTAGCCTTAAGCTTTAGGCTTTCTTGCATGCTTTGCTTACTTTGTTTGGTCAATTTGGCATCATTCCTCACAAATTTTCAGAGCTTACAATGTATGTTACATGCCCATGTTTGTCCTTTTTTAAGTGTTCTTGAAAGTTGCTGTCCTATGCTTAAAGTAATGGACCATTAGCACGCATGTTTGTATGTGTATTTCATGCCCTTGTTGCATTATTTTGGCCACTGATTTGGACCTATTTGAGAGCTTTCCATTTTGGTTTAAGACCATCCCCACATGTTGTTGGATGCTTGCCTTGCATGTTGTCGCATGCTTGTTGCATATTTGGTAAATTGCATGTTGTAACATGCTAGTTCAATTGTGCCTTGTTGCATACTTAGTCCATAACTTGTTGTTGCATGTTCAAGTGGTATTGCATTTGGCATGCTTTCATTAAGTAGCTTTGCATGTTTGCATATCTTGTCCCTTTACATGTTGTCACATGTTTGCCTTGCATGCTTGAATGTCCATGTTGCATTTTGCATGTTTGTCTAAGTTGCATTGCATTTAGCATGCTTAGCCTTGTATGGCATTGTCATTAACGTGCTCATGTTGCACTAGTTTTGCTTGGATGTTTACATCACTTGCCTCTTGATAAACCATGATAGAGGTTAGGGTCCTTTATGTGTTTTGTGTGCATTTCATTTGACATTAGAATGCACACTTGGCTCCTTTGGCCATCATGCATTGAAATGCGTGATTAGTGGCCCGAGAGTCGAGAACCATACTCGTTTGAGTCTTAAACATGATAAGGAGGGTGGTTGCGCAAACATTGCCTTGAAAATGCATTGCCATGCTCTGTTTGTCCTCTGTTGCAGCAAAAATAGGATTCTGCAGGAAGAGATGGCCGGTCGACCATCTTCAGTGCCGGCCGGCTATGTATTGATGGCTGAGGTCCTCACAAATGGTCGATGACCAATTCCTCTTGGCCGGTGACCTTGACTTTCAGCCGGTGACATCCCACAGTGCTCAAAAGGTGATTCAGAAGCATCCTTGAGACTTGCACAGTTTTCAGAGGTGCAGAGCAGTGTAAACAGAGGCAACATGACATGGCAATGGATTTCCGAGCGAAGCCGACCAAGCATGCATGTGTATCTCTTTCCGAGGCTGTTTTACTGCTTTAGTAGCTTAATTAATTTGTTTAATTAGTTAAGTGTTATGTAATAATTAATTAGCTTGTTAGTTAGTTAATTTGTATTATTCTTTCGGTTCCTCCATCGAGAGAGGCGCAATTGTGTAATAAGCGTGCGTGTGTGTGATGCATGTCTTCCAACCCCCATTTCTTTCTCCCTTTTACTTACCTGCTTATGATGGTTAGTTTAGGGCATATTTCGATTAGCATTCCTTATGCTCCCATGTTTGCATCATTCATCTGTATTGCATGCACCGGGCTCAGCGCATCATACTAACTGCATTGTATTTCAATTCCTATTTGAATGCGTGTATCGAGTTGTCGCATTTCACATGCCATTCTTAGATAGCCGAGCCTATTCTAGCTGCATTTTGCATGTGTTGCATTAGCCATCTTAACATAGCTAGGATCACACATTGATTACTAACTAGCCATTGTTTTGGCTCGGAGTACTAGGTAAGCTTTTTATGCTTCAATATCCCTGCATGTGTGTTATTGATTGTCATGATAGCATGCTTGCCATGAGGCTATTTGCTTATGTGATATAATTGCCTGAATGCCTGTGGGTGAAGGTTGGATTGCTTGAATTGGAATAATTCATCGAAATCCGTGTTTTAGCCTACTTGCGAGTAGCAAAATTCAAAACCATTTCCAAACAAACGGATATGTGATGCTTTGTTCCAAATTAGGCGATCTAGTCTATACTTGTGTGTTGTGCGCATCACATAGTAATTCTAGCTAATTAACCGGAATAAGAATGCATGTGTTTTCAAAAATAAGATATTATGCTTAGTACAGGCCGATCTTTGATCGGGCGAGCAGGGGTGCTCATAGATGACCTTCCCCAATCGTACCCAAGTTCCCGAGCCGAGGCAACTTTGGTGATGATGGACACGTGGCCTTAGGCAACGAGTCAGGGTTTCCTAAATTCTCCCAAAATAAAATATTTAGGTGGCGACTCTGTATCTGGCAAAGCAGTCCATGTTTGGCACTTCTTTCTTAAAAATCAGTTTTCCAAAATGATTTGCCGGATTTGGACTCTTTGGTGATTTATCAATCTCACATCGCACATTGTGAGATCAGATTAAGAACCGTGACATTTGAGTCCAAACTGTGGTAAGCAAGGCCCTCGAGGGCACGTCCACAGTTTCTGGCGACTCTGCTGGGGAGTTAGAGAACTTGACTCGAACTCATGGTATCTTGTTTTGATTACACTTATGTGTCTCTTTACATTGCATGTGCATTGGTGCGCCTAAGTGTTTTCGCTTTAGCATCCTTGCATGTGTGTAAGTAACTGCCATGATAGCATGCTTGCCATGAGGCTATTTCATTAATTGCTATAACTGCATGAATGCCTGTCGATGAAGGCTTCATTATTCGAATTGGAACAATTCATCGAAATGTGAGTTTTAAGCCCACTTGAAGTGGCAAATCATCATGTTTTAAGCCCACCTTGTTTGGTGGCAAATCTGCATTTTAGCCTACTTGTGAGTAGCATCTTCAAACCATTTTCGAAAAATAAACATGAGATGTTTTGTTCCAAATCGAGCGATTTAGTCTATACTTGTGTGTTGTGCGCATCACATAGTAATTTAGCTAATAAATAGGAATAAGAACGCATGTGTTTTCAAAAACAACATATCATGTTAGTAGAGGCCGATCTTTAATCGGACGAGCGGGGGTGCTCATTTCATGACCTTGCCCCCTCGTACCCAAGTTCCCGAGCCGAGGCAACTTTGGTGATGACGGACAAATGGCCTTAGGTACGAATCAAGGTTTCCTAAATTTCCCAAAACAAAATATTTAGGTGGCGATTCTGAAATCTGGCAAAGCAGTCCATGTTTGGCGCTTTTTGATTAAAATCGATTTTCCAAAACGATTTGCCGGATTTGGACTCTTTGGTGATTTATCAGTCTTACATTGCACTTTGTAAGATTAGATTCAGAACCGTGACAGGAGTCCGAATTGTAGTAGCTATAACTACAATTCGCACCGTCGCGCGCGGAGCGAGTTCGGGCGGTCTACAGTTTATGGCGACTCCGCTGGGGATTTAGAGAACTTGACTCGAACTCATGATATGTTGTTTTGTTTACACTTATGTGTTTCTTTGCATTACATTTGCATTGGTGCGCCTAAGTCACAGTGTTTGCCATCTGCTATTCCTGAACAGTTTGCTGGAGGCTTGCTTTGAGAAGCGTGCCATAAGGCTGATCGGTTACGGGCTCTGCCACGATGGGAACACAAACCTCGGTTGTTACCGAGGCACCCTTTTCGACCATTCGACCTGGTGCATATCGGAAGCCATAGTGACCATTCCAAACTAGGACAGGTTGCTTACCCGATTATAGGTTGTTTGAAAACCGCTGCGTGCGTAGTGAAACCCTAGCTCCTGACAAAATAGGACAGGGAAACCCTACCCCACCATAGGGGTGTTTTGGCTCTTACTTGCTTGATATGTGCTGTCAGAGTGCGTCTCTACAGGGATGTATGTATCAGTTGCAAGTCTGAGTATCAGTCTGAGGACTTCAGTGTTTGAGGGTATCAGTATTGTGGCAAGGAAATTTTAGGGCAGAATTCAGTAGAGAGCACAGTCATTCAGCTATGCTCATATTTGTTCTGGTGAAATTAAGCTGAGATGCTACTTGTTTTCTCTCTTGCTAGGTAGTCCTGGAACTATAGCTTCAAATATCCCCCGGGTACATTGGACTTGTGTTGATAGACTTTGTTAGGTCAGAGATTCAGTTTAAGGATAATCAGTGTTTCCTTCGCTGAGGCAAGGCAAAGAAAGGCCAATCAAGGCTCACCGGTTCAACTGATCTGGCAGTCACTAGTCAGATCACCTTTTGTCGCACCAGGCCCTGCAAAGTCTATCGACACTGGATCAGTGAACTTGGGGGATAATGTGATAATGTGATCGGGGGATGAACCGCCTGCTGATGGCGCTCAGTTTACTCCAGCTGTGGTGGATGGCACGCACTGTTTTGAGCAGTGTGCAAATGCTAGTTTTTGTACTTTCTGACTTGGGTATTGAGTCTGTCTTGTTATGTTGTTTTGAGTCAGTCCTTTTGTACTAAGTCAGTTGCGTCTGTCATGTTATATCGAGTCAGTCCTGTTGTGTTAGAGTCAGGTGATTTCAGGTGTGTTAACTTGGACATCACTTGCTTGTTTTGTGTTTGTCTTTCACACCTTTTCTTTTGCATTTGTTTCTGCTGTGGAGCCAGTTGCACCAGAAGATTTGAATGAAACAACTATGGTTTTCACACTTTTGAGTTTGTTTCTGCCTTGAAGCCAGTTGTGCCAGAAGATCTGAATGAAACGGCAGTGCTTTTCACCTACTTTTCTGTGCCTTGAAATCATTACTTTGCCCTAAGTTTTTCAAAAACTTTTCTAACACTGTGGTGAAAACAAAGAGGAAGGAATTCCTCGGGATTTGCAAAAGTTTGATCAATTGAGAGAAAGAGAGGCATGCTAAGCCCTTAATGAATAAGATCATGTTTGTTAATGTAAGTACTGAGAAGGATCCTGGCTTGATCCAGATTGGTTCTACATTGTCTTCAGCACGAGCGACTAGTCGCTTTCTTAAAAGATTTCAAAATATGTTTTGCATGGTCTTACGAAGACATGCGTGGAATTGATCTCGAGATCGTGTAGCATAGGATCACTCTCGGCCTCGAGACTCAATCCCTTTTGCTTTAACACCTTGAACTTGGATTCAGAATGTTTAACGGTCAACCACAATGTGAGGCTTGTATGGCCAAATTTGAAGCAACCCTTGAACTAGGGGCAAGAAAGGTCAGATCAAGAAGGTCAGATGTGATCAAAAGAAGCTTGCGAAGCTAGATCAGAAGCATCCCTTGAACTCAGGGCAAAAATGCCAGATGTGCTCGAAGAGCGAAAGATGAGTCATTTCTCAAACCAATGAAGACTAGCAAGAAAGCCAAATCCGAGAAACGGAGAGAAAAATTTTGTTGAAGGACAATCAAGTTCCTACCCACAGCACTAGGAGCAAATTCAGCCCCCAATTGGATGGACTCCTACATTATCAACGAACAGCAGCTATTCTCTTGGATTCAGATGGCTTTGAGATCTCAAACCGATCAACATGGACCAGTTAAACCTTTTTATCCTTGAGAGGCTCGCTGGGCTGAAAACCCAGAAGGGCGACCCAGGCAAAAGTTAGAGCAAAGAAAAGAACAAAAATGAAAAAAAGAAGAAAATGAAAAAAGAAATGAAAAGAAGAAAAGAAAAGAATGAAAATAAATGAAAAGAAGAAAAGAAAAGAAAAGAATGAAAAGAAAAGAAAAACAAAGCTCGCAAGGTTAAAAACCTGGAAGGGTGGCCTTGGCAAAAGTTAGAGCGTAAAAAGAGAGCATCAATACTCGAGTGCAGCTTAACCCCGAACTATGTAATGCTTGATTCCCATCTTTGGGATACATAGGCAACTTCATTCTGAAGTCCAGCCGTAAACACTTCAAATTCAACTGTCCTGTCCATGAGATTGAACGGGTCATCTATGTCGTTTCTGTATCCGAGAGTTCGGTTGTGATCGTCACTTTGAGGATTGATTACAGTACGTTGTGGTGTCATTCAGACAAGGGGCAACTTTCCGTTGCCATGTAGTGCCATTTGGACAAGGGGCAATTTTCCATTGTTTTGGATCTAAGGTTGTGCATCTCAAGAGTAAATTCTGTGTTGGTCGAGCAGTGGCTATTTGCAAAAATAATTTTTGGGAATTTTTAATGAAGTTGACTAATTTTCTCGAAACTTGCCCCATTTTTCCAAAACTGGACCATTTCTTGGACCCAAAAAAGGAAAATTTTCAGTGCTCATAACCTGACTTTCATGATTTTGAATCAGAAAGTCGAACAAGTATGTTAATCTAACTCTCATATTGATTAAAATTGTTTTAGTAGAAAGCCAAAACAAAAAATGGTCAAAATAATGAACTAGGGGCACAGTTGAGTCAGGTTTCCTGTCTGTTCCCCCATTGTTATTAGCTTGTAAGCTTTGTTGCCTATAAGAGAGGGCTCTCTTCTCTTGGCTCAAGGGTTAGAAAAATTAGACATTTTTAGAGAGAAAAGACAGAGAAGAAGCTCTGGTTCTAGGTTAGAACTTGTGTATCTATCCTATCTCTCTTTTCCTCTCATGTTTCTACACTAGGTGCTTTAATCCATATTATTGCACACAAGCACCTAGTGTTTCACCTTCCTTCGGTTACTGAGGTTCTAAGGGCTGGTTCTTGAAGTTTTTGGTTGGATTTGAGCTTAAGGAAGCAACAACATCAACCTTTGTGAAGGTGGTCTTCAAGGGTAAGAAACTATCCCTTTTTACCCCATTTTTGCACTCCTTTTTTGCATAGATTAGGACTGTTTTTGTGCTTAGCATTTAATACAAAAAATTTCTGTTTTTTAGTCCTCTTCATTGTTGGTTAAGAGTGTTTTGTGCTTTGGGGAGGTTTGACCACCCTTAGGCCTTGAAAAGGCCTCATTTTGTGCTATTTTGTGAGAGCTCCGGGATTTTGGTGTTCAGGTCTCTTCACCACTGAAATCTTGAGGGATTTCAGTGGTGTAGATGATGCCTTGAAGTCCCAAGAAGGAGAGGGCCACCCCCTCTCCTTGTTGTCCTTGAAAATGACAAGTTTTGGCCTCTTGAGGAAGCCTTTGTTGGTGTGTGTGTTGAGTATGTCTAGGCTGCATTTTATGTTTATTATGCCATGATATAACATTGCTAAGAGTTGGTTTTCGTCCCTTATGCATGTTTAGCATAGTTGCCATGTAATGCCTTGTGATCCCTTAACATGTCTTAGGTTGTGTGCCTTTGTTTCTAGCATGCTTTAGGCTTAGATTCATGAAGCTTGTATGCTTATTTTTCCATGAATAAGGTCTGTCCATGGTTACTTTGGTCAATCTTAGCTTGCATCACATAGCCTCTTTGCATTTGGCTTGTTGGCCTTAAGTGCATAAATGTGTAGCATGCCTTGTTTGCATTATTTTCAATGGTTTGGAACCATTCAGCATGCTATTTCAGTCCCTTAGACATGCTTGTTTGATTGCCTTGCATGCCTCTTTGAAGCTTTGAAAGCATATGTTGTATGCCTCATGCCTTGACCTTTGTGTATGCCTTACTCTAGAGCCACTTAGATGCCATCTAGGAGGTCCCATCTGTATGGTCTAAGGCTGTCTTAGACCTGTTTTAAGCCTTCTTGGCCTTGTGAGGCTTGGTTGGCTTAGCCATGGTTTAGGTCTCCTTTGGCTTGCCTTGGATGCTTAGGCCATTTGTTGCATGCTTAGTCTATTTTGTTGCTTGGTTTGGCACCATGTCCAACATGATTTTAAAGCTTATATATGTATGCTAATTGTCCATGTTTAGCTTCCTTTAAGTGTGCTTAAAGCTTGCTCACTTGATGCTTAAGTTGGTACCTTAACATGTGCATGTGTGCATGCGTGATTAGCCTTCATTTTTTGGGCACTTTGGCCACTGATTTTAGGCCTATTTAGAGTTGCCTAAGTCATGTTTAAGACCATCATTTGTTTGCTTGCATGCTTACCTCATGTTTGCTTGTATGCTTTGTATAAGTACATGGCATTGTTTATGTTGCATGATAGCTAACATGACTAGGTTGCATTGCATCAACATGCATTCCTTGTCCCTTGATTTGGTGATAGGGATTGGGATTTTGGTTTGTTTGGTTTGCATGCATTTGAGATTGAAAGTGCACATTTGATTCTTTGGGCCATCATGCATGGGAATGCGTGATTGGTGGCCTGAGAATCGAGGCACATGCCCCTTTGAGTCACAAACATGATAAGGAGTGTGTTTGGTGCATACATTGCTTGAATAACATTGCCATGCAAGATTTTGCCCTCTGCTGCTGTGAGTTGCAGGTTCTGCAAACATTCAGTGCCGATCGGCAACATTTAGTGCCGGCCGGCATTAAATTATCAGCCGATGAGTTCACTTTGTGCCGGTGGCCACATACTTCAGCCGGTGGTGTTTCCCCTAAGCCGGTGGTATCCCCTAGTGCCTTGAGAAGTAGTTCTGAGACTTTGGCAGTTTTCAGAAAGGCAGAGCAGGGAAAACAGAGGCAACCTAAGCATGGCAGTGCAATTCCGAGCAAGTCCCGAGCATGCGTTGCATCCGGCCCTCACCTCGAGGCGGTTTACTGCTTTAATTAGATTAATTAATTTATTTGATTAATTTAGTTGGACTGTAATATTTTAATTAGTTTGCATAGTTAATTAATCTGTATTATTATTTTGGTCCCTCCGAGCGAGGGCAAATCTGTAATAAGCGTGCGTGAGTGGTGTGTATGTCTTCCAACCCCCACTTCTTTCTTCCCTTTTATTTACCTGCTTATGATGGTAGATTAGGGCACGTCTATTTTAGCATACCTTATGCAATGCATGCGTGCATCCATGCATTTGTCTAAACATGCACCGGGCTCGGTACATCATACAAACTGCATTGTATTCTAAATTCCAACTTGAATACATGCATCAAATGATTGCATTTCACATGCCATTTTAGGGTTAGCCGAGCCTACTCTAAATTGCATCCTTGCCTGTGTTGCATTAGCCACTTAACATGAACTAGGATCATGCATATGATTACTAACTAGTTTCTGTTTTGGCACGGAGTACGATGTAAGTATTTTACGCTTTAGCATACCACATGCGTGTGAATGTTGCCATGACAGTATGCTTACCATGCGGCTAACTACTTACGTGAGATAAACTATTTGAATGCCTGTGGGTGGAGGTTAGGTTGCTTGAGTTGGAAAACTCATTGAAATCCGTGTTTTAGCCTACTTGCGAGTAGCAAATTTCGAAGCATTTTCAAAACGAACGGATATGCAATATTGATTTCAAATTAGGCAATCTAGTCTATACTTGTATGCTGTGCGCATAACATAGTAATTCTAGGCTAATAATTGGAATAAGAGCATGTAATGTTTTCAAAATCGGATATCACGGTTAGTAGAGGCCGGTCTTCGAACCGGGTGAAAGGGGGTGCTCATAGCTGACCTTCCCCGATCGTACCCAAGCTCCCGAGCCAAGACTACTTTGGTTATGACGGACACGTGGCCTTCGGCACCGAGTCAGGGTTTCCTAAATTTCCCATTTTAAAAAATATTTAGGTGGCGACTCTGTATCTGGCAAAGCAGTCCATGTTTGGCACTTCTTTTCAAAAAATCTGTTTTCTCTCAAAACGATTTGCCAGAGTTGGACTCTTTGGTTCAAGATTAAGAACCGTGACATTTTGAGTCCTTTGAACTGTAGTGACCCAATATCGAACCGGAACCCGCGCGGGGGGGGGGGGGGGCTCGTACTCCCTCCCCGGGATGCGTTCGGGGACGTCTACACATACGCATTATGATTTATATAATGGTTTTGGAGTTTTGAACCTTTGTAACTCTAACCCTAATGGTTAAAGTTGATGACATTTGATGACCCTATTGATGTTAGCCTTCATAGCTAAGGCTCTCCCTTACTAGTATAAATAGAGGCCTTTCTCCTTCAACTTAGTAGGTTACTTTTAGAGAAGTTTTGTGATGGAAAATGAGATGGTGTTTTGAGATAAAAAGTTGGAGATAGTTTTTTACACCAAAGAAAATTTTTTCTATCTTCTTTTGTTAGCCTCTTCTTTAGTTCTTGTTAGAAAAAGTACATCCATTGTCAAGTTCGCCAAAGCTATTTAGAAGATGCTTCCGCATTAGCTGGTTTTGATTGTTGTATCCTAGGAGACAGACGCCGGTGTACCTCCAGCATCTATTGGGAGGCGGTGAATCTATTTTAAGGAAACTATCTAGTACGGGCTTTGGTTTGCTTCTTTTCTTATCATTTGTTCTTAAATTTTTTAATATTTATTTTACAAATATGAGTTCTAATCTTTTGTTATCCATGTTAATAATTTATTCTATTAGTAATGTAATCTAATTCAATTTTGTATTTTTAATTGTGTCATTTATTCTGTATTTCATCCTTTTAATAAAAAATTATTTTGTCATTTCTATTTAATTTATTTTATATATATTTCATGTATTATTATGGAAAAATACCAACAAGATCCACTGCAACATTTCCTCTCTCAACAGTGAAGCAGACGAACTATTTGATGAAAATCCAAAACCGATTGAATTTTAGGTAGTGTTTGATTAACTTGAATGAAATGGAATGGAATGGAATGAAATGATCATTCAATCAAAATGTTCATTCAATCAAAATGTTCATTCTCATATTTAGTTGACTAATAAAATAATGACGAAATATATTACAAATTAAATCATCATTCATAATAATAATAATAATAATAATAAACCATTCATCTTTTCAACAAGTTGTTATTCCATATAAGAGCCTAATGAATGATTATTTCATTCCATTCCATTTCAACTCATTTCAGTAAAACAAATAGAAAATTAGTGATGACACTGATTGGGTCATTTGGACAGATTAGTATAGAGTGAAAAATGTCATCAATTGAAGTCTCAACTCAACTACTAAAAATTCAGAAAGGGAGGTGAAGAGAATGACGCATCCTTTACTAGTATGGATGGGGTTCAAAGCTTCCCTACAACTTACAAAGTTACCTAATTTTGTATCAATTTGAATCTATATAACATATTAAATTGATGTCAATTTAAAATAATAATAATAATAATAATAAAAATAAATAAATAAACATATAAAATTAGTTATAAACTATATGATATTATAAGGTGGAAAATCCACACATTAATTAATTTGCAAATTAAAATTAGATTTTTTTTTTTTTTTTCCATCAACAAATACAAGTTGACATGTGCAATAACATATCGCGAGCTTGTTCAGTAATGTCTTATTGTTTAAGCAACTGTATAGTTAAAAATGTAAAAAAAAATTGCTAAAATTCTTCTTTATATACTTTATTAAGTTTTGTTATCTCGATATACTTTATTACCTTATGTTAATAAAATTCTTCTTTATTGTTAAAAAATGGTGTGACATTTATAACATATACTCGGGCAGGCCTGAAGTTTTCAGTGCCCAAGGTGAAATTTCAAAATTGAGGTCTTTTATGCATAAAAGAAAAGAAAATTATTTATTCAAAATTTTACTTGCAAAAATGTATAATATTGATTTAAATTTATGAACCACATTTGGAATTTTGAAGGAATGTGATCCAGAAACATATTTTTTGAGTTAATTTTTAGAATGAATGTGATTCCAAAAAAAAAAAAAAAATTACTATTTTTAACTTATTATCTTTTCTGGACTATTTTTAATTTTTTTTAAAAAAATTTCGATTCATTTGATTAAGAAACTTAAAATTTTAAATTTAAAAATAAAAATAAATTGACAAAAAAAAAAAAAAAAGGAAGCAAACACTCAACGTGTAGATAAGCTACTACATTACTTTAAAATTAATTGTATTGACGGAGACGCACACAATCATTCAATTCAAGTAGTGAGACGGGTCATGAATTTGAAGATAGATTTTAAATAATAAAAAAAAGGAAAAAAAAATGTATAAAAAATATAATTATATATATTTTTTACTTTCGTTTTTACTTTTCAAATCTCTATCTTAAAAAAGGTCACCTTTTTAGCTCGCCGTTCCTTTCTTTTTCCTCATTATTTTGCAAGACAATAGTAAGGAAATATTGTTTTGCGGCCCAAACTATGAGGCGGAAATTAATTTGGTAGGCTTTGCCTTATTTTAATTTGACACTTTAAATTTTTTAAAATTTGATCAATTTACTTCGGTCGTCTAATTTTCTTTACAATCAAACGAAATATGCTGATATGACATAAATTTTATTTAGAATTTTATTTTACTCCTCAAACTATACCTTAAAAATCAATTAGCCTCACAAGTATTAAAAAAATAAATTTTAAATATACTTTGCTAAAAAACAATTAAAAAAATCAATTAGCCTCTCAAGTTGATCCTAGAGAAAGTAATTGAGCCAAAAATTTCTTGACTACTCTATTTATTTGTGCGCGCAATTGTAATTAATTTATTTCCCAAATTAATTTCAATTGAATTGATCAACTAATAGTAATATCAAAATTGAGTGGGTAAAAATTTAGCCCATACTTATTATGAGAGTGACATCTTTTGAAATTTGAAAATTTATATTGAACGATAAAAATGAATATGTCGAGATTTGCCTACAAAATCGAGATTACCTACTCGGTCGTATTATCATTTGAATGACAATTTAACGCAAAAGTTAACAATTACTATTTAAGGAATACACAACAGGACTAATACTCAATTTTTTATTTAAAATTTATCTTTTTCATTTTTGAGATAAAAAATTATTAATTAAATATTTGAATTTATTTTTTTAATATTTGAGGGACTAATTGATTTTTAATGTATAATTTGAAAGATAAAATAAAATTTCAAATGAAATTTAATGTCACGTGAATATATTTCGTTTGATTGTAAATAGAATTTAAAAATGAGAAATAAATTAATCAAGTTTCAAAAAATTTAATTGTTGAATTAAAGTAAGATGAAATCTGAGTGCGTTAGATTTGATTGGTTGTTTATCTTCTAACGTTATTATTCACTAATATTTATCTTCAATACAAGTGAAGATCCTCTGTTTAACCCAAGGATTTGTGGCATCTTGGCAAGATCTTGGGGCATAAGCCCTGAGGTCCTAGGTTTCACTTTCCACGGGGCCAGCCACCCAGGCAACAGCATATATGGTTGGTAGGACAAACCTTCTAAGCCTGGGTAAACCGTACCCAGTATCAGGAGTGTGGGTTCGAATCCCCACATGTCTGCGAGTCCATGACTTACCGCTACATAGTTGAGTGGCCCTGTTGTGTAGTAACCACTTAGTGGCAACCTCCAGAGCCTCGGTTCCTTAGGGTCTAGCTCCAGAGGTTATCCCTCTATGGTTAAGCCTTTTTTAAGATCCTCTGTAGTGCTTGGGTTATAGTGCAATTTGTAGTGCTTTTAATGAGGGTGTACCATGTCAAAAGAAAAAAATAATGGAAGGCCGAGATTCTTTCTTTTAGAACGGCGTCGTTTTAGTTGGTTTTTTTTTTTTTTTTTTTTTTTTTTTTTTTTCACGTTTCTGTTTCTTTGTACTATGTTCCCAAGCACAACCATGGAAAGCGGCGAGCCATCATGTTCAACGACTAGACGAGAGTCCATTCCTGGATCTGAATGGTGGCCCCTTACCCTCCTTGACAACCCCCATTCCTTCGACGATGACCGAGAGATAAAATACGATGACCTAGATCTTAACAGCAATAATGAGGCTAATATGGAACACAACTAACAGGGCCAGTTATTTTTTATTTTATTTTATTTTTATTTTTTTATTTTTTATTTTTTGTCAAGAGTACTCAATGTCATATGATTTGGATCCCATTTGTATTTTGTATTTTTTTTTTATAATTTATTGCACAGAAAACTCAATGCCATGTTCTAATAGTACTGAAGGACTAAATCCCATATCCTAGTTAGGATTTTTTTTTTTTTTTTTTTTTACCATTGTTGTTCATTTTACCACCATTGTTGGAAGTTGTAGCAATGGAACCTACAAATTTAGAAGGTTGATTTTTTTTTGGGAGGGGGGGGGTGTAGAGAAGTCACCGGAGGGGATGTTGATGGCAACTGCGGTGTAGACACCCCATTTTGATCGCTCGCAAGACTTAGGCGCTTGGTTCAATACACTCGATGATGAAAGTTGAATTGTGTGCTTTGAATTCACAGCGATTCGAATTTATTTAGGCTCTCGAAATAACCTCAAATTTTCAACATTTACCTTGTTTGAACCTCTAAGTCCCATTTTGGGACCTTTTTCCACCCTGAGTTGAGTTTGAACCAAAAACACAAGGGAGGGCATCAAGGCCCGGCCGTGCATCAGTGATGGCCGGTTGTGGCTTGTGATGCCTGATTGGGCCTTGGTGATGAAAAACACTGTTTTGGGCGGGACATCGCCAGCTGTCTATTTTTGAAGATATTTATCATCTTTTGAGGTCAAATTTTATAAAAACGAGGTCCAGCCTCTATTTTGGGGGTTGAACAAAATTTAGAAAGCCTATATACACCTTGAGAGCTCCTCCCTGCTCCTTCTTCCATAGCAAGCAACCTTTGAGCTAACCTAGCTCCCTTGTGTCATCTCCATACACCATACACAACCTTGTCTCGCCATCTTAAAGCCTTGGTTGATCTTTGAGAAGCATAATTCAAACTTGGGAGTGTGTTGGAGCTTAGTTTGATCGCAAACAACAAGCTTACTCCTTTGAGAGGTATAAGCTTGCTATCTTCCTTCTTGCTTTCATTTCTTTCATTTACTACTTAGTTCTTATTGTTTTATGTTGTTTTGATCCTATTTGAAGTGTTTAAGATGGGGTTTGAAGAGCTACCAAAAGAGTAAAGAGAGTTTACTCTCTTTCTATATCTTTACCTATAGCTCAAACCTCTCTTTTACACTTCTTTTCCTTACTCCTTGCACTGATTTTTAGAGGTAAAAAAGGGCTAAAAATCATGTTTTGAGATTTCAAAGGTGGAAAGGTTAGCTACCCCTTATTGTTCTTGCTTCCTAGCCTTGTTTCATCTCTTTGTTGTTTAGTTTTTTAGGCTCTTTTCATGCATTTTTAACCTCTGTTTTCAAGAATTAAGGGCTGTTTTAGGGCTGTTCAAGCCTTTTAAATTGATTCATGCTTTGGTTAGTTTAGCTATTGTCTCATAAGTTAACATACATAATTTGTTGCATGTTGTCTAATGTTAATAATCAATCCACCATCCATCACTTTCATTCTTGAGAATGATTTCAACCGATTGAGGTTGCTCAAAACATGTAAGAGAGACTTCTACTTAATGGCTTAATCTTTTCAGAGATTCATTGTCAACGATATAGTCTTTCTCTCATGTTTTTGAAGAACCTCTCGTTTGACGTTATTTCTTGTTTAGAGGACTTAAACATCACTTTAGGACAAATGGACTAAAGAATGGCAAGGCTTTATAAAATTGGCTTAAAACTTGGATCAACCCATATAAAGAAAATGGTTAGAATTGCCTCAACTTGGCCAGATGTTATGCCAAGCTCCTTGTGTCAAGAGTCGTCACATGCTAATTCATGGTATTTTGATGATTCTTGAAGCGTTGCAACCTCCCTCTTTGAGTTTACCCCATGACAAGAGGGAGGGGTGGTCTTATTCATTGCATTCATTGGATTTTCTTTGTCCAAAATTGTATCCGAGATCATCAAGCAATAAATTTGCTCGTTGATGATTTTGGGACCAACTTCAACCTTCTCTCAAGGCTTTCCCATGACAGAGAAGGAAGATGGAACAAACAGAGCTTGAGAACACTCTGTCTGCACTAATTCACCTCAGAACACAAAAACAGATTTTAGCACCAAATTGAGGCATAGCCGGCTATCTGTAGACCCAGCCGACCATCACTGATGCATGGTCGGCCCTTAGTGTGTGGCAGTAGTGCAGTTTTACAGAAAACAGAGCCAGTGGCTGAAGGTGAAACAGAGTTGGCATAGATAGACATAGTAGCTCTCAGGCGTTGTGCATGCTACCCTCATCTATCTTCACTTGTGCCTTTGTCGAATGCGATTAATTGTTTCATTAGTGTTATAATTATCATAGTTGCAAATTAATCTTATTGTAATTAGTATTGTTGTAGCCATTGCTTATTGATAATTGGTACAACTAGTTAAATTGTTGTAATAATAACTTTGCCTATTTTATTCATTCATTCATTCGGTCTTGTAATAGTTAGTTTAATTCGAACTTTCATACATTAATTCGCACGCTCCTGCATAAGAGATCAAATGTTGTAATAATGTGCATGTCTTCCAACCCCACGTCTTTCTCCCTTTTATTTATTCGCTTACGATGGTTAGTATAGAGCATCACATTTCATTAGCATGCTTATGTTTCACATCCATTTGTCTTGCATGCATATAAGGTTCGGCTCATCATGCTAACCCGGTATCAAATGTTCAAAATTCATTACTTGAATACATTCTTTCCCGCATGTCTTGAATGCCATCATATGCCATGCTCATAGTTGAGCCTTTGAAATACATAATATAGGCGTTGCATTAGTCATGTTGCATTTAATTAGGAACATGCATATTTTCTAATTATTTTGCTTTATTTTGGCTTGGAGTAGTACTAGGTGAGTAATTTTACGTTTTAGCATCTTGCTGTAGACACCCCATTTTTGACCGTCCTCAAGACTTGGACGTCATCGTTTGAACACTCGATGATCATCCATGCTCGTGTTCGTTTTGAGTTCTTGGAGGTCTCGGCTACGCGCCTTGCCTCAAGATCTCTCAACTTGTCTGTTTTGTGCTTGGTTGTGGACCAAACACTTGTGTTTTTGCTTCTAAGGGAAGAGGGTGGCTTGTTTGCCATCCCTTCAACCCACCGGCCAGGGCATGATGCCATCGGCCCCTTTTCTTGCCATCGGCCAAGGGTGTTGGCCGATCGACACTATATTTGGTAGGCCGGCATTTATGTTGGTCGATCGGCCATTTTTGGTGGCCGAACCCTATTCATCTGCTTTATGCAGATATTTTGTGCCAGCTAGTGCAGTTGGCATCCACAATTCACCCCCTCCATACACGTATGGAGGGATTTGCCCTTTGCTTAGCTTCTCTTGGAAGCTTTAGAATTTGAACTTCTATAAAGAGGGAGCCCCTCCTCCCTCCTCCAAGGTTCAGAAATTTGTTCTTGGGAGGATAGATATACTTTTGTATCTATTTTTCTTTGTTTAGGCTTGTTTTGTGCTCAAAAGTGTGGTATTGCCTTACTATTGTACACAAACACACACTAGAACACCATCCTCTTAGAGCTGAGGTCCCTTGAGGTTGATTTCAGAGTTATTGGACTGGTTTTGTTCAGAGGAACCTGCTGGAGCCTTGTTCTTGAAGAAGTTCTACAAGGGTGAGCAAACTTGCTTTAGATACCCCTTTCTTGCTTAAGCTTTTAACCCTTCTTGCTTATTATTTTAAGCTTAGATTATAACTGATAAAAGTTCTGATTTTGGGTGCTTTAGATCTTTATTTCAGGTCATTTTGAGGTTTGGGGTTGTTTCCCCCCTCTTAGGCCTTGTTAGGTCTTGTTTTGGGCCATCCCTTTTGGCCCTTGCTTTGAACTTTGCATGACCTTTCTACCACTAAAATCCAAAGGATTTTTCAGTGGTGGAAAGGTGGTTTTGGTGTCTTAAATAGGAGAGGGTCATCCCCTCTCATTGTTGTCTTTAATGCTTGCATAAATGGCTTATGTTTGTAGCTTGTATACTTAGTGTGTTTTAGCTTCATTTCAGTAAATATTAGGCTTTGTTTTACCATGATATAGCACTTTTTTGACTTGGTTTAGACATACCATGCATGCTTCATGTACTTGTCTTGTAATCCCATGATTTGCCTTAACATGCATCATGTTGTAACATGTCATTTTAGCATGATTTTGGCTCAACTTCATGAAGCTTCTAACCTTATTTTAATATGCTTGAGCTCTGTTTTTCATTGTTTTGGTCATGCTTACATTGTTTTGTATAGCTACCATGCAATTTAGCTTGTTAGCTTTGGGTATTTGAGTCACTAGCATGCTCTATTCGGATCATTTCAGTGGTTTGGCATCACTTGTAATATTATTTCAGTCCATATAGTATGCTCATGTACTTGCATTTGTCACTCCTTTAATGCTTTAAAGGGTTTGTGTTTTATGTCTCATGAATGTCTCATTGTGTATGCCACCATGTTTAGGTCTTTGGGATGCCATCTAAGTGAGTTTTTTGAGCTCATTTTAACATGCCATAACTCTGATTTTGGTTGCTTAAGGCATGCCATGTTTAGTTGTGTTAGGTGTAGTGTAACACCTCTTTTGTGGCCTCGCATGCCTCATGTTTTTGGCATTGTGTTCTAGCTTATGTTGGTTAGTTTTGAGCTCACTTTTGGTCTTGTTTAGACCTACCTTGGGACTATTTTAGGTCCCCTTGGCCCTTTGGGGCTTGCTTCATGTAGCCTTGGTTTGAGTCCCTTGGTTGGTTTCAAGTTTTGGGCTTTATTGCATGCCTTACTTGCATGCTTTGGTTGATTTGGCTTCCTCCCTAACATGATTTCAGAGCTTAGCATGTTTGCCTAATATCCATGATTGTCTCCTTTTAAGTGTTCTTAAAAGTTGCTCTACTATGCTTAAAGTAATGGACCATTAGCATGTATGTTTGTATGTGTATTTCATGCCCTTGTTGCATTATTTTGGCCACTGATTTGGACCTATTTGAGAGCTGTCTGTTTCGGTTTAAGACCATCCCCGCATGTTGTTGCATGCTTGCCTTGTATGTTGTCACATGCTTGTTGCATATTTGGTAAATTGCATGTTGTAGCATGCTAGTTCAATTGTGCCTTGTTGTGTACTTGGTCCATGACATGTTGTTGCATGCTTAAGTTGTAATGCATTTGCCATGCATTCTCTTTTTTAAGTTGCTTAACGTGTTGTTACATGTTTGCCTCACATGTTGTTATATGCTTGAATGTTGTTACATGCCTTGCATATTTGCATGATTAAGTCGCATTTTGCGTGCTTGTTAGCTTGCATTTTTTCATGTGCTTGATATGTTGTCACATATTCTTGCATGTTTGGATGCATGATAGGTAACATTGCATTGCATTTGTTATGCTCATGTTACATTGACTTAGCTTGCATGCTTAGGTTAATTACATTGGATTGCATTGCACATGTCGCATTACATTGGTTGCATGCTTCGTATTGTATTTGGAACACTTGCATAGTATTGTGTTTGGTTTGAGGTGTCAAACCAAACACAAGGATTGAGGGACGTTTCGTACTTGAAGTGACGAAACGTGCCTCAAACCTTGGTTGCTGACGCTCTTGATCTAACATGATAGGGCATGAGGCATTCATGTGTTTTGCGCATTCATTGTACATTAATTTGCACACTTGGGTCCTTTGGCCATCATGCGTTGAAATACGTGATTGATGGCCCGAGGGTCGAGAACCATACTCCTTTGAGTCTCGAACATGATAAAGAGGGTGGTGGTGCAAACATTGCCTTGAAAATGCATTGCCATGTTCTGTCTGTCCTCTGTTGCAGCAAAAACAGGATTCTGCAGGAAGAGATGGCCGGTCGGCCATCTTCAGTGCCGGCCGGCTATGTATTGATGGCTGAGGTCCCCTCAAATGGTCGATGACCAGTTCCTCTTGGCCGGTGACCTTGACTTTCAGCTGGTGACACCCCACAGTGCTCAGAAGGTGATTTAGGAGCATCCTTGAGACTTGCATAGTTTTCAGAGGTGCAGAGTAGTGTAAACAGAGGCAACATGACATGGCAATGGATTTCCGAGCGAAGCCGACCAAGCATGCATGAGTCTTTCTTCCCGAGGCTATTTTACTGCTTTAGTAGCTTAATTAATTTGTTTAATTAGTAAAGTGTTGTATAATAATTAATTAGCTTGTTAGTTAGTTAATTTGTATTATTCTTTCGGTCCCTCCGTCGAGAGAGGTGCAATTGTGTAATAAGCGTGCGTGTGTGTGATGCATGTCTTCCAACCTCCACTTCTTTCTCCTTTTTACTTAACCGCTTACGATGGTTAGTTCTAGGGCACGTTTCAATTAGCATCCTTATGCTATGCATGTTTGCATCATTCATCTGTATTGCATGCACGGGGCTCGACGCATCATACTAACTTCATTGTATTTCAATTCTAAGTTGAATACGTGTATCGAATTGTTGCATCTCACATGCCATTTTAGATTGGCCGAGCTTATTCAAGTTGCATTTTGCCTGCGATGCATTAGCCATCTTAACATGGACTTGGATCATACATTTGATTACTAACATGTTCTTTGTTTTGGCTCGGAGTACACTATGAGTGTTTATGCTTTAGCATCTTGCATGTATGTGAGTGTTAATATGACAGCATGCTTGCCATGAGGCTAATTGCTTATGCGATATAATTGCCTGAATGCCTGTGGGTGAAGGTTAGATTACTTGAATTGGAACAATTCATTGAAATCCGCATTTTAGCCTACTTGCGAGTAGCAAACTTCAAACAATTTCCAAATAAACGGATATGCGATGCTTTATTCCAAATTAGGCGATCTAGTCTATACTTGTGTGTTGTGCGCATCACATAGTAATTCTAGCTAATTAACCGGAATAAGAACACATATGTTTTCAAAACAAAATATCATGCTTAGTACAGGCTAATCTTCGGATCGGGCGAACGGGGGTGCTCATAGATGACCTTCCCCAATCGTACCCAAGTTCCCGAGCCGAGACAACTTTGGTGATGATAGACACGTGGCCTTAGGCACGAGTCAAGGTTTCCTTAATTCCTCAAAAATAAAATATTTAGGTGGCGACTCTATATCTGGCAAAGCAGTCCATGTTTGACACTTCTTTCTTAAAAATCAATTTTCCAAAATGATTTGCCGGATTTGGACTCTTTGGTGATTTATCGGTCTTGCATTGCACTTTACGGGATTAGATTCAGAACCGTGACATTTGAGTCCGAACTGTAGCATGAGGCTCTCGGGGCGCGTCTACACTTGCATTGAGTGTTTGTGTTGCCATGTTTAGCATATTTACCATGAGGCTAAGTGCTTAAATGATTAAATGCTTGAATGCCTGTGGATGAAGGCTAATTGCTTGAATTGGGACGATTTGATTAGATGTCCATTTTAGCCCACTTTTTCAAGTGGCAAATTCACAAAACAATTTCAAAACAAAACATAAGATCAAATGTTCCAATTCTTGCAAAACTAGTCTATACCTTGTGTGCGCATCACATAGTAATATTGCTAATAAATCGGAACAAGTGCATATATTGTAAATAAAAAACACATCATGATTAGTAGAGGTTGATCATTGATCGGGTGAGTTGGGTGCTCAATTCATGACCTTCCCCTCTCGTACCTAAGTTCTTGAGCCAAGAAACTTTGGTGATGACGGACTAATGGCCTTTGGCACGAGTCTTAGGTTTCCTAAATTTTCCAAAAATATTTAGGTGGCGACTCTAAAATCTGGCAAAGCAGTCCATTTTTGGCATTTGATTCAAACATTGATTTTCCAAAAAGAATTGCTGGATTTGGACTCATTTTGTGTTTCTATTGTTTTACATTGCACTTGTGAATTCAGATTCAGAACCACAAGTAGAGTCCAAACTATAGGGATATTCGCCTCCAGAAAGGAGCGCGGAAAGCCGAGCAACAATTTTTGGCAACTCTGCTGGGGATTTTCGAGAACTTGACTTAAAACTCATGATGTGACATTTTATTTACACTTATTTGTTTCTTTGCATTTGCATTTGCATTGGTGCGTTTAGAATATTTGTGTTTGTCGGCTGCTATTCTTGGACTGTTTGCCGGAGGCTCGCCTGAAAGGATTGCCAAAAGGCTGAACGATCATGGGTTCTGCCATGTTGGGAACATAACCCTTGGATTTGGACTACCGCTGTACCGTTTGATCCTCCTTTCACTTATTGGTGTTAGGTGTGAGAGGTATATTAGGTAATCTTGCCAAGGTACCCTTTTAACCATTCGACCTAGTTGCATATAGTGAAACTATAGTGACTATTCCAAATAGGAGAGGATGCCACCCATTTGTAGATGTTGTGAAACTTGTTGTTTGAAATAATGCAGCCTAGATCATGCCGAAAATCTAAGATAGAGTAACCCTGCCCCCTCATAGGGGTGTTTTTGGTTCTTTTACTTGATATGTGCTTTTACAGTGAGACTGTACAGGATGGTTCATATCAGTAAGCTTTGAAAATAGAGTTCAGTGGGGATTACAGTTCAGCTCTGTATCTTGACTGTTGTAAATTGGGGCTAGGGTGCTGTCCGATTTTTATTTTGTTTTTCTTTCTTTCTTTTGCTAGGTAGTTTACCATCATAGCTTCAAAAAGACCTGATATTCTCTAAGTTGTGTGGACTTGCTTTGGCAGGCTGTGTAAAGCTCGAGACTTTGTTGGTGGTCAGCCCGTGCTAGTCTCGTTTCCTCCAGCCACTCGACGGAGAAGGAACAGGCAATCAGTAGCTTCAGTACAAAGCACCCCACAAATGCCTACCCGTTCTTAGTCAATCAATTCACCAGCATCTAGTTCACCTGGGTTAGCAATGGCACAGAATACAACACCAAACGCAGAGGAATTCGCCGCTATGATGATTATCGTCCAAAGAACTATGGATACTGTAAACGAAAGGATGGCTGCACAAGATGAAGTTATTGCCGATCTGCGGCATACATTTGGGGCATTAGCATCAACTGTGCATCCGATCCTTACTGCTCAGCCAAACCTGGATCCAATTTCGCCAACAGAAAATCTACCAGTCCCAGATCCTCAGGACATATTTCCCCTAGCTCCAGCTTATCGTCCTTCGATCCAACCTCCTCCAGGGATTTTTCCTTTCGATATCAATAAGATTGATCCAGCCTTGGTCAAAATTGCCAAATTAGAGAAAGCATTGAAGAAATCCCAGGGCTTTAACTCTTGTGGGGGCCGAGTAGATTATTACGTAGGTTAGCCGAATAACTTAAAGAAGGAAATCAAGTTATGTACTATACGGCTCTATCCCAGAGGGACAGAGGCCGAATAACCAGATCGGCCGAAGAATCAAGTGTAAACCGGGCCGAATATGAACAGCTAGCCGAATGAGCGATTGTTCATTGGACGAAAGGTGGGCCCAACCATCAACAACAAAAATGACTATAAATAAGAAGAGCATCAGCTAAAAAAGGTATGTGAGAACAAGTAAGTTTAACTTGAGATATAAGCAACCAAGAGAGAACAAGTAAGTTTAACTTGAGATATAAGCAACCAAGAGAGTATACACTGACTTATCCGTCGGAGTACTAATTCCGGCACCCTCGACCGGAGTGTTCATTCATTTTTAGGTGACTAGCTGAGGATCACAAGCGTCCTATTGGATCCAAAGAGTATTTCCAAACCACTTCTCCACAACTCTATTCTAGATATCGAAGATGGGTACACTGAGGCTTCGGTTAGATAACTGGAGAAATTTAAGATGCCTCACATCGACATATTTGTTGGGACAGATGTATTAAGGCCTATGGGTTTGTCTCAGGCGTAGAAGCTTTCGTTGTTTGGAAGGACCTTGTCTAATGTAGCGGCCATCTGGTACGCTAAATTGGAGGATTCTACAAAACAAAATAGAAAGGAGCTATCTGAGGAATTTGTCAATCAGTACTCATATAACACTCAGATAGAAGTAACCATTAGTGAGTTGGAGGCTACAACCCAGAATCCCAAAGAATCGTTTATCGATTTTGTCACCCGGTGGAGAGCCAAGGCAGCCCGAACGACAAATAGGCCTGCCGAAAGGGAACAAGTCCGACTAGTAGTCCAAAACCTCGAGCCAGACATATTGTAGAGAATGATAGTGGCACCATTGTCCACGTTTGCTTCCTTATATGAGCTGGGGGTCCAGATTGAGAGTGCATTAAAAAAGGGTATCATCCATAGAACAAGCGAACCCGCAAGAAGGCCGTTCTCTTAGAATACCAATGCAAGCAGTAACACTATTCCGTGGCCTGTGGATGTCAGTAATGTCGTCACAATGGCCAAGATGGCTGATCTTTTTACTACAGCCACAACCTCACAACCTTCACAAAATACCGGTCCACCCCGAAACCGTAGAGTCTTTACCTACCTCCATATGAGCCTAACTCAAGCCTTCAAGTTATTGATGCGAAAGGGGCATCTCAAGCCTCTCGATCCTCGTCCACTTCCAGACACATTGCCACCCAAACATGACCCTACCCAATACTGTATCTTCCATTAACAACATGGCCATTCCACAGACATATGCTACTGCCTACGTCATGAGATTCAAGAACTCATCAACAACAAAGTCATTGCCCCACCTGCAAAACCAAACGTAACAACCAACCCACTTCCTGCACATAACCAAGTCCCCCAGCCCAGAAACATTAACCACACCCATACACTACTGCCCACCTTCTACCCCAGCATATATATTACCTCATCTCACTTACCAAAATCGGAGGTGGTCATTCCAAAAGGCATAGACACGTATATGATGGATCTAATACCACAAACCCCACCCAGACCCGTGGCAGTAGAAATGGAGAAAGAGAAGAATGCACTAAAGACAGGGTCGCCTGATACCCGTGTCAGAGAGAAGGGGGTCTTGCTTGCAGAGGAGTATGATCCCATTTTACACATTGTGGCCATCGAGCAGCCAAAGTCAGTGGTCATACTGCCTAATTTCCTCACCATTAATGCTATCGGGAAAGACCAAACGACACAGAATTAGAATGAGTAGCCTGAGCAAGGCCTTCATGACTTAGCAAACCTAGAGGAGGATTTAGCAAAATTAGAAGAGGATCTAGAGGGTCTTTACTTCTTCGAAGAAGAAGACACAAGCTGTGTACAGATGGGATGGCGGAACCCGAGCCAGCCATAAACTAGCAATGGCTGGTTGAGTGAGGAAGAGTCTGATATGGAGGAACATACGAGAGAGACTGGGAAGAAGAGGAAATTGTTGTTAAAGGTAAGGCTGAGGCCGCACCTCCTACTAATAAGAAACAGGCATTGGAACAGTTTTAAAAGGAAAGGATAGAGGAAATCCAAGCGACGATAGCTCTGGGACAAGGCAAAGGAAAAGGAAAAAAAGAGGCTAAGCCCACAACTGACAGTGTTCAAAACACTAAGAAAACCGAATGAGATCCCAATGATCGAAAGAGGATGTTGAGGAAACTTAGAAAGTACCGGGATGTTGAAACCCAAGTGTAGACACCCCATTTTTGACCATCCTCAAGACTTAGATGTCATCGCTCGTGCACTCAATGATTGTGTGTTTGTGTTCGTTTTGAGCGCTCGAAATCCTCAGCGGAATGCCCTGTCTTTGAGCCTGTAAACCTTGTTCTTTTTGTGCCTTGTTTTGGACCAAAACTTAATGTTTGGACCTCTTGGTGACCTGTCGGCCACCACCCAAGGCTGTCGGCCATGGGATGTTTTTGTTAGCCATGGGTGTGGCTGGTCGGCCACCAGTGGTGGCCAGTCGGCTATCAATGGCAGCCGACGGCCACCAGTGCCTTTTTCTTGATATTTATTGACAGCTGTACCAGCTGTTGCACACTGAGCTGCATCTCCATACACATGTATGGTGAGTTGTTTCTAAGCTCAAGGGGTGGTTTTTCTATATATAGGGGGTTCCTTTCCAATTTTTGAGGGTTAGAAAATTTAGAGCAAAAATATCTCTCTTTCTCTAGAATTCTTTCTCTCTCTTGATATTTTGTATACATTTGCTCACAAGTCCTTAGCTTTTGCATACCAACCCTTAACAAAATACTCTCAGCTTTGGGCTGAGATTACTTGGAGTCTTGTTTGAGCTCTAGAAGGTGGTTTGAGCTTGGAATATTGGCTATTTTTTACTTGGCTTCAAAGGTATAATACTTACCTTATTTATACTTGTTTTGTATCTTTGTTTTGCCATCTATTTCAACTGTTTTGGTGATGATTTTGAACTATCAAAAACTCTATTTCTATGACTTAAAAGTGGTGGTTTGAGGCTATTTTGTGTTAGGGGGTGGTCCACCCTTCTTGTTCCTTTGTTTGTTAAGCTCTTGTGCTATTATTCACCACTTTTAAACCAACTTTTTTTTTAGGCCTTTTAACCCCTGAATTTTAGAGATTTTTCAGTGGCAAAAATCAACTTTTGAAGTCTAAAATTGAAGGGGTTAGCCTCCTCTCCTTATGTTTTGTTTGCATGCCTAGTTAGCCTCATGTATTAGCTTATTGTTTTAGCATTTTGTGGCTTAAGTCCAACATGTTTTAGACCCTTTTTAGGGCTTTTTTGCCTCTGTTTTTGGTTGTTTGTTTCATTTGAGTCTTGTATTACATGGTTGTAGTGTAATTTCCTTCACTAGCTAAGTGTTTTAATGCTTTAATCACCATTGTTTTGAGTTAATAGCATGTTTTAGTGTTGTTTTGCAGTTAATTTCCGCACTTTAATCTCTGCAATCTCCCTCAATTCTTTACTCTTTTGTTTGCTTTGAAAGTGGTTTTAAACCGCTTGTTTGCCTAACTGTGAAATAGAGGTGCTACACCTAATGGTTTAATCCCTTAGGGGGTTCATTACCAATAGTGTAATGCCTCTTTCATGCCCAAAGCACCTTTTCGTTTGAGCCATCTTTCCATTAGAGGAGGCTCACTAATGGACAAATCAATTAAAGAATGGTTTTGGTAATTAAAATGAGTAAACAAAATTGACAAGTAAAAGAGGCAAGATAAGCATCTTTTGTGTTGCATTGCATGTGTTCAAATCGGACGTTAGTTTGAACATAAGGAAAATGAGACATTTCATACTCAAAAGTGATGAAATGTGCCATTTTCCTTGGTCACCATTGCCCTTGATCATGCATGATAGGGTGATGGTCCCTTGGTCTTATTTCGCATTTATTGAACTTGCACAATTGGTTTCACAAGCTATCATGCAATGAAATCGCTTGATTGATGATTGTTAAACCCAAATTTTGTCCCTCATTTGATTTGCCCATGAAAAGGAGAGGCAAAGTGTGCAAATAATCTGTGAGAATACACTGTTTTGCTCTGTCTACTCTCTGTTGCACCAAAAAAAGGAGTTCATGTCATCAGTGGCCGATCGGCCACCACTAGTAGCCGACCGGCCACCAGTGGTCGCCAACTGGCCACCATTGGTAGCTAACAAGCCCCTTGTCGGCCACCAATGAAATTTACACAGTGTGTTCCTGAGGTGGAGTAGAGGTGTTTTGGAAGTGGACAGCTTCTTTGGTGTTCAGATGTGCAAACAAAGGCATTCAGCAGCAAGGCAGTGCCTTTTCGGGTGGAAACTGAGCGCGTGCATGAGCCTCCCTTGCATTTTAAGCTTATTTAGTGTTTAAATATGTAGTTTGAATGCGTGTTGTAATTAATTAGTTATAGCTAATTAAGTGTTGTAAATAATTAGTTAGTTTAACTAGTTATTCGATTTCGATTTGTAATAATTAGTTAACTAGAATAGTTAATTAGTTTCTAGTTTTGTAATAGTTAGCTTAATTAGCGTAGTTAGTTGGTTAGCTTATGCATTTGGACCTTCCTTCGTGAGGGCATAATGTTGTATTAAGTGTGTGTGCGTGTGTGTATTTTCCAACCCCACATCTTTCTCCCTTTTATTTAATCGCTTTCGATGGTTAGATTAGGGTCATATTTCAATTAGCATATTGCATGCTTGCATCCATTCATTTGTGTTGTATGCACCGAGGCTCGGCGCATCATTCAAATTGCATTGCCATTTCAATATATTCTTTGAATACGTGTTCAAGCGCATGTTATTTAAATTGCTTCATATGCCATATTAGTAGCCGAGCCTATTAATTGCATTATTGCATGTGTTGCATTAGGCATCTTGTATAGTTAGGATCATGCATCTTTCTGACTAGTTTTTGTTTTGGGCTTGGCGTACTCGGTAAGCTTTTACGCTTTAGCATACTTGTATAAGTGTGAATGTTGCAATGTCCATGAGGCTATGTGCTTAAATGCTAAACTACATGAATGCATGTGGATGAAGGCTTGTTGTTTGAATTGGAACAATTCAACAAATGTGCGTTTTAAGCCCACTTATTGAGTGGCAAATCATGTTTTAAGCCCACTATGTTTAGTGGCAAATCCGCAAACTTTAAGCCCACTTGAAGTGACAAATTCAAACCATTTTCGCAAACAAAAACATGAGTTGAATTGTTCCAAATTAAGGAAACTTGTCTATACTTACTTGTGCGCATCACATAGTAAAGCTAGTTTAATAACCAGAATAAGAACATATAATGTTTATAAAAGATCATATCATGGTTAGTAGAGGCCGATCTTTGATCAGGCGGGTGGGGGTGCTCAATTCATGACCTTCTCCCCTCGTACCCAAGTTCCCGAGCCGAGGCAACTTTGGTGATGATGGACACATGTCCTTCGGCACGAGTCAGGGTTTCCTAAATTTCCCCAAAACAAAAATATTTAGGTGGCGACTCTATATCTGGCAAAGTAGTCCAATTTTGCACCTTTTGATTCATAATCAATATTTCAAAATGATTTGTCGGATTTGGACTCTTTGGTGTTTATCAGTTTCACAGTGCACTTGTGAGACTAGATTCAGAACCGCGGGAGTTCGAACTGCAAGGCCTTTCATTTCAAACCTTTCTGAAAGGCAGGGCGTGGAAAAAGATGAGTCCATAGTTTCTGGCGACTCTGTTGGGGACTTAGAGAATTTGACTGAAGCTCATGATATGTTATTTTATCTACACTTATGTGTTTCTTTGCATTTGCATTTGCATCGGTGCGCCAAAGTCACAGTGTTTGCCATCTGCTATTCTTGAGCGGTTTGCTGGAGGCTTGCTTGGAAAAGCTTGCCAAAAGGCTGACCGGTTGCTGGCTCTGCCATGATGGGAACAGAACCCTTGGATCTGGACTACCACTGTACCTCTTGATCCTCCTTTCATTTCTCGGTGTTAGGTGTGAGGGGTATATTAGGTAGTCTTGCTGAGGTACCCCTCTTGCTGAGGTACCCCTCTTGACCAATTAGCCTAGTTGCATATCAGTAGCCATAGAGACTGTTCCAAACTAGGACAGGTTACTCACCCGAATGCAGGAATTGCGTGAAACCGCTTGTTTTGCGTAGTGAATCCCTAGCTCCTGATGAAATTAGGACAGGGTAACCCTACCCCATCATAGGGGTGTTTTGGCTTTCACTTGCTTGATATGTGCTTTTAGAGTGAAACTCTGTAGGAATGTATGTATCAGTTGCAAGTCTGGGTATCAGTTTTGGGGTAGAAATAAGTGTTTGAGTACAGTTCTCTAACTTATGATTGCAACTGTGTGTTGTTTTTGTCTGAGCCAAGGTGCTGTGTGGTTTCTGACTTTTGTTTCTTTTTGTTTTATTTTCTTTTTGCAAGGTAGTCTTTCACCATTGCTTCAGATGATTCTATTACCCCCTAAGCACTCTGGACCCGAGTTAAAAGGATTTGTAGATCTAGGGATCTAGTCAGGGGATAGCCAGTGTTTATTTCATTACCACCGGTTACTAGACGGAGGAGGATTTAACAAAATTTGCCAATTCAGCACTCACCTTTTACCTCGCTTGTGCCCAGTCAGGTCCAATCATCTACTTCTACTCCAGACAGAGAGTATTTGCCACAGTTCAAAGTCCTCCAGTCAACATGGAAGACATGATTCGTCAACTCCAGCAGACTATTCAGAACATGCAGCTTGATGTTGCCCGACAAGCTAAGAGCACAGCTCACCAAGCAGAGGTAATAGAAATGCTTCAACAACAGTAGCCACAACCTACAATAGCCTTAGCATTCCATGCACCCTCAGTGGGAATTACGGCACCCGGGGTCACAATCAATGTCCAGGAAAATGTGGACATTTAGGCAGATCCTATCTCACCTCAGACCTCTAAGGCACCGGTTTACCTGACAGAGGTGCCATTTGAATTCGAGGTCGACCCTATTTCGCTGAAAGTAAGCAAGCTGGAAAAGCTCTTTAAACGGGCACAGGGCGTGAATTCGATCCCTGATATTGAAAATGGCCATACTGACTCGGCAGTGATTTTTCCAGACAGATTCATGATGCCACATATAGACCGGTTTGACGGTTCCAGGGGATCCTATGGTCCATCTATGGCTATTCTCTGACATCCTACAATCTATGGTTCTCACCAGACTATAGAAACTGTCGCTCTTTGCCAGACCCTGTCGGGTATAGCGACCATCTAGTATGCCAAGCTTGAAAACTCTGTGAAGAGAAACTGGGAGGAAATGGTCGAGGCCTTCATAGCGCAGTACTCCTACAATACTCAGATTGAGGTCACTACTCATGATCTCGAAGCAACTCGCCAGGAGCTGAAGGAGGGCTTTTTGGATTTTGTGACCTGGTGGAGGGCCAAGGCCTCTATGATGACTATTCAGCCGTTTGAAAAGGACCAGATCAGAATGGTGGTCTGTAACTTGCAAGGAAGATTATTACATAAGATGATAGTCTTGCCTTTGTCTACTTTTGCTGACTTCCATAAAATAAGGGTACAAATAGAGGACGCAATGAAGCAGGGTCTGATAGACCACGAGAAGAAGCAGCCCAAGAGGGCTTTCACACACAGTTCCAATGCGACTACTAGCGGTAGTGTAGCTGCAAGGCCTTCAGATGTGAGCATGGTCACCACTACACCCAAGACTGCTAACCCATTTGCCGACACATCCAATACAACCTCCCAAACCTCAAGCCATCAGGCCCGAGACCAGAGGGTCTTCACACCACTCTATATGTCTTTGTTTGCAGCCCGGAGGGTCCTAATCAGAAAAGGGCATCTGAAGCTATTAGAACAACGCCCACTGCCCGATCCCCTCCCTCCGAAACATAACCCGGCCAAATATTGTGCTTTTCACCAATAGCATGGTCATAATATTGATCAGTGCTTTAGACTGCATCGTGAGATTCAAGGTCTCATTGACAACAAAGTGATAGCACCTCCTGAAAAGCCCAACGTCACTACAAATCCTCTCCCACCACATAACCAACCCCCTCCATCTCGACAAATAAACCTCATCTATACACTGGCAGTCCCTTATGACCCCAATATATACATCACCCCTGTCTACCTACCTAAGTCGGCATTGTTCATCCTGGAAAGCACAGATTTGTGCATGATGAACGCGTCCATATCCCAACCCAAACCTGTGGTGGTGACCATGGTAGATGAAGGTAGGGTAGCCTTGGTGGAGAGTGGGAATTTTAGTTCAGTGCTTGAGGGCTCCGTGGATTTATCTGAGGAGGAATATAATCCATGCCGTTATATTGTACCGACCAATCAGGCCAAACCAGAGGTGGAGTTACCAACAGGAATGGAGGTCAATGTAGTCTGGGAGGATGGCCCAAGCTAGGGATTAGATGGCCTAGCTAACCTGGAGGAAGACATCAACAATTTGCAGTTCTTCGATGAGCAAGATTCGGGAGATATGCACATTAACTGGTTCGATCTGAACAGGTCGACAGACAACTTTGGGTGGCTCAGTGATGAACCTGATATGGATGAGGGACTTCAACCAAAGCTGGAAAAGCCAGAAGCAGGAACTGTTACGAAGGCTGCTAGGGCTAAGGATAAGAGAAAGTTGCTGGAGAGCATCGATATTAAGAATTCAGCTCAGGAATCGGGTATTGTTAGTATTGCTGATACAGAGCAAGAAGCTGCACTGAAGTGGTTTGAATAGGAAAGGTATGAGAATAGTCAGAAAGTCGAAAAAGCCAAACACCTTGTGGGGGATGATTGTGATATAGGAGTGAGTATAACGGATCTGGACAATTGCCTGTCGGTTACTGGAGGAGTATGGTGGGAACATGATGATCTGCATCTTGCCCACACTGACGAGGATTAGGGCCAAGACCTGCCAGACGGCACTTCGTACTCTTAGGAGGTGGATCACATGACTAGAAGCGGGCGGTACTTCAAGTCTCCACACTTAGACCAACCCAAAGCATCTGGAAAGGACAAGGAGGCTGACAAATAGAGGGAAAAACTGTTAGAGGAAGAGGCTGTACTGAAACAGTTAAAGAAGATTCAAGCAGACATATCTATATGGGGGTTGCTTATGGCTTCGTGCATGCACTGACAAGCTGTACTGTCAGCGATGGATAAAGCAAAGTTGTTTGTCAACACCACCCTGGAACAATTGGTGGGATTAGTTTTCCTAGGAGGCGCTGCGCCAACTTTAACCTTTTTCGACAAGGAATTGCTGCCGGAAGGCTCTGTGCACAATAAGCCTCTATACATATCCATAAAGTGCCGGGAGATGTAGGTGCTGATTGTATTAGTCGACACCGGGTCAGCGATTAATGTCTTTCCATGCCGTACCCCTTATGTTATTGGCCTGAAACCAGCCGACTTTGTGTTTACAGTCCAAGTGATCCGGGCGTACGAAAACACAAGCAGAGAGGTGACGGGAACAGTTCAGATTAGAACACAGGTTGGGTCGGCCTAACAGGATATTGAGTTTAACATCTTGGATGTTCTGGCTACTTTCAACTTGTTACTTAGGCCACCCTGGCTGCACCAAGTAAAAGTTGTTTCTTCCACCTTGCATCAGATGCTGAAGTACCCTCTTGGAAAGGGGGTAGCCATTGTGTTCGGGAATTCATCTATACATCCTCCGCCAAAGGTTACTACACTCGTATTGGAGATTGTACATGGCGATGAGGATGTTTTCTTGTCTGGTTTTACCTTGGCTGAGGCTCGGGTGGTGCAAAATATCTTGGCTATTGATGACGGCTTATATGTCAGTGCTCAATCAGTGTATCTCATGAACAAGCTACAACGTATACCCGAGATGGGATTAGGAAAGAGCGGCTGGAAGGGCGTTACTGCACTGGCCAAAGTACCGCATAACCCACATACCTTTGGCTTGGGCTATACACCCACCAAAGAGGACTGGGTGAGGAAATGGAAAGAAATGGCCGGAAGAGCTAGAGCAAAGCAAAGTATGAGGCACTATGAGCTTGTGCATAGGCCAATTCAGGGAACTCAGAATGGCCGCTTTGTCCGAAAGGGGGAATACTTCCCATTTTGTGACTTTCTTGAGCCATGGTTGAACTCCGAGAAGCGGCGTCTACCCATTTTCGAGATTTTCTTCGACTTACGGTTACAAGAGGGTGAAGCGATAAAGGAACAGACTGAATTAACTGCTGAGGCTGAACAGAGCACAGAAAGTGAGTCCAACAGCAGTGAACTTGAGGTAGGAGTAGCGTTGGCATGTCTCCTTTTGGATCCTCAAATCAACCCAGAGAGCTTAGGGGATGACCTAACCGTTTCCATGATCGGAGACCAATCAGGTATGGACCCTTCTAGTGGTATCTTGGAGGCATCTGATGCACTGTCCCTCACTTGACAACTAGATGAGGGTTTTCTGTCTAGTAGTTCTGAGTCGGGTAGTGAGCCAGAATCTGATTCCATAGAGTCTGTGAAGTCAAAATCAGATTCCAGTTCCTCTGAGTCGGAGTCCGGTATTCCTGGGGTTGATAATCCGGATGCCGTTGTTTGGTCCAGGTTGTCTATTTCCTTTTCTTTTGAGTCGGTTGTAACCAAGGAACTAGATGAACTGGACTTTGTGAATGTGAGTGCCACTGCAGGTTTTGAGTACTTCTTTGTGCCACTTGTACATTGCATTGATCATGATTTTCAAAATTTTAATGAAAATGATGAGGAAGGAATTCCTCTGGTTTTGAAACATTGGATTGATCGAGAGGAAGAGAGGTTTGTAAAACCCCTTGTTGATGAAATCATTCCAATTAATGTGGGTACTGAGAAGGATCCGCGCCTGGTCCAGATCGGGTCCACATTGTCTTCGAAGGAGCGCGAACGCTTAGTCACTTTATTAAAAGATTTCAAAGATGTTTTCGCGTGGTCCTACGAAGACATGCCTAGAATCGATCCTGAGATTGTACAGGACCGGATCCCTCTTGACCCTGAGGCCTGACCCATCAAACAGAAGTTACGGAGAAGACACCCGAATTGGGCTTTGAAGATTAAGGAAGACGTTACCAAGCAGATAGACGTAGGGTTCTTGCTAGTATCTGAATATCCGACTTGGTTGGCCAACATTGTTTCGGTACTGAAGAAAGATGGCAGAATTCGAGTATGTGTGGATTTTAGAGATCTGAACAAAGCTAGTTCGAAGGACGACTTTCCTCTACTGCACATCAATTAATTAGTGGACTTCAACGCAGGCCACGCGTTGCTCTCCTTCATGAATGGATTTTCCAGGTATAACCAGATTCTGATGGCACCTGAGGATAGAGAGAAGACTACCTTCACTACGCCGTGGGGAACCTACTGCGACAGAGTGATGTCGTTTGGGTTGAAGAATGCTGGGGCTACCTATTAACGGGCTACAACCACAATTCTACATGATATGATCCACAAAGAGATCGAGGTGTGCGTGGATGACATGATTGTCAAGTCCAAGGAAAGAGAGGGCCACTACACCGCCTTGAAAAAATTCTTCCAACGGATCAGAGAATATCGGTTGAGGCTAAATCCACAGAAGTGCACTTTTGGCATAACGGTAGGAAAAATGCTGGGTTTCTTGAACCCACAGAGGGGCTTCGAGGTAGATCCTTCCAAAATCAAGGCCATCCTAGAAATGCCACCACCAAGGACTGAAAAGGAGGTGCGAGGCTTTCTAGGTAAAGTGCAATTCATAAGACAGTTTATTTCAAAATTAACCTTGACTTGTGAACCACTATTTGGTGTCCTGAAGAAAGGAAAGAAATTCCAATGGGATGACCGATGTCAATTCGCTTCCGAGCAAATCAAAAAGTACCTTTAGAACCCACCCATGTTGTCGCCGCTAGAGTCGGGGAAGCCGTTGATTTTGTATTTGTCAGTAACGGACACAACGATGGGATGCATGCTTGCTCAGGAATCTATGGATAGGGTGGAGAAAGCCATCTATTATCCGAGTAAGAAGATGCTGGACTATGAAACCCGTTACACCCCGCTGGAGAAGGCTTGCTTAGCCTTGGTATGGGCTACCAGGAAGTTGATGCACTACTTTGTAGCTCACTCCGTAATTCTGGTTTCGAGATTAGATCCCATCAAATATTTCTTTGAGAAACCAGCACTTATGGGTAGGCTAGCCCGTTGGTTGCTTCTTCTTTCTAAATTTTATTTGAAGTATGTGACTCGCAAGTCTGTCAAGGGGAGAGTGGTAGCGGAGTTTCTGGCAGATCACCCAGTGGAAGGGGGCGAAGCAGTAGAATACCTATTCCCAAATGAGGCTATTCTGCAAGTTGAGGAAGAAACCTGGACAATGTACTTTTGACGGAGGGTCTAACCAGTACAGTTATGGGATATGGGTGTTGTTGATAGCACCCGACAATTCCCATATACCCTTAACCTTCAAACTCCGGTTCAAAGTATCCAACAACGAAGTAGAATACGAGACGTTTATTGCTGGATTGGAAGCCGCCCTGAAACTAGGGGCAAAAAGGTTGGATGTCATCGGGGACTTGAACCTGGTTGTGCCTTTAAGCAAGAGGAGACTGGAAAGTCAAAGAAGAAAAAATGAAGATCTATCACCAAACCTTGGACGTTCTGATTCCTAGGTTTGAGAAGCTAACCTTCACTCATCGACTAAGAGAGAACAACAGGTTCGTTGATACTTTATCAACTCTATCTTCCATGATAGACATCCCGTTGGGAGTTCGGATGCGTCCAATCATTATTGAATAGAGATATGTGTCGGCCTATGAGTTTAGCACCACAATAGCTGAAGTACAAGATCAAAACCCCTGGTATTATGATATTTGGAACTTCTTGGAAAAGGAGGTTTATCCACCATGGGCAAATGCCAAAGATAAGAGGGCAATATGGTGGATGGCCATTCAATTTATCATCTGCGGGGGTAAGTTGTATAAGAGGGGTCATCTGGGAATGTACAAGCTGTGTGTTGATGCAGAAGAGTCGAAGTGCCTAATGGAGGCCATCCATGGAGGAGAGTGCAGAGCACACATGAACGGAGTAATGCTAGCCCGGAAGATTCTCAGGCAAGGTTACTACTAGTCTACCATGAAGGAGGATTGTATTAGTTTTGTTCGGCGATGCCATAAATGCCAAATTCATGCCAATCGCATGAATATCCCGTTGTCGAAGTTGTACAACATGACTTCACTATGGCCTTTCTCAATTTGGGGAATTGACGTCATTGGTGCAGTTACACCGAAAGGGTCAAATGGACATGAGTACATTCTGGTGGCAATTGATTATTTCACGAAGTGGGTGAAAGCTCAGTCTTATGCTGTGTTGAAAGCAGTGCATGTGGCTAAGTTCATCCGTAGCAACATTATTTGTCGTTATGAAGTCCTGAATGAGATCATTTCAGACAATGGCTCCCATTTTAAGAAAGAAGTGATCGACTTGTTGGAGAAATACAACATGGCTTTTTATAAGTCATCCACATACCGGCTGCAAACCAACGGAGCTGTTGAGGCCGCCAACAAGAACATCAAGCACAATTTGCAGAAAATGGTTGAGACCTACAGGGACTGGCCAGACGAATTGCCATTTGCTCTCTGGGACTACAGAACTTCAATTCGGACATCGACTAGGGCAACTCCATACTCTCTTGTTTATGGGATGGAAGCTGTTTTGCCAATTGAAATACAGGTTCCGTCACTGCGGGTTATGGCTGAGTGCCAGATAGCAAAAGCAGATTGGCAGCAGAGCAGGTTCAAAGAACTAATATTGTTCGATGAGAGGAGGCTGAAAACACTGTACCATGTTCAAGGATATCAACATAGGATTGCCAGGTCTTTTAACAAGAAAGTTAAGCTTTAAAATCTTAAGGAAAGGGATTTGGTGCTGAAAGACAACCGAGCTCCCATCCATGACCCTAGGGGCAAGTTCAGACCTAATTGGACTGGTCTTTACATTATCAAAGCTATTTGGTCAGGTGGAGTTGTTATTCTTATAGACCTGGATGGCCTAGAATTTTCCTAACCAATCAATATGGACAAGTTGAAGAAATATTATCCCTGAGAGGCTCGTTAGGCCGAAAACCTGGAAGGGTGACCTAGGCAAAAGTTAGAGCACGAAAAATTGGAAAAAATAAAAACTGAGCTCACAAGGTTGAAAACCTAGAAAGGGCGGCCTTGGCAAAAGTTAGAGCTCAAAAGGAGAGCGTTAATACCTGAGTGAACCTGAACCGAAGTACGTAAGGCCTGATTCCCATCTTCGGGATACGTAGGCAATTTCATTTCGAAATTCGGTCGTAAATACCTCCAAATCAACTGTGTCCATGTGTTTGATCAAGGCATCCTTGTTTGTTCGTTATTTGAAAGATCGGTTGTAATCCTTACCCTAAGAGAAGAGCTGACTAGATTCAGGGTTGTATATCTCGAGGATAGATTCCAGGTGTGTCAAGTTGTGATCCTTATCGAAAATGGTTTTGAAAAGTTTTGATAAAAGTTGATTTCGTTCAAATTAATATTTTTACAACTTAGACCATTTTTGGACCGAAAGGAAAACTTCCAGTGCCTACAACTTCAATTTCATTGATTTCAATACAAAGTTCTTCAACTCTCAATGCAAACCAAAGTTGCTATTTATTACATTTAAAAAGAAAACTTGAAAAGTTAGATTAAAGAAATAAACTTTGGGTATAGATGTGTCAGGTGTTCCTGCGTCCCCGCCCTGAGCTCGTAGAAACTTCAGATGCTAAAGTAGGCCCGGTCTACGCTTCTTCTTCAAGCCAAGCCAAGCACTCACCAGAAAGGGTGCAACTGACATTGGGAGTAGGTGCCAAAAGTTCTCTCACCCTCCAAGTAGTGGGATATCAAGCTAATTGTGAACCTCAGATTAGGAATGAAGCTGGATACTCTATCCCATCTTCTGGGCAAGTCTGGTCATGTCCGAACTGACGCTTGAACTGAAATGAAAAGTAGAATATGTAGTGTGTCAAGCCAATCAGTTAAATGCCGGGTTGCTGAGCCACGTTGTAGCTTATCTCAGGCAGATCAAACCAGGGACAGTCCCAAATAATGTTAATAGCAGACCTATTGCACATCTAATGGCACCACTACCCTTCGTTTGGGAAATCAACTAGCCGTTGGCGAAAGAAATAGCGGCGTGCTGAGTATGCCGGGCAGGAGTCCACTACCTTCAACCTGTCTATGAGCCATATCTGGAGAGGGATGAAAAATAAGAGAGATTAAAGAATAGAGAAATGTGCGCTGAGAGAAAAGCGAGAAAAGGGCTTTGGGAGAAAAACAGAGCATGAGTGCCGAGTGACATGAGAGACACATATGAGAGGGTGGGAAACATTACCTGCAAAAGTAGTGGACTTCCCGTAAATTTGTTTGTCTCTCGCCGATGCAAGGCTTCTAAGCCTATCAAAGTCTCGGCCAATGCTAAGCCAATGCAGCTCTTGCCCTCTTTCAAGCCTTGGGCCACTTCGATCAAGCGAATGCCAGACCCTCCAAAACTTAAGGCAAGAAGAAAATGAACCAACATACACAAACAAAGGGCATGCTGCCAAAAACTCTGCCAAAGATGGTCGCCGCGTCACCGGCGTCAGAAAATCGATGAATGAGGCTGGGAATATCCAGCTCTCCGATGTGAACCAAGGATTGAGCCTCATGAGAAGTGAGCCCATATATCCTTCCTAACGCTTGGATGTGACCAAAATGGAACTGGGGCAAGATTTCCTCGTCATGCCGGGATTCCATCAAAACTTTGAATTCTTCAATTGTTGGGCATAGCTCTTCCCCCCCAAAACTGAAAACATGTGTAACCGGGTTCCAACACCTAGTCGCGGCGTGAAGGAACAGAAAACACAGTGGAGAGCGACTTAGCGAGAATAGTGCATTTATCCTGAAACCCCGAAAATTCACTTTTTCCGAGCCATCTAAAGTTCTAATCCAATTTGAGAGTTTTTTGGTAAAGAATGGCTCCATTTATGGCAAAAAATAGAGCTGGAATGAAGAAACTATGAAGTCCCAGTTTTTGTAGAAGAAAAGGCACTGAGTGGAAGACAGGTAGCAACAATCTGGAGGTCTCCCACACTGATGGCCGATCAGCCAGTGGTGATGGTTGACAGCCACCTTCTGTAGTCGACTAGCCACCACTGGTGGCCAATAGCCTCCGTTCATGGCCGATAGCATTCTTGTCTTTCCTGTGGTCTTCCTATGTGTTGAGACTAATGAGAATCTGTGTTTTGTTTTGCTCTTTCTGCATTGTGTTGTCTTGTTTTAGTTAGTTTTGTTGAGCCGTTTTGTTTCAATTTGTTTATCGAGTTGTATTTGTCTTGTTTTGCTTTTCGAGTTGTATTTGTCTCGCTTATTGAGTTGTTGTATATTGTGTGTGTGTGTGTGTGTGTGTTTATTTATTTATTATCAAGTCATATATTACTTGATTATTTATTGAGTTGTACATTTTTTTTCTTGTTTTGTTGGTAGTCGGTTCATTACCTGATTAAGAAGGTTGTGCCAATACAATGTTGAAATTCCATCAATCAAGTTCAATCTTGTTTTTATGTAATGCGGTGCTTGTGCGGTGCTTAGAATGCAAAATACAACACTTTTTCATACAAAAGATTGGTTTTCATTCCGATCATGGTTACTTTTTACAAAAGAGTACAAGTTTTTTAAAGCAAATAAAACCTGTCTAAAACTGTACAAAGTGCTAACACTACTAGCAAAAAGAAACTAAGCAAGAATATAGAAAATCAGGGCTAGTTATCTCAATCTCGAGAGGCCCTCTTTGTCCTCTTCCTCGGCAGGGACTCAGAGTTGTCTCCGTCAGCGCCGATGTCTGCATCTCTCTCTGAACCTGAACCTGAACCAGAATCATCGCTGCCCTCTGCCTCAGAGCCCGACAGTGTCATCATCTTTGATCTCGGATGACTCAGCGTGCTGACTCGCTACCTTCTCGACCTCGCTGGTCTCAGAAGGGCCACTCTTATCTCGGGTGTCCCTGGTTCTGCCTCTGCTGCGTGCCGGAGCCTGTCTCTCTCTCCCCTCCTTGCTATTGGGGGGTACTGATGGTCTTAGTAGTGCAGCTGCTGCTAGAGCTGTCGGTGTGGGTGGGACTTGAAAAGGTGGTTGTCATATGTCAGCCACAATATACGTATCAGATGCAAGCATGATGTGCAGAATGAGTGTATACAAGAGTTAGATACAACGTATGAGTACAGTGTGGAGTATAGTAGTTCAGATGCAGTGTATCGGTGCAGTGTGTGGAAGTGTTCAGTTAAAATGTCAGTTTCGGTGTGTCAGCAGAAATTTGATGATGGGAATGTAAGAAAACTGAGGAAATGACCTGAATGCCGTGGAAGCTGAGCAGTGCCTCCCCCCTCAATATCATGTCCTCGAATGAGGCTAATAGCTCTAGCAAATCCTCAGTGTATCCTGGGGGTGCCGGCAAATGCATTTGGGGAATGATCAATGTCCAGAGGTAACAAATATCAGAAAGTGATGGGAAAATTAAAAAAATGTGGTACATACCGGGGGTGCGTCATGAGCTTTGACGTATCTGTGCCCAGCTACTACAGGCTCAATAGGGATCTGATATGCCTCCTTGGTATATCTCCAATAGGTGAGTGCAGTAGGCAGCTCCGGCCAACTGGTTCTCTGCCTCGCCTGAGAAGCCCCTCTGCTATAGGCCCTGGCTGCCCTGGTCGCTTTAGGCCCCATCCTCACAACAGGAGCTCTTGCCCCCTCACCTCCGCGAACACCGGTCAGAGGTGGCATAAGGTGTGTTTGAATGAAGACTGCATAATCACCCTCAACTTGGAAGTATTTTGCCTCCAAGCCCACCATGAACTAGATAACTCTGTCAACAGCCTGTCTGCTGATCTCATGGACTTGGGCGGCTCCATCGGTATGAACGGAGCAGGTATACCCAGTGACTGGTGTACGACTCTCTTACCTAGGTACTAGGCTTGGCAAACCGGATCTTTAAGAAGAATGTGATAATGAGAAATGCCCCAAGCCACATTATACCTACCTCCAACTCCTTTCGGTATCGTAGCCCATGGCTGCCATGTGATCTACAAATGGAAGTTATATAGTTTGTCAGTGGCTACATTGTGAATCAGAACAGCGTGAAAGCAAACGATGATCGTGTTTTAGGTTACCTCGTGCGCCGCTATTGTGTCAAAGTACTGGCAGAAAAACATAAAGGGCTCGCGAGTCCTACAGTGAAGCTGGCCGTCGTATACCTAAGAAAATGGGACCGTTAATGGGACCTCCACTACAGGCTCTAGGATAAGAGCCGAGAAGTATGCATACATCCACAGCTGCAGGGAAAGTGCAATGCCATGTGGTCAATAGTACATGAACAGATATAGAAAATGCAAATCGGAAAGCATACAGTGCATGAACAGGTATAGAATGTACGAAGCAGAAAGTACATGCGTTGAATAGATGTAAAGTAAGAAATGCTGAAATAGAAAATGCAAAGTGTAAAGGGGGAACTAAGCCGTGTACCTCCCAGGCTCGCTAGTAGCCTCCGATCAAGTGTCCACTCTCGCGAGAAGTCGAGCTCATGTAGCCGTATAGCGTGGCACGGCCAGCCCTGCCCCAATCGTAGAAACTCACTCGAGGAAGGACCACCGGTGCGCTCAGTAAGTACAGCCCTACAGTGTTTACCCTGTTCGCGAACAGGGTGGTACCGAAGAGGAACATCAGAAAACCCCGAGCGTAGTGCTCTATCTCCTCTACTGTCTTTGGCTCGGTCCCCCGGAACTGCTCTTCGAACCAGCTGTATTTGACCTGGGCTATCCGAAACCAAGGCGGGGCACGCTCCTAGAAGCTCAATCCAAGCAGCCTCCCACTCCCCCATATTAGGGTCGAGAGGAATCGGATCACCCCCTACACCTAGGCCGGTGATCATGGTAAAGTCATAAGGGGTCATCGTCATCTCTCCGATAGTGGAAAGGTGGAGAGAGTTAGTGGTGTCCTACCATTTCTCCACTAGTGCTCCAAGAAGTGGGCGGCTCGCTATGACTCGTGTCAATCCAGAGCAGAATAGGTCGAAGCCTGCCTCATCGAGAATGGCTCGTACTCCGGCAGGGAGCTCATCATACCAATCTTTAGCCGTCGTGGCCCCATAGCCCTTGTATGTGTGGGTGTCACCCTGTGACAGAGGACAGTTGAATTAGTGTAAATACAGTTCAATGAAAAGGAAGTGCAAAACAAATGCCATCGCATTGGTGATAATACAGTGCAAGAGTGTGATTAGTGCAAGAAATACAATTAAAGAACATCAGATGTGCAAGTGCATAGAGTTCGTACCTAAACGGCAACAGTTGAAAGATGGAAATCTGGCTTCCTCAGTAAGAGATTCGCTGGTGTATCAGCAAAATTGGTGAAATGCCTAACGCCTCCAGCAGGCAGAATGTGCGTCTGGAGATGATACCTCGCCGCGTGAAAAGGCCTCACTCCCAGTGGTAAGGGCTCCGGCTCTACTTCAGAATCAAACTCTACCTCGAACTCCACCTTTGGAGGAGCCCCATAATGTGGAATGTCGTCTGCCATCTGGAATATAGATGAAGAGTCGATGAAAAGTGAAGAAAATGGGAAAAATAGGTGGAAAATGCCGAAAGTCAACTAAAGTCAACCCTAGGAGAGAGAAAATGGAAGAAAAAGTCAAAGCCCAGGAAAAGGCGCAAAACCCAAGGGAAACTCGATGGGAACAAGCCTCAAGTGGTGAAAACGAAGAAAAAAGCACCGAAATTGGTTTTCAATCGGTTCAAAATGAAGGAAATCAAGAGGTTTTAGCGAATCAACTTCGCGTGGGGTGTTGGAAAACATGTATAAAGCTTGGATCTAGAGAGAAGAAAGGTCTAGAGTAAGAGAGGGATGAATTTTGGACAAGTGAAAGTGAGAAAATGAAGTTTGGGTGTGTGTACTTAAAGATCCACAAGTGAAAAGACCGAAAAGGGCCGATCTGCCATCGATGGCCGGTCGGCCACCACTGGTGGCCGACAATGCTTAGGGCTGGCCGACAGGTGGCCGACACTTATCCCTGCTGCCCGTTAAGCTTTTAGTGTTCCTCCTTTGAGTCTTGCTACTATTTTGTGTCTTTAGTTCTCGAGAAATGCAAGAAAAGTTCATTGCTGAGTTCAAATTGCCTCTGCAGAAGCTCCAAACCGTGTCTTCGGTGCATGATGTTCATCACTAATCAACGTCAATGAGATGTATCCTTTTTAACTTGTTGCAACTCTTCCGAGAGGTAAATCGGCAGTTGCTATTCAATCCATTGTTGCATAGAATATACATTCATCCATTGTTGCATAGAATATGCATTCATCCATTGTTGTGTAGAATATGCATTCAATCCATCATTGCATAGAATATGCATTTCTCCATTGTTGCATAGAACATGTTGTCACTACATTTGCATAGAACATGCTTTGTTTATTGTGCATAGAACATGCACCATTACTATACTGTATCTGTTAAGTCTCTTTCTTATGAAGGCACGATATTGTATATACGGTTCATTGAGAGGAGTTCCAGGTGAAATCATTCCTGTCCTTCGAATTACTCCTATTGGTTAAAGACATTCGGGTGTGTCCCGGTGTTTACACCACTTCTTTTGGTTAAAAACATTCGGGTGTGTCCCGGTGTTTACACCACTCCTTTTGGTTAAAAGCATTCGGGTGTGTCCCGGTTTTTACACCACTTCTTTTGGTTAAAAAACATTTGGGTGTGCCCCGGTGTTAACACCACTCCTTTTGGTTAAAAGCATTCGGGTGTGTCCCGGTGTTTACACCACTCCTTTTGGTTAAAAACATTCGAGTGTGTCCTAGTGTTTACACCACTCCTTTTGGTTAAAAAACATTCGGGTGTGCCCCAGTGTTTACACCACTCCTTTTGGTTAAAAGAATTCGGGTGTGTCCCGGTGTTTACACCACTCCTTTTGGTTAAAAGCATTCGGGTGCGCCCCGGTGTTTACACCAGCCCTTTGGTTAAAGACATTCGGGTGCATCTTGGTGTTCACACCATCCTTTTCTCCTCACGTGTGCAACGCGTTAGGATCTCGGTAGTGACCTCGGGTGCGCTCAATGGTTGTGTTGTTTCTCGCCTTTCCTGCGCGTCGCGTAGTTAAGCTTGCATAATTTTCTTTCATCCTTTCTGCATGAAATGAGGTTTGGTTCATGTTTACTTACTTACTTTCATGTGTGAGGTTGCTATACCTTGTTTCAGTTTGTATGAATGTAGCATTTCTTTGCATGACATTTGCATTTAGATGTTTCATTGCAGCCTCATTGCATGATCATAAGTTATGTTCTTGCATCGTTGTAGACACCCCATTTTTGACCAACCTTAAGACTCAGACGTCATCGATTGAGCGCTCAGTGATAGTGCATGTTGTGCTCGTTTTGAGCTTTCGGAGTTTTGGCTAACAGCCTTGCCTCCGGGCCTTTGAACTCTTTGTGCTTCGGCTCGGTTTGTGGACCAGGCCTTGTTTTTCTTGCCTGAAGGAGGGAGAGGTTTTGTAGACCATCTCTTTGTGGTCGTAGACCACTTTTTGCGGTCGTAGATCACTTTTCCCGTTTGGAGACTAGTTTTTGATTTTCGGAGCCTTTGGCCGTGCGCCTTGTCTCGGGACCGCTTAACGTTCTCCGTTTGGGGTGGTTTTTGAACCACACCTTGTTTCTTTGGCCTAGAGGGCCACTGTAGTTTGGGAGACCACTTTTGTGGTCGTAAACCACTTTTGGTCCTTGTCAGCTAGTTTTCGAGGCTCCCGGCTGTGCGCTTTGCCTCCCGAACTTTCGTCTTGCATCTGTTTTGGTTTGTTTTTGGTACAAACCTTGTTTTCCTTGTTTGAAAGGTGGTACAAGGGTGGGAGACCAGTATTTCCCCTTGGAGACCACTTTTCTTCCCGCCGGCCAGTTTTCTGATCTGACAACTGGTTTTCTTGGTCTTTGGGCCAGCTTTTCTGGTCGGCCACCCCACCCCTGGCTTGTTTTCAATGTGCTGATCATCTCTCACCATGGCTGACCACTTGTGGTGGTCGGCCGACCACTTGAAGTAGCTGGCCGACCACTTCAAGGGGTCGATTGCTTTTTGCCACCTTTTTGAAGATATTTTCCTTCAGCTGGCACAGCTGGAGGGCACTGAAGCCATCCTCCATACACGTGTATGAAGGGATTGCCTTGAACCTTAGCTTCTCCAAGAAGCTTTGCTTTTGGTTCTCTATAAGAGAGAACCATCTTCTCCCTCCTCTGGGTTCAGAATTTTAGAGCTTGAGTGATAGATATAGTCTTGTATCTATACTTCCTTCTTTGCTTCATTTTTGCACCTTAAAGTGTAGTTTTGTCTTGCTTTAACACATAAACACACACTCAAACACCTTACCCTTGGAGCTGAGGTCCCTTGAGGTTGTTCTTGAAGTTCTTGGACTGGTTTTGCTTCAAAAAGTATGCTGGAGTTGCAGTAGTAAAGGTGGTCTTGAAAGGTGAGTCTTTAACCTTTAAATCCCCCATTTTTGCTTAAGCTTTTGGAACCTTTTTCATGCTATTTTGAGCTTAGTTTCCTACTTCAAAAAGTTCTGTTTTTGTGTGCTTTAGATCTTTGTTTGAGGTCACTTTTGTGTTTGGGGTTGTTTACCCCCTCTTAGGCCCTGTTTGGCCTTGCTTTTGTGCCTTCTTTGTGAGCCTTTGGGACCACCTTGTTTTGGCCTTCTCACCACTGAAAATCAGAGGAATTTCAGTGGTGGGAAGCGTGTTTTGAGGTCGCAAATAGGAGAGGGTCCCCTCTCCTTGTGTCTTCAATCCTTGTCTTCATTAGCCTCATGTGTGAGCATGTTCATTAAGCTTATGTTTGCCATATCTTAGCTTGTATTTGTGGTTATTTTGCTGTGGCATGCCACTTTTTTTGCTTAGTTTTGTCACTCCATGCATGCATAATACACTTGTAGTGTAAATCACACACTCTAGTCTTGTATGCTTCTTGAAGTAGCATGTCACTCTAGCTTGTTTTGTGCCCATTTCAGCATGTTTTTGGTGATGTTTTTCCATGTCATGCCTTTGTTAGGGTTTGGTTTGGTCACCCCTTGCATGCTCTATGCACTTGTGGTGCAATTCCATGAAATTGCCTAACATGCATCATGTTTTAACATGTCATTCTAGCATGCTTTTGGCTTAACTTCATGAAGCTTTTGTCCATGTTTTAACATGCTTTAGCTCTGATTTTGGTTGTTTTGGCCATGCATGCCTTGCTTTGTATGGCCATAGTTCAATCTAGCTTGTTAGCTTTGTGCATCAAGTCCACTAGCATGCTTTACTTGAACTATTCGAATGATTTGGCATCATTTATTATGTGATTTCACTCCATGTTTCATGCTCATGCACTTGCATTTGTCACTCGTTCAATGCGTTGGAGGGTTGGTCCTTTATGCCCTAAGAATAGGTCATTGCGTATGCCTTCATGCCTTAGCTTGCAAGCCATTATTTCAATGCTTATTTAGGGTTATTTTGCCAGGATATAACTCTAATTTTTGTTGCTTAAGTCATTCCATGCTTGGTCTTAATAGGTGTAGTGCAATCTACCTTATTTGCCTTGTATGCATCATGTCTTATGCCCCTCATGCTAACATGTTTTGGCTTCCTTCCATGCATGTTTTAGACTCATTTTAACATGTTCTAGGACTATTTTAGGTTGCCTTGGTCACATGCTTCATGTTTTGCATAGTTGTAGTACAAGTGCTCTTGCTTGCTTCAAGCTTTGAGCACCATAGCATGCTTCATTTGTGTTGTGTACATGATTTGGCATCATTTAATACTTCATTTCAGAGCATATAGCATTTCCATGTTCTCCCTTCATTCATGCTTTGAATGCCTTTGAGTATTGTGCATTATTGCCTTACTTGTAGCCTAGCTTGTATGCTTGCATATCTAGGTCTTTGAGCCTCCATCTTAGCATGTTTTGGTGCATGTTTTGACCTATTTCAGCTCTGTCCATGGTTGGTTCATGCCTTCGTACCATGTATCGCATGTCTCTAGAGTAATCCTCTTTGTTAGCTTTCATGCTTTAGGATTCTTGCATGCTTTACTTGCTTTGTTTGAATGATTTGGCATCATTTCTTACCTCATTTCAGTGCACTTAGTGTTACTACACTTCCACTTTTGTCACTCTTTGAGCCTTCTTGAGGGTTGTGCTCTTGGGCCTAGTTGAATGGCCAATGCGTTGTGCATGCATACTTTGCCTTTTATGGCTTGGTTTCATCATTATATGGCCACTAATTTGGGCATGGCTGAGGTCTACCCATTTTGATTTAAGTCCATTGAGCATTGTGTATGCCATGTTCATATTGTATTGCATATGCTAGCTGTCATTTAGCATTGTGTATGCTGGTTGGTGTTCTTAGCATTGTGCATTGTGCATGCCATTAGCCTTGTTAGGTTGTTCATGTTACATTGCATGTTTGCATGCTTATCCCTTGCACCTTGTTCACATGCTTGTTTCATTACGTTGCATGTTTGCATGCTTGAGTCGCATTGTGTATGCTAGTTGATCATTGCATTGTGTATGCCATGTAGTTCACTTGCATTGTGTATGCTAAGTTACATTGCATTGCATGTTTGCATGATTGTCCCTCGCATGTTTGCATGCCATTTGCATTAGATGTTTGCATGCTTAAGTTACATAGCATTGTGCATGCCATGTTATGTGTTGCATTGTTGTTTGGAATAGGTGTTAGTCCAAACATGGGAAACGAGGGACGTTTCATACTTAAAGTGATGAAACGTGCCTTAATTCCCGGTCGCCGACGATCTTGATCATGCATGATAGAGTTCTAGGCCTTATGTGTTTACTTGTGCATTCATTTTCATATTGAATTGTGCAACTTTGCCTCTCGGCCATCTTGCATTGAAATGCGCAATTGGTGGCCTGAGGGTCGAGAACCGCACTCCCTTGAGTTCATTACATGATAGGCAGGGTGGTTGTGCACACATATCTTGCAAATACATTGCCATGCCCTTTCTTGCTCTCTATTGCAGCAAACTGGAATTCAACAGCAACAACTGGTCGGCCAGCCAGAAAAACTAGCTGGCCGACCACTTTTTCTGACTTTCAACAAAGAAAGTGGTTAGTAGGTGGCTGCAGAGACCGAAAGTGGTCGGCCACCCTCCCACAAGACTCCCAAGGTGAAGTTTCAGCTATCTGGAGCTTGGTGCAGTGTTCTGAGGGCAATTGAAAACAGAGGCAAATCGGGGCATCGCATTGGATTTCCGAACGAGGCGACCGGGCATGCATCCAGTCTTCTCCCTCTGAGAACCTCTTGCTTTTATTGCTTTCCTTAGCTGCCATGCTTAGATAGTTAGTTTATGCTTTGGTTTGTACCTTTAATAGTTAATGCATTTAGCTATTTAAATTTTGTTTTGTAATAATTAGTTAACTAGGATTAATTAATTAATTTTGTTGTGTAATAATTAGTTTAATTAGTTTAGATTAGCTAGTTAGCTTCTTATTCAATCCCTCCGTCGAGAGGGCCAACTGTTGTAATAAGCGTGCATGTGTGTGATGCATGTCTTCCAACCCCCATTTCTTCTCCCTTTTACTTAACCGCTTACGATGGTTAGTTTTAGGGCATATTTCGATTAGCATACCTTATGCTTGCATGCGTGAATCCATTCATCTGTTTTGCATGCACCGGGCTGGGTGCATCATACTAACTGTATTGTATTTCAATTCCAATTTGAATACATGTACCAAGTTGCATTTCATATGCCATTCTAGACAGCCGAGCCTATCTAAGTTGCATTTTCGCATGTGTTGCATTAGCCATCTTAACATGAACTAGGATCATGCATGATTTCTAACTAGTTCTTTGTTTTGGCTTGGAGTACACTGTGAGTGTTTATGCTTTAGCATACTGCATGTGTGTTATTGACTGTCATGAAAGCATGCTTGCCATGAGGCTAACTGCTTATTTGATATAACTGCCTGAATGCCTGTGGGTGAAGGTTGGATTACTTGAATTGGAACAATTCATCAAAATCCTTATTTTAGCCTACTTGCGAGTAGCAAACTTCAAACCATTTTTTACAAAACGAATATGCAATGTTTTGTTCCAAATTAGGCGATCTAGTCTATACTTGTATGCTGTGCGCATCACGTAGTAAGATTAGCTAATTAACCGGAATAAGAGCACATGTATTTTCAAAAACAAAATATCATGCTTAGTACAAGCCGATCTTTGATCGGGCGAGCAGGGGTGCTCATTGCATGACCTTCCCCTCTCGTACCCAAGTTCCTGAGCCGAGGCAACTTTGGTGATGACGGACACGTGGCCTTAGGCACGAGTCAGGGTTTCCTAAATTCCCCCAAAATAAAATATTTAGGTGGCGACTCTGTATCTGGCAAAGCAGTCCATGTTTGGCACTTCTTTATAAAAATCAGTTTTCAAAAATGATTTTCCGGATTTGGACTCTTTGGTGATTTATCGATCTCACATCGCACATTGTGAGATTAGATTCAAAACCGTGACATTTGAGTCCGAACTGTAGTAGCTCAAAGAACAAAACGAGATTCGTGCCTCTCCTCGCAGGCGCGCGGATGTCGTAGAGTTCCCGGGAGCGCGTCTATGATCGTGCATATCATTTGCATCTTGCCCCAGAACTATGCTAGTTTGATTCCTTGCAAGGGGATATGTAGCCAGCCTGCGGGCACAAACATTTGTTTTGCCTTGTTTGTTTGCCTATCCAAGTCTTCGGCTTTGTCAAAAATGGGTCGTCTCCAGGCTTTGACATTCACTCCTGTTATTTCATGACTCCTGAGTTTTGTGAAAGAGGGCCAACTATAGACACCCCATTTTTGACCGTCCTCAAGACTTAGACGTCATCGCTCGTGCACTCGATGATTATGTGTTTGTGTTCGTTTTGAGCGCCTTGTGTTTGAGCCTTTAAACTTTGTTCTTTCTGTGCCTTGTTTTGGACCAAAACTTGGTGTCTGGACCTCTTGGTGACCTGTCGACCACCACCTAAGGCTGTCGGCCATGGGATGTTTTTGTCGGCCATGGGTGTGGCCGGTCGGCTATCAGTGGTGGCCGACGGCCACCAGTGCTGCTTTGTTTGTTAAGCTCTTGTATTATTAATCATCACTTTTAAACCAACTTTTTTTTTAGGTCTTTTAACCACTGAATTTCAAAGGTTTTTCAATGGCAAAAATCAACTTTTGAAGTCCAAAATTGGAGGGGTTAGCTTCCCCTCCTTGTGTCTTGTTTGCATGCGTAGTTAGCCTCATGTATTAGCTTATTGTGGGTTAAGTCCAGCATGTTTTAGACCCTTTTTGGGGTTGTTTTGCCTCTATTTTTGGTTGTTTGTTTCATTTGAGTCTTGTAATGCATGGTTGTAGTATAATTTCCTTCACTAACTAGGTGTTTTAATGCTTTAATCACCATTGTTTTGAGTTAATAGCATGTTTTAGTGTTGTTTTGCACTTAATTTCAACACTTTAATCTCTGCAATCTCCCCTCAATTCTTTACTCCTTTGTTTGCTTTGAAAGTGGTTTTGAACGTCTTGTTTGCCTAAGTGTGAAATGGAGGTGCTACACTTAATGGTTTAATCCCTTAAGGGGTTCAATACCAACAGTGTAATACCTCTTTCATGCCCAAAGCACCTTTTGGTTTGAGCCATCTTTCCATTAGAGGAGGCTCACTAATGGACAAATCAATTAAAGAATGGTTTTGGTAATTAAAATGAGTAAACAAAATTGACAAGTAAAAAAGGCAAGATAAGCATCTTTTGTGTTGCATTGCATGTGTTCAAATCGGACGTTAGTTTGAACACAAGGAAAATGAGACATTTCATACTCAAAAGTGATGAAATGTGCCATTTTCCTTGGTCACCATTGCCCTTGATCATGCATATGATAGGGTGATGGTCTTTTGGTCTCATTTTGCATTTATTGAACTTGCACAATTGGTTTCACAAGCCATCATGCAATGAAATCGGTTGATTGATGTTTGTTAAAGCCAAATTTTTCCCCTCATTTGATTTCCCCATGAAAAGGAGAGGCAAAGTGTGCAAATAATCTATGAGAATACACTGTTTTGCTCTGTCTGCTCTCTGTTGTAGCAAAAAGAGGAGTTCATGTCATCAGTGGCCGATCGGCCACCAGTAGTAGCCGACCGGCCACCATTGGTAGCCGACAAGCCCCTTGTCGGCCACCAATGAAATTTACACAGTGTGTTCCTGAGGTGGAGCAGAGGTGTTTTGGAAGTGGACAGCTTATTTGGTGTTCAGATGTGCAAACAGAGGCATTCAGCAGCAAGGTAGTGCCTTTCCGGGTGGAAACTGAGCGCGTGCATGAGCCTCCCTTGCATTTTAAGCTTATTTAGTGTTTAAATATGTAGTTTGAATGCGTGTTGTAATTAATTAGTTGTCGCTAATTAAGTGTTGTAAATAATTAGTTAGTTTAACTAGTTATTCGATTTCAGTTTGTAATAATTAGTTAACTAGAATAGTTAATTAGTTTCTAGTTTTGTAATAGTTAGCTTAATTAGTGTAGCTAGTTGGTTAGCTTATTCATTCGGACCCTCCTTCGTGAGGGCATAATGTTGTAATAAGTGTGCGTGCGTGTGTGTATGTTTTCCAACCCCACATCTTTCTCCATTTTATTTAATCGCTTTCGATGGTTAGATTATGGTCATATTTCAATTCATTTGTCTTGCATGCACCGAGGCTCGGTGCATCATTCAAATTTCATTTCCATTTCAATATATTCTTTGAATACGTGTTCAAGCGCATGTTATTTAAATTGCTTCATATGCCATATTAGTAGCCAAGCCTATTAATTGCATTATTGCATGTGTTGCATTAGGCATCTTGTATAGTTAGGGTCATGCATCTTTCTAACCAGTTTTTATTTTGGCTTGGAGTACTTGGTAAGCTTTTACGCTTTAGCATACTTGCATAAGTGTGAATGTTGCCATGTTTAGCATGCTTGCCATGAGGCTATGTGCTTAAATGCTAAACTGCATGAATGCCTGTGGATGAAGGCTTGTTGTTTGAATTGGACCAATTCAACAAATGTGCGTTTTAAGCCCACTTGTTGAGTGGCAAATCATGTTTTAAACCCACTATGTTTGGTGGCAAATCTGAAAACTTTAAGCCCACTTCAGGTGACAAATTCAAACCATTTTCGCAAACAAACATGAGTTGAATTGTTCCAAATTGAGCAAACTTGTCTATACTTACTTGTGTGCATCACATCGTAAAGCTAGTTTAATAACCAGAATAAGAACACATAATGTTTATAAAAGATCATATCATGGTTAGTAGAGGCCGATCTTTGATCGGGCGGGCGGGCGGGCGGGGGTGCTCAATTCATGACCTTCCCTTCTCGTACCCAAGTTCCCAAGCTGAGGCAACTTTGGTGATGATGAACACGTGGCCTTCGGCACGAGTCAGAGTTTCCTAAATTTCCCCAAAACAAAAATATTTAGGTGGTGACTATGTATCTAGTAAAGCAGTCCAATTTTGGCACCTTTTGATTCAAAATAAATTTTTCAAAACAATTTGCTAGATTTGGACTCTTTGGTGTTTATCAGTTTCACATTGCACTTATGAGACTAGATTCAGAACCGCGGGAGTCCAAACTATGAGGCCTTTCATTTCAAACCTTTCCAAAAGGCTGGGCGCTGAAAAAGGCGAGTCCACACCAAGCTGTAGTAGAAGAAGAATGGTATGTTGATGGGGTGCGTGATGTTAATATGCTCCAGATAGAACCAGATGCAAGCCCAGCTATAACTACAGGAGAGTGGTGGGATGACAACTACCTGAGCCACGCGTACACTGATGAATGTTGGAAAGCTGATACCCCAAATGACACTTGGTACACTGATGAGATCAATCATATGACCCAGAGTGGTCAGTACTTCAAACCCACAGCGTTAGACCAGTTAGAGACCTCTGGAAAGGAGGTCGAGAAAGCAAAAGAGAGGGATGTGGAGGAGAATATGGTCTTAAAATAGGTTAAGAAGATTCAGGTTGACATATTCATTTGGGGACTGGTAATGGCATCTTGGGAGCATAGGCAAGCCCTGCTCGAAGCAATGAACCGAACCAAACTACCCATTGGCACCACCGCTGACCCATTGGTGTCGTTGGTCACCTCTGGGGATGTTATGCCAGTAATATCCTTCACGGATAAAGAATTGCCTCCCAAGGGCACCAACCACAATAGGCCTTTGTATGTAACCTTGCAGAGTCCAAAAAAGTAGATTCTGATGGTATTAGTAGATACTGGGTCGGCGATCAATGTGTGCCAAGTCAGAATTGCCTATGCCATCGGTTTGAGGCCGATTGACTTTACACCTATAACCCAAGCTGTCTGGGCTTATGATAATACAAGCTAGGATGTCATGGGAGTGTTCAAGGGCAATATCATGATCGGCCTGTCTGAACATGAGGTGGAATTCCATGTCATGGATGTTCCCGCCACATTCAACCTACTACTGGGAAGGCCCTGACTACATCAGATGAAGGCTGTGTCATCAACAATCCATCAGTTAGTGAAGTACCCCTTCAAGGGCAGGATTGCCACTGTGTATGGTAGCTCTGCGATCCATTCTCCCCAAGGAACCACTGCACCATTACTGGAGATCATACATGGGGAAGAGGATGTCTTCCTTTCCGGCTTCTCTCTGGCAGAAGCTCGGTTGGTCCAAACCATCATAGCAGAGGGCGATGGAGACTATGTGTGTGTATAATCCATATACATGATGAACAAATAGGAGCATATGCCCGGGTCAGTGCTAGGCTGAAGCGGCAGACAGGGAGATACTGTTGCTAAAAAGCCAAGTCATAACCCCTATGCTTTTGGGTTGGGATACAAACCTACCGCTGTAGATTGGCAGAGGAAAAGACAAGAGTTGAGAGAGAGGCTGAAGGCAAAAAGGACTGGGAAGCAGTATGAGTTAGTCCACAAACCTATACGGGGAACCCTGAACAGACACTTTGTCCGCAAAGGGGAAGATTTCCCATTATGTGGATTCCTGGAACCTTTGTATGACTGGGAAACAAAGACTAGGTATCCAGGGTTCGAGATCTTTTCGGGCACCAGTTACCAGAAGAGAAGGATGAACAGGCAAACCTAAGCACTAACACAGATCAAGGAAAGACTACAAAGCTAGACATTAAAGAAGAGGAGTTGTTGGGAAAAGCAATAGTTGACTTACTAATAAGCTCCACTACTGGAGTTGAGGCCACCTACTTGGGGGATAGTTTTACTATCTCAATGATCGGGGATACCCTAGTAGCGGATTTCTCCAATCTTATCATGGATGCATCTGAGGCTCCACGCCTAGGCTGGAAGTTCGAGCAAGGCATCATCAACAGTTCTGAATCGAATAGTGAGTCCGGATCTGATTCCACCTAGTCTATGGTGTCGGAGTCAAATTCAGGTTCCTCTGAGTCTGGTACTTCTGGGAGTGCTAACCCGGATGCCAAAGTCCTATCTAGGTCATCTTTTAGCTTTTCCTTTGAGTCCACTATAACCGAGGATCCAGACTTTTTGAATCGGAATGCTGTAAATGTTGCCTACTTCTCTATGCCTTGGGTTTGTTGTACTGATCTTAATTTTCAAAATTTTAACATAAACGAAGAGGAAGAAATTCCTCGGGTTTTGAAAAATTTGGTTGAACATGAGGAGGAGAGGTGTGTTAAGCCCTATACAGATGAAATCGTATCAATTAACGTGGGTACTGAGGAAGATCCTGTTTGGTCCAGATCGGGTCCACGCTGTCTTCGAAGGAACGCAAGCGTTTAATCGCTTTATTAAAAACTTTCAAAGATGTTTTTACATGGTTCTACAAAGACATGCCTGGAATCGACCTTGAGATTGTACAGCACCGGATCCCTCTTAGCCCCAAGGCCAAACCAGTCAAGCAAAAACTGCGTAGAGTTCGCCCAGATTGGGCTTTGAAGATAAAGGAAGAAGTCACCAAACAGTTTGAGGCAGGGTTCTTGCTTGTATCTGAATATCCGATGTGGTTGGCCAATATTGTTCTAGTTCCGAAGAATGATGGAAAAATTAGAGTCTTTGTTGACTTCAGGGATCCGAATAAGGCTAGTCCGAAGGATGATTTTCCACTGCCGCATATTGATGAGTTGGTAAACTTCACTGCAGGCCATGCATTGCTCTCGTTTATGGATGGATTTTCCGGGTATAACCAAATTTTGATGGCACCCGAGAATAGGGAGAAGATCGCTTTCACCATTCAGTGGGGCACCTATTGTTACCTAGTCATGCCATTTGGGCTGAAGAATGCTGGGCCCACTTATAAGAGGGCTGCAATTACCATTCTGCATGACATGATCCACAAAGAGATTGAGGTGTATGTGGACGATATGATTGTCAAGCCCAAAGATCGAGAGGGCCATTACATCGCCTTGGAAAAATTCTTTCAGCGGATCAGAGAGTATAGATTGAGGTTGAATCTGCAAAAATGCACTTTCGGTGTAACAACGGAAAAAATGCTGGGATTCTTAATTACGTAGAGAGGAATTGAGGTAGATCCTTCCAAAATCAAGGCCATCTTAGAAATGGCACCACCAAAAACTAAAAAGGAGGTGCGCGGCTTTCTAGGTAAAGCGCAATTCATAAGACAGTTTATTTCGAAATTAACCTTGACCTGTGAACCACTATTTGGTCTCCTGAAGAAAGGAAAGGAGTTCCAGTGGGACGATCGCTGTCAGTTCACTTTTGAACAGGTCAAGTAGTACTTGCAGAATCTACCTGTGTTATCACTGCCAGAACCGGGAAAAAAATTGATCTTGTTCCTGTCAGTGACAAACTTAACCATAGGGTGTATGTTAGCTCAAGAGTCGGAGGCCAAAGTGGGGAAAGTCGTTTATTACTTGAGCAAGAAAATGTTAGATTACGAGACCTGTTACACTTCCTTTGAAAAATCTTGTCTAGCCTTGGTATGGGCTACCTGGAAGTTGAGGCACTACCTCTTACCTCACTCTGTAATCTTGGTTTCGAGATTAGATCTCATCAAATATCGCTTTGAGAAACTAACACTTACGGCTAGGCTAGCCCGTTGGTTGCTCATTCTCTTCGAATTTAATCTTACATATGTTACACGCAAGTCTATTAAAGGGAGAGCTGTAGTAGAATTTCTGGCAGATCACCCAGTAAAGGGGGGATGAAGCAGTGGAGTACCTTTTCCCGGATGAAAATATTCTGCAAATAGAAGAGAGAACGTTGACGATGTACTTTGACAGAGTAGCCAATCAATACGGTTATAGGATCGGTGTATTGCTGATAGCACCTGATGACTCCTATATACCCTTAGCCTTCAAACTCCGGTTCAAAGTATCCAACAATGAAGCAGAGTATGAGGTATGTATCGCTGGTTTATGAGGTGTGTATTGCTGGTTTAGAAGCTGCCCTGGAACTAGGGGCAAAAAGGTTGGACGTTATTGGGGATTCAAATTTGGTTGTGTCTCAAGCCAATGGAGATTGGCAGGTTAAAGAAGAGAAAATGAAGGTTTATCATCAGGTCTTGGACATGCTAATTCTGAGGTTTGAGAAGTTAACGTTTACCCACTTGCTAAGAGAGAACAACCGATTCACTGATACACTAGCAACTCTATCCTCCATGGTAGACATTCCATTTGGAGTCAGATGCATCCAATCATTATTGAACAAAGGTATACGCCGGCCTACGAAACCGTTGCCGTAATAGATGAGGCTTCAGATAAGAACCCCTGGTATTATGATATTTGGAATTTCCTAGAAAAGGAGGTGTATCCACCATGAACAAATGCCAAGGATAAGAGGGGAATACGGCGTCTGGCCGTCCAATTTATTATTTGTGGAGGCAAGTTGTACGAAAGAGGCCATCTGGGAATGCATAAGCTATGCGTCGAGGAAGAAGAATTAAAGTGCCTTATGGAGGCCATTCATGAGGGAGAGTGTGGAGACCATATGAACGCTGTGATGCTCACCCAAAAAATCCTTAGGCAAGGCTACTACTAGTCAACCATAGAAGAGGATTGTATTGGTTTTGTTCGGCGCTATCACAAATGCCAGATTCATGCTAATCGTATGAACATTCCACCGTCGAAGCTCTACAACATGACTTCACCATGGCCATTCTCTGTTTGGGGGATAGACGTTATCGGCATAGTTACACCAAAAGGGTCAAACGGGCATGAATCATTCTGGTAGCAATTGATTACTTCACAAAATGGGTGGAAGCCCAGTCTTACTCTGTACTGAAAGCATCGCATGTGGCTAAGTTCATAAAAAAAAAAAATAAATCATCTGCTGATATGGAGTTCCCAATGAAATTATCTCCGCTAATGGAACTCACTTCAAGAAAGAGGTGATAGATTTGCTTAAAAAATATAACGTGGCTTTCCATAAGTCATCAACCTACAAGCCGCAGACTAATGGGGCTGTCGAAGCTGGTAACAAGAATATCAAGAGAATTCTGCAGAAGATAGTGGAGACCTATAGAGACTAACCAGATAAATTGCCATTTGCACTCTGGGGCTACAGAACCTCAATCCGAACATCTACAGGGGCAACCCCTTATTCTCTTGTCTATGGGATGGAGGCTGTTTTGGCGATCAAAATTGAAGTGCCTTCGCAACGAATTATGGCCGAGTGTCAGATAGCAAAGGCAGATTAGCAGCAAAGTAGGTTTGAGGAATTGATGCTATTTGATGAAAGAAGACTAAGAGCATTGTATCATGTCCAGGGCTACCAACGTCGAATTGCTACGGCTTTTAACAAGAAGGTTAAGTCTTAGAATCTCAAGGAAGGGGACATGGTGTTGAAAGACAACCGAGCTTCCATTCATGACCCCAAGGGCAAGTTCAAACCTAACTGGACTGGTCCTTACATCATCAAGTTAATTTGGTCAGAAGGGGCGGTTATTCTTATGGACTAGGATGGTCTGGAGTTCTCGCAACCAATCAACATGGACAAGTTGAAGAAATATTACCCTGAAAGGCTCCCTAGGTCGAAAACCCGAAAGGGCGACCTAGGCAAAATTTAGAACATGAAAAATCAAAAATAAAGAAAAACTGAGCTCGCAAGGTTGAAAACCCTAAAAGGCGGCTTTGGCAAAAGTTAGAGGGTAAAAGCTGAGGGTTAATACTTGAGTGAACCTGAACCGAACTACTCAAGGCCTGATTTCTATTCTTGGGATACGTAGGCAACTTCATCTTGAAGTTCGGCCGTAACTATCTCCGGTTTAATTGTCCTATCTGTTTCCCTAATTAGGTCATCCTTAATCATCATTTATTAGGTCGGTTATGCTCTGTATTTTGGGCAGAAAAGCCGAGTACAAAACAGTAGTAATGATACGCAGCCAAGGGCAGTGATGATTTCTTTTGATTCGGGATTGTACATCTTGAGGATCAATTCTATGCGTGTCAGGTGGTGATCGCTTCCGAAAATTGTTTCGAAAAGTTTTAATAAAAGTTGATTTCATTCAAAATTTTACCCTTTTAAAACTTGGACCATTTTTAGGACTGAAAGGAAAATTTTTAGTACTCGCAGCTTTAATTTTATTGATTTCAATATAAGTACATTCTCCAAACTCTTTGATTTAGATCAAAACGGCTTTTTACATTTTAAACTTGAAAAGAAAAGATTAAAGCAGTAAAACTAGGGGCACAGTTGAGTTGGGTGGCTCTATGCCAAAGATGGTCCAACCTCTACCTCCTCTTCAAGCCAAGCTAGACACTCCTCAGACAGGGTGTAACTGAAACTAATGGCAGGGGCCAGAATTTCTCATGTCCTCCATGCCACAAGATACCGGGGCAGATGCAAGGCGCGAACTGAAAATGAAGCTATGTATTACACCCCCTTATCCAGACATATTTGATTATGCCCAAACTGGTGTCAGAACCGGAGTGGAAAATGGAACACACAATGTGTAAGGCCAATAAACTCTACACCCGACTGTTGGGACATGTTGTAGCTCATTTCGGCTAAATTAAACCAGGACCAACACCAAGATATATCAATTGTGGACCGACTGCACATCCAATCACACCATAAACCCTTTGAAGGGAAATCTATTGGCCGTTGGCAAAAGAAATAAGCCCTGGCTGAGTATTCGGGGCAAGGGCCCACTACCCGCAGTTTATCCATCAATCATACTTGCGGAGGGATGAAAAATAACAGAGATTAAAGAATAGAGAGGTGTGTGTTGAGGGAAGAGTAAGAAAAGAGTTTTGAGAGAAAAATAGAGAATGAGTGATGAGTGATGTAAGAATTATAAATTGGAAGGGTGGAAAATAATACCTAGAGAAGTAATGGGCTCCTTGCAAAGCGAGTAGTCTCTCCCTGACGGAAAGCATCCAAACCCATCTAAGTTTTGACCAGTGCCAAACCTATGCAGCTCTTGCCCTCTTTCAAGCCTTGGGCCACTTCGATCAACCGGATACTAGCTTCGCCAAAACTAGGGGCAAGGCGGAGTTGCACAAGTAGGCATAAACAGAGAGCATGTTGTTGGTGGCTGCGCCAGAGAAGGTCACTTCTATCTCCAATAGCGGAAAATCGATGAACTAAACCGGGGATGTCCAGCTCCCCATCATGAGCCAAAGACCGAGCCTCGTGCAATGATAATCCACACATCCGTCCCAAAGCTTGGACGTGGCTAAAACGGGACTGAGGCATGATTTCTTCGTCGCGTCGGGATTCCAGCAGTGTTTGAAATTCTTCGAGTGTTGAACACATTTCTTGAGATCCAAATTGAAATACATGTGTGACCGGGTTCCAACATCGAACCACGGCATGGAGGAATGGAAAACAAAGAGAAGTGCAGTTCAAAGGAAAAAGAGCGTTCAGGCTAAAACCGCGGAAATTCACCTTTTCCGAGCCATCCAAAGTAGCTATCCAATCTCGAAGCCTATCGACAAGTAATATCTCCATCTTGAGAGCAAAATATCAAAGATTTGTGAGTCTGCCAGAAAAACAACATGGGAGCACTATTTATAGAGTTTGAGAAGGAGCTGTGCATGACACCTGGACAGCACTGACCGATGTTACACTGATGGCCAGTCGTACATTGGTGATGGTCGACTGTGCATCAGTGAAGCCCAGTCGGGGCCTTAATGCTGGTCCAGTTCAGTGCAGTTGTAACAAAAATTGGCCTTTGTTCGGGTGGACCATGATTGTACATTTGAGTTTTGTTTTGTTTGTACCAAGTGTTTTTTAACATTTTCGAGTTGTTTCCATTTCGTTTTTTTGTTATCGAGTTGTATTTTATATTTTGACCGGTTGTAAGTCATTATCCGATTCATGAATCAATTCAAGAACAAGCATTCATAGTTTTAACGGTTACAATGCAAGAGTTTGCCATTCATCGCATGCAAATGCCATTCATCACATTGTGCAAGGAGATCATTCAACAAAAACTTGTCTTTTATAAACTGGGGGTCCATTCCCGATCATTGTTTTACAAAACAAAACAAAAACAAAAACAAAAGAAAAGTCTTCAAAAACAAAAAGGGTCTATCTCAAGCTAGTCTTTAACTACAAAGTAAAAGTAAAGCAAAAACAAAATAGCAAATCATCATCATCATCATTAGTAGCCCATCCTAGCTCTCTTTCTTCTCAGCTGCGGAGGAGGTGCATCACTGTCATCACTAGGGCTACTAGACTGCAAGTCAACCTCCTCTTATTTGTCCTCGGGGGTCGTGGATCTGTCAAAAGACTCTTCCGAAGGTGAGCGCTACCTCGCTTGGCCTCTCCCCTGGACAGCTCCTCCTCAGCCTCTCAATGGGCCCCATCTCTTTCTTCTCCCAGGTAGAGGAGGTCCTGCAGGTGCAACTGATACAGGCTCGAGCTGAAAAGAAAAGAAGAGAAAGAAAGAAAAATGTAGAAGACATCAGCAGAGTTGGGAGCAATATTGTACTAACTGTAAATTTGGGGCAAAGCATATCTCGATCCCATGTGATACTAGAACAGTCTTCATCTTCTGCATCATGAGGATCAACTGGTCAATCGTTTGGAGGAGATCATTAGCAAACGCCCGGGGTATCTGCAGATGAGAATGAGACTTTGAGCAAGGTAGACAAAAAAATGGATAATAGGGAACAGAAGTAACAAATAGCAAACAGAATGAAGTGCAGTAGGTAAAAGCATAAAGAAGTGTGCACCTGCTCAATGCCAGGAGCAAAAGCCAACTTGCAGTCTTTCTCCTCGATCGAGTCAAGAGGGAGCTGCTCGATTGCCCCGTTCGGCCCCATGTACATGACCTTGGTGGGAATCACAAGAAACCCAGGAATGGCAGCAACGGCAGGGGCACCTCTAGTAGGCACATCACTAGTAGCAACGGCAGCAGCAGCAATAACCTTCGGCACAGCTCGAGCCACGCCTGGGGTAAGATGCGCCATCACCTGGGTGTGTAAGAAGGTAGTGAAGTCACCAGGCTCATGATGATGATCGACATCCTCGCCTATCATCAAGAGGTTGAGCTCAAGACCGCCCTACAGATCATTTACTACCATCATGCCAAGAGGAGGAGGATGTGGAATATTAGCGTCAGCAATGCCCCGCGTCTTCAGATGAACCTCTCTCCCAGATAGTATGCCTGGCCAAAGGGACCCTCGAGCAGAATCCTCATCGTAGAGGCATGCCATGCAGCGGTGTAGGTCATCCTCGACACTTGGAAAATACCTGCCCAAGGGTGCCAGTCAACCTGCAGAAATCAGTGCAGTATGAGAAAACAGATGTTAGTGCAGTGTTAGCATGAAAATAGCAGAGTGGTGTTAGAAATCAGTGTAATGTCAGAAGTCAGTACAGTATAAGAATGGCAATATCATACAAATGCAGTAGCATGAGAGCGACCGTGTAGTGTGGGAAACAGTGTGATATGCTTATAGTGGGTAATAGTTAAAGACTGGTATTTTGTTCCCTGGTCTGCTATGATCATGTCAAAAAAGCGTCGAAAGTACGGGAAGGTTTGGTCTATAAGGCAGTGCCACTCGAACCGTGAGTTGTAGTACCGGGAGCGGGGTACTGACAACTCGATCAGCCTTACTAGGATTGGGGCCAAGGAAGTGAAATATATGTAGACCCAAAGCTACAAACAGAAGACATGGGGGAAAATAGATCAGATGAACAAGAAATGTAACAGTGAACATAATGTAAAGCATATTAGAAAAGTGAGTGTAGGGGATACCTCCCAAACTCTCCAGTAGCTGCCAAGCGAATCCGCCTTGCGCCGTGAGATGGAGCTCATGTAGCAGTATAAGGTGGCTAGGCGGGCACCACCCTAGTTATACTCCACCACCTGAGGAAGGCGTACCAATGCCCCTAGAAAGTATAATCCAGCAGTATTTTCCCTGTTCGCAAACAGGGTAGTAACAAGAAGATACATGAGGAAGCCGCGAGTGTACTGGGCAATCTCATCTATAGTAGCTGGCTGAGTGCTGAAAAAGTGCTCCAAGAACCAGTTGTAATGCACCATCCCGTGGCTGGTGGTGTCTGAGATCACCTCAATAAGCTGGAGCCGTGTAGCCCTCCACTGGGTCATATCTGGATCAAAGAGGATTGTGCCACCGACCCCAACCCACAAACCAGTCAGCATCGAGAGGTCGTATGGGGTTAGCGTCATCTCTCTAATCGATGAGAAGTGGAATGAGTTGATGGTATCCCACCATTTCTCTACTATGCCCCATAGAGCCATGACTCGGCCCTCATCTGTATGAGCCCGGAGCAGAAGGGCCCATAGCCAGCAGCATCAACTACAGTACGGAACTCTGTGGGAAACCACTCGTACCAATGCCAAGGGCCAGATATGGAGCCATAGCCGCCTATCCTCCTGGCTAACACGTATTAATTGGGAGTTTTATCAGTATATGTACAGCAGAGACGAGTGATTTTCTCATCAGTTTCAACATGTGTGCAAAGTAAAATAAGGGAAAAAGTTGCGTACCGTGGAGGCGTCAGCAGATACGTGCTCCATGGGCTCTCACAGTAGGGTATCCTTATCTAGCCCTGGGATAAAGCCCTCAAATCTGAAGATGTCGCCTGGGGGTGGCACATGTGTAGACGGCTAGTATGTAGCTGCATCAAAGGGCCTCTTGGCAAGGGAAAAGGAATGCAACAGCCTCTTTTGCCTCCATATCCACACCAAGGGCAACACCAATACCTGTGACGGGGTCAGGAATGAGTACTTCGTCACTAGCCATAGAGAAGAAAAAGTGAGGGGATGAGTGAAAATGGGTAGAAAACCTCAAAATACAAACCCTAGGAGAGAGAAAGTAAAGAGGGGATGGAAGATCAAAAGGCGGAACAAGACAAGTGTGGGCAAATGTAAGAGAAAACAAGATAAATCCTAAACCTCCACTAAATCAAATTTTGTTCGGTTCAAAGTGTAGAGGAAGGAAAGGGTTTCAAGGGAAAATTTTGCAAGGGTTGTTGGGTAACTCAAGAAAAGGAGAAATCTAGAGAGAGAGGAGGAGAGTTTTTCAACCATGTGTGGGTGTAAAATGAGGGTTGGTTCGTGTTTATAAAGCCATGGGTGTGGGTTTTACCAATCTGCCCTTGCCCCGCTGTCGAAGGCCTGCCGGCTGTGTCGAAGCCCGGCCGGCCATTGGTGAATTCAGTTTTGTTTTTTTTGTTTTTTTTTTTTTGTGTTGTTTGTTATTATTATTTTATTTTAGTTTATTTTCTTATTAGTTTGTTCTTGGTATTGTTTCAATTTTAATTTGGGTGTGTAGCAATAATAATGAGTGAAAAAAAAAAACAACAATGAGTAAAAAAAAAAAACAACATTGAGTGAAAAAAAAAAAAAAAAAAAACAGTGAGTGAAAAAAAAAAGAAAAACAAAAAGAAAAAAATTGAGGAAAAGTGAAAACAAACAAAAGAGAACGCATTTATTTTTTTTTTGTTTTGTAAGTTTGTTTGTCTTAAGTTTTTATTTATTTTATTTTATTATTTTTCTTGAATCGTAGTTCATTCCATTATGTTGTAACCAAACGATATTGTATGTACGGTCTATTCAGAGAGTGTCGGAGAAGTGCCTGATATTGTATGTATGGTTCATTCTGAGAGTGCCAGAGAAGTGCCCGATATTGTATGTACGGTTCATTCAGAGAGTATCGGAGAAGTGCATGATATTGTATGTACGGTTCATTCAGAGAGTGTCGGAGAAGTGCCCGATATTGTATGTACGGTTCGTATAGAAGAGTTCTGGATAAAATCATTTGTGCCACTTTAAAATCATCATTCATTTTACAACCAGATTGAAACATGATGCGTTGAGCCCATCGTTTTTAACACATTGGCATTGTTTTGATTTCACGTGTCTTTGAGTAGAATCCATGTTTTGACTTCTACTTATGCGATTTGTTTGTTCTTATTCAATTTCCAATCCTTTCCTCCTCTCGCATGTGGCGCGTTAAGATTGTACATACGGTTAAAAACATTCAGGTGCGTCCGATGTTCACACCACTTTTCCTCCTCTCCCATGTGAGGCGTTAGGATTGTAAATTGGTTAAAAACATAGAGTGCACCCGATGTTCATATCACTCTTCCTCCTCTCGCGTGTGACGCATTAGGATTGCAAATCGGTTAAAAACATCGGCCGCGCCTGATGTTCACACCACTCTTCCTTCTTTCGCGTGTGACATGTTAGGATTGCAAATTAGTTAAAAACATCAGGTGTGCCTAATGTTCACACCATCTTTCCTCCTCTCGCGTGTGACATGTTAGGATTGTACCTTCGTTAAAAACATTGGGTGCGCCCGATGTTCACACCATCTTTCCTCCTCTCGCATGTGACGCGTTAGGATTGTAAATTGGTTAAAAACATTGGGTGCACCCAATGTTCACACCATCTTTCCTCCTCTCACATGTGACGCATTAGGATTGTAAATCGATTAAAAACGTCGGGTGCGCCTGATGTTCACATCATCTTTCCTCCTCTTGCGTGTGACGCGTTAGGATTGTACCTTCAGTTAAAAACATTCGGGTGCGCTCGATGTTCACACTACCTTTCCTCCTCTCGCATGTGACTCGTTAGGATTGCAAATCGATTAAAAACATTCGGGTGCGCCTGATGTTCACACCACCCTTCCTCCTCTCGCGTGTGACGCGTTAGGATTGCAAATCGGTTAAAAACATTCGGGTGCACCTGATGTTCACACCACCTTTCCTCCTCCTTCCTACAATGCTTTAGGATCTCGGTTGAGACATCAGGTGCGCTTGATGGTTATGTCGCCCTTCACCTTTTCTGTGCGACGCGTAGTTAGGTTTGCATAATTTTTCTTACATCCTTTCTACATGAAATGTAGTTTGGCTCATGTTTCCCACGCGACGCATGTTTATTTATTTACTTCTTTTCATGATTGGAATTGTTGTACCTTGCGTCAGTTTGTTTAAATATGGCATATTCTTTGCATTGCATTTGCATTCAAGTGTTTCATTGCATGATCGTAAGTTATGTTTTTACATCTTGTGTTTGCATTTTGCCCCTGAACTACACTGGTTTGATTCCTTGCAAAGGGATACATATGCAGCTTGCGAGCACAACCAATCTAATTTATGTCTTGCTTTCTTGCCTAAGTCTTGTAGCCTTGTCAAATGGGCGGTCACTAGGCTTTGACATTCACTCACATCATTTCATGATGCTCGAGCTCTGTCAAAGAGGGGCAACTGTAGACACCCCATTTTGACCACCCGCAAGACTTAGGTGCCTGGTTCGATACACTTAATGATGCAAGTTGAATTGTGTGTTTTGAATTCATAACGATTTGGATTCAGTCAGGCTCTTGAAATAACCTCAAATCATCAACATTTACTTTGTTTGAACCTCTAAGTCCCATTTTTGGACCTTTTTCCACCTTGAGCTGAGTTTGAACCAAAAAAATAAGGGAGGGCATCAAGTCTCGACCATGCATCAGTGATGGCCGGCCGTGGCTTGTGATTGCAGGCCGGGCCTTGGTGGCGAGAAACACTGTTTTGGGCGGGAGGCCACCAGCTGTCCATTTTTGAAGATATTTATTACCTTTTGAGCTTAAATTTTATAAAAATGAGGTCCAGCCTCTGTTTTGGGAGTTGAACAAAATTTAGAAAGCCTATATACACCTTGAGAGTACAGACACCCCATTTTTGAGCACCCTTAAGACTTGGGCGCTACTGATCATTTACTTGGTGATTAAAGTTGTGCAGGGCAACGGTTCAATTTCTTCGGCAAGGAGAGAGTCAAATCCCAACCTTACACCCCATTTTTGGGCGAAATATTTTTGATCAAAAGATTTTGAGACCTTAAAACCCTCTCTCTCAAAATATTTTTGAAACAAAGTTCTTACGATGTTCCGAGGCTCACATTTTGTTAAATATTGCGCTTTTCGGTAAATCGAGCAAGAACAAAGTGGAAATAAATAAAAGAGAGGTGAACTCTTTGAAAAATCTTTCAAAACACCTTGCTTAAGGGTTTGGAGTTGAAGAAAATGAGAGAGGAGAGAAAAATAGTTTGGGAGAAGTTCGGCATGAATCTGGGTAGGATCGAAACTGAGCAGTCTTCACTAAAAGAGGCATAACTTTTTGCACACTTGGAATTTTGACGTGAGGCTTCCACCATTGGAAATAAGACTTCCAGGGCTTCAATTTTGGCTCAATCATGACCTACAAAAGAGTCCATATGAAGGAGTTATGTCCATTTGAAGTTGGGCCCAAAAAGTAGATTTTTCTGTCCAACCAGAGGTGGAATTTCTGACCATGAATGGGATTTTTTTACCATGTGCCGGCCATGAATGGCCTATGCCAACCCCCTTCCATCCAAGGGTGACCCATGCCAGCCAACAATGATCAAGTGCCGGCCATCAATGAAGAAGTGCCGGCCATTGATGTAGAAAGGCAGATTTTTGCAAATATTTGTTGTCCAACTGTTCTAGTTGTCTCTTTTGAGATATTTTCGACCAAGGCTTGCATTTTTCTATATATAGAGAGGCTTCCCTATGGTTTTAAAGGTTAGAACAATTTAGGAAGAAGTTTGGGAGCCTCTCTCTCTACAATCCTCTCTCTAGATTTCTCTCTCTCTAAAGCTTTTGTGCTTAGAAACTTGCATACATCAATCTTTAACCTATCAACCCTTAACAAGAGCAGTTCATCTTTGGGCTGAGGTTGCTTGAGGCTCTCTTGGAACTCCTTAAGGTGGTTTTGACTTGGTTTTGTGCCTCATAGTGTGCTTGGCTTCAAGAGGTATAAGACTCACCCTTTAAGCTTGTTTTCATACTTGTTTTTACCACCTTTGCAAACTGTTTTGGGCTTGGTTTTGAACTGAAGAAAACTCTATTTTTCAATCCTAAAAATGGTGGTTTAAGCCCCTGTTGAGTTTGAGGGTGGTCCATCCTTCTTGTCTCTTTGCTTGTTAAGCTTTTGTGCCATCTTTCAAAGCTTTCTAAAACAACTTTTTTGGCCTTTTAACCACTGAATTCCATAGAATTTTCAGTGGTAAAAACCAAGTTTTGAGGTCCAAAATAGGAGGGGACTGGCCTCCCCTCCTTGTGTTTTGTTTGGATGTGTTGATGGCCTAACATGTGAGCATGTATTTCAACCTTTTTGTAGCTTATCTCAAGCATGCTTTAGGCTCTGTTTTGACTTGCTTTAGCTCTGTTTTTTTGTAGTTTGATTACTCGAGCTTTACTTTGTATGCTTGTAGTGCAATTGTGCTAAATTGCCTAACATGTGCTATTGTTTTAGCCTCTCATTCTAGCTCTTTTTAGCCTACTTCAATCATGTTTCAAAACTTCATTTAAGCTGTTTTAGGACTGTTTTGGACTGTTTGTCCCTTTTGAGTTTTGTATTGCATAGCTATAGTGCAAATGCCTTCACTAGCATTGAGTCTTGAGGCCTCTAACATGCTTTACTTGAGATGTTTGCATGCCATGACATCATTTAGCATGTAATTTCAGTGCATAAACCACTGTCACGCTCTCACATATTCCCCTCTTTCATTGCTTTTAAGAGTTGTGCTTTATGTCTTGTTTGTGAGCTAACATGTGAGCATGTTTTCCTTGCTTTTTGTACCTAAGTTTCAGCATGATTAGGCCACTGTTTTGGCATGATGTGGCTCTATTTTGAGCTGGTTTGGTCATTTGAGCATTGTATTGCATGCCTCTAGTGTTATGTCCTTCACTAGCTCTAATGCTCTTGGCTTTAACATGTTGTGCATGTGTTGCTTGCATGTTGTAGCACTACTTTTCATGCCATTTCAGCACTGAAAATTCTGCAACCTCTTTTTGTTCTTCACTTTTGAATTTGCTTTTGAAAGTGGTCTTGAGCCCCTTGTTGGCTTGAGCATGAAATTAAGGCACTCATGCCTAATGGCTTTAATCCTCTCTTGAGGGTCTCTACTAACCAACAGCATGAGACCTCTTTCATGCTCAAGGCACTTGTGGTTTAGGCCATCTTTCCAATTAGAGGACTTTCACATTGGACTTAACCGGTTAAGGGACTAATTAGTAAGTTAAAATGTGTAAACAAGAATTGAATCAAGTAAAGCATGGCCAAGATAAGCATGTTGTATTTGCATTGCATTGTGTTCAATCGGACGTTATATTGAACACAAGGTAGATTGACCCATTTCATACTCAAAGTGATGAAAATGAGCCAATCTCCTTTGTCTCCATTGCCTTTGATTATCCATGATAAGGTAATGGTCCTAGAGTCTTGTTTGTCTTGCATTTATTGAATATGTACAAGTTGGATCTTTGGCCATCATGTATTGAGATGCTTGATTGATGGTTTTGGATCCAATGGTTCAACTCCTTTGATGTTTTGAGATGATAAGGACGGGCATAGTACACACATACCCTTGGGAGACCCTCCATTTTCCTCTGGTTTGAGTTCTATTACAGAATGGTGATGCAGCACACCAGTGGCCGGCACTGCTTTATCCTTGGCCGACAGTGCACATCCTTGGCCGGCAGAAGCTTCTCATGGCCTGCAGGCCACTGGTGAATTCCTCAGCATGGAATTGGTAAGATTCAGCAGAAAGTTCTTGGAGACACCCTGCAAACAGAGCCTCTCAAGAGTAAACTGGAAGGTGTTTCGAGGCGGCAACCGAGCGCATGCATCTTCTAATTCCCAAGGCAGAGCTGAGGCAACCTAGTTTAAATATCATGCATGTTTAGTTGGTTTTGTAATTTAATTAATTAGTGTGCTAATTAGTTAAAGTGTTGTAATAATTAGTAAGTAGTTTACTAGTTATTCGTTTTGGTTTGTAATAATTAGTCTAATTAGCTTAATTAGATTAGTTAGCTTAACTTAGCTTAGATTAGCTTAGCTTATTCATTCGGGCCCTCCTTCGAGAAGGCACAATGTTGTAATAAGGGTGCGTGTGTATGTGCATGTCTTCCAGTCCCATGTCTTTCTCCCTTTCATTTATCCGCTTTCGGTGGTTAGATTAGGGCAGGTTTTGATTAGCATACCTTATGCTTGCATATTTGCATCCATTCATTTGTCTTGCATGCACTGGGCTTGGCGCATCATTCAAACTGCATCGCAATTTCAATACACTTATTTGAATATGTGTTCTAAAGCATGTTATCAAAGTGTTGCATTCCTATGCCATCTTAGATAGCCGAGCCTATTTAATTGCATATTGCATGTGTTGCATTTGGCATCTCGCATAGTTAGGATCATGCATTGTTTCTAACTAGCTTTTGTTTTGACTCGGAGTACACTATAAGTTTTACGCTTTAGCATACTTGCATGAATGTGAGTGTTGTCATGTTTCACATGATTGCCATGAGGCTATTTTCTTAAATGCTAAACTGCATGAATGCCTGTGGATGAAGGCTTTGTTGCTTGAATTGGAACAATTCATCAAATGTGAGTTTTAGCCCACTTTGCAAAGTGGCAAATCATGTTTTAAAGTCCACTTAAGGGTGGCAAATCCGCGCTTTAGCCCACTTGAGGGTGGCATTTTCAGACCATTTTTGAAAACAAACATGAGTTGTTTTATTCTAATTCTTGCGATTTCAGTCTATACTTGTATGCTGTGAGCATCCCATAGTAAGTTAGCTAATAACCGGAATAAGAACACGTGCGTTTATAAAACGACATATCATGCTTACTAGAGGCCGATCTTTGATCGGGCGAGTGGGGGTGCTCATTTCAAGACCTTCCCCTCTCGTACCCAAGTTCCCAAGCCGAGGCAACTTTGGTGATGACGGACATGTAGCCTTTGGCACGAGTTAGGGTTTCCTAAATTTCCCAAAAGCAAAATATTTAGGTGGCGATTCTGTAATCTGGGAAAGCAGTCCATGTTTGGTGCTTTTTGATTCAAAATTGATTTTTCAAAACCAATTGTCAGATTTGGACTCTTTGGTATTTATCAGTCTTACATTGCACTTTGTGAGATTAGATTCAGAACCGTGACAGGAGTCCGAACTGTAGTAGACCAATTCACGCATTCTCCGAAAAGGAGGGCCGCGCGAAGAAAGTTGGGTCCACAAAGAGCTCCTCCCTCCTCCTTCTTCCATAGCAAGCAACCTTTAAGCTAACCTAGCTCCCTTGTGTCATCTTCATACACCATAAACAACCTTGTCTCACCATCTTAGAGCCTTGGTTGATCTTTGAGAAGCATAATTCAAGCTTGAGAGTGTGTTGGAGCTTAGTTTGATCACAAACAACAAGCTTACTCCTTTGAGAGGTATAAGTTTACTATCTTCCTTCTTGCTTTCATTTCTTTCATTTACTACTTAGTTCTTATTGTTTTGTGTTGTTTTGATCCTATTTGAAGTGTTTAAGATGGGGTTTGAAGAGCTACCAAAAGGGTAGAGAGAGTTTACTCTCTTTCTATATCTTTACCTATAGCTCAAACCTCTCTTTTACACTTCTTTTCCTTGCTCCTTACATTGATTTTCAGAGGTAAAAAAGGGCTAAAAATCATGTTTTGAGGTTTCAAAGGTGGAGGGGTTACCCAACCTCCTTCTTCTTGCTTCCTAGCCTTGTTTTATCTCTTTGTTGTTTAGCTTTTTAGGCTTTTTTCATGCATTTTTAACCTCTGTTTTTCATGAATTAAGGGTTGTTTTAGGGCTGTCCAAGCCTTTTAAATTGATTCATGCTTTGGTTAGTTTAGCTACTGTCTCATAAGTTAGCATACATAACCTATTGCATGTTGTCTAATTTTAACAATCAATCCACCATCCATCACTTTCATTCTTGAGAATGATTTCAACCGATTAAGGTTGCTCAAAACATGTAAGAGAGGCTTCTACTTAATGGCTTAATCTTTTCGGAGATTCATTGTCAATGGTATAGTCTTTCTCTCATGTTTTAAAGAACCTCTCATTTGATGTTCTTTCTTGTTTAGAGGACTTAAATATCACTTTTGGACAAATGGACTAAAGAATGGCAAGGCTTTATAAAATTGGCTTAAAACTTGGATCAACCCATATAAAGAAAATGGTTAGAATTGCTTTAACTTGGCTGGACGTTATGCCAAGTTCCTTGTGTCAAGAGTCGTCACATGCTAATTCATGGCGTTTTGATGATTCTTGAAGCATTGCAACCTCCCTCTTTGAGTTTACCCCATGATAAGAGGAAGGGGTGGTCTTATTCATTGCATTCATTGATTTTTCTTTGTCCAAAATTGTAACCGAGATCATCAAGCAATCAATTTTCTTGTTGATGATTTCAGGACCAACTTTAACCTTCTTTCGAGTCTTTTCCATGACAGTGAAGGAAGATGGAACAAATAGAGCTTGAGAACACTCTGTCTGCACTGATTCATCTCAAAACACAAAAACAGAGTTTAGCACCAAATTGAGGCACGGCCAGCCATCTGTAGACCCGGTCGGCCATCACTGATGCACGGCCGGCCCTCAGTGTGTGGCTAGCAGTGTAGTTTTTCAAAAAATAGAGACAGTGGCTGAAGGTGAAACAGAGTTGGCTCGGACAGACAGAGTATCTCTCAGGCACTGTGCATGCTACCCTAATCCATCTTCACTTACACCTTTGTCGAATGCGATTAATTGTTTCATTAGTGTTATAATTATCATAGTTGCAAATTAATCTTATTGTAATTGGTATTGTTGTAGCCATTGCTTCTTGATAATTGGTATAGCTAGTTAAATTTTTGTAATAAATTAGTTAATTAGCTTAGCCTATTTTCTTCATTTATTCGGTCTTGTAATAGTTAGTTTAATTCAAACTTTCGGACATTGATTCGCACCCTCCTACGTAAGGGATCAAATGTTGTAATAATGTGTATGTCTTCCAATCCCACGTCTTTCTCCCTTTTATTTATTCGCCTACGATGGTTAGTATGGAGCATCACGTTTCATTAGCATGCTTATGTTTCACATCCATTTGTCTTAAATAGGTTCGGTTCATTATGCTAGCCCAGTATCAAATGTTCAAAATTCATTTACTTGAATACGTGCTTTCTCGCATGTATTGAATGCCATCATATGCCATGCTCATAGCCGAGCCTTTGAAATACATAATATATGCGTTGCATTAGTCTGTAGACCGCCCCGAGAACTCCGCTCTCCGCGCTGCAGGGGCGCGAATCATTTTGTTCTAGGCTACTACAGTTCGGACTCGTGTCACGGTTCTGAATCTAATCTCACAATGTGCAATGTGAGACCAAAAAATCACCAAAGAGTCCAAATCCGGCAAATCGTTTTGGAAAATTGATTTTAATAAAGAAGTGCCAAACATGGACTGCTTTGCTAGATACAGAGTCGCCACCTAAATATTTTGTTTTGGTGGAATTTAGGAAACCCTGACTCGTGCCTAAGGCCACGTGTCCGTCATCACCAAAGTTGTCTCGGCTCGGGAACTTGGGTACGAGAGGGGAAGGTCATGCAATGAGCACCCCTGCTCGCCCGATCAAAGATCTGCCTTTACTAACATGATATTTTGTTTTTGAAAACACATGTGTTCTTATTCCAGTTATTAACCTAGAATTACTATGTGATGTACACAGCATACAAGTATAGACTAGATCGCCTAAGTTGGAACAAAACATCTCATGTTCGTTTGTTTGAAAAATGGTTTGCAGTTGCTACTCGCAAGTAGGCTAAGTCGCGGATTTCAATGAATTGTTCCAATTCAAGCAATCCAACCTTCATCCACAGGCATTCATGCAGTTAAACACGTAAGCAGTTAGCCTCATGGCAAGCATGCTAAACAGGGCAGTCACTTACACACGTGCAGTATGCTAAAGCGCAAACACTCACAGTGTACGCCGAGCCAAAAACAGAGAACTAGTTAGAAATCATGCATGATCCTAGTTCATGTTAAGATGGCTAATGCAACACATGCAAAAATGCAACTAAAATAGGCTCGGCTATTCTAAGATGTCATGTGAATGCAACTTGATAACATGCTGTTGAACACGTATTCAAGTAAATGTATTGAAATACAATGTGGTTAGTATGATGCGTCGAGCCCGGTGCATGCAAGATAGATGAATGGAGGCACGCATGCGAAGCATAAGAATGCTAATTGAAATATGCCCTAAAACTAACCATCGTAAGCGGTTAAGTAAAAGGGAGAAGGAAATAGGGGTTGAAAGACATGCATCACACACACACACGCTTATTACAACAGTTGGCCCTCTCGACGGAGGGTCCGAATAAAGTGCTAACTAGCTAATCTAAGTGCAGACACCCCATTTTTGACCGTCCTCAAGACTTGGACGTCATCGTTTGAACACTCGGTGATCATCCATGCTCGTGTTCGTTCTGAGTTCCCGAAGGTCTCCGTTGCGCGCCTTGCCTTAGGATCTCTCAACTTGTCTGTTTTGTACTTGGTTATGGACCAAGCACTTGTGTTTTTGCTTCTGAGGGAAGAGGGTGGCTTGTTGGCCATCCCTGCAACCCATCGGCTAAGGCATTGTGCCATCGGCCATGTTTTCTTGCCATCGGCCATAAGTGTTGGCCGATCGGCACTCTTTTTGGTCGATCGGCCATATTTTTTAGCCGAGACCTTTCCATCTGCTTTTTGCAGATATTTTGTGCCAGCTGGGACAGCTGGTGGGCACAATTCTTATCCTCCATACACGTGTATGGAAGGATTGGATTCAAGACTCAAGCTTGTTCAACAAGCTTGAGAATTGAAATTCTATAAGAAGGGAGCCTCCCCTCCCTTTCAGAGGTTCAAAAAATTGAGATACAAAGTTCTATATCTCTCTCTCTCTCTCTCTCTCTCTCTCTCTCTCTATTTTACCTCTCTCTCTTGTTTTACCTTTGTTTGTGCTCAAAAGTGTAGAATCTTCATACTATTGCACACAAACACCTAGTAGAACACCATCCTTTGGTTGTTGAGGTCCTTAGGAGTTGGTTTTAGAGTTCATGGAGTGGTTTAAGCTCAGAAAAGGTGCTGGAGTGGTATTCTTGAAGGTGTTCTTCAAGGGTGAGATTCTAGCTTTTAATCCCCTATTTTGGCTTAAGCTTTTAGACCTATTTGCATATTATTTTAAGATTAACTCTAAACTATAAAAAGTTCTGATTTTGTATGCTTAAGATGATTGTTTAAGGTCACTTTTGTGTTGGGGGTTGTCTACCCCCTATTAGGCCTTGTTTGGCCTTGTTTTGTGCCTTTCTTTTTGAGCTTTGGAACCATCTTGTTTTGACCTTTCTACCCCTAAAATCCAGAGGATTTTTAGTGGTGGAAAGGTGGTTTTGGAGTCTTGAATAGGAGAGGGACACCCCCCCTCTCCTTGTGTCTCATTTGCTAGTATAAATGGCTCATATTGGTAGCATGTTTGCTTAGCATGTTTTGGCTGTATTTCAGCAAGTATTTGGCATTATTTTGCCATGTTATACCTTTGTTTTAAGTTGGTTTGATAGCCTCTTACATGCATCATGCACTTGTAGTGCAATCCTCTCATCTGCCTTAACATGCACCTTGCATTTGGACCACCATTCTTGCATGTTTTGGCTCAACTCAAAGAAGCTTTTAGTCATGTTTTACCATGCTCTAGCTCTGATTTGTATTGTCTTGGTCATGCATGCATTGTTTTGTATAGCCGTGGTTCAATCTAGCTTGTTGGCTTTGAGTGTTCAAGTCATTAGCATCCATTGCTTAGACTATTTTCATGATTTGGCATCATTTCATATGTGATTTCAGTCCATATAGTGTGGCCATGCACTCACATTTATCACCTTTTTCATGCTTAAGAGAGTTGGTGTTTTATGCCTCAAGAATGAATCATTGTGCATGCTATCATGCTTAGGCCTTTGGGATGCTATCTTAGTGGGTTTTTGGGCTTATTTTGACATGCCATAACTCTGATTTTCATTGGTTAAGTCATGCCATGTTTGGTTGTAATAGGTGTAGTGTAACACCCCTTGTTAGCCTTGCATACTTCATGCTTTGGTCTTTTGTTCTAGCTTGTGCCGGCTAGGTTCAAGCATGCTTTTGGTCTTGTATTGACCTGCCTTGGGACTGTTTTGGGTGCCCTTGGCCCTTTGGGGCTTGCTTTGCATGGCCATGGTTTAAGTCGCTTTGTTAATTTCAAGCTTTGAGCTTTCTTGCATGCCATACTTGCATTGTTTGGTTGATTTGGCATCATTCCTAACATGATTTCAGAGCTTATGGTGCAATCATATATCCATGCTTGTCACTCTTTAAGTGTGCTTAAGAGTTGCATCTTTATGCTTTAGTCCTTGAGCCAATTGGCATGCATGCTTGTCTTGCCTTTTCATGCTTTTCATACCATCATTTTGGCACTTTTGGCCATTGATTTTTGGCATGACTGAGGTCTGTCCATCTTTAGTTTAAGTCCATTTACCATGTTGTTCAAAGTTGCTACTTTACATCATGCTTGCATGCTTGAGTTGCATGACATTTACATGCTTGTCGCATTGTCCATCTTTGCATGTTGCTGCATGCTTGACATGTTGCATGTTGTTGCATGCTTGCTAGTTTGCATGTTGTTGCATGCTTATCCATCTTGCATGTTGTTGCATACTTGTTAGATTGCATGTTGTCCCATGCTTATTTAGGTTGCATTACATTTTGCATGCTTGGTACATTGCATGTTTGCATGTCTAGGTTGCATCGCATTTTGCATGCTTGTTACATTGCATTTGGCATGCTTTTGTTGCATTACATAGCTTCTCCATGTTGCATGCATTGCATTGTGTTTGGTTTGGGTGTTAAACCAAACATGAGGAACGAGGGACGTTTCATACTCGAAGTGATGAAACGTGCCTCAATCCTCGATAGCTGACACTCTTGATCCAACATGATAGAGTTTAAGGCATTTGTGTGTTTTTGTGCATTCATTCTATATTGATTTGTGCAATTCGGCTTCTTTGGCCATCATGCATCGAAATGTGTGATTGATGGCTCGAGAGTCGAGCACTACACTCCTTTGAGTTCCAAACATGATAAGGGGTGTAGTTGCACAACATTTTCTTGCAAATGTATTGCCATGCCCTTGTTTGTCCTCTGCTGCAGCAAAAGGAGTAGTCTGTAGGAATAGATGGCCGATCGGCTATCTTCAATGCCAATCGGCTAATAATTTTTGGCCGATGGATTCATAAGTGGCCGATAACCCATCTCCCTTGGCCGATGGCCTTATCTTTTGGCCGATGACCTCTCAGAGTGTCCATGAGGTGGTTCAGAGGCATCATAGAAGCTGGAATAGTTTTCAGAGGAGCATAAGTGTGCAAGCAGAGGCAACATGGGGCATGATAACGGATTTTCGAGCGAAGCCGATCGAGCATGCATTTGTCTCTCTTCTCGAGGCCGCTTTAACTATTTTTGTAACTTAATTAATTTGCTTAATTAGTTAAGAATTTTGAAATAATTAATTAGCTAGGGTAGTTAATTAATTAGTTGGTTTGTATTATTTATTCGGACTCTCCGTCGAGAGGGCGAATTTTGTAATAAGTGTGTGTGAGTGTGTGAATGCGTGCTATCATATTTTGATTAGCATACTTATGATAGCATGCGTGCATTATTCATCAGTCTTGCACGCACGGAGCTCAGCACATCATACTAATTGCTTTGTATTTCAATACATTTACTTGAATACGTGTTCAACAGCATGTTATCAAGTTGCATTTCATATGACATCTTAGAATAGCCGAGCCTATTTCTAGTTGCATTTTGCATGTGTTGCATTAGCCATCTTAATATAGCTAGGATCATGCATGATTTCTAACTAGCTATTGTTTTGGCTCGGAGTACTAGGCAAGCTTTTATGCCTTAGCATCTTGCATGAGTGTGAGTGTTGCCATGATAGCATACTTGCCATGAGGCTAACTGCTTATGTGATATAACTGCCGGAATGCTTGTGGATGAAGGTTGGATTACTTGAATTGGAACAATTCATCGAAATACGAGTTTTAAGCCCACTTGAGAGTGGCAAAATCATGTTTTCTAAGCCCACTTGAGGGTGACAAATCCACGTCTTAGCCTACTTGCGAGTAGCACCTTCAAACAATTTTACAAAAAAAAATGAGATGTTTTGTTTCAACTTAAGCGATCTAGTCTATACTTGTGTGTTGTGCGCATCACATAGTAGTTCTAGCTAATAACCGGAATAAGAACACATGTGTTTTCAAAAACAAGATATCATGCTTAGTAAAGGCCGATCTTTGATCGGGCGAGCGGGGGTGCTCATTGCATGTCCTTCTCCTCTCGTACCCAAGTTCCCGAGCCGAGGCAACTTTGCTGATGACAGACACGTGGCCTTAGGCACGAGTCAAGGTTTCCTAAACTCCCCCAAAATAAAATATTTAGGTGGCGACTCTGTATCTGGCAAAGCAGTCCATGTTTGGCATTTCTTTATAAAAATCAGTTTTCCAAAACGATTTGCCGGATTTGGACTCTTTGGTGATTTATCAGTCTTGCATTGCACTTTGCGAGATTAGATTCAGAACCGAGACATTGAGTCCGAACTGTAGCAGCCTAACGAACAAAACAGATTTCGTGCTGATTCGCGCACGGAGTCGGGACATTCGGGCACATCTACACTAAGCTAATTAAGCTAATTTTTACATCACAAAACTAATTAACTAACAAGCTAACCAATTAAGTACAAAGCGAAGCTAATTAACTAGCAAGTTAACTAACTAGTTATTATAACACAAATAAGCAGCTAAACGCATTAACTATTTAAATACAAAACCAAAGCATAAACTAGCTAAGGAAAGCAGTAAAGAGAGGTCCTCGGGATGAGGAGTGCATGCATGCTCGGTTGCCTCGTTCGGAAATCCAACGCGATGCCCAATTTGCCTCTGTTTGCAACTGTTCTCAGAACCTTGCACCAAGCTCCAGAAAGCTTCCAACTCAATTTGGGGACCTGTAGGAGCATGGCCAACCAGTTGTTGATGGGGGAGACCACTTGTCAACCAATTACCATTGCTGCAGACCAGAAAAAGTGGTCGGCCAGCTAGTTTTTCTGGTTAGCCGACCAATTTTTGCTGCACTTTTCTAGCTTGCTGCAACAGAGAGCAAGAAAGGGCATGGCAATGTATTTGCAAGATATGTGTGCACAACCACCCTCCCTATCATTTCATAAGCTCAAGGGAGTGCGGTCCTCGACCCTCGGGCCACCAATCACACATCTCGATGCATGATGGCCGAGAAACCAAATTGCACAATTCAATATGAAATGAATGCACACAAACACATAAAGCCTTGACCTCTATCATGTATGATGAAGAGGGTCGGCGATCGAGAATTGAGGCATGTTTCATCACTTCAAGTATGAAATGTCCCTCGTTTCTCGTGTTTGGACTAACACCTAATCCAAACACAATGCAAGCAACAACATGCATACACAATGCAATTAACAACATGGCATACACAATGCTAAGAATAACATGGCATACACAATGCAAAGAACAACATGGCATACGCAATGCAATGTAACATACACAATGCTAAGAATAACATGGCATACACAATGCTAAGAATAACATGGCATACTCAATGCAATGTAACATAAGCATGCAAATGATGTGGCATACACAATGCTAAAGAACATGGCATACACAATGCAATGAACAACATGGCATACTCAATGCAATGTAACATAAACATGCAAACAACATGCAAACAAACATGCTAAATGGACTTAAACCAAAAATGGACAGACCTCGGTCATGTCCAAATCAGTGGCCATAATGATGAAACTAAGGCATGAAGATCAAGACAAGCATGCTCAATGCAATGGCCCATCAACTAGGCATAAGAGCATAACCCTCAAGAGTGCTCAAAGAGTGACAAATGCGGAAGTGTAACAACACTATAAGCTCTGAAATTAAGCAAGAAATGATGCCAAATCATTCAAACAGCATAAGCATGGCATGCTAGGGTCCTTAAGGCATAAGCCTAGCAAAGAGGACTACACAAAGGGACATGCAACACATGGCACAAATGCATGAACCAACCATGGACAGAGCTTGATTAGGTCTAAACAAAGACCAAAACATGCTAAGATGAGGGCTCAAGGACCTAGGCAAGATGGCATACATGCTAGGCCACAAACAAGGCAACAATGCATAACACTCAAAGGCACTTAAAGATTGAATGAAGTGGGAACATGATGATACTACATGCTCTGAAATAACATATGAAATGATGCCAAATCATGTACATGATGCAAATGAAGCATGCTATGGTGCCCAAAGCTTGAAACTAGCAAGGCACTTGCACTATAACTATGAAATACATGAAGCATATGGCAAAGGCAACCCAAAACAGTCCTAGAGCATGTCAAAATGAGTCTAAAACATGCATGTAAGGAAGCCAAAACAAGCTAGCATGAAGGGCATAAGGCATGATGTATGCAAGGCCAAAAGGGAGGATTACAATACACCTACCAAGACCAAGCATGAGATGGCTTAACCAACAAAAATCAGAGTTATATCATGGCAAAATAACCCCAAAAACACACTGAAATGATAGCTCGCAAGCTTAGGCATGAAGGCATACGCAATGACTCATGTTTAAGGCATAAAGGACCAACCCTCCAAAGCATGGAAAGAGTGAAAGATGTGAATAAATGAGCATGAAATATGCACTAAAATCACATAATAAATGATGCCAAATCATTCAAATAGCCCAAGCAATGCATGCTAGTGGACTTGACACACAAAGCTAACAAGCTAGAATGCATTATAGCTGTACAAAGCATGGCATGCATGACCAAAACAACACAAATCAGAGCTAGAGCATGCTAAAACATGGGCAAAAGCTTCTTAGAGTTAAGCCAAAATCATGTTAGAATGATGGTCTAAAGCATGATACACATTAGGCTAGTAAATGGAAATGCACTACAAGTGCATGGAGCATGCATGGGGCCACCAAACCAACCCAAAACAGATCTAAGGCATGTTAAAACAACACCAAAAACCTACTGAGATAGACTCAAAACATGCTAGAAAGACATGCTACTTCATGAACCACACAAAGCTAGTTTGTAACATCTACACTACAAGTGTATAAGGCATGCATGTGGTGACAAAACCAAGTCAAAACAGTGATATGTCATGTCAAAATAACCCCAAATACATGCTAATATGGAGCCAACATAAGCCTAACAAACATGCTCAAACATGAGGCAAATGAAGCAAGCATACAAAACACAAGGAGAAGGGATGACCCTCTCTTATTTGGGACCTCAAAACACCATTTCAACCACTGAAAATCCTCTAGATTTTAGTGGTAAGAAGGCCAAAACAAGGTGGTCCCAATAGCTTAAAAGGAAAGCATAAAACAAGGCCAAACAAGGCATAAGGGGGGGGGGATAGACTACCCCCAACGCAAAAGAGACCTTAAACAAACATGTTAAGGACTAAAAATCAGAACTTTTTGCAGTAGGAAGTTAATCCTAAAACACCATGCAAATAGGGCTAATAGCTTAAGCAAAAAGCAAGGTTCAAGAGGGTATAGACTCACCCTTGTAGAACCCCTCTAAAGCTGCAACTCCAGCAACTTTCCTTGATCAAAACCAATCCAAAGACTCCAAAACCAACCTCAAAGAGCCTCAGTAACAAGAGTATGGTGTTTGAGTGTGTGTTTGTGTGCAATAGTATGGAAAAGCTACACTTTCAAGCACAAATATAGAGCAAGCAAGAAGATATAGAGACAAGGATGTATGTATAGCTCAAAGGAGTTTTTCTGAACTTAAGGCATGAGGGAGGAGGCTCCCTTATATAGAAAAATATGCAACAAGCTTGTTGGACAAGCTTTAGGCCTAAAGCCATCCCTCCATACACATGTATGGAGGATGGCTTCTGTGCCCTTCAGCTGTAACAGCTGGCTTAAAACTATCTCCAAAAAGGTGCTGGAAAGATGCCGACCACTTGAAGTGGTCGGCCAACTACTTACACTGGTCGGCCGACCAGTGGAAGTGGTCGGCCAGGGAAGAAAGTGGTCGGCCATGGGGGGAGATGGTCTGCAACATGAAAGCAAGATGGTGGTGTGGTGGCCGACCAGAAAAGGTGGTCCAAAGACCAAAAAAACCAGTTGGCCGACCAGAAAATTGGCTGGCAGAAAGGAAAGTAGTCTCCAAGGGGAAGAACTGGTCTCCCGCCCTTGTACCACCTTCCAAACAAGGAAAACAAGGTTTGTACCAAAAACAAACCAAAAAGGATGCAAGACAAGAGTCCGGGAGGCAAGGCGCGCAGCTGGGAGCCTTGAAAACTAGTCTACGGGCACCAAAAGTGGTCTATGACCACAAAAGTGGTCTCCCAGACCACAGTGTCCCTCTAGGCAGAGGCAACAAGGCATGGTTAAAAAACCAAGCCAAACGGAGAACATTAAGCAGTCCTGAGACGAGGCGCGCGACCGAAGGCTCTGAAAATCGGAAACTAGTCTCCAAGTGGGAAAAGTGGTCTACGACCACAAAAAGGTGGTCTACAGACCTCCCACTCCTTCTAGGGAAGGAAAACAAGGTTCGGTCCACAAACCGAGCCAAAGCACAAAGTGTTCAGAGGACCGAAGGCAAGGCTCTCAGCCAAAAACTCTGGAAAATCGAAACGAGCTCAAACATGCACGATCACCGAGCGCTCAATCGATGATGTTTGAGTCTTAAGGTCAGTCAAAAATGGGGTGTCTACATAGTCATATTGCATTTAATTAGGAACATGCACATTTTCTAATTATTTTGCTTTGTTTTAGCTTGAAGTACTAGGTGAGTAATTTTACGTTTTAGCATCTTGCATTGAGTGTTTGTGTTGCCATGTCTAGCATATTTACCATGAGGATAAGTGCTTAAATGATTAAATTCTTGAATACCTGTGGATGAAAGCTAATTGCTTGAATTGGGACGGTTTGATTAAATGTCCATTTTAGCCCACTTTTTCAAGTGACAAATTTACAAAACAATTTCAAAACAAAACGTAAGATCAAATGTTCCAATTCTTGCAAAACTAGTCTATACCTTGTGTGCGCATCACATAGTAATATAGCTAATAAATTGGAACAAGAGCATATAATGTAAATGAAAAACACATCATGATTAGTAGAGGCTGATCTTTGATCGGGCGAGTGAGGTGCTCAATTCATGACCTTCCCCTCTCGTACCTAAGTTCTCTAGTCGAGACACTTTGGTGATGACGGACTAATGGCCTTTGGCACGAGTCTCGGGTTTTCTAAATTTTCTAAAAATATTTAGGTGGTGACTCTGAAATCTGGCAAAGCAATCCATTTTTGGTATTTGATTCAAACATTGATTTTCCAAAAAGAATTGTCAGATTTGGACTCTTTTTGTGTTTCCACTGTTTCACATTGCACTTGTGAAATTAGATTCAGAACCACAAGTAGAGTCTGATCTATAGGGCAATTTGCCTTTCGAAAGGAGCACGGAAAGTGTCGAGGGCAGAGGAAGAGGAAGAGGCACGGTTGGTCCTACCAGTAATGGAGCTTGCTGGAGGAGAAGAGGGAGCTGCCAATGTATCTCTCTTTATTTATTGTGGGGATGCACGAAAACAATGTCGTTTTAATGCACTACAAAAAGCACTACAACCCAACATTATAGTAGATCTTTATATACTAAAAATGATACTCCTTCTGTCTCAAAATATTAGTCTTTTTTGAAAATTTTAACTTTTTTTAGTAGTAGAATTATTACATTTCAAAAATATTAACTTTCCAAAATTATCATTTCACTTTTTTTGGAGGAATATCAATTGTCATAATTAATGAATTTAAGAGAGGGTGTTCGAGCCAAAAGTTTAAATTTAAATTTTCCATACCCAAAGGTCCATGCATGATAATTTATCATGTCCATAAGGACAACCTATCGCAAAATGACCAAAATACCCATCTACCACCTTGCCTCTCTCGTGTTTTTTATTTGTCTCTCATTTCACTCCTCTCATATCTCTCTCTTCAAAAACAACTCATCAGGTTTCTCTCTCTCTCTCTCTCTCTCTCTCTCTCTCTCTCTCTCTCTCTTGTCTGCCAATCTTAATCGCTATCATCGTCGTCGTCGTCGTCATCTCCACCATCACTACCGTTGTTGATCTCTATGTTACTCACAACGTCGCCGATCATCGTCATCATCATCCCCTTAACTCTCCCCCTCTTCCTCATCACTTTCTTCGCTGGCTCTGGCCTTATACCTCCTTATCTCATATCTGAGCTAGGGTTAGGGTTTTAAAGCCCCTTAACTCAGATCTGTGTCTGATCAACTCAATCATGTCAAAGCAATTTAGTCTCAACAAAATTTACATCTCGAACCCCAAGGTGTGAATCAATGTCGACATCACTAGAGTTTTAATATTTGTTGAGACTCGACGACAAAGACCAAGAGTGTGAAACCTCGTATTTTTTGGATAATAAAATTGAAGTGCTGGAGATATTTTATTAGCTGAGGTGGAATATTTTATGGGGAACCAAACTTGGTAGGATCTTAATTTGCTTTACATTTTGGGAAAATCTCATTTTCGAAGACGTTTCATCTCAATCTCTCTCTAAGTTTGATTTTTATATCGCAAATTATAGAGTCATTGGAGGTTGATTATTGTGTATCAAATATTGTCAAAATGAGATAAAGATTGTTGTTCTCTCTCAAGAATTCGGTGGGCATGATCAGTAGAAGTTTAGAAAATTTTGAGGGAGTATGGGAATATTGAATTGGGAATCAAATATGTAAGATCCTAATTTTGTTGTATTTGGAGAAATTTATTTCAATATATTTTGAAGAAGAAAAAGATAGGAAACTCATGGAAAATGGTATTATTTTTTGTTATCAAAATTCGGTGGAAAGATTTGAGAAAAATCTTAGAAAATCCTAACAAGGATCAAGGCAAGCTTGGCTGAAGGGTTGACATGTAACGCCCCAGATTTTTGGAGAAGGAAAATGTTTACTAAGAGTATAATATCAAACTTTAATTTTAGAGTTGGTAGTTTTAGGATGAATATTTATGGTAAGTTTGTATTTATCTTTAACCATTTATATTGTCACCTCATCATTAGTTTAATTTTAGTGGTGAAATATTTTAGGTGCAAACCGATTACTCTTTCTAATAATGTTGTATTTTTCACTATCCTTATTCTTTTAAATATTTATAAAAGAAATAATAATAATAATAATAATAATAATAATAATAATAATAATAATAATAATAATAAAGAAAAATCAATGGTGGAAAACACCAACTCACCCCATACCATCTCACCATTATTAAATCTAACACCATTATCTACCACCAACTTACACCAACTCATCTTCACCTCAACAACCACGTCATCTGCCATCAATTTACACCAACTCATCTTCACCTCGACAACCACATGCCATATCCATCATCTACCATCAACTTACGTCAACTCATTTTCATCTCATTGTCAACTACTTACACCAACTCATCTTCACCTCAACAACCACATTATCTACCATCAACTTATACCAACTCATCTACACATCAAAAACCACATGCCTCATCTTCCCTTCTAACACACCGACCATGATTACTCTCTTCATCTCCTCTTCCTATATATACTAGCCTAGTTGAAGGAAGAATTCATATCTTTTATTTCCTTCCACATTCTACTTCTTTATCTTCACAAAAATTTTAGAGTTAGAATTTGAGAAGAGTTAGATATTTTATCAAGACAGAGTTTCCATACGTAGCAAAGTTTTGTACTAGTCTTAAGGTAGGATCAACAACTATCACCATTCTTAGATATATGTTTTAATTTTGTTTACGATATATGTGTTATATGTGGAATTAATTTTCATTATTTGGTATCATATTTCAAGTAAAGAAAAGAAGATGGAACTGAATGGTGATTTTCAGCATGGTTGTGATCTTTAATCCATTTGCAAAGGCTCCAATCAATTCTAGAAATTTCAGTGTAAAATCTGAGAATACAAGAGCTTATTTAGCATGTCTTTTACTTCTCTAAATTTTTATAAAACCATCAGAGTATTTTACCACCAAAATAATTATTTTTCTAAACTGCCACAAACAACTCCGCAGAGACAACTATTTCAAATGAATGCCATTTTCTCTACAAATATTATTTTCGTTCAAGACCACTTGGTAAAGTTATCATTTTGATTTATATTTCATTTACCACTAATTTCACAGAAAATTGATGAGTATCAAAAGAGTAATTTCAGTTTTACCAAAGTGTGACAGATTCTGTCCAATTTTCTTGGAAAAATATTTTCTCCATGTTAAAGAGATTTTCAACTTCCATGTTCCTCTGAAAATGTATTTCTAACTTGAGTATCTAGAAAAATGTTTAAATCTTACTTCTGTTTGATGTAATTTGAAGCCTCTTTTGAATTTTCAAACTTGAACTCTCTATTCTGAAGTTGCTAGAATAACTTGTTTGAAAATACCAGTTGTAGCTTGCTTTTCATGCTCCTTTTGGATACGATTAGCCCTACAGTTCGAACTCTGTGGTTCTGAATCTGATTTCACAAGTGCAATGTGAAATAGTGAAAACACAAAAAGAGTTCAAATCTGGCAATTATTTTTGGAAAGTCAATATTTGAATCAAATGCCAAAAATGGATTGTTTTGCCAGATTACAAAGTCGCCACCTAAATATTTTTGTGAAATTTAGGAAACCCTAGACTCGTGCCAAAGGCCACTTATCCGTCATCACCAAAGTGTCTCGGCTCAGGAACTTAGGTACGAAAGAGGATGGTCATGAATTAAGCACCCCACTTACCCGATCAAAGATCGGCCTCTACTAATCATAATGTAATTCTTGTTTACATTATATGCTCTTGTTCTGATTATTAGCTATTTTTACTATGTGATGTACACAAGCATAGACTAATTTGCGAAAGTTTGAACACTTTGATTTCATGGTTTATTTGAAAAATTGTTTTAATATGCGCCACTTAAAAAGATGAGTTTGTATGCACATTAATCAATTTTATCCCAATTTTCGCAATTAGCCTTCATCCATCGGCATTAAAAGAGTTATATCATTTAAGCATTTAGCCTTATGGAAAGCATGCTTGACATGGCAACAATTACATGCAATGCAAGATGCTAAAGCAATAAACGCTCACCTAGTACTCCAAGGCAAGCCAAGCAAAGTAAAATAATTAGAAAATATGCATGTTCCTAAATGATACAATGTGACTAATGCAATGCACACATTTATGCAATTTTTTTAAGAGGCTTGACTATGAGCATGGTATATGATCCAATTCAAGGCATGCGATAAATCACATCTTCAAGCAATGAATTTGAAATTAGCATTGGTTAGCATGATGAGCCGAACCCAAATGTACATGAAACGAGTGTATGTAAACATGGGAATGCTAAATAAACACAGTGCCCTATACTACCATCATAAGCGGGTAAGTAAAAGGGAGAAAAAAATGGAGGTTGGAAGATATACAGGCTTATTACATACTTATCCTCACGCAGGAAGGTACTTGCCCTCGCGCAGCAGGGTGCAAATAAATATCCAAGTTTTTGGATTTCAACTAATTATTACAAATTCGAATGAATGAATTGAGCTAAACTACCTACCTATTACAAGGTTGGAACAAATAATAAATGAATAGCTAAATTATCTAATTTATTACAACAAAGGCATTATGATAATGAGCAATAAACTAGCAATCTAAGTAAACAAAAATAATAACTACAACAATAATTACTTACGACAAAGCTAATAATAAATAAATAAATAAAAATTAATCTAAGCAACCATGAGATACAATGATTGCTTGCACAGTGCCCAGAAGTTGCTTTGTCTACCCAGATTGCTCTGCTTGACCTTCAACCATTATCCCGTGTTTTCTGCAAAACACTCTGTTTACCAAGCATTGGGAGTCGGCCGACTCCAAATGAGCTCCAGCCAGACCCAAAGAGTGTCGGCCGACACTAAATTTTGTGCCAAGAAATGTTTTGTGGTTTGAGGTGAGAACAGTATAGACAGAGCCTTTCTAGGCCCTGCTTGTCCTCTCTACTCTTCTATGTCATGGAAATCCTCAAGAGAAGAACAAAGTCATTACCAAGACCATCAATGAGCAAGTTGATTGCTTGATGATTTCGGACATGAGTTTGGACAAAAATTAATAAATGCAATGAACAATGGCCCCCCTCCCTCTTTTCATTAAATGAGCTCAGAAAAGGCGGTAGAGACGTTTCAAGGTTCATCAAAACATCATTAATTGACGTATGACGACCCTCGACTCAATGAATTCGGTATAACGTCTGACCGAACCCAAGCAATATAACTCATGTTCTTTATGTTGGTTGATTCATTTTAAACTAAATTCATTAGTCTTTGCCATTCTTTAATCTATTTGTCCAAAGTGGTGATTATGTTCACTAAATATTACATCCACTAAATGAGAAGCATGTCAAATGGGAAATGATTCTCAACATGAAAGAGAGACCATGTCGTTGATGATGAATCTCTATAGAGATTAAGCCATTAAGCATAAATCTCTAGCTCATGTTTTGAATAACCATTAACCTGTTGAAACAACTCTCAAATGAAAGAAATGGATGATAAGTTGCATATTAAAATAAGGCTTTTAACATCAAAATCAATTAAAGAAAAGCTAAGAACAACACATAAAAAGTTATATATGAGAATTTATGATACAACAAACAAACTAATCAAAGCTTGAACCAATTAAATAATCTAGGACAGCCCTAAAATAGCCTCTAATAGGTGAAAAATAGCATCTCCAAGTGCATGAAAAGAGCCCAAAAAGCTAAACAACAAGCAAAGAAAATAAGGCTAGTAAGCAAGAACAAAGAGGGGTGGCTAACCCCTCCACATTTGAAACCTCAAAGCATAATTTTTAGCCTCTTTTAAAATCTGAAAATCAATTTGGAAAGCAAAGAAAATGGTGTAAAACAAGGTTTTGAGCTATAGGTGAAAGCGCAAGAAAGAGTGTGAACTCTCTTTACCCTTTGGTAGCTATCCAGACCCGAGCTTAGACACTTGAAATGGATCCAAGACAATATAAAAAACAAGAAATAGAGAGCAATAGATAGAACAAGAAGTAAAAGAGAAGGTGACAAGCTTATACCTCTAAAAGAAGTAAGCTTTTGTTTGTAACACAAACTTGGTTCAAGCCCACTCTCAAGCTTGAATTGTGATTCACAAAGCTCAACCAAGGTTCTAAGGTTATGATCTAAGGTGATGTATGGTGTATGGATATTGATCAAGAGAGATAGGTTGGCTCAAAGATGACTTGTATAGGAAGAAGGAGCTCTCTCTTGTGTTTATAGGTTCTCTAGAAATTTTTCAGCCCTCAAAACAGAGGTATCACCTCGTTTTTATAGAATTCGAGCAAAATAGGTCAAAAATATCTTTAAAAAGGACAACTGACCCATTCCTGCCCAGAACAGTGTTTCTCGCTATCGAATGTCGGCCGGCTCCCGATGGCTACTGCCAGCGCCCAAAGTTTTCCCTTGTTCCATTGGTTTAAACTCAATGTAGGGTGGCATGATGTTCAACAATGAATTTGTGGGGCAAAGACAGTATGAATATGAAGGGTTTAGGATTGGTTTTGGTGTGCGAGCTTACATTCCTTCATTGAGACTTCGAATCACACTTAACATGACTTCATCATCTAGTGCACAGTACAAAGCGTTCAAGTCTTGTGGGCGATAAAAAATGGGTTGTCTACAGTTGCCCCTCTTTGACAAAACTCAAAGTCATAAAATGACGTGAGTGAATGTGAAAGCCCAGAGACGACCCATTTGATGAGGCCATAAGACTTGGGAAAGAAAACAAATCAAAATATAAATGCCAAAGGTTGAACCCGAAGGTTGCCTACGTATCCCTTTGCAAGGAATCAAACCTACGTAGTTCAACGGTGAAATGCAAAATGATATGCGGGAACCATAACTTATGATCATGTAATCAAACAATGCAATGACATATGCGCATATATGCTAACAAGCAATGAAACAATGCAGCAAGCGATAATAGAAATACAACACTTGAACAAAAGCATAAATCCAAGGACGACAAACTAAGCCGTGTCTCACACGGATAGAAACGAATAAATAACCACGTCTCCCAAGGGAAGGACAAAGAAAACACAAACCAAACTACATCTCACGTAGAGAGGATGTAAGAAAATGCAAACCTAACTACGCCTCACACAAAAAGGGCGAAAAGCTACAAGGGCAGCATGAACACCAGGTGTACCTGATGCTTTCAACTGAGAAAAACAATCCTGACATGTCGCATGCGAAAAGAGGAGAGATTGGTGTGAATGAACAGGCGCACCTACCATTTTTAATCGAGGAAAGCACTCCTAACGCATCACACACGAAAGGAGGGAAGATGTGTGTAAACGAATAGGCGCACCTGTCATTTTTAACCGAGAAATGCAATCCTGACGTGTCGCACATGAAATGAGGAAAAGGTGTTGTGAACAAATAGGCGCACCTATTGTTTTTAACCAAGGTGAAAAATCCTGACGCATCGCATACAAGAGAAGGAAAGGTTAGTGTGAACAAACAGGCGCACCTGCTACTTTTAACTGAGGAGAACAATCCTGACATGTTACACACGAGAGGAAGAAAGATGGTGTGAACAAACAAGCGCACCTACTCTTTTTAACCGAGGAGAACAATCCTGACGCATCACACGCGAAAGGAGGAAAGATGGTGTAAACAAACAGGTACACCTACTATTTTTAACCAAGGTGAACAATCCTAGCACATCACACACGAAAGGAGGAAAGATAGTGTGGACAAACGGGCGCACCTATTGTTTTTAACCAAGGTGAACAATCCTAATGCATCGCACGCAAGAGGAGGAAAGGTGGTGTGAACAAATAGGCACACTTGTTGTTTTTAACCAACGTGAACAATCTTGACGCGTTGTACACGAGAGGAGGAAAGGTTGGTCCGACAGAGAAGCAAACAACTTCACTACAGAACGAGATAAACTCATCCCCAGGGAGGCCTCGGAGAATGAAGCCATGAACTCGACGGGGAAAATAATAAACACGAACTCACAATTCAAAAGGGAATGCACCAATCCGAAATCGGTCTCGACTTAGCAAATTTAAGAGCAAGTTTGTCGATTAAATGCTCAAAACAATGATATGATGGACCAAAGCATGAATTGACAAAGCGAGTAGTGAAATAAGTATGACCTCAGAACCACTTCAAACAAAACAAATTATGAGCTCAAACTAATTAATAAAATACCCAACTACGAACTGATAAAATTTGACTGAAATAATTACAAATGTAAACACCTGTGAATGTAAACACCTGCGAATTAATCAAATTGAAGCCAAGCAAAATAGAAAACTCTTCACCTACTTTTCCATTTCTCCTTTCTTTTCTCTCCGCTTTTTGCTTCTTTTTTGCTTTTCATTTATCTTTTCTCTTGATTTTCCTCTCTTTTGTTTTTCTATTTTTCTGCTTTTGTTCTTTACATATATATATATATACTTAACCAAGGCCCAACACTGAGATGCATGAAAATAAAATAATATAAAAAAATGAAAAAAAAAAACTAATTTGGTTTGCATTTGAAGCCGGCCGGCAACCAACGAAATACGGCCGGGCCCAAACAGTGCCAGCCGGCTCGCAATGGCGGCAGGGACAGAATCAATAAAACCACGACCGTGGTTGATTTAACCCCTATTTCAACCTTAATTTCATGCATACCCATGTTCGAAAAACCTCTCCCTCTCTCTCTAGGATCCTCCTTTTTCTAGATTTTTCGTAATTTCACCAAACCCAACAACCTTTACGAATTTTTCTTTGAAAACCCTCTCATTCCTCTACGTTTTGAATCGAACAAAATTTGATTTCGTTGAGTTTTGGGCTTCTCTTGGTTTTTTTTGGCTCATTCTCACTATCTTTACCCACATTTTCCCCCTCCCTCTTATTTTTTCCTTTCTCTTCACTTTCTCTCTCCTAGGGTTTAGGATTTGGGGCTTTTCACCTAATCTCACTCACCCACACATTTTTCTTCATTTTTATTTACCTTCCTCACTTTCCCTCCATGGCTAGCGGTGAACTCCCCATCTCTGACCCCGTTATTGATATTAGAGCCGTCTTAGGGGAGGACATAGAGGTTGAGGATATCCTTCCTCCCATTCCTGAGTCAGTATTGCCTCATCTTGCTGATAGACCATTTGAGGTGGAAACCTACCAGCCACGTACACACGCTCTAACTTCAAGCGGTATCTTGCAATTTGAGGGCCTCATTACGGGGATTGACGAGGACATCCTATTGCGGGAGCCCTTCGACCACATGTCCATCGATGCCTCTACAGTAAGCACTATTCTTTTCTTGTTTGAGCATCTATTTGAATTCCTTTCAAGGTATTGCGGACAATAACAGCATTCCGAAACTACAGGTGATGGCCAGGAGCATCAGAGGTTATGGGTCTATTTTTGGCCCCAGGCACTGGTACGAGAGGCTCCCTGCGGAGGTTCATGCATTGGTCGATGCGGCCGGCTATAGGCCTTTTTGTTTAGGTCTCATACAGATGAGGGCTGAGCCACTGGTTTACGGGGCCTTGGTAAAGAGATGGTGGGACACCACATACTCATTCCACTTCTCGTCGATTGGAGAGATGACTCTAACCCCGTACGACTTTTTGATGCTCACCGACCTACGGGTCAGAGTTGGAGGCCCGATACCGTTTGATCCTGACATGGCACAGTGGAGGGCCGCACAGATTCACCCCCTTGGAGTGACCCCAGACACTGCTGGTCCGGGGATGATGAGGTACAGTTGGTTCTTGGAGTACTTCTCTGATCTTCAGCCAGCTACATTGGCGGAGGTCACCCAATATGCTCGCGGATTCCTTCTATATCTCCTCGGTACTACCCTGTTTGCGAACAGGGAAAATACCATAAAGTTATATCTCTTGGGGGCACTGGTGCATTTTCAGCAGGTGACGGAGTATGACTGGGGTTGTGCTGGCTTGGCCATCCTAAATAGCTACATGAGCTCTGCATCCCGCCACAAGGCGAACTTGCTTGGTGGTTACTAAAGAGCCTGGAAAGTATACCTTACACTTCTTCTTTTCAATTTCACTTTACATTTCCTATTTATCTTATCTGCTCTATTTATAACTACTTATCTATTTTCTCCCAGCTATGGGTTTACACATATTTTCTCCCAGTGAGGCCGATTGAGTTGTCAGTACCCCGCTCCCGGTACTACAACTCCCGATTTAAGCAGCATTGCCACGTAGACCAAGACTTCCCTTACTTCTACTATTTCTTTGACAGCATCACCACAAATCAGGTGAGAAAATACCAGTCTTTCCATTTTATTATTTCCATGCTATTGTCCCACTCTACATTGTCATTCATACGGTTGTCCCATACTGCACTATTTCCATACCGCTTAGCCTTGCTTTGCATATTCTATTCACAGGTTGACTGGCATCCCTGGGCAGGCTCCCCCCAAGCTTCAATGGTGATTTATGCTGCTATATGAAAGGCCTCCACCATGCAGACCCTTTTCGAGGGCCCCTTTGGTAAGGCATACTACTTGGGGAAGTGATTCATCAGCTAGACCAAAGGCCAGGCTGATTCCGATGTTCCACATCCTCCTCCTCCTGGTATGAGGATTGCCGATGATCTTCACGACGGGCCTATGATCAACCTCTTGATGCAAGGAGAGGATGGTGATAGATACCATGGGGTTGGCGATTTCACTACATTCTTGCAAGACCAGGTGATGGCGCCTCTTACCAGGGGTGTAACCTGCGTGCTTTCCGAGGCTACCGTCACTGCTGCTGGAGATGCCCCTACTACCGCAGCTCATGTACTTCCTGAGGCTACCGCCTCCATTCTTGGGCTTTTTGCGATTCCGACCTAGGTCGTATACAAGTGACCGAACAAGGTGATTGAGCAGATTCCCCTTGAGCATATCGAGGAGAGGGATCGCAAATTGGTGATCACTCCCAACATTGAGCAGGTACACATTCCTTTATACTTCTACCCATTGCACATTACTTTTGTTGTCCTCTGTTATTTCTGTTCACTGTACCCTGTTATTTCTGTTCATTGTTCTCAAATGCTCTTCCTTTTACAGGTACCCGAGGCATATGCTGACGACCTCCTCCGGACGATTGACCGCCGACTCCTCATGGTGTGGAGGAGCTAGACTACTTTGGCTACCCACGGGATTGAAGTATACTTTATCATTAGTTCACTATTGTTGCCACACTTTCTATACTTTTGTTAGTCCTTACTGATGTCTGTCCTCGTTTTAGCTTGAGCCAGCGCCAACAGCACCTATAAGACCTCCTCTAGCTGGGAGGAGAAGGAGACAGGGCCCAATGAGAGGTCAAGGAGGAGTTGATCAGGGGAGAGGCCAAGCGAGGCAGTGCTCACCTTCAGAGGAGTCTTTTGATCAGTCTACGACCCCCGAGGACAAGAGGAGGTTGACTTGTAGTCCAGTAGCCCTAGTGATGATAGTAATGCACCTCCTCCACAGCGAAGGAAGAAGAGGGCCAGGATGGGTTGATGATTCACTTTTCTTTTCTTTTCTTTTGCTTTGTAGTTAGGGACTAGCTTTAGATAGGCCCTTGTATTTTGTTTTTGAAAACTTTTCTTTTGTTTGTTTGTTTTGTTTTGTTTTGTTTTGTTTTGTTTTGTTTTTGTGGATTTTGTTTTTTTTTGTTTTTTTTTGTGTGCTGTATTTGCTTTTCAAAACAATGATTGGGGGTGGACCCTTTAGCTAAAAAAAGAATATTTTGGATGAATTCTCTTATATAATGTGACATGTGATGAATGAATGGTGCTTGCATGATAATCTTGTACAAGATTGTTACAACTGTGAATGCTCGCTCTTGAATTGATTCTCGAATCGGATAACAACTTACAACCCGTCAAAATACAAAATACACCTCGATAACAGAAAAACAAAATGAAAATAACCTAAAAACACTAAACAACACTTGATACAAACAAGATAAAACTCAAAACACAGCTCTAGTACCCTAATGCAAAAACCTATCTTCTCTACAACTGCTCTGCTTGGGCAGTTATTGAGAGCCAGCCCGCTCCCAATAGGTACAGCTGGCTCCCAATGAAAGCCAATCGATACTAAAAAAGATGTCGGTCAGTGAAGTCCAGCTGTCATGCACTGCTCTTTCTCAATGTCTATGAAAAGTGATCCCAAGCTATTATATCAGCAAAATAGTAAGATTTTGATATTTTGCTCCCATGATGGAGACCCTTCCCAACAATAGGCTCTGATACTGGATAGCCACTTTAGACAGCTCAGAAAAGGTGAATTTTCAAGGTTTTGGCCTAAACGCGCTTTTCCCTTTTAGCCACACTTCGCTTTGCTTGTTGTTCCTCCATGTCGCGGTATGGTGCTGGAACCCAATTACACATGTGTTTCATTTCGGATCACAAAAATTGTGTCCAACGCTCGAAGAATTTCAAGCATTAATGGAATCCTGGCATGACGAAAAAATTATGATGCAACCCCATTTCAACCATGCCCAGGCTTAAGAACATATGTGTGGGTTTTCAGTACATGAGGCTCGGTCCTTGGCCCGTGATGGGGAGCTAGACATCCCCGGCTTAGTTCATCGATTTTCTGCTATTGGAGACAGAACTGACCTTCTTTGGCGAGGCTATCGACAACATGCTCTATGCTTGCGCCTGCTTGTGAACTTCCTTCTTGTCCCTAATGTCGGCGTAGCCAGCATCTGGTTGATCGAAGTGGCTTAATGTTTGAAAGAGGGAAAGAGTTGCATGGGTTTGGCCTTGGCCGAAACTTTGATGGGCCTTGATACTTTTTGTCGACAAGAGACTACTTGGTTTATAAGGAGTCTGCTGCTTCTCTAGGTTTTAATTTCCCACCCTCCTTATTTATGATTTCACGCACCACTGAACACTCATTCTCTATTTTTCTCTTTTGCCCTTTCCTTACTTTTCTCTCAACATCCATCCCTCTATTTTTAATCTCTCTAATTTTTCATCCCTTCCCAGGTATGGTTGATGGATAGGCAGAAAGTGGCGGACCCTTGCCCCGAGTACTCACCTAGAGCTTACTTTTTTCACCATCAGCTAATAGATTTCCCTTCAAAGGGATTGTGGTGTGTAGACACCCCATTTTTGACCATCCTCAAGACTGGGTTGTGCTTGTAGGTACTCCCAACAACTGGTTCGATTGCTCGTCCAGCATTCAACTGTCGCGGCGGAACGGCACCGGTTCGAGTTTCCCGGACCTTGTATCCTTTCTGCCTCATTTTTGGACCCTGACTAGGTCCTGTTAGAGTGGCCCTCATAGTGCACTGCCGGCCATTGCTTTTCCCCTGCCGGCCACTGATGAAGCCCTGCCGGCCATCAGTGTGGCACTGCCGGCCATTACTGATGGCCGGCACCCCCCTATCTCAGCTGGTTTTCAGGCAAATCTTTTGAGCCAGCTGGATTTTTATTTGCTCCCCTCCATACACATGTATGGAGGGATGGAAGCCTTGAAAAGCTTGTTCGAGAAGCTTTGGCTTTGTATTGTTCTATATAAGGAAGAGCCCTCTTCCTTATGCAGGGGTTCTGAGTTTTGAAGAGAAAAAAATCTGTCTCTCTCTATATTGTGTGTATTTTGTGCCTTAGAGTTGGATTTCTTTGCACTTTTGCACTACAACACCTAGATACACACCTCCATCCTCCATTCCAGCACTTTGGAAGCCATTTGAAGAGGTTGGAAGCTCAGAATCTTGGACCAAAACCTGCTGGAAAGCTGCTCTTCTAGGGTAAGTGCCTATTTCCCTCAAACTTGCACTTTCTTGCTTCATCTATAATCCTTACTTGCAAGCATTTTTGGACTTTGTCATAAACTGAAAAAGATCATATTTTGGGCTCCTCTACATGTTTGATCAAGGACTCTTTGCTGTTTGAGGCCTCCTCATACCACTTGTCTCTTTATCCCTCTTTTAGGCTTTTTTCTTGTATGATAGTTTGGCCTTATTTGTGATTATTTTCGTGGCTTGATGTAAACTGTAAAGTGCCTTGTTTTGAGCCCCTCTTCAACTTTGTTGAAGGGCTCTTTGCCATTTGGGGTCAGCTTCTGTCCCTTGTCTCTAACCTCTCCTTTAGGGCCTTTTTTGCATGATAGATTAGTCCTATTTTTGTTCACTTTTGAGTTTTGTTATAAACTAGAAAGAGTCTTGTTTTGACCTCCTCTTTGAGTTTGTTTAAGGTTCCATTTTTTTTTGGAGTCATCTCCTTCTTTGCATGCTTTATTTCTCCATGCTTTGAGCCATACATGTGAGCATTTGTATCAGCCTTGTTTTGGCCTATTAGCCACTAAAATCCAGTGGGTTTTCAGTGTCCTTGTTGTGTTCTTGAAGGCCAAAATTAGAGGGGGGTGACCCCCTCTCTCCTTGTCTTGTTTGGTGGTCTTTTTGGCCTTCCAAAGAGACCCCATTTTGCATGCTTCTAGGCCTTGTTCCAGGCCTTTTTCAGTGAGTCTTGGGACCCTCTTGAGCCGTTTCCAGAATTGGTTTGGCCTTGTTGAATGTCCATCTTGCATGTGCCTAATAATCCCTTGTGTGGCCCTCCAAAGAAGCCCCTCATTTTGGCATGCATTGGTTGCATTTCCATGATTATTTGGGGGTATTTTCACATGTTTAGTTCACTGATTTTGGCTGGTTTGGTGAGATTTCATATGCTTCATACACATGTCATACAACTCATGCCTACTAGCCAATCTTACATGCTATGTTAGTCCATCATGCTAGCATCTTTTGGCCATGCTTTGAACTAGAAATGTTCATGTTTTGGGGTTGCCTTGCCTCTGTATTTATGCTTCTTAGTCAAATAATGCATGCTTTGTATAGCTGTAGTGTAATTGACCTTGCAAGCTTTGTGTTTTGGTGATGCATGCATGCTACCTTTGAGATTTTTAGATGATTTGGCATCATTTAATGCTTCATTTCAGACCATGTACCATTGTCACATTCTCATTTCATTTATGCTTCAAGTCCCTTTGAATGTCGTGCATTATTGCCTAGTTTAAGGCTTAGCTTGTGTGCTTGCATGTCTAGGTGTTTGAGCCTTCATTCCAGCATGTTTAAGTCTTTGTTTAGGCCTAATTAAGCTCTGTCGATGCTTAGTTCATGTGTTCATGCCACGTATTGCATGCCTCCTTTGTATTGCTCTTTGCTAGCTTTCATGACTTAGGACCTTCGCATGCTTTGCTTGTGCTATTTAAATGATTTGGCATCAGTTATCATCTCATTTTAGTGCATATAGTGTTGTTACACTTGCACATTTGTCACTTCTTAGGCACTTTTGGGAGTTGCCCTTTTAGGCCCCTTTGATGAACCTTTCGCATTTTGCATGCTTGGGTGTTTTGTGTGGCTTAATTCATTGCTTTGGCTACTATTTGGACCTAGTTAAGAGTTGTCCATCTTCGGTGTAAGCCCATTTTGCCATGTTGTCGCATGCTCGTTACATGTAGTATGTTGCCGCATATTTGCTTAGCTTTACATGCCTTGCATGTTCATGTGTTCATATTGCATTTTGTCATAGGTTGTTACCTCACATTATGCTGATATGCTTGTTGCATGTTCGGTTTGATTGCATGTTTGCATACTTAGGTCATGTTGCATATTTGCCATGCTTATGTGTTGCATTGCTTGGATTAAGTGTTAATCCGAGCACGAGGAACGAGGGGCATTTCATACTTCAAGTGATGGAATGTGTCTCAATTCTCGGTTGCCGAAGCTCTTGATGATTCATGATAGAGTTCTAGGCTTTATTTGTTGTATTTGTGCATTTATTTCTATATTGATTTGCACAAGTTGGATCTTTGGCCATCATGCATCGGGATGCGTGATTGATGGCCACGGATCCGACTTGGCCTCTCCCTTGATGTTTTGAGGTGATTTAGAGTGCCATGGTGCATACATGTCCTAGGAAAACCCTCATTTTCCTCTATTTTGCGCTTCATTGCAGTTTGGTGTCACAGCACACCAGTGGCTGGCAGCCTACTATTGATGGCCGGCAGTGTGCCACCTTTGGCCGGCAGTGGGCCATCTCTGGCCGGCAGCTTTCCATCCTTGGCCGGTAGGCCACTGGGAGCTTCCCCTGCAGTGTTTTGGTAAGTTTCAGCACCCAGAACTGGAGGACACCCTGCAAACAGAGCCTCCGAAGAGCAAATGGAAGACATTCCAAGGCGAGGAACCGAAGCGAGCGTGCATCTCCCCCTTCTTCAACCAGAGCTGGAATAGCACCGTTTACTGCTTTCCCTACTTGTTTGTTGTCATTCATTAATTAGTTAATTAATTCGTTGATTAATTAAGTTGTGTAATAATTAGTTGTAGCTAGTTGTTCAATTTGGTTTTGTAATAATTAATTAGCTCATGAGTTAGTTAATTAGGCGTCTTGTATTATTTATTCGGACTCTCCGAGCGAGGGCACAATTGTAATAAGTGTGCGTGAGTGTGTGTATGTCTTCCAACCTCACGTCTTTCTTCCCTTTTATTTACTAGCTTTCGATGGTTAGTTTAGGGCATATTTCAATTAGCATATCTTATGCTATGCATGCGTGCATTCATTCATCTGTATTGCATGCACCGGGCTCGGCGCATCATACTAACTGCATAGTATTCCAAATCTAACTTGAATACATGTTACTTGTCACATTCCACATGCCATCCTAGGATTAGCCGAGCCTATTCTAGATTGCATTTTGTATGTGATGCATTAGCCACTTAACATGGACTAGGGTCATGCATGTTTTGCTAACTAGTTTCATTGTCTTGGCACGGAGTACGATGTAAGTATTTATGCTTTAGCATCTCGCATGAGTGTGAATGTTAACATGACAGCATGCTTACCATGTGGCTAAGTGCTTATGTGATAAACTGCCTGAATGCCTGTGGGTGAAGGTTGGATTGTTTGAGTTGGAACAACTCGTTGAAATCTGTGTTTTAGCCTACTTACGAGTAGCAAAATCTCAAAACATTTCCAAACAAACGGATATGCAATGCTTTGTTCCAAATTAGGCGATCTAGTCTATACTTGTTTTGCTGTGCGCACCGCATAGTAATTCTAGCTAATAACCGGAATAAGAACACATAACGTTTTCAAAATCAGATATCACGGTTAGTAGAGGCCAATCTTCGGATCGGGCGAGAGGGGGTGCTCATAGCTGACCTTCCCCAATCGTACCCAAGTTCCTGAGCCGAGGCAACTTTGGTGATGACGGACACGTGGCCTTTGGCACCGAGTCAGGGTTTCCTAAATTCCCCCATTAAAAAATATTTAGGTGGCGACTCTGTATCTGGCAAAGCAGTCCATGTTTGACACTTCTTTTCTAAACATCTGTTTTTTCTCAAAACGATTTGCCGGATTTGGACTCTTTGGTTCAGATTTAGAACCGTGACAAATTGAGTCCGAACTGTAGTACACCCAAAAAAAACAGAACGGGGGCTCATCCCTCCCGGGGGGTTCGGGGACGTCTACAGTTTCTGGCGACTCTGCTGGGGAGTTTAGAGAGCTTGACTCGAACTCGTGATATCCTGTTTTGATCTCATTTATGTGTCTCTTTGCATTGCATGTGCATTGGTGCGCCTAGGACACCGTGTTTGCCATCTGCCATTCCTGAACGGTTTGCCGGAGGCTTGACTTTGTCAAAGCATGCCATAAGGCTGACCGGTTGTGGGCTCTGACAGTATGGGAACACAAACCCCGGTTTTACCAGGGCACCCTTTTTGACCATTCGACCTAGTGCATATCGAGATCCATAGTGACCATTCAAACTAGGACAGGTTACTTACCCGATGATAGGTTGTTTGAAGCCGCTGCGTGCATAGTGAAACCCTAGCTCCTGACAAAATAGGACAGGGAAACCTTACCCCTCCATAGGGGTGTTTTGGCTCCCAATTATCTGTTATGTGCTGTCAAAGTGTTTCTCTACAGGGTGCATGTATCAGTTTGTGAGTTTTGGGCATCAGGCCTGCGGGCACCAGTTCAGTGTTTGAGAATCAGTTATCTATGGGTATCATATTCAATTTTGGGGACAGTGATTCACGGATAATGATCAGTGTTCGAGGGCAGTGTGTATTCAGCTTATCAACCGTGTGTTGTTATGCTCAGCTGTGTGTTGTGTATTTATTTTAAACTGTTGTGCTATTCATTTATCTGGTTGTTTATTTCTTTATTGCTTTGTTTATCTTTTTGCTATGACAGTTTTAGCACAATTGCTTCAAACCCAGCAGATACCCCCCAAGCACTTTGGACAAGAGGTCGTCGGCTCAATCGATCTGAGGATCTGGTTGACGGACAGCCAGTGTTTCATTCTCTACCCCCGGTTATTAGACGGAGGACAGTTAGGCAGAGGGCATCAGTTCAGCAGTCAGTTCAGAGGGCCTTATCTACCCCACCTACGTACAATAGGGATCAGGGTTCTGTTTCACCTACAGAGAGGGAATATATATCGGTAATCCAATCAGAACAGAGCAGTATGGCCGGCTTGGAGGAAATGATGCGTCAACTCCAAGAGAGTATGAAAATGATGCAACAGGATGCTGTCCGACAGGCGGAGTTCACCAAGCAGCAGGCCGCGGTTATGAATGAACAAGCAGAGTTAATCATGAGGTTACAACAGCAAACCGGAGCATCTGCTTCGCAGCAAGATCCTCCCCCGCCAGGAGTTCCAACCCTTGGGGAAACGGCTAATGTTCAGAATGATACAAACATTCCCACAGGACCCCCTCCACCCCCGGTCCTACCCCAAATCCAACCCCAGTTGTCTAAAACACCCACCAACTTACCGGACTCTCCCTTTGAGTTCGAGACAGATCCCACAGTACTGAAGTTGAGCAAGCTTGAAAAGCTGTTCAAGAGATCCCAGGGAGTCAAGACCATCCCTGACATTGAAGATGGATATACTGATGCAGCTGTGACGTTGCCTGACAGATTCAAAATGCCTTATATCGACCGATTTGACGGGTCCGGCGACCCCATGGTGCACCTGAGGTTGTTTTCGGATATTTTGAGACCAATGGGCCTCACCAGGCTGCAGAAGCTGTCTCTGTTTGGCCGGACCCTGTCGGGTGTGGCGGCCATATGGTATGCCAAATTAGAAGATGACGTCAAAAGAAATTGGGACGAGATGGCTGAGGCCTTCATTGCGCAATATTCATACAATACACAGATCGAGATTACAACCCGTGATCTCGAGACGACAAGGCAAGAGCCTAAAGAGAGCTTCTCGGAATTCGTGACTAGATGGAGGGCCAAGGCTTCGATGATGACCTTAAGGCCCACAGACAAGGATCAGATCCGGATGATTGTGCGCAATCTTCAGCCGAAGTTGATGCAGAAGATGATTGTTCTCCCCTTTCCTACCTTTTCTGATCTACATGAAATGGGGGTACAGATTGAGGACGCCTTAAAGCAAGGCTTAATTGATAATGGCCGGGAGCAACCCCGAAGAACTTTCAATCGCAGCAGCAATGCGGGTCCGAGCGGCGCTACGACTACAAGAGCCTCCGAAGTGAGCATGGTCACCACCAACCCCCCTCCAAAAACCATGGCAGCTACGCCATTCTCCGGTACATCCGGGAGCCATACTCAAACAGCCAAGTACCCACCCAAAAACACAAGAACCTTCGCTCCACTGTATATGCCCCGATCCAAAGCTTTGGGGGTTTTAATCAGAAAAGGGCATTTGAAGCCCCTAGAGCCGCGGCCATTACCGGAAAAACTTCCCCTTGCCCACAACCCGGCCAAATACTGTGCATTTCACCAACAGCACAGTCATGACACCGATCTGTGCTTCCGATTACGTCATGAGATTCAAGATCTCATCGATAATGGGGTAATTCTGCCTCCCAAGAAACCCAATGTTACAACAAACCCTCTCCCCACACATAACCAAGCTCCACCTCCAAAAGGAATCAACTTTATCCAAACTGGGGTCGTGTCTTACAATCCTAGTATCTATATCACTCCTTCGCACCTACCTAAGCCGGAGGTATTCCTTCCTGATTGCACCGACTTATGCATGATGGATATCTCCATAACCCAACCTAAGCCAGCGGTAGTGACAGTCAAGGACAAAAGGGAGGAGATTTTAGAGGAAAAGAGGATTGTTGAGCCAGAGCTTGAGAAGTCTAAGAGTTCTGTTGAGAGAGTATATAGCCCGAGTGACTATGTTTCGTCAATAGGCCAGAATGGGCTAGATGTGGGATGGCCGACAGAGGCAGAGCTGTGTGTGATCCAAGGGGATGGTCTGGAACAGAGGACGGATGGTTTGACGACTGTGGATGAGGACCTTGCCAATTTCCAATTTTACAGTGACTAAGACCCAGGGGACGCAGCGGTCAACTGGTTTGATTATGAGGAATCGGCAGAGGCTACTGGGTGGTTGGATGATCAACCGAATGTGGTGGAAAAGCTCCAACTAGAACAAGGCTCGACAGGGGCAAGAATGTTAGCGGCGACCGGAAGGGTCGGAGAACAGAGTACATCACCGGAGAGCGCCGGTGTCAAGAGTTTCGCTCAGGATCGGAGCATTTCGAATACAGGAATTGTTGAGCAACCAGCTGTGTTGATACAGTCGGAACAGGAAAGATTTGAAGATTCTGAGAGAATTAGGAAGGCAAAGGCCCATGTGGGGACTGAAACTACTATAAGCACAGAAACAGAGAATGCTGCGGGCACAGGGATGGGAGGTATCGTGAGTACGAGGACAGTCATACCAGAGCCGGACCGGTGTCTGTCAGCTGCTGATGGAATGTGGTGGGAGGATAAGGATTTATGTCTTGCCCATACGGACGAAGATTGGGGGAACAACCAACCCGATGACACCTGGTACCTAGGAGAAGTCGACCATATGACACGAAGCGGGCGGTACTTCAAACCCCCACACCTAGATCAACCAGAGGCTTCTAGGAAGGATAAGGAGGCTGAGAAGTAAAAGGAGAAACAACTTGAAGAGGAGGCTGTGCTCAAACAGTTAAAAAAGATACAAGCAGACATCTCCATCTGGGGACTACTTATGGCATCACGAGTGCATAGACAGGCTGTCTTATCAGCCATGGACAAGGCAAAGCTTTCGATAGAAACCACGCCAGAACAGTTGGTAGGATTGGTCTTTCCGGGAGGGGCTCCCCCGATGCTAACATTTTCTGACAAGGAATTGCCACCCGAGGGGGCAAACCATAACAAACCGCTCTACATCTCTGTGGAGTGTAGGAATAAATGGATACCAGTGGTTCTTGTTGACACCGGATCTGCCATCAACGTCTGCCCGGCAAGGACGACGTATGCGATCGGTCTGAAAACCGCGGACTTTTTACCAACAGCCCAGGTAATTCGGGCATATGACAACACAAGTAGAGAGGTCATGGGAACGGTGAAAGTTCAGACCAAAGTTGGGCCGGGACTGCATGAGATAGATTTCCATGTCTTAGAGGTTCCTGCAACTTTCAACCTGCTTTTGGGAAGGCCGTGACTACATCAGGTAAAGGCAGTGTCATCCACTTTGCATCAAATGGTGAAATACCCCTATGGAAAGGGAGTAGCCATTGTTTTCTGGAATTCATCAATTCATCCACCGCCGGAGGTATCTACGCCTGTTCTGGAGATCGAGCATGGTATAGAGGATGTGTTCATATCAGGTTTTACCCTGGCTGAGGCTCGGGTTATACAGAACGTCATGGCTGCTAATGAGGGGATATATGTCAGTTCTCAAGCAGTGTATCTTATGAACAAGCTCCAACACATCCCTGGGATGAGATTAAGAAGGAGCGGCCGGAAGGGCGTCGCAGCATTGGCCGAAGTGCCACACAACCCCCACACCTTCGGTTTGGGTTATCTGCCACCAAGGAGGATTGGGTAAGGAAGGGAAAGGAAATGGCTGGAAGAGCCAGAGCGAAACAAATGGGGAGACCTTTCGACTTAATGCACCGGCCCATTCAGGGTACCCTAAATGGACGCTGTGTTCGGGAGGGGGAGGACTTTCCATTCTGTGGCTTTCCGGAGCCGTGGTTGAACGCAGAGAGAAAGCGCGTGCCAGGGTTTGAAATTTTCTTTGACCTACAGTTATCTGGGAATGAGGTTGCCGAAGAGTACATGGACCCGACAGTTGAGGTTGAACAGAGCAGTGAAATCGAGTCTGAGGACACCGCACTTGAAATGGGGGTAGCGCTGGCATGTCTACTCTCAAATCCTCCGATCGAACAGAAGTGCTTGGGGGATAACTCCTCGGTGTTTATGATCGGGAATGAAACGGCTGCGGGCCTACCATCAACTATTTTGGATGCATCCATCGCACCCTCTCTCGTTTGGCAGTACGAAGAGGGATTTTTGTCGAGCAGTACTGGGTCAGGTGGTGAGCCGGAATCTGATTCCTCCGAATCTGTTTAGTCGGAATCAGGTTCCAGCTCGACTGAGTCTGAGTCCGGTATTCCTGGGGGTGGTAACCCGAATGCCACGGTCCTGTCCAGGTTGTCTTTTTCTTTCTCCTTTGAGTCTGTTGTAACAGAAGAAGTAGACGGTTTGGAAGTACATGATGAGAATAGTATGGATGTGGTTTCCGAGTACTTTTCTGTGCCTTTGATTTATTGCTTGAATCAGGACTTTCAAAATTTTGACAAAAACGATGAGGAAGAAATTCCTCCGGTTTTGCAGCGATTGATTGATCAAGAGCAGGAAAGCTTTGTCAAACCTTTAGTGGATGAAATCACTACTGTGAATATTGGTACTGAGAAGGACCCACGGCTGGTCCAGATCGGGTCCACGTTGTCTTCGGAGGAACGCGAGCGCTTAGTCGCTTTATTAAAAGATTTCAAAGATGTTTTAGCGTGGTCCTACGAAGATATGCCTGGGATCGATCCTGAGATTGTACAGCACCGGATCCCTCTTGACCCTAAGACCGGACCTGTCAAACAGAAGCTCAGAAGGATCCGCCCTGACTGGGCCATCAAGATTAAGGAACAGGTCACCAAGCAAATCGATGCAAGCTTCCTGCTGGTATCTGAATACCCGACTTGGTTGGCCAACATTGTGCCAAAGAAAGATGGTAGGATCCGGGTATGCGTGGACTTCAGGGATTTGAACAGAGCTAGTCCGAAGGACGACTTTCCCCTGCCACACATTGATGAGTTGATGGATTTCACAGCGGGGCATGCTTTGCTTTCGTTTATGGATGGCTTCTCAGGCTATAATCAGATAGTAATGGCACCCGAAGACCGGGAGAAAACTGCTTTCACCACCCCGTGGGGGACATACTGCTATAGAGTAGTGCCATTTGGGTTGAAGAACGCTGGAGCTACATATCAACGGGCCGCGACCACAATACTGCATGACATGATCCACAAAGAGGTTGAAGTGTACGTGGACGACATGATTGTCAAGTCCAAAGAAAGAAAGGGCCACTACACTGCCTTACAAAAGTTCTTCCAAAGGATAAGGGAATTTCGGTTGCAGCTGAATCCATAGAAATGTACATTCGGTGTTACAGCGGGAAAAATGCTGGGGTTTCTGATTATGCAAAAGGGCATCGAAGTCGACCCTTCCAAAATCAAGGCCATCTTAGAAATGCCACCACCGATGACTGAAAAAGAGGTGTGAGGCTTTCTGGGTAAAGTGCAATTCATAAGACGGTTTATCTCAAAACTAACATTGACTTGTGAACCACTTTTTGGTCTCCTGAAAAAAGGAAAGAAATTCCAATGGGATGGCCGATGCCAAGCAGCTTTTAAACAGATCAAAGAATATTTACAGAACCCGCCCGTGTTGTCACCGCCAGAACCGGTGAGACCGTTGATATTGTACCTTTCAGTAACTGAGACTACAATGAGCTGCATGCTCGCGCAAGAGTCAGAGGACAAAGTGGAGAGGGCCATCTACTCTCTGAGCAAGAAGATGCTAGATTACAAGACCCGCTATACTCCGCTAGAGAAGGCTTGCTTAGCCTTGGTATGGGCTACCAGGAAGCTGCGGCACTACCTGTTAGCTCACTCTGTAATGTTGGTTTCACGACTCGATCCCATCAAATATCTTTTCGAGAAACCGGCACTTACGGGTAGGCTAGCTCGTTGGCTGCTGTTGCTTTCCGAATTTGATCTGAAATACGTGACGCGTAAGTCAGTAAAGGGGAGAGTGGTGGCAGAGTTCCTTGCCAACCACCCGATTGAAGGGGATGAATCAGTCGAGTACCTATTCCCAGATGAAGCCATTTTGTATGTCGAAGACGAAACTTGGACGATGTACTTTGACGGAGCATCAAACTAGTACGGGCATGGGATAGGAGTGTTGTTGATAGCACCCGACAATTCCCGTATCCCTTTAGCATTTAAGCTCCGGTTCAGAGTCTCGAATAACGAAGCAGAATATGAGGCATGCATTGCCGGTCTAGAAGCAGCCCTAGAACTAGGGGCAAAATGGTTGGACGTCGTTGGGGACTCGAACCTTGTTGTGTCTCAAGCAAAAGGAGACTGGAAAGTCAAAGAAGAAAAGATGATAATTTACCACTAGACCTTGGATTTGTTAATTCCTTGGTTTGAGAAGCTAAATTTCACTCATCTAGTAAAAGAGAACAACAGGTTCGCAGATTCACTAGCAACTCTATCTTCCATGATAGACATCCCGTCTGGAGTCCGGATACGTCCAGTCATCATTGACCAGAAGTTCGCGCCAGCATATGAGTCAATTTCTGCCATAGACGAGGTTCAGGACGAAAACCCCTGGTATTACGACATTTGGAACTTCTTGGAGAAGGAGACGTATCCACCAGGGGCAAATGCCAAAGATAAAAGGGCAATTAGAAGAATGGCTGTTCAGTTCATCATCTGCGGGGGTAAGCTGTATAAAAGAGGTCAACTGGGAATGCATAAGCTGTGTGTGGAAGCGGAGGAGTCGAAGCGCCTGATGGAGGCCATCCATGGAGGAGAATGTGGGGCGCATATGAACGGAGTAATGCTAGCGCGGAAGATCCTCAGACAGGGTTATTATTGGTCTACCATGGAGGAGGACTGTATTGGCTTTGTTCGGCGATGCCACAAATGCCAGATCCATGCAAACCGCATGAACATCCCGCCGTCGAAGCTATACAACATGACTTCGCCATGGCCATTTTCAGTTTGGGGAATCGATGTGATCAGGGCCGTTACTCCGAAGGGGTCGAATGGACATGAGTTCATCCTGGTCGCAATAGATTACTTTACGAAGTGGGTCGAGGCCCAATCTTATGCAGTGTTGAAGGCTTCGCATGTCGCGAAGTTTATCAGAAACAACATCATCTGTCGCTACAGAGTCCCAAACGAGATTATTTCAGACAATGGTTCCCACTTCAAGAAGGAGGTGATTGACTTGTTGGAGAAATACAATGTGGCTTTTCGTAAGTCATCCACGTACCGACCGCAGACCAACGGAGCGGTTGAGGCTGCCAACAAGAACATCAAGCACATACTGCAGAAAATGGTGGAAACCTACCGGGACTGGCCAGATAAACTGCCGTTTGCTCTGTGGGGCTACCGGACTTCAATTAGAACTTCTACTGGAGCTACTCCGTATTCGTTAGTCTATGGGATGGAGGCCGTTCTACCTATCGAAATTGAGGTCCCGTCATTACGAGTATTGGCTGAGTGTCAAATAGCCGAGGCAGATTGGTAGCAGAGCAGATTCGAGGAACTCATGCTCTTTGATGAGAGAAGACTGAGAGCACTGTACCATGTTCAAGGTTATCAGCGCAGAATTGCCCGGGCTTTCAACAAGAAGGTTAAGTCCAAGAATCTAAAGGAAGGAGATTTGGTGCTCAAGGATAACCGAGCTCCCATCCACGACCCAAGGGGCAAGTTCAGACCTAATTGGACTGGTCCCTACATCATTAAGTCTATTTGGTCAGGTGGAGCTGTTATTTTGATGGACCTAGATGGCCTAGAGTTCTCCCAACCGATCAACATGGACAAGTTGAAGAAATATTACCCCTGAGAGGCTCACTAGGCCGAAAACTCGAAAGGGCGACCTAGGCAAAAGTTAGAGCATGAAAAATTGGAAAATATAAAAACTGAGCTCGCAAGGTTGAAAACCCGCAAAGGGCGGCCTCGGCAAAAGTTATAGCGTGAAAGGAGAGTGAAAATACTCGAGCGAACCTAAGCCGGAACTACGTAAGGCTTGATTCCCATCTTCGGGATACGTAGGCAGCTTCATCTTGAAGTTCAGCCATAACCTTTTCCCCGATCAACTTTGTCCATTCGATCAGCTCGGTCATCTTGGCCTGTTCAGTATTCAAAAGCTTTTATTATAATCTCCGGTGCAGTGCTATTTCAAACTAGGGGCAACTTTCCGTTGCTGTGCAGTGCCGCGGTACTATTCAGACTAGGGGCAACTTTCCAGTTGCTGGGATTCGGGATTGTGCATCTCAGTGACAGATCTCAGGCGTGTCTAGTTCTGATCCATATCGAAAATAGTTTTGAAAAGTTTTAATAAAAGTTGACTTTGTTCAAATTAATCTTTTTACAACTAAGACCATTTCTCGACCAAAACGGGAAATTTTCAGTACCACAACCTTCAATTTCATTGATTTCAATACAGAGTTCTCCTGCTCTTGCATACAAATTGAAGTTGCTTTTTTTATTACATTCATAAAAGAAAACTTGAAAGTTCTAATAAAGCGATAAACCCGGGGCATAGTCAAGTCAGGTGTCCCTGCGCCTCCTCCCGGAGCTAGTCGAAGTCTCTGATACCAAGCTAGGCCCAATCTGTGCCTGTTCATTGAGCCAATCCCAACACTCATCAGACAAAGTGCAACTGAAAGTGGGAGCGGGGGCCAGGAGCTCTCTCGTCCTCCATGCAGTGGCATACCGGGCAAGCTGTGCGCCTCGAACCGGAAATGCAGCCGGGTACCCTATCCCCTCTGGCGGGCAAGTCTGATCATGACCGAACTGGCACCGGAACCGGAACGGAAAATAGAACGCACAGTGAGTAAAGCCAATCAACTGAATCCCAATCTGTCGGGGCATGCTGTAGCCCATTGCCGGTAGATCGAGCCAAGGACACCGCCAAGCAATGACGTCGGCAGACAAATTGCACATCCAGTCGAACCACCATCCCTCATCAAGAGCATCGACCAGACGTTGCCTGAAGAAGTAGCCGCGAGCTGAGTATGCTGGACAAGGGTCCACAACCTGCAGTTTGTCCATCAACCACACCTGGGAAGGGATGAAAAATGAGAGAATAAAGAATAGAGAGATGTACAAGTTGAGAGAAAAGTAAGGAAAAGGGTTTTGAGAGAAAATCCAAGTTTGAGGGCCGAGTGGCGTGAGTGGTACACATGTGAGATTGGGTGGGAAACTTTACCTGCAGCAATAGTGGACTCCCCACAAATCTGGTCATCTCTCGACGATAAAAGGCGTCTAACCCCATCAACGTCTTAGCCAGAGTCATGACAACGCAACTCCTGCCCTCTTTCAAGCCTTGGGTAACCTCGATCAACCGAACATTAGATCCTCCGGAGCCTGAGACAAACAGAAAATGAGATAGCATGCACAAACAGAGGGCGTGTCGCCGGAAGCCTTGCCAATGATTGTCGTTGCGATGGTCGGCATCGGAAAACCGATAGATCAAACTGGGAATGTCTAGCATTCCGTCATGAATCAGAGACCGAGCGTCACGCATAGTAAGTCCACACATTCGCTCTAAGGTTTGGGCATGGCCAAAATTAGGATGGGGCAGGATCCCCTCGTCACACTCAGATTCCATCAAAACTTGGAAATCTTCGAAGGTAGGATACATCTCTTGCCCGCTAAAGCTAAAGACGTGTGTTACTGGATTCCAAAATCTTGCCACGGCATGGAGGAAAGGAAGGTGCAGCGGAGTACGGCCTAGCGTGAATAGTGCATTCAAACCGAAGCCCCAGAAGTTCAACTTTTCGGAGCCGTCTAGAGAAGCAATCCAATTTGTGAAGTTTTGGGTAGAGAATGCTTCCATTTGGTGCAAATTTGAGCTGAAATGAAGAGAATCCCGAAGCTGGAACTCATATAGAAGATAAGGTAGTGAGTGGAGGACAGGTGTCATCATCTTGGAGAATCTGCCATCGATGGCCGGCAGTGGCTCATCAGTGGCCGGCAGTGGCACACTGGTGGCCGGCAGTGTTCCATTCTCACTCATTAGCTCCCTCACTGAAGGCCCAGTTGCCTGTTGCAGTGGATTCCAATCTTTCAAGGTCTTGTTTTGTCCTGTTGGGCTTTGTCATGGTCGCTTGTTTAAGACGTATTGTTTTCTTTTTCTGTGTCAGGTTGTAATTACCTTCCTTTCATTCATCGAGTTGTTGCAGTCTGCTTATCGAGTTGTAAATTTGTTGAGTTTTGCTTTGTTTATCGAGTTATTTTGTTATTAGTCGGTTCACTACCTGATTAGTGCAATTTGAGTGTTTGGTTTTCAAAATAAGATTTCGATTTCATTTACATTGTTGTGTAAAGCGATGCGATGCGATGCGATGCGATGCGATGCATAGAATGTACAAACAAAACACTTTTCCAACAAAAAGGCTGTTTTCATTCCATCATAGTTTCTTTTTACAAAAGATTTCAGTTTTGAAACAAACCCGCCTAACACAGTACAATGTGCAAAAAATTGCTAGTAAAAAGGAAAATAAAACAAAAGAGGATCATCGTCTGAAGTAGCAAAGTGTCTGGACCAGTGCTGGCGGTCTCAAGTGCGGGAATCCGTCCTGGTCCTCTTCCTGGATGAAGGTCCAGGATCTCCACCACTAGCATCCGACTCTGACTCTGAATGTGGACTCATCGCCTCCTCGTCAGACTCATCATCATCAGAGACAGGTCCCTATGAACTAGTCCCTCGTCCTGCCCCCTCTGCTGCTCGAGGAGGTACTGAAGGGCCCGTCCCTACTCCTGCTGGAACACCCGATCGGCCTGGCGGCAAGAAAGGAATCTGAAAAAAGGACAATCCACCCGAAATGCATTAGTAACCAATGTATATCAGATGCAACAAAGTGTTGTACTGTGAACAGTGAATGATTTGCAGTAAATGCATGCCGTGAATGGGGTATGGGAACAATACATTAGATGAAGGCAGTGTGCAAGCTATACAAATGATGGTGTGTTAAGAAAAGACTTCAAATCCAAGCAGTCTGAATGAACTTACCGGAATGCCATAAATACTGAGTAGGTCCATGCTCGCCTGCAGCATCCTTATCGCTGAAGCCGTCATCACCAGAGACTGACGAGTGTACTCAATGGGAGCCTACAAAATGGTCGAAATCATTAGTACCTTGTATAATATCAAGGAAATCAAATGACAGTACAAGGGGTGATAGTGTAGCACATACCGGAGTCGAGCCGTAACCTCCGATAAGCTCGTGGCCAGCTGGAGGAGGGGCAAAGGAAACCTGATAAATCTCTCCAGCTCGCCCTCGAAGTGTCATGGTAGCAGGCAATACTAGCCATCCAAACTCCTGTCTCCCCTCAGGACCTCGCCTCCTACGAGACCTGACCGCTCCGCCTCTACCTCTCATAGCTGGAGCCCTCGCTCCCTCTCTCCCTCGGACACCAGTCAAAGGCGGCATCAGATATGTCTGAATGAAGGTCGCGTAGTCGCCCTCAGCACGGAAATATTCTATCTCCAGCCCTACCATGAACTGGATCACCTGGTCGGCGGATAACATGTGTGTCGCCCTCATCAATGGTGGAGGCGCCATCGGTACAATGGAGCAGGCAACCCCAAAGTCTGGCGTACAAAGCGCTCACTCAGAAACCAGGCTCGACAGATCGGCCCCTCGAAGAGAATACGGTACTGAGACATGATATGAGCAGTGTGATACTGATCTCGAAGTCCCGATGGAATTGCCTCCCATGGTCGCCATGAAATCTGAGAAAGAGAACCAACGAAATGATCAGTCGTCAACTAATTAAGGCAGGTGCATTGGTTTACTCAAAATAACTCATTGCAAACTTACCTCACACGCCGCGACTGTGTCAAAATACCGTCGAAAAAACATAAAGCCCTCCCGGGTCCTACGGCGGAGTGGACCGTCATATACGTCGGAAAATGGGACCGTCACTGCAGTCTCCTCCACTGGATCTGGGGCAAGCACCGGGAAATATGCATATACCCAAAGCTGTTGAACAGGTGTGATCAGTACAGCGTATGAACAAGAATGCAAGAAGCAAAATGCAGTACAATACATAACAGATGCAGGCCTAGAAAGGCAGACATTAGATCCTGTGCATGTAGTGTATCATGAGCAGTGTATGGTGTACAGAAAATGCAAAGCAGAAAGCATACAGTACGACAGTGAGTACGGAGAGTGCAAATATTGAACAAAGCAAAACGTACAAACGCTAAGCAAAGTAATGAAAAGGGGAACTGGGTTGCGTACCTCCTAAGCTCGCAAGTGGCCTCCAATCAATCTCCCACACATCCGAGAAGTGGAGCTCATGTATCCATAAAGAGTGGTGAGGCCGGCTGCGCCCCAATTGTAGGAACTGACCCACAGAAGCACTACCAGGGCGCTCAAGAAATACAAACCCACGGTATTCCACCTGTTTGAAAACAAGGTGGTACCGAAAAGGAATAGAAAGAAGCCCCTAGCATACTGCCCCACTCCCTCATCGGTCTGAGGATCCTTCCCGTGGAACTGCTCCTCGAACCAAGAATATCTAACCATACCCGCTCGAGCAAGGGGTGGACACGCTCCAAGTAGCACATCCCATGCTGCCACCCACTCCCCCATGTCGGGATCTAGGGGAATCGGATCACCTCCCACTCCCAGACCGGTGATCATAGCAAAATCAAAAAGAGTCATGGTCATCTCCCCTGCCGTGGAGAAATGGAAGGAATTGGTGGTGTCCCACCACCTCTCCACGAGAGCCCCCAAGAGAGGACGACTCGCTATAACTCGTGTCAAGCTGCAACAAAATATACCAAAGCCGGTCTCGTCGATAATCCGACGGACCCCCGTGGGAAGCACATCGTACCAGTCTCTAGCAGTTGTGGCGCCGTATCCTCGAAAGGAGCAAGATCCCTCCTGCTGAACGAACAGTTCAAGTCAGGTCAACAGTGTATTGAAAGTACAGTTCAAGTCAGGTCAACAGTGTGTTGAAAGTACAGTTCAAGTCAGGTCAATAGTACATTGAAAATGCAATTCAGTTCAGATCAGATAAATGATGTATTGAAAATACAGTCGAATCCAGGGCAATGATGGGTTAAAGATGCATTCGAATTCAGAACGGTGATGCGTGAGATACAGCTAAGTGCAGTGTATACAGGGTAGCAGTGTATGAAATGCAGTCAGATTAAATCATGCGATGCAATCAGATCGAAACGGAGCAAAAGATGCAGATATTCGAGAGTAATACTACATAAACGGTAAAGGTGGTACCTCTATGGCAATGGCCGACAAATGAGACATCGGCTCCCTCAATAAGAGGTCGTCTGGTACATCCTCATCAAAATCGGTAAAGGAATGGATGCCTCCCGCCATCGGAATGATGTGAGTCTCCGAATGGTACACCGCAAGGTCGAAGGGACGTACATCCAACGGTAACGGCTGAGGCTCAACCTCTGGCTCGGCCACAAACTCTGCCGCCAACTCTACTGGAGGGAGTGTGGGGAAACCCTCATCATGAGGCACATCGTCTGCCATCTAAGATAGATGCGAAAATGAGCAAAAATGAGCAAAATGATGAAATTTAGAACAAACTCAAACCCTAAAAGAGAGGGAATTCAAGAAAAGTTGAAAAACCCTGGAAAGTGAACTAACGTCGAGAGAAGATCGGGGGAAATGATCCTGGAATGCGGAAAATGATGAAAGAAGCCTCGGATGCAATTTCTGATCGGTTTAAATCAAAGAAAACCAAGGATCTTTAGTGATTCAAGGTTGTATAGGGTGTTGGGAAACGCGTAGAATGCGCGAATCTAGAGAGAAGGCACTCCTAAAAAGAAAGGAAAGTGATTTCTATGGAAGGGTTTGTGAGGAAATGGGTTGGTTTGCAGCCTATTTAAAGACCCACGGCCTAAAGGCCCATTTTGCCCAAATCTGCCACCGATGGCGGGCAGGGGCACATTGGTGGCCGGCAGCATGCTGTAGATGGCCGGCACTAGATGGACATGGCCGGCAGTGGCCGACAGTTGTTCCTAATGACCATAAATTCTTCTCCAGCTTTCCTACCTATTTGATCTTGGGATTTGTCCCCGGGTCCCAACAATCATGTGGAATGCTCGAAGCTTGATTCGAAACACTTCCATGGGAGCTCAAGAGTCATGTCTTCAATATACGATGGTTTACAACCGTCAATGGGCATGAGGTGTATCCTTTTGACGCATCCCAAGCCCTCCGGGAGGTAAACCGGAGGTCTCCTTTTAAGATGTCTTTATTAAGCTTCTTTTGTCAATTTCAATTAGCATTCATTTGTTACAATAAACACCAATCTAGTTCATGTGTATTGTTTTGCATATCTCTAACATGTATTGTGATGCATTCCCCTTATCGCGCATCGTCATGTGCATTTTACATGCATTGCATGCATTCTCCTCATCGCGCATCGTCATGCGCAACAATGTGCATTGTCATGCATTTTCCTTATCATGCATTGTTGTGCATTCTCCTTACCGTGCATCGTCATGTGCATCGGTCATGCATTGTCATGCATTTCCTTATCCCTATTATGCATTGTCATGCATTCTCTTTATCAAACATCGTTATGCATTTTACAGGAGGTTACACATTGCTTGCGTTAATCGCGCTTGCTTTACTTATATGTGTTCATTCCTGCTATACACATTGCTTGCGTTACTACATGCTTTACTTACATGTGTATAATGTATCTTCTAGGTGGTTACACATTGTGCACGTTTCGGCGTGTGCTTTACTGACATGTGTTCATACCTTTGTTTGCTTTACACATTGCATGCGTTTCTGCGTGTGCTTTACTTACATGTGTTTATGCATTTTACAGGAGGTTACACGTTGCTTGCGTTAATCGTGCTTGCTTTACTTACATGTGTCCATTCCTGCTATACACATTGCTTGCGTTACTGCATGCTTTACTTACATGTGTATAATGTATCTTCTAGGTGGTTACACATTGTGCACGTTTCGGCGTGTGCTTTACTGACATGTGTTCATACCTTTGTTTGCTTTACACATTGCATGCGTTTCTGCGTGTGCTTTACTTACATGTGTTTATGCATCTTGCAGGAGGTTACACATTGCTTTCGTTAATCGCGCTTGCTTTACTTACATGTGTTCATTCCTGCTATACACATTGCTTGCGTTACTGCTTGCTTTACTTACATGTGTATATGTATCCTTCAGGTGGTTACACATTGTGCACGTTTTGGTGTGTGCTTTACTGACATGTGTTCATACTTTTGCTTGCTTTACACATTGCATGCGTTGTCGAGCACGCTTTACTTACATGTGTTAATGCACACTTCGCATGCGTTGTCACGCACTTTTCAAATGCATTGTTATGCATCTTCCTAACGATGTTGTACCTGGTAAGTTCATTTCTTTTTCAGGCGCGATATTGTATGTACGGTTCATTTAAAGCTGGTGCAACCAGACAAGCCACACAGGTATTGTATGCGCTCTGCGTGAAACGTGGTAAGAACTGCATAATTTTCTTACATCCTTCCTGTCGGAATATGTAAGACTGTTGTTCACCTGCTTAAAACTGTCGCATGTTTGCTTCATTACAGCATTCTTGGCATGATAGTTAGTCATGCCCTTGCATCTTGCTTACTGTTTGCATTTTGCCCCAGCCTTCGGGCGCATCTCTGCATGCTTATACTAATTGTTTGTCTGAGTCTTCGGCCGTGTCAAAAATGGGTTGTCTCTGGGCTTTGACATTCACTCCCGTCACTTTGTGACTTTTGAGTTCTGTCAAAGAGGGGCAACTGTAGACACCCCATTTTTGACCATCCTCAAGATTGGGTTGTGCTTGTAGGTACACCCAACAACTGGTTCGATTGCTCGTCCAGCATTCGATTGTCGCGGCGGAACGGCACCGGTTCGAGTTTCCCGGACCTTGGATCCTTTCTGCCTCATTTTTGGACCCTGACTAGGTGCTGTTAGAGTGGCCCTCATAATGCACTGCCGGCCATTGCTTTTCCCCTGCCGACCACTGATGAAGCCCTGCCGGCCATCCGTGTGGCACTGCCGGCCATTACTGATGGCCGGCACCCCCCTATCTCAGCTGGTTTTCAGGCAAATCTTTTGAGCCAGCTGGATTTTCATTTGCTCCCCTCCATACATGTGTATGGAGGGATGGAAGCCTTGAAAAGCTTGTTCAAGAAGCTTTGGCTTTGCATTGTTCTATATAAGGAAGAGCCCTCTTCCTTATGCAGGGGTTCTGAGTTTTGAAGAGAAAAAAATCTGTCTCTCTCTATATTGTGTGTATTTTGTGCCTTAGAGTTGGATTTCTTTGCACTTTTGCACTACAACACCTAGATACACACCTCCATCCTCCATTTCAGCACTTTGGAAGCCATTTGAAGAGGTTGGAAGCTCAGAATCTTGGACCAAAACCTGCTGGAAAGCTGCTCTTCTAGGGTAAGTGCCTATTTCCCTCAAACTTGCACTTTCTTGCTTCATCTATAAGCCTTACTTGTAAGCATTTTTGGACTTTGTCATGAACTGAAAAAGATCATATTTTGGGCTCCTCTACATGTTTGATCAAGGACTCTTTGCTGTTTGAGGCCTCCTCCTACCACTTGTCCATTTATCCCTCTTTTAGGCCTTTTTCTTGTATGATAGTTTGGCCTTATTTGTGATTATTTTTGTGGCTTGATGTAAACTGTAAAGTGCCTTGTTTTGAGCCCCTCTTCAACTTTTTGGAAGGGCTATTTGCCATTTGGAGCTAGCTTCTGTCCCTTGTCTCTAACCTCTCCTTTAGGGCCTTTTTTGCATGATAGAATAGCCCTATTTGTGTTCACTTTTGAGTTTTGTTATAAACTGGAAAGAGTCTTGTTTTGACCTCCTCTTTGAGTTTTTTTAAGGTTCCATTTTTGTTTGGAGTCATCTCCTTCTTTGCATGCTTTATTTCTCCATGCTTTGAGCCATACATGTGAGCATTTGTATCGGCCTTGTTTTGGCCTATTAGCCACTAAAATCCAGTGGGTTTTCAATGGCCTTGTTATGTTCTTGAAGGCCAAAATTAGAGGGGGGGTGACCCCCTCTCTCCTTGTCTTGTTTGGTGGTCTTTTTGGCCTTCCAAAGAGACCCCATTTTGCATGCTTCTAGGCCTTGTTCCAGGCCTTTTTCAGTGAGTCTTGGGACCCTCTTGAGCCGTTTCCAGAATTGGTTTGGCCTTGTTGAATGTCCATCTTGCATGTGCCTAATAATCCCTTGTGTGGCCCTCCAAAGAAGCCCCTCATTTTGGCATGCATTGGCTGCATTTCCATGATTATTTGGGGGTATTTTCACATGTTTAGTTCACTGATTTTGGCTGGTTTGGTGAGATTTCATATGCTTCATACACATGTCATACAACTCATGCCTACTAGCCAATCTTACATGCTATGTTAGTCCATCATGCTAGCATCTTTTGGCCATGCTTTGAACTAGAAATGTTCATGTTTTGGGGCTGCCTTGCCTCTGTATTTATGCTTCTTAGTCAAATAATGCATGCTTTGTATAGCGTAGTGTAATTGACCTTGCAAGCTTTGTGTTTTGGTGATGCATGCATGCTATCTTTGAGATTTTTAGATGATTTGTCATCATTTAATGCTTCATTTCAGACCATGTACCATTGTCACATTCTCACTTCATTCATGCTTCAAGTCCCTTTGAATGTCGTGCATTATTGCCTAGTTTAAGGCTTAGCTTGTGTGCTTGCATGTCTAGGTGTTTGAGCCTTCATTCCAGCATGTTTAAGTCTTTGTTTAGGCCTAATTAAGCTCTGTCCATGCTTAGTTCATGTGTTCAAGCCATGTATTGCATGCCTCCTTTGTATTGCTCTTTGCTAGCTTTCATGACTTAGGACCTTCGCATGCTTTGCTTGTGCTATTTAAATGATTTGGCATCAGTTATCATCTCATTTCAGTGCATATAGTGTTGTTACACTTGCACATTTGTCACTTCTTAGGCACTTTTGGGAGTTGCCCTTTTAGGCCCCTTTGATGAACCTTTCGCATTTTGCATGCTTGGGTGTTTTGTGTGGCTTAATTCATCGCTTTGGCAACTATTTGGACCTAGTTAAGAGTTGTCCATCTTCGGTGTAAGCCCATTTTGCCATGTTGTCGCATGCTTGTTACATGTAGTATGTTGTCGCATACTTGCTTAGCTTTACATGCCTTGCATGTTCATATGTTCATATTGCATTTTGTCATAGGTTGTTGCCTCACATTATGCTCATATGCTTGTTGGATGTTCGGTTTGATTGCATGTTTGCATACTTAGGTCATGTTGCATATTTGCCATGCTTATGTGTTGCATTGCTTGGATTAAGTGTTAATCCGAGCACGAGGAACGAGGGGCATTTCATACTTCAAGTGATGGAATGTGTCTCAATTCTCGGTTGCCGAAGCTCTTGATGATTCATGATAGAGTTCTAGGCTTTATTTGTTGTACTTGTGCAATCATTTCTATATTGATTTGCACAAGTTAGATCTTTGGCCATCATGCATCGGGATGCGTGATTGATGGTCGCGGATCCGACTTGGCCTCTCTCTTGATGTTTTGAGGTGATTTGGAGTTCCATGGTGCATACATGTCCTAGGGAAACCCTCATTTTCCTCTATTTTGCGCTTCGTTGCAGTTTGGTGTCACAGCACACCAGTGGCTGGCAGCCTGCCATTGATGGCCGGCAGTGTGCCACCTTTGGCTGGCAGTGGGCCATCTCTGGCCGGCAGCTTTCCATCCTTGGCCGACAGGCCACTGGGAGCTTCCCCTGCAGTGTTTTGGTAAGTTTCAGCACCCAGAACTGGAGGACACCCTGCAAACAGAGCCTCCAAAGAGCAAATGGAAGACATTCCAAGGCGAGGAACTGAAGCGAGCGTGCATCTCCCCCTTCTTCAACCAGAGCTGGAATAGCACCGTTTACTGCTTTCCCTACTTGTTTGTTGTCATTCATTAATTAGTTAATTAATTTGTTGATTAATTAAGTTGTGTAATAATTAGTTGTAGCTAGTTGTTCAATTTGGTTTTGTAATAATTAATTAGCTCATGAGTTAGTTAATTAGGCGGCTTGTATTATTTAGTCGGACCCTCCGAGCGAGGGCACAATTGTAATAAGTGTGCGTGAGTGTGTGTATGTCTTCCAACCTCACGTCTTTCTTCCCTTTTATTTACTAGCTTTTGGTGGTTAGTTTAGGGCATACTTCAATTAGCATATCTTATGCTATGCATGCGTGCATTCATTCATCTGTATTGCATGCACCGGGCTCGGCGCATCATACTAACTGCATAGTATTCCAAATCTAACTTGAATACGTGTTACTTGTCACATTCCACATGCCATCCTAGGATTAGCCGAGCCTATTCGAGATTGCATTTTGTATGTGATGCATTAGCTACTTAACATGGACTAGGGTCATACATGTTTTGCTAACTAGTTTCATTGTCTTGGCACGGAGTACGATGTAAGTATTTATGCTTTAGCATCTCGCATGAGTGTGAATGTTAACATGACAGCATGCTTACTATGTGGCTAAGTGCTTATGTGATAAACTGCCTGAATGCCTGTGGGTGAAGGTTGGATTGTTTGAGTTGGAACAACTCGTTGAAATCCGTGTTTTAGCCTACTTAAGAGTAGCAAAATCTCAAAACGTTTCCAAACAAACGGATATGCAATGCTTTGTTCCAAATTAGGCGATCTAGTCTACACTTGTTTTGCTGTGCGCACCACATAGTAATTCTAGCTAATAACCGGAATAAGAACACATAACGTTTTCAAAATCAGATATCACGGTTAGTAGAGGCCGATCTTCGGATCGGGTGAGAGGGGGTGCTCATAGCTGACCTTCCCCAATCGTACCCAAGTTCCCGAGCCGAGGCAACTTTGGTGATGACGGACACGTGGCCTTTGGCACCGAGTCAGGGTTTCCTAAATTCCCCCATTAAAAAATATTTAGGTGGCGACTCTGTATCTGGCAAAGCAGTCCATGTTTGGCACTTCTTTTCTAAAAATCTATTTTTTCTCAAAACGATTTGCCGGATTTGGACTCTTTGGTTCAGATTTAGAACCATGACAAATTGAGTCCAAACTGTAGTACACCCAAAAAGAACAGAACGGGGGCTCATCCCTCCTGGGGCGTTCGGGGACGTCTACATGGTGCGATTGGATGTGTAACCAATCTACAGCCAACATAGCATGGCATTGCCTCTGGTTTAATTTGCATGAGATGAGCTACAACATGTCCCGCCAACCGGGTGTACAATTGATTGGCCTCACACACTGTGTGTTTTATTTCCCCTTCCGGTTCAGACGCCAATTTGGCCATGATCAGACACATCCAGATGAGGAGGCGGAGTACTTGGCTTCATTTCCTATTTGTGGTTCGCACTTGCCTTGGTACCTCACTGCTTGGAGGGCAAGAGTGCTTTTGGCCCCTACCCCTAGCTTCAATTATGCCCTTTCTAACGAGTGCTTGGCTTGGTTTGAGAACGAAGAACAAATTGGGCCATCTTTAGCTGCAGAAACTTCCACGAGTGCAAGCAAAAGACATATAGCCACCTGACTCAATTGTGCCCCTAGTTTTACTACTTTGATCTTTCTTTTCAAGTTTTATGTTGTAAAAGTAGTTTTGATCTAAATCAGAGAGTTAGAGAATATACTTGTGTTGAAATCAATAAAATTAAAGTTGCGAGTACTAAAAATTTTCCTTTTGGTCCCAAAAAAGGTCCAAGTTGTAAAACGGTAAATTTTGAGGAAAATCAGTTTTTATTAAAACTTTTCAAAACAATTTTTAGAAACGATCACCACCTGACACACATAGAATCCATCCTCAAGATGTACAACCCCAAATCAACAAATCACGACTGCCCATAACTGCATTCACCATACTGATCCTTCTACCAAAATGAAGATCACACAACTGAATGGAGAAAGATGACCTGATCAAAATGCATGAATAGGACAGTTGAGTTGGAGATGGTTACAGCCGAACTTCAGGATAAAGTTGCCTACGTATCCCAAAAATGGGAATCAGGCCTTATGTAGTTTGGCTTAGGTTCACTCAAGTATTAACTCTCTCCTTTTGGCGTTCTAACTTTTGCCAAAGTTGCCCTTTCGGGTTTTCAACCTTACGAGCTCAGTTTTTCTTTATTTCTAATTTTTCATGCTCTAACTTTTGCCTAAGTCGTCCTTTCGAGTTTTTGGCCTAGCGAGCCTTTTAGGGGTAATATTTCTTTAACTTGTCCACATTGATCAGTTGTGAAAACTCCAAGCCATCCAAGTCCATGAGAATAGCCCCTCCTGACCAGATAGATTTGATGATATAAGGACCAGTCCAAATGGGTCTGAACTTGCCCCTAGGGTCATGGATGGGAGCCCGATTGTCTGTCAGTACCAACTCTCCCTCCTTGAGATTCCTGGACTTAACTTTCTTGTTAAAAGCCCTAGCAATTCTGCGTTGGTAGCCCTGGACAAGATACAATGCCCTTAGCCTTCTTTCATCAAACAACATTAACTCCTCAAATCTACTCTATTGCCAATCCACCTCTACTATCTAACACCCGGCCATAACCCGTAGTGACGACACTTCAATTTCAATTGGCAAAACAACCTCCATTCCATAGATGAGAGAATAGGGGGTTGCCCCTGTAGATGTTCTGATTGAAGTTCTGTAGCCCTAAAGTGCAAATGGCAATTTATCCAGCCAATCCCTGTAGGTCTTGATCATTTTCCTCATGATATTCTTGATATTTTTTTTCCCAGCCTCAACAGCTCCATTGGTCTGCGATCTATACATCGATGACTTATGAAAAGCCACATTATGTTTCTCAAGTAGATCCACCACCTCTTTCTTGAATTGTGAGCCGTTATCGGAAATGATCTCGTTCGGAACCCCATACCGGAAAATAATGTTGTCCTTAATGAACTTAGCCACATGTGATGCTTTCAACACAGAATAGGACTGGGCCTCCACCCATTTAGTAAAGTAGTCGATCGCTGCCAGAATGAGCTCATGCCCATTTGATCCCTTTGGCGTGACTGCATCGATAACATCGATTCCCCAGATTGAGAAAGGCCATGGTGAAGTCATGTTGTGGAGCTTTGATGGGGAATATTCATGCGATTAGCATGGACTTGACGTTTGTGGCATCACTGAACAAAACCAATATAATCCACCTCTATAGTTGACCAGTAGTGGCCTTGTCTAAGGATTTTCTGGGCCAACATCACACCATTCATGCAGGCTCTACACTCTCCTTCGTGGACAGCCTTCATAAGACGCTTTGATTCCTCTTCCTCCACACGTAGCTTATGCATTCCTAGATTGCCTCTTTTGTATAATTTACCCCCACAGATGATAAATTGGACTGCCAGACGCCGTATTCCTCACTTGTCTTTGGCATTTACCCCTGGTGGATATGTCTTCTTTTCTAGAAAGTTACAAATATCGTAATACGAGGGGTTTTTGTCTTGCACTTCATCTATTGCGGCGACGATCTGGTAAGCAGGCATATACGTCTGCTCAATAATGATTGGACGCATCTTTACTCCCAGTGGGATGTCTACCATAGAAGATAGAGTTGCTGGTGCATCCGCGAACCAGTTGTTCTCTTTCAACAAATATGTAAACGTCAGTTTTTCGAACCTATGAATCAGAATATCCAAGGCCTGATGATACATTTTCATGTTCTCTTCTTTGACCTTCCAACCCTCGTTAGCTTGAGAGACAACCAAATTTGAATCTCCGATGGCGTCTAACCTTTTTGCCCCTAGTTTTAGGGCAGCTTCCAAACTAGCAATGCACGCCTCATATTCTGCTTCATTGTTGGACACTTTGAACTGGAGCTTGAACGCTAAGGGTATGTGGGAATCATCTAGTTTTATGAGCAACACAACTATCCCATAACCGTACTAATTAGTCGCCTCGTCAAAGTACATCGTCCATGTTTCCTCTTCCACATACAGAATGTCTTCATCTGGGAACAGGTACTCCACTGCCTCATCTCCCTCTATTGGGTGGTTTGCCTGGAATTTCGCCATAGCTCTCCCTTTAACTGACTTGCGTATAACATATTTGAGATCAAATTTGGAGAGAAGAAGCAACCAACAAGCTAGCCTACTCGTAAACACTAGTTTCTCGAAGAGATATTTAATGGGATCTAATCTCGAAACCAAGATTACAGAATGAGCTAACAAGTAGTGCCTCAACTTCCTGGTGGCCCATACCAAGGCTAGGCAGGCTTTCTCTAGGGGAGTGTAGCAAGTCTCGTAGTCTAGCATCTTTTTGCTCAAGTAGTAGATGGCCTTCTCCACTTTGGCTTCAGATTCTTGAGCTAGCATACACCTCATAGTTGAGTCTATTATTGATAAACACAGAATCAAAGGCTTTCCCGACTCTGGTGGCAACAACACATGCGGATTCTGGAGATACTGCTTGACCTGCTAAAAGGCAAACTGACAGCGATCATCCCATTGAGATTTCTTTCCCTTCTTCAAGAGATCAAATAGTGGTTCACAAGTCAAGGTTAATTTTGAAATAAACTACCTTATGAATTGCACTTTACCGAGAAAGCTGCGCACCTCCTTTTCAGTCCTCAGTGGTGGCATTTCTAAGATGGCCTTGATTTTGGAAGGATCTGCATCGATTCCCCTCTGCGTGATTAGGAAACACAACATCTTCCCTTTCGTCACCCCGAAGGTACACTTCTGGGGGTTCAGCCTCAATCTATACTCTCTGTTCCGCTGAAAAAATATCTCCAGTGCAGTGTAGTGGCCTTTTTGCTCCTTGGATTTGACAATCATGTCGTCCATGTACACCTCAACCTCTTTGTGGATCATATCATGCAAAATGGTGGTTGCAACCCTCTGATAGGTAGGCCCAGTGTTCTTTAACCCAAATGGCATGACTCGGTAGTAGTAGGTGCCCCATGGAGTAGTGAAAGTGGTCTTCTCCCTATCCTCGAGTCCCATCAGAATCTAGTTATACCCGGAAAACTCGTCCATGAATGAGAACAGTGCGTGGCCGACGGTGAAATCTACCAACTCGTCTATGTACGGCAAAGAGAAGTCATCCTTTGGTCTGGCCTTATTCAGATCCCTGAAGTTGACACAAACTCTGATTCTGCCATCCTTCTTTGGAACTGGAACAATATTGGCCAACCATGTTGGATACTCAGATACAAGCAAGAACCCTGCCTCAATCTGTTTGGTAACTTCTTCCTTAATCTTCAAAGCACAATCTGGGTGAACTCTACGTAGTTTCTGCTTAAATAGTCGGGCCTCGGGGTCAAGAGGGATCCAGTGTAGTACAATCTCAAGATCGATTCCAGGCATTTTTTTATAGGACCACTCGAAAACATTGTTGAAATCTTTTAATAAAGCGATTAAATGCTCGCGTTCCTCTGAAGACAACGTGGACCTGATCAAGACCAAGAGAGGATCTTCCTCAGTGTCCACGTTAATTGATACGATTTCATCTGTACAGGGTTTAACGCACTTCTCCTCCTCATGATCAACCAAATTTTTCAAAACTCGAGGAATTTCTTCCTCTTCGTTTAAGTTGAAATTTCAAAAATCAAAATCAGTACAACAAACCAAAGGCACAGAAAAGTAGGCAAAGTTCACAACACATTCTCATTCGAAAGTTTCGGATCTTCAGTTACAGTGGACTCAAAAGAAAAGCTAAAAGATGACCTAGACATGACGTTGGTATCCGGGTTACCACTCCCAGAAGTACCAAACTCAGAGGAAATCAAATCTGACTCCGACTCCACAGACTCAGTGGAATCAGATCTGGACTCACTATCTGATCAAGAATCGTCGATGACGCCTTGCTTGAACTTTCAAACCAGGCATGGTGCCTCAGATGCATCCATAAGAAGACTAGTGAAATTTGCTGCTAGTGTATCCCTAATCATTGAGATAGTAAAACTATCTCCCAAGTTGACGGACTCAGCTCCATAAGTAAAACTTGCCAGTAGGTCAGCCATCATTTTTCCTAACAGCTCTTCCTCTTCAATGTCCAGGCTTGCAGTCCTGCCTTGATCTGTGCTAGGGCTCAAGTGTGCTTGTTTATCCGCCTCTTCTGGTAACTAGTGTCCGAAGAAGATCTCGAACCCTAGATACGTTGTCTTTGTTTCCTTGTCAAACTAGGGCTCTGGGAATCCACAGAAGGGAAAGTCTTCCCCTTGGGGGACAAAACGTCCGTTCAAGGTTCCTTGTATTGGTTTGTGGACTAACTTGTACTGCCTCCCAGTCCTCTTTGCTCTTAGCCTTCCTCACAATTCCTCATCCTTTCTTCGCCAATCTATAGCGGTAGGTTTGTATCCTAGCCCAAAAGCGTGGGGGTTGTGACTTATCTCTGTGGAAATAGTATCTCCTTGTCTACCACTTCTGCCTAATCCTAATCCAAGAATATGCCCCTGTTCGTTCATCAGATAGATGGACTAAGTGCTTACGTAATTCCCATCGTCCTCTACCATAATGGTTTGGACCAACCGAGCCTCTACCAAAGAGAAGCCAGAAAGGGACACGTCCTCTTCCCCATGTATGATATCTAATAATGGCGCGAGAGTTCCCTGGGGAGGATGGATCGCAGAATTGTCGTACACAGTACCAATGATGGGTCGTTACATACACCAAATATAAACACTAAACTCTACCAAATTCTTTTAGAATAATGGCAAGTCTAGGTATCAATCCACAGGGACAAACGAGAAATTAAACTAATTTAATTACTAGATTGCTAAATTAATTTTGATTAAAAAGATTGATGGGCATTATGACTGAACAAGAATTAAAATGAAATTGAATAATTAATTTGACAATTAAAATTAGGGTTTGAGATATTAATTTTTAGCAAAAATCCTAGGGCAAAGAATTCACCACTAACCAGATAAATGAGATTTAACATTGGCCTTCAATTGCACTCCGGTTTGAAATACCCAATATTTCACAACTACAAGTTTGAAATATTGATGAAGAGGGTTGTCACATTCAACGTACATGCACGAATCATCCCGAGTAGCACAAGGTGTTTGCTTTTAACTACGGTAGCAACACGACTCGTCTCTCGTAGCATGACTCGTCTCATACTTTGAACACAAACACAAAGAAAACTAATGTATGGAAGGCGTTAAACAATCACAGAGAGTAAAATACTTGAAGAAATGAAAAGAACAATTATTAAAAGCTTCTAAATCATCCACACATTGATTCAAACCGATTCATAATCAAAGCTTATGAAAAATCCTATTACATGGCTAGGGTTTCATCAAAACCTTAGAATTGGAGGACTAGCCACTCATAGAGGAGTGGGAAGAGGAAGAAGGCCCCATGGAAGTTATCCTTGAAGCTTGAGGAAAATCACTCTCTTGAAACCCTAATCTCCCTTTTTCTTCAAATAAATTTTGAACTGTCTTTCAGTCTCCTCTTTTTCCTTTTATTTCCAGCAGAAGAGCCTTAAAATTTCACGCACGCAACCCTAGGTGAGCTGCTCGAGCGCCCATGTGGGCTGCTCGAGCGGTGGTGGGCTGCACGTGCGAGTGAGGTGGCTAGCTCGGATTTTTTGCTTCTCGCCTGAAGAATTTGCTTTTGCACCCTTTTTGATTGAATTTGCATATTTCCTGCCAAATCTGTATAATTGCATATAACACGTCATCAAATAAACAAAATTGAAAGACTATAAATGTAACTTAAACGACCTCAATGTGGTACCTTTCGGCCCACATCACATCCCCCAACTTACATTTTGCTAGTCCTCGAGCAAACAAAAGAAATAAGAGAAGTAAAATAACTCTAAGCCACTTTCGTAGGAAACATGATTGCATTTACCATATGCAACAAGCCTTTCAACCATGAGTTTACCCTAAGTGGACGAGTATAGTCTCGTGAGGGTTTCCAGAAATGATATCCACAAACATCAACATATTCATTTCTGCTCAACAATAATTAACCACACCACTCCATCTAACAATCAACTTATGTGCCACTACAGTGTGATATTAAGACATGATGAGTCATTGAAGGCACAGTGGACAAGCATGAAGGAATCTATTGAGCCAAAACCACAATTCATTAATACAAAAGTAAAGTCCCCTGTACTTGTGATTGCTAGTAGACACATCATCAGTACCCTCGGTGTAAAGTGCAATCTCCATACCAGTTAACTGTCCACTATAATAGCCCAGTGTAACTTATAATAACGCCCAACACATATAGAAAAACTAAACTGCTGCAACCAAGATTCTCAATTTTTTTTTTTTTTTTTTTTTGGGAAGACTGTGCAATGTTCTGATCCATTAAGCTTTCTAATCAACCCATGTAACAAGCATTGGGCCAATGACTCCCAAACTAGATGGTTTTAGGGCACTAGGTGTGAAGCCACCCCTACGGGCTTAATAACTCATGCTGAAATGGCAACGAATCCGAACAAGTCATTCTTTTTATTTTTCCTTAACCGTGTAACGTCACTTTCTAATTAACCCATGTAATAAGTATTGGGCCAATGACTCCCAAACTAAACGGTTTGAGGGCACTAGGTGTAGAGACACCCCTACGGGCTTAATAACTCGAGTTAAAGAGGCTACGAAACTAAACAAGTCAAGTGTTCTTTTTTTTTTTTTTTTGTGTTTTTCTTTAAGAATCTTGGTTACTCATTTATTCTTTTCTGCAACCCTGCCAATTATCAATAATGTACACCGGGGATTAGAATAGAGAGGTCACTGCTATGAAAGTGTGTTCATGTGAATCAAGGCATACTCATGACAAGTGTACTAATACCACAAACACAAACAACTCTCTTAGAGCAAACATCACATGTGAGTATCTACTCAATAAACCCTTTTTATACAAGCCTACTTGTAGACTTGACTTTCTTCACGCCCCCTTTCGGAGAGCTCGAATTGGTCCTACAGTTCAGACTCCTGTCATAGTTCTGAATCTAATCTCACAAAGTGCAATGTGAGACTCATAAACACCAAAGAGTCCAATCTGGCAAATCATTTTGGAAAATCAGATTTTGAATCAAATAATGCCAAAATTGGACTACTTTGCCAGATTACAGAGTCGCCACCTAAATATTTTATTTTGGGAAAATTTAGGAAACCCTGACTCGTTCCAAAGGCCACATGTCTGTCATCACCATAGTTGCCTCGGCTCGGGAACTTGGGTACGAGAGGGGAAGGTCCTGAAATGAGCACCCCCGCTTGCCCGATCAAAAGATCAGCCTCTACTAAGCATGATATGTTGTTTTATAAACACATATGTTCTTATTTTGATTATTAGCTAACTTTATTATGTGACGCACACAAGCAAGTATAGACTAAATTGCGAGATTTGGAACGAATTCAACTTGTGTTTGCTTTCGAAAATGGTTTGAAGTTGCCACCCTCAAGTGGGCTTAGAAATGTGGATTTGCCACCCTCAAGTGGGCTTAAAAAAACATGATGGTTTGCCACTTCGTAAAGTGGGCTTAAAACATATGTTCGTCGAATTGTTCCAATTCAAGCAACACAGCCTTCATCCACAGGCATTCACGCAGTTTAGCAAATAAGCAAATAGCCTCATGGCAAGCATGCGAAACATGGCATCACTCATACTCATGCAAGTATGCTAAAGCGTAAAACTTATAGTGTACTCCAAGCCAAAACAAAAGCCAGTTAGAAACAAGGCATGATCCTAACTATACAAAATGCCTAATGCAACACATGCAATAATGCAATTAATAGGCTCGGCTACTAATATGGCATATGAATGCAACAATTTGATAGCATGCTTTGAAACATGTATTCAAAGAAATGTATTGAAATTGAGATGCAATTTGAATGATGCGCCGAGCCTCGGTGCATGCAAGACAAATGAATTATGCAAACATGCAAGCATAAAGTATGCTAATTGAAACATGTCCCTAATCTAACCATTGAAAGCGGGTAAATAAAAGGGAGAAAGAAGTGGGGTTGGAAGACATGCACATACACACGCACACTTATTACAATATTGTGCCCTCGCGAAGGAGGGTCTGAATGAATAAGCTAAGTTAATCTAAGCTAAGCTAATTATTACAAAACAACTAATTAACTATTCTAGCTAATCAATTATTACAAACCGAATTGAACAACTGGCTACGCTAAGCTAATTAAAATATTACAAAACAGATTAAACTAAGTAATTACAACACATGTATTAATCAGCTACAACTAGCTAATATAGCAATTAAGTGGCCTCGTGGGCGAGGGAGACATGCATGCTCGGTTGGCGTCCTCTCGAAAATCCACTACCTTGCCATCGGTTGCCTCTGTTTGCACTCGCTTTGATCTTTGAACATTGTACCAACTTCCAGACTGCCTTTGCTCCAACACAGGAACATATTTGCACAAAAAATGACTGGTGGCTGGTCGGCCACAAAAAGTGGCTATTGGCCACCTTAACTGGCCGGTCGGCTAGTTTAAGTGGTCAGTCGGCTACTTCAGGTGGCCGGTTGACCACCCATTTTTCCAAACTTCTGTTTTTGCTGCAACAGAGAGCAACAGAGGCAAAACAATGCATTTTTCAAGAAATGTGTGTACTACCACCCTCCTTATCATTTCTCAAGCTCAAAAGAGTGTAGCACTTGGCTCTCAAGCCACCAATCAAGTATTTTCAATGCATGATGGCCAAAGAGTCAAGCTTGTACAAGCTTAATGAATGCACAAATGAGACTCAAAGGACCACCACCCTATCATGCATAATCAAGGGTGACGGTGACGAAGAAAAATGACACGTTTCATCACTTTGAGTATGAAACATCCCATTTTCCTTGTGTTTGGATTAACGTCCGATCCAAACACATGCAATATAACACAACATGCTTATCTTGCTCAGGTTTTACTTTGTTCATTTTGTTTACACATTTTACATTACCGATTAGTCCTTTAACTGATTAAGTCCAAAGTGAGAGTCCTCTAATTGGAAAGAGGGCCAAAGCCACAAGCACCTTGGGCATGAAAGAGACCTCATGCTGTTGGTTAGTAGAAACCCTCAGGAGAGGATTAAAACCATTAGGCATGAGAGCCTCAAATTCACACTCAAGCCAACAAGGGGCTCAAGGCCACTTTCAAAGCAAAGTAAAAAGTGAAGAATAGAGGGAGGTTGCAGACATTTCAGTGCTGATATGGCATGCAAAAAACAGACACTAAATCATGCAAGCAACACATGCAAGATATGTTCAAAAGCCAAAAACACTAAACTAGTGAAGAGCACTATATTAGAGGCATGCAATACCAAGCTCAAACGACCAAACCAGCTCAAAATAGAGCTAAAACATGCCAAAATAGTGGTTAAAACATGCTGAGATTGAAGCATAAAAGGCTAAAAAAAAGATGCTCATATGTTAGATCGCAAGCAAGACTCAAGACACAACTCTCAAAAGCAATGAAAGAGTGAAATAAGTGAGAGTGTGATAGAGTTATATTCACTAAAATTACATGTAAAATGATGCTATAACATGCAAGCCACTCAAACACTTCATGCTTAAAGCCTCAAGACAATGAGCTAGCGGAGACCATTGCACTATAGCCATGTAATACAAGCCTCGAAGGACTTAACCAACCCAAAATAGAGTTAAAGTAGGCCAAAATAGTAGCTAAAACAAGCTAAAGTTAAGCTACCACAAGCTACAAAAATAGGCTAAATCACGAAGCATGCTAGACTAGTAAGGACATTTGCACTAAAAGTACAAAAAGAAAGCAACAAGTGCTCCAACCAACCCAAAACATAGTTGAAACATGCAAAAACAGAGCCTAAAACATGCTTGAACTAAGCTATCACAAGCTACAAAATAAAGCTAATATGTAAAGCTAACTAGGCATGCAAGAGAGACACAAGGAGGGGAGGCTAAGCCCTACATTTTTGGACTTCAAAACCACTGCAATAACTCTGAATTTCAGTGGTTTAAAGTGCCAAAAAGTTTGATTTAAAGGTGGTAAGAAATAGCACAAAAGGCTTCACAAGCCAAAGAGCAAAAAGGGGAGACAACCCCCTTACTCACCAAGACTTAAAATACCATTTTCAAGCCTTAAAAATAGAGTTTTTTGTAGTTGAAAAACCAGGTCAAAACAATACAAAAAGATGGCAACACAAGTTATGCAAGACAAGTTCTAAAGATGAGTCTTATACCTCCTGAAGCATAAGACAATTTTAGGCACAAATTCAAGCTCAAAACCCCATCTAAAGGTCAAAGGAGGCTCCAAGAGAGCTTCAAACAACCTCATCCCAAAGATGAACTACTTTGGTTAAGGGTTGATAGGTTAAAGTTGGAAGTATACAAGCTTCTAAGCATAAAAGCTCAAGAAAGAGAGAAATCTAGAGAGAGAGGATTGTAGAGAGAGAGAGAGAGATTTTAGAGAGAGAGGCTCCCAAACTTTTTAACCTTGCAATATGAGAGATATGGCCTCCATATATAGAAAAATACAAGCCTTGGTTGAAAATATCTAAATTAGAGACAGCTGGAGCAGTGCAGAACAGCTGGAGGAGAAATATCTGCAAGTTCTGAGCTTTCTGGACACTTGTGGCCGACCAGCCACCATTGGTGGCCGACAAGGGTCATTTCTAGCTGACCTATGGCTGACAAACTCCATTTGTGGCCGGCACAATCCCCCAGTGGCCGACAGCAAAAATTGATTCCTAGACCCGACTTCAAACAGGTATATCTCCTTCGTCTGGACTCCTTTTCATGTCATTCTTGAGTCTAAATTGTAGCCCCAGAAGTCTCATTTCCAATGGTGTAGCCTCACACCAAAATTTCAAGTGTGCTAAGAGATATCCTTCTTTTACTGGAGATTGCTCATTTTCAGCTCAATTGGATTGATGCCTAACTTGAACCAGCCATATCTGCCTCATCTGGACTCGGATTTAGGAGATTCTTGAGTGTAAAATGAAGCCCCGGAAGTTTTATTTCCAACGGTGGTGGCCTCATAACTTAAGTCCAAGTGTACAAAAGGATAGGTCTGATTTCGCGAGGGCTGCTCGACTCTCTCTTAACGGTTTTGCCCAACTTTTCTCCCAACTTGGTTTCTTCTCTCCCCTCCAATTTTCTTCAACTCCAAACCTCTAACCAAGGTGTTTTGAAAGATTTTCAAAGATTTTACCTCTCTTTCATTCATTCCCACTTTGTCCTTGCTCGGTTTACCGAAAAGCGCAACATTTAACGAAATACGAGCCTTAGAACAGCGTAGAAACTTTTTTTTCAAAAATGTCTTGAAAGAGAGGGTTTTAAGGTCTAAAATATTTTTGGTCAAAATGGTTTTGGTCCAAAAAGGGGTTGTGGGTTGGGTTTTGGCGCTCTCCTTGCCGAAGAATTCGAACCTTCGCACAAGATAGCCTGTACCATCAAGTAAGCAATCAGTGGCGCCCAAGTCTTATGGGCAGTCAAAAATGGGTTGTCTGCACTACGATGTTCCCCAATTAACATATGCTCATATCACTGCCATACTGGCACAAAGTGAACATTAAGTGAAGTGATGCAATCAAGTGCAGCAAGAACAAACATAAATGGTTTTTACAAATACCCTCACCCCCCAACCAGAATACAACATCGTCCTTAATGTAAGCAATTGTACATAGATAGTAAAATGGGAGAGAGAGAGAGAGAGAGAGAGAGAGAGAATCTTACCAGACGGCATAGGCGCACATCCAACAAGGCAAGGACACACCAAACACACACACTTTTTTTTTTTTTTTGAATTGTACAGTATAAAAGAAAAATACAAATAAAATAAAACAAAACAAAAATAAATAAAGAAATAAAACAAAGAAAATATACATATATCATTGATGTGGATCCAGTGGTGGTGGGAAATGCTGCTCAAATAGGGCATGCATCACCGTCCGAGTCTCGAATGCCTCATCATGAACCCTAGCGCCAAGATAATCAAACTGATGCTCGTTTGACTCCCAGTATGCATAGAAGTAAGTTTGTAGAGATGCAACTGACTATTGATACCCATCAAATGCCATCTACGAGTGATCCCGATAGGCTTGATAGTCTGCCTGGAGATCAATCACAGAATGCTGAATAGCGGCTTGATTATCCAAAAGAGCCTGATATTGCGTCCGCGTCATACAGAATGGTGGGGGTATTGGGGGTGGTGCAGCAGCGGGCTTTATCGGAACATCATTAGGATTGACCGGGCCATCGGGAAGAAGTAGTGGAGACAGCAGGTGAGCAGTGGTTTGGCGCTAATGGGTTTTACCACAAAGCGTGGGCAGTGGAAGATGTATCTCATTAGGCTCAAGTGGGTATGTCCCTTGGCCTTTTATGAGTGCAATGATGAGGTTGGCGAAAGGGAGGGCCCATGTAGAACCGCCTCAGGTATTGCGCAACTTGCCTTCATTAAGGATACGGTTCATCTGGTTAAAGATCAAAGTAGGAATGTTGACCCAAAATCCAAAGTCAAATCGGTGCAAAGCACGGAGGAAGTCCCCTCACCGCTCTTCCTTGTGCCTAGAGGGATGACCTTCTTTTTAAGAACCACAACAAGGAAGAGGAGGCTGCACAATAAGTTAGCCCAGTGGATGCTAATGCGGTTGTCATTAACCTGCCGCCCCTCATAAAATTCGGTCACCAATGCCGGGACTGTGAGTTCCCGAGTGAACACCGGGAACTACTCTTCATCGATAGTGTCCATGGAACAGTGGAGAACCTCAGCAATAGAAGCTGGTGTGACCACTAACTTCACCCCGTCAACAAGGGACAAAAGAGCTCTCAGGGCCTCATCACTAATGTACATATTCTGATAGAAGACTCGCACAATGCGTGGATACGTCGGTTCAGTGACAGTGCAAATGCTCAGGAAGCCCCGGTCTTCAAGTTGTCGGACACTCCACACAGTGGGTTGATGGCGCGGAAAGAAGTCCACATCAAGGGATGTGTCACATGCAATTGGTTTGTTGGCCTAGGTGTCAGTCGGTACATCCCTAGCGGCAATGTTGGCATTGCGGGGCCGTTTAGGTTCTTGGCGGGATGATGTAGCCATTCCTACACAAAATAATACAACCAGCACAACCAAAAATGTGGAACCATTATATTAGACCGCATCAAACATCGCATGCATACATAAATCATGCAAATCCTCATTGTCATCACACTATTGGATTTCTTTTATTTCAAATATATATATATATATATATTATATACTACAACAATTAACTTACACTAAGGTAGCATGGGACAAATTGACAAACACATATATGAACTACAATGAATAAATAAGTAAGAAAATAAAATAATCTACGTTAGTAGAAGAGAATAAAATAAAAATTTAGAAAATAAAAATAAATAAATAAATAAAAACTAAACCACTAAACAATTACACTAACAATCAAATCACAAAAGAAAAATAAAACAAAATTACTAATTAAACAATTAAAACAAAAATAAAAACATTCTACTAACCAATTAAACTAAACAACTAAAGTAGATAAGAATAGGCTACAATAAGCTAAATTATTATTACTATTATTATTATTGATTATTATTATTTATGTTTTTATTTTTTTTATATTTTATTTACTTATTTATTTTTGTGTGGGTCGCACGTGTGCCGGAAATGGCTGCATGCGTGGTGTGTCTGTTGGTTCCACGCCCAATTTTTTTTTTTCTTTTTTTTTTTTGGAATCCGACACGCCGCACGTGTGATGATGGTGGCCGCACTTGCGGCTGTTGCTCCCAAATTCATTCCTTTGCACTTTTGTTACGTTTTTTTGTTTTGAATGAAGATGAAGAACAATATGATGAATCAAAGATTAAAAACCACTATTAAACTACCAATGCACTAATATTACAAGTGAAATCTAAGGGATTTAAACAAAAAGTGGGTGATTACCTTAAAAAAAAAAATAGGGAGAAAAGAAAGGAAGAAGAGAGGACGTAGATCCGCTGGAAAAATGGCCACAGGAAGGTGGCCAGTTGGAAAATATGATGTGCTGGTGGAAGGTGGTGGTGAGTGAAAGTGAAAGAAAGTAGGAAGAAGAAGTTGGTGATGGTGGGGTTGGACAGAGTTTGTGGACGTGTGGGGTTGAGAGAGAGAGAGAGAGAGAGAGAGAGAGAGAGAGAGAGAGAGAGAGAGAGAAGAAGAAGAAGAAGAAGAAGAAGAAGATGAGAGAGAGAGAGAGAGAGAGAGAGAGTAGTTGGGAAAGTGAGGAGGGTCAACAAGTGGGTCTAGGGTTTTCTCAAGGAAATTTTTGTTTTTTTTTTTCTTTTTGAAGAAATAAAAAAAAAGTAAATAAAAATTTTAAAAAAAATTTTAAAAAAAAATAAAATTTTCAGGTTTTAATTTTTTTTAATTATATATATTTATTATTATTATTATTTTTTAAAGTGAAATAAAATAAGTAACAAATAAATAAATAAAATTAAAGAAACTACAATTTTTTTTCAAAAAAGTAAATAAATAAAATAAAATAAAAATTGCAGGTTTTTAATTTTATTTATTTATTTTTTTTTAATGTTTGGAAACAAGTCGCTCGTGCACTCATTTGGGCTGCATGAGCGCTGATTTTTGGGCCGCTCCAGCAGCGGAATAAGGTCGCTCCTACGGCTCTTGTGCAAAATGCTTTTGGGCCTGGTCCTTCGCTCGTGCAGTGGAACTTTTTTTTTTTTTTTTTTTTTGAATTAGGCCGCTCGTGCGCCCAATGGGGCCTCACAAGGGCTGAATTTCGGGTGCCCCAGCGGCATTTGCATAGAATGCTTTTGGGCTTGGGCCGCTCGTGCGCCTGTGTGGACCACACGTGCAGTCTGCTGTAATTTTTTATTTTTATTTTAAAACCAAGTACAACCCAAAATTTTTTATTTTAAATAAAAAAAACCAATCACAATCCAAATAAAAATTTAAACCATTTCTACCTTCAATGCACATCTAAAATAAAAAATAGGACATCGAAAATATCGAAATGCGCAACAAAGATATAATCTTCCCGTGAAAACCACAGGTACTACTTTTCTCCCTAAAGTGTTTGTAACTTTCTCTATTCTCCAGCAGGGTGATAGACTAGGTTGATTTGGTGTCTAGAATTGAGGCACATAAAGCTAACTCGACCTATGGGGCTACCATATAGAGTTCAAGCCGGTGGTTGTTTTGAAGCAATCTCCACACCTCTGAGTATTTAAACCAAACTCTAGTCTCGAAAATTCCAAGCATTTGCATTCTAGACTTTGCCATTCGAACTCTAGTTTCCACCGTCTAAGTTGGTCTCCTAGGAACTCACTACAAACACAGTTAGGTGGATATACCAGGCCGTTAGGTGCCGTTTGGGCATGGCTAACACCAAAGGAATTACACCTTTAGAGGATTTAAAGTCTGCTAGACGTCACATAAAGCACAACAATAATAAATAAAAATAGAATAAAATGTAAAACAAGGAAAAGAGAACAAGACATCAATAAAATGGAAAAGAAAGAAAAGAGAACAAGACATCAATCTCTCAATCATAGTAAAAAGGGTCCATCAAAGTAATGGACTCAATCATATCCCCATTCACAATCCCCTCTATATATGGCTTCAGTCTTTCGCCATTCACTTTAAAAGTGTGGCCATTCCTTGGATCTTGCCCCTCAACGGTGTCACGAATAAATGCCTTTACAACCACAAAGGGACCATCCCATCTTGACCTAAGCTTACCCAGAAAGAGTCTCAATTTGGAGTTAAAAAGCCATACTTTTTGGCCGGGTTCAAAGGATTTTCTATTAATGTGCTTATCATGGAATTCCTTAGTTTGAGCTTTAAAACATTTTGAACTCTCATATGCATCATTTCGAATTTCCTCCAACTCATCGAGATGCAATTTCCGGTTAAGCCCAGTCACGGCCATATCAAAGTTAAACTTCTTTATGGCCATAACACTCAATGCTCAAGTTCAACCGAAAGGTGGCAAGCTTTGCCAAACATCGCCCTATATAGTGACATCCGAATGGGTGTCTTATAAGCAGTGTGGTAGGCCTATAATGCATCAATCAAGCGTTTTGACCAATCTTTCCTATCTAGCCTCACTGTTTTCTCTATTAGATGCTTCACCTCCCTATTAAAGACTTCCACTTGGCCACTAGTTTGAGGGTGGTATGGAGTGCCCACTTTATGAGTGATAGAGTATTTCTTAACTACCGACTCAAAGAACCGATTACAAAAATGCATACCCTGGTCACTTATTATGGCTCTAAGAAACCCGACACGACTAAAGATGTTTTCATGCAAGAATTTGATTACTACTTTATGATCGTTTGATTGGATAGCTATTGCCTCCACCCACTTAGACACATAATCCACTACCAAGAGAATATACTCAAACCTGAACGATGATGGAAAAGGGCCCATAAAATCAATCCCCCAAACATCAAAGACCTTTACCACAAGAATCGGGGACATTGGCATCATATCACGACGAGATATCGAACCCATTTGCTAACAGCGCAAACGAGTTCTACAAAATTGATGGGCATCTTTAAAAATTGAGGAGCAATAAAACCTGCTTCGTAAAGGCTTGGCGGCCGTTTTATGCCCACTAAAATGACCGCCACATGTAGAAAAATGACAAAATGTAAGAATGCTATGTACTTCACTCTCCAGCACACACCGTCAGGTCACTTGGTTGAAGCAATATTTAAACAACTCCAGATCCTCCCAAAAATAATACCTGACCTGCGAAAAGAATCGGTCTTTGTCTTGCTGAGACCATATTTGAGGAATTTGCCAAATGGCCAAGTAATTCACAATATGTGCAAACCACGGGGGGCTCACTCGTGACACCACAAGAAGTTGTTCATCTGGAAACGAATCATGCAAAGTTAAAGGGTCATTATTATACACAAGAAGGACTTGGGATAGGTGATCCGCCACCACATTCTCAAATCCTTTCTTATCTCGGATCTCTAAGTCAAATTCCTAAAACAACAATATCTATCTAATTAACCTAGGTTTGGTCTCTTTCTTTGATAGTAAATACCGCAAAGTGGCATGATCTGTAAAGACTTTGACCTTGGAGCCTAAGAGATAGGACCAGAATTTATCTAAGGCAAAGACCACAACTAGCAACTTTTTATCGGTAGTAGTGTAATTCAATTGTGCATCTGAGAGAGTGTGACTGGCATAGTATATAGCGTATGGTACCCTATTGACCCTTTGGCACAACATAGCCCCGATAGCATAATTTGAGGCATCACACATGATTTCAAAGGGAAGCGACCAATTCGGTGATTTCATGATTGGCGCAGTAGTAAGGGCCACTCTTAGTGTTTCAAAGGCTTTCAAACATGCCTTATCAAAATAAAAGGTGTGTCCTTAGTAAGTAAACTACACAAAGGACGTGATATTTTACTAAAGTCTTTGATAAACCTATGTGTAGACATCCCATTTTTGACCGCCCGCATGACTAAGGCACTTGGTTCAATACACTCAATGATGAAAGTTGAATTATGAATTCACAGCGATTTGGATTCAGTCAGGCTCCCGAAATAACCTCAAATCTTTAACATTTACCTTGTTTGAACCCATGAGTTTCATTTTTGGACCTTTTCCCACCCTGAGCTGAGTTTGAACCAAAAAAACAGGGGAGGCCATCAAGGCCCGGCTGTGCATCAGTGATGGCCGGCCGTGGCTATGAATGGCTGGCCGGCCCTCGATGGCGATAAACACTGTTCTGGGCGGGAAGTCGCCAGTTGTCCATTTTTGAAGATATTTATCACCTTTTGAGCTCAAATTCTATAAAACCGAAGCTATGGGATTGTTTTGACGGTTGAACAAAAATCTAGAAGTGATATATACACTTTGAGAGCTCTTGTCTCCTCCTTCTTCTATTGCAAGTTATCTTTGAGCTAACCTAGCTTGTTTATACCACCTCTATACACCATACACAACCTTGTCTTACCACCCTAAAGCCTTGGTTGATCTTGGAGAATTATAATTCAATCTTGAGAGTGCATTGAAACCAAGTTTGAAGCATCAACAACAAGCTTACCCGTTGAAAGGTATAGGCTTGTATTCTTCTCTCTTGCCTTCATTTCTATCACTTACTTCATAGTTCTTGCTGTTTTCAGTTGTTTTGAGCTCATTCGAAGTGTTTGGAGTTAGGTTTGAAGAGTTACCAAAAGGGTACAGAGAGCATGCTCTTTCTATACCTTTACTTATAACTCAAACCTTCTCTTTTCCACTCTTTTCCACTCTTTTCCTTTGATATTTACACTGATTTTTAGAGGTTTAGAAAGGCTAAAAATCATGTTTTGAAGCTTCAAAAATGGAGAGGTTAGCCACCCCTCCTTATCCTTGCTTACTAGCCTTAATTCTCTTCTTTATTGTGTAGCCTTTCAAGCTCTTTTCATGCATTTTCTACCTCTGATTTTCATATATTAAGGGCTATTTTAAGGTTGTCCAAGCCTTTTCAATTGGCTCATGCATTGTTTAGTACATTTGTGATCTCATAAGTTGGCATACTTGTCACTGGTAATGCTTTCTTTGTTCATTTCCATGTTTGGAGTCTCAGTTTAATAATCAATCCATTATTCATCTCTTTTATACTTAAGAATGATTTCAACCAGTTGAGGTTGTTCAAATCATGTAAGAAAGGTTCCCATTTAATGGCTTAATCTTTCCAAAGATTCATTGCCAACTGATTGGCCTTTCTCTCATTCTTTAGAAGAACCTCTTGTTTGACATTACTTCTTGTTTAGAGGACTTTAAACATCACCATGGACAAATGGACTAAAGAATGGAAAGGCCTAATAAAATTTGTTTAAAACTTGGATCAACACACTTAAACAAAATGGCTTAAAATTGCTTCAACTTGGTCGGACGTTATGCCAAGTTCCTTGTATCAAGAGTCATCACATGTTAATTCATAGCATTTTGATGATTTTTGAAGCGTTACAACCTCCCTTTTTGAGTTCATACTATGACAAGAGGGAGGGGTGGTCCTATTTTTTGCATTTTTTTATCAACTTTTGTCCAAAATTGAATCCAAGATCATCAAGCAATCATATTGCTCATTGATGGTTTTGGAATCAATTCCAACCAACTCTCGAGGATTTCCCATGATAGAGAAGGAAGGAAGGAAGGATGGACAAACAGAGCTTGAAAATGCTCTATCTGCACTGATTTCACCTTAGAGCACAGAAACAGAGCTTTGCACCAAATTGATGCACGGTCGCCCATCTGTATACTCGGCCAGCCATCAGTGATGCACGGCTAGCCCTTGGTGTGTGGCCAGCACTGCAATTTTGCAAAAACATAGGCAGTGGCTGAAGGTGAAACAGAGATGGCCTGGACAGACAGAGTAGGTTTCAAGTGATAAGCATGTGACCACTATCCATCTTCCATTATGTTCTTATCAAATGTGTTTAATCATTTCATTAGTATTATTGTCATTGGTTGTGTATTAATTGTGTTGTAATATTTAATTAGTCTCATTAGTTATAGCTAATTAGTTGATATTGTAATATTTGATTAGCTTTTCCTAGTTTCTTAATTAATTAGCTTAGATAGTTAGTTAATTATTCATTTCAAGTGTTGTAATAAATTAGTTAATTAGTTTAGCTGTTTATTCAAGTTTTGTAATAATTAGCTTAATTAGCTTAGCTTAGCTTGATTAGCTAGTTTATGCATTCGGACTCTTCTTTGTGAGAACAAAATGTAATAATGTATATGTCTTCCAACCCCACATCTTTCTTCCTTTTATTTAATCGCTTTTGATGGTTAGATTAGGGACATATTTGAATTAGTATACCTTATGTTTGCATCCATTCATTTTGTCTTGCATGCACTGAGGCTCAGCGCATCATTCAAACTGCATTGTCATTTCAATACATTTTTTGAATGCGTGCATAGACCGCATGTCATTTAATTGAATCATATGACATATTAGTAGCCGAGCCTATTAATTGCATTATTGCATTTGTTGCATTAGACATCTTGTATACTTAGGAATCATGCATATTTTTCTAACTCTTTTATTTTATCTTAGCTTGGAGTACTAGGTGAGTTTTTAGTACTTTAGCATACTTGCATGAGTGTGAATGATTGTCGTGTCTAGCATGCTTACCATGAGGCTGCGTGCTTACTTGCTAAACTGCTTGAATGCCTATGGATGAAGGCTTGTTGTTTGAATTGGAACGATTCAATAAATGTACGTTTTTAAGACCACTATGTCTAGTGGCAAATTCGCACACTTTAAGCCCACTTGAGGTGGCAAAATCAAACCCTTTTCACAAAACAAATATGAAATTGAGTTGTTCCAATTCTTGCAATTTTAGTCTATACTTGCTTGTGCGCATCACATAGTAATGCTAGCTTAAATAACCAGAACAAGAGCACGTAATGTTGATAAAAATCGTATCATGATTAGTAGAGGCCGATCTTTGATCGGGCAAGTAGGGGTGCCCAATTCATGACCTTCCCCTCTCGTACCTAAGTTTCCAAGCCAAGGCAACTTTGGTGATAACGGACACGTGGCCTTTGGCACGAGTCATGGGTTTCCTAAATTTCTCCAAAATAAAATATTTAGGTTGCGACACTGTATCTGGCAAAGCAGTCCAATTTTGGCATTTTTTATTCAAAAATCGATTTTGCAAAAGATTTACCGAATTTGGACTCTTTGGTATTTATCAATTTCAGATTGCACTTGTGAGATTAGATTCAGAACCGCGGGAGTCCGAACTATAGGGCTTCTTTCGAACCTTCCGAAAGGAGGCCCGAAAAAGGTGAGCCATAGTTTCTGGCGACTCTGTTGGGGATTTAGAGAACTTGACTCAAACTCATGATATGACATTTTATCTACACTAATGTGTTTCTTTGCATTTGCATTTGCATTGGTGCGCCTAAGTCACTGTGTTTGCCATCTGCTATTCTTGAACGGTTTGCTGGAGGCTTGCTCAAAAAAGTTTGCCAAAAGGCTGACCAATTGTGGGCTTTGCCACTATGGGAACACAACCCGTTGATCTGGACTACCGTTGTACCGTTTGATCCTCCTTTCACTTCTCGGTGTTAGGTGTGAGAGGTATATTAGGTAGTCTTGCTGAGGTACCCTTTTTGACCATTCGGCCTAGTTGCATATCGAAAGCCATAGAGACTGTTCCAAAATAGGACAGGCTACTTACCCAAATACAAGATTGTGTGAAACCGCTTTCTTTGAATAGTAAACCCTAGTTCCTGACAAAACTAGGACAGAGTAACCCTACCCCCTCATAGGGGTGTTTTGACTCTCACTTAACTTGTATGTGCTTTTAGAGTTAAACTCTACAAGAATGTATGTATTAGTTGCAAGTTTGGGTATTAGATTTGGGAGGCAGAGTTCAGTGTTGAATATAGTGATGCAGCTTTTGATTACAACTGTGTCTTGTTCACATCTAAGCTGAGGTGCTGTGTGATTTTTTATTTTCGCTTTCTTTTTACTTTATTTCTTTTTGCAAGGTAGTTAATCACAATTGCTTCGGACTGTCCTGCTACCCCCCAAGCACTCTGGACCCGTGTAAGAAGACTTTACAGATTTGGGAATCTTGTTAGGGGACAACTAGTGTTTGCTTCACTCCCACCAGTTACGAGATGGAGGAGGGTTGGGCATAATTCACCAGTCCAGCAGTCACCTTTTATTTCACCTGCGCTCAGTCAGGCTCAGTCTACTACTTCCATTCTAGTAAGAGATTATTCGCCAATTCTGATGGCTCAACATCCCCTGGTTAGCATGAAGACATGCTTCATCATCTCCAGTAAACCATTGAAACCATGCAGCTAGATACTACCCGCCAAGCTGGAGTTACAGCCCATCAAACGGAAGTGATAAATAGGCTACAACAATAACAACCACCGTAAGCAGCAACTTTTGCTTCCCATGCACCTCTAGTGGATATTCCAGCACCTAGAATCACTGTCAATGTCCAAGAGAATTTGGGCAACCCGGTAGACCCCATCCCACCACAAGCCTCCAAGGCACCAATGTACCAATGTACCAAACTGAGGTGCCATTTGAATTCGAGGTTGACCTCACCGCACTAAAGGTCAACAAGCTAGAAAAGCTTTTCCAATGGGCACAGGGTGTGAACTCAATCCCTGACATCGAAGATGGATACGCCGACTCCACAGTAACTCTATCGAACAAATTCAAGATGCCTCATATAGACCGATTTTATGGCTCCAGGGATCCCATGGTCCATTTGCGGTTATTCTCAGACATCCTATGACCAATAGGCCTTACCAGACTTCAAAAGTTATCACTTTTTGGTCGGATCTTGTTAGAAATAGCGGCAATCTGGTATGCAAAACTCGAGGACTCTGTGAAACAGAGTTGGGAGGAAATGGCTAAGGCCTTCATCGCGTAGTACTCTTGTAATACCCAGATCAAGGTCACAACCCGTGATCTTGAAGCAACCCGTCAGGAGCCAAATGAGGGCTTCTCAGACTTTGTAACTAGGTGGAGGGCCAAGGCTTCGATGATGACTATCAGGCCGTCCGAGAAGAATCAAATCAGAATGGTGGTCCGCAACTTGCAAGGAAAATTATTGCAGAAGATGATAGTCTTGCCATTGTTTACATTTGCTGAGCTCCACGAGATAGGGGTTTAGTTGAAGATGCAATGAAACAAGGGTTGATAACTGATGAAAAGTAGCAGCCTAAGAGGCCTTTCACATGCAGTTCCAATGTAACCACGAGTGGAAGCACAACTGCATGGCCATCTGATGTGAATGTCGTCACCACCACACCTAAAACTACCAACCCATTCGCCAGTACAAATCACAAACCTCAAACAACCAAGCCCGATCTCAAAGGGTTTTTACCCTGCTATATATCCCTTTATCCCAAGCCTTGAGGGCGCTGATCAAAAAGGGGCATCTTAAGCCGTTAGAACAACGCCCACTACGCGATCCTTTCCCGCCTAAACACAACCCGGCCAAATACTGCGCTTTTTACCAGTAGCACGGCCACGACACTAACCAATGCTACAGGCTACATCATGAGATTCAAGATCTCATTAACAACAAGGTGATAGCACTACCTCAAAAGCCAAATGTAACCACCAATCCTCTCCCAGCTCACAACCAAGTTCCTCCCCCTCAGAACCTAAATCTAATAAATACACTAGCTATCCCATATGACCCCAGTGTATACATTACCCCTTTCCATCTACCCAAACTGGCCTTGTTCATCCTTGAAAGCACAGACTTGCGCATGATGAACACTTCCATTCTACAACTTGAACCCGTGGTGGTGACAATGGCAGAATGAGGGCGGTTGGCCTTGGGGGAGAATGTCAATCCATTGCCTGAGAGCTTTACGAATTTATCAGAGGAAGGGTATGACCCGTGCTGTTACATTATGCTAGTTGACCAAGCCAAACCGAAAGTGGTATTGCCAACAGCAGTAGAGGTCAGTGTAGTTCGAGAAGATTGCCCAAGCCAAGGTCTAGATGACCTAGCGGAGCTGGAAGACGACTTAGATAATCTACAGTTCTACAATGAACAAGATCAGGGAGATGTGTAGATTGGCTAGTTTGATCTGAATGGGTCAACAGATAATTCCGGGTGGCTTAGTGATAAACCCGATTAGGAGGAAAAAATTGAACCAAAACCTAAAGAAAAGGAAGCAAGATTAGCTACAATGGATGGAATGGTCGAAGACAAAGGGAAATTACCGAAGAGCACCGGTGTTAAGAATTTAGCTCAGGAATTGAGTGTTGTAATTACTGCTGAAACAGAGCAGGAAGTCGCGTTGAAGCGGTTTGTGTAAGAATGGGACCAGGACAAACAGGAAGTTGGAAAAGCCCAACACCCTGCAGGGGATGAGAGAATAATTAAACCAAAATTGGACAATTGTTTGTCGGTTGTCAGAGGTATATGATGGGAAGATGATGATCTGCATCTTGCCCACATTGATGAGGATTGGGGTGAAGACCTGCCAGACAACACCTGGTACTCTGAAAAAGTTGACCATATGACAAGGAGTGGGCGGTATTTCAAGCCCCCGCACTTGGACCAAGCTGAAGCCTCCAGAAAAGATAAAGAGGTAGAGAAGCAGAGGGAAAAACAGTTAGAAGAAGAAGCAGTGCTAAAACAGTTAAAGAAGCTCCAGGCCGATATTTCAATCTAGGATCTGCTCATGGCTTCTCGCATGCACCGACAGGCTGTGCTATCAGTGATGGAGAAGGCCAAATTGTCCATTAATACAACTTCTGAACAGCTTGTAGGGTTAGTCTTCCCTGGAGGTGCTGCACCCACTCTAACCTTCTCAGACAAAGAACTGCAGCCAGAAGGCTCAACACATAACAAACCTCTGTACATATCAGTGGAGTGCAGGGAAAAATGGGTGCCAATGGTATTGGTTGATACTGGATCAACAATCAACGCCTGCCCATCTCGTACAACTTATGCCATCGGTCTTAAACCAGTAGATTTCGTGCCTACAGTCGAGGTGATTCAGGCGTATGACAGCACTAGCAGGGAGGTTATGGGCACAGTATAGATCAGAGTTCAAGTGGGCCCAGCTCAACAGGATATTGAGTTCCATGTCGTGGATGTGCTAGCCACTTTCAGTCTGCTGTTGGGAAGGCCATGGCTACACCAAGTAAAAGCTGTCTCCTCTACCCTCCACTAAATGTTGAAATACTCCCATAGAAAGGGAGTGGCTATTGTGTTTGGGAATTCAACTATACATTCTCCGCGTGAGGTAACTACACCTGTGCTGGAAATTGTTCATGGTGAGAAGGATGTTTTCCTCTTTGGATTTACCTTAGTTGAGGCCCGAGCAATATAAACCATCTTAGCAGCTGATGAGGGCTTGTATGTCAGCGCCCAATCAATCTACTTCATGAACAAGCTTCAACATGTGCTAGGAATGGGTTTGGGAAGAAGTGGCCAGAAGGGCGTTACCGCACTAGCCAATGTGCCACATAACCCGCATGCCTTTGGTCTTGGCTATACACCCACCAAAGAGGATTGGGTTAGGAAAGGAAAAGAGATGGCTGAAAGAGCCAAAGCTAAGCAGACTAGGAAGTGCAATGAGCTTGTGCACAGACTAATCCGGGGAACTCTGAATGTTCATTTTGTTCAGGAAGGTGAAGATTTCCCATTCTGCGGTTTCCCCGAACCCTGGTTCAACTCTGAGAGGCAGCGGTTCCCGGTTTTGAAATTTTCTTTGACTTGCAGTTGCAAGACACTAATACAGAGGAAATAGTTGAACCGACTGCTGAAGCTGAGAAGAGCACAGAAAGAAGTGTTTCTGACAACGACAAACTCAAAGTAGGGACAACATTGGCATGTCTCCTTTCGGATCCTCGGATTGACTCAGAGAGCTTGGGGGATAACCTGATCGTTTCCATGATCGAGGACTAGCCGGGTGTGAACCCTTCTAGCAGCATTTTGGATGCATCTGATGCACCATCTCTCGTTTGGCAGCTGGAGGAGGGCTACCTCTCTAGTAGTTCTGAGTCAGTTAGTGAATCAGAATCTAATTCCACAGAGTTTGTGGAGTTGGAATCAAATTCTGGTTCTTCTGAGTTCGGGTCCGATATTCCTGGGGTTGATAACCCAGATGGCCAGGTTTTGTCCAGGTTGTCTTTTTCTTTTTCCTTTAAGTCAGTTGTAACCGAGTGTAGACACCCCATTTTTGACCATTCTCAAGACTTGTACATCATCGTTTGAACACCTGATGATTATGCTCGCTTGTGTTCGCTTTGAGTCCCTGAAGGTCTTAGCTGAGCACCTTGTCTTGGAGCCTCTAATCTTGTCTATTTTGTGCTTGGCTGTGGGCCAAGAGCTTGTCGCTTCACTTTTGGAGAAGAGGGTGACTTGTCGGCCATCCCCTTAGCCTGCCGGCCATGACTTGTGCCTGCCGGCCACTAGTGGTGGCCGGTTGGCTATGTTGATGGCCGGTTGGCTACATTGATGGCCGGTCCGCCACTAATGATGGCAGACGGCCATTTTTCTCCTTTTCCAGATATTTATTTGGCAGCTGTTGTTCACTGATGCTCATCTCCATACACGTGTAAGGAGGGATGAATACAAGCCTTTAGCTTGATTTTCTATAAAAAAGGAGGGTCTCTCCCTCATTTTGAGAGGTTACACAATTTGGAGCAAATTTTTCCCTCTCTCTAGAATTCTCTCTCTCTCTCTCTCTCTCTCTCTCTCTCTTCTTATTTTGTGCTTGAAAGTGAGAATTCTCTACACTTTTGCACTAAGACCCTTAACCAAACATCTTCATCTTGGAGCTGAGGTTCTTTGAGGCTTAGTTTGAGCTCTTAAGGCGGGTTTTAGCTCAAAATTGTGGCTGTTTAGTGCTGTGCTTCAAAGGTATAAGGCTTACCTCATTTAAGCTTTGTTTTAGTTGCTTGCTTGGCTATCTTTTTACACTGTTTTGACCTAGTTTTCAACCATATATATATATATATATAAACTCTGTTTTTAAGGTTTCAAAATGGTGGTTTGAGTCTTGTTGAGTTAGAGGGTTGTCTCCTCTTTTTTACTCTTTGGCTTGTGAAGCCTTTTGTGCCATTTCTTACCACCTTTAAATCAAAATTTTTGGGCCTTTAGACCACTGAAATTCAGAGTTATTTCAGTGGTAAAAAGTATGTTTTGAAGTCCAAAAATGGAGGGGTTAGCCTTCCCTCCTTGTGTCTCTCTTGCATGCCTAGTTAGCTTCACATGGTAGCTTGGTTTTGTAGCTTGTGTTAGCTTAGTTCAAGCATGTTTTTGAGGCCCTGTTTTTGCATGTTTCAACTCTGTTTTGGGTTGGTTGGAGCATTTGTTGCTTGCATTTTGTACTTATAGTGCAATTGTGCTTACTAGTCTAGCATGCTTAATGGTTTAGCCTATTTTTGTAGCTTATGTTAGCTTAACTTTAGGTTGTTTTAGCTACTATTTTGGCCTACTTTAGCTCTGTTTTGGGCTGGTTAAGTCCTTTGAGGCTTGTATTGCATGGCTATAGTGTAATGGTCTTCACCAGCTCATTGTTTTGAGGCTTTAAGCATGAAGCGTTTGAGTCGCTTGCATGTTATAGCATCATTTTACATACGATTTTAGTGTATATAGCTCTGTCACACTCTCACTTATTTCACTCTTTCATTGCTTTTGAGAGTTGTGTTTTGAGTCTTGTTTGCGAGCTAACATGTGAGCATGTTTTTTCTAGCCTTTTATGCTTAATCTTAGCATGTTTTAGCCACTACTTTGGCATGTTTTAACTTTGTCCAGAGCTAGTTTGGTCAATTGAGCTTTGTGTTGCATGCTTATAGTGTTGTGATCTTCACTAGTTTAATGCTTTAGGCTCTTAGCATGAATTGCATGTGTTGCTTGCATGATTTAGTGTCTTTTTGCATGTTATTTCAGCACTGAAAAGTTTGCAACCTCCCTCTATTCTTCACTTTTTACTTTGTTTTGAAAGTGGTCTTGATTTGAGTGCGGAATTGAGGCTCTCATACCTAATGATTTTAATCCTCTCTTGAGGGTTTCTACTAACCAACAGCATGAGGCCTCTTTTATTCTCAAGGTACTTGTGGCTTAAGCCCTCTTTCCAATTAGAGGACTCTCACTTTGGACTTAATCGGTTAAAGGGCTAATCGGTAATGTAAAATGTGTAAATAAAATGAACCAAGTAAAACTTGAGCAAGATAAGCACGTTGTGTTGCATTGCATGTGTTTGGATCGGATGTTAATCCAAACACAAGAAAAATGGGACGTTTCATACTCAAAGTGATGAAACATGCCACTTTTCTTGGTCACCGGCACCCTTGATCATGCATGATAGGGTGGTGGTCCTTTGAGTCGTATTTGTGCATTCATTGACTTTATACAAGCTTGGTTTTCTAGCCATCATGCATTGAAAATGCTTGGTTGATGGCTTGAGAGCCAAGAGCTACACTCCTTTGAGCTTGAGAAATGATAAGAAGTGTAGCAGTACACACATTCCTTGAAAATGCTTTGTTTTGCCTCTGTTGCTCTCTATTGCAGCAAAAACAGAAGTCCAGAAAATGGGGGTGGCCGACCGGCCACTGAAACTAGCTGACCGGCCAGTTGAGGTGGCCGGCAGCCACTTTTTGTGGCCGACCGGCCACCAGTGAATTTTTGTGCAATTGTGTTCTTGTATTGGTGCAAAGGCAATCTGGAAGTTTGTGCAGTTTTCCAAGATCAAATGAGTGCAGGTAGAGGCATCCGATGGTGTTAGAGATTGGGCGCCCATGTGGCATGACCCTTTGAACCTTTTGAACCTTATCCATGTAAGTTTGAATTTGAATTCAAAACTTATTTAGATAACCACTCAGGATATCTATGTCTATCATATCAATAGATATGGATAGATGGATAGATAGATATTGGTTGTTATATATTTGATTATATACCTCTGATATGATGGGAAGAATATTGATATCAAATACGTTATGTAGTTTTTACCCATAACCTTTTTGCCCAGACTCTCTCTCTAACTCTCTCCCATATGAGAACGATCCAGCCTCTGCACTGTGACTTGTGTGGGTGATACTCATTTTGTAGTGTCACTCCACTGCTGTGTTGGTTGTTCACATCCTGGAAGCACGTGATTTACCCACGAGATTCTTCGCTTCAGGCTCTGCTAAAAGGTATGATTCTGAAATTTTTCCCGCCGCGTTATAATACTTTGATTTATAGATTGCAAGGCAAGAGCATTTTTGGAAAGAAGCCAACTGAGCATGCATGCTTCCCTCATCCCCCGAGGCCGTTTAAATTGTTTTACTAGTTAGTTAGCATAGCTAATTCAATTTAAGTGTTGTACTTAATTAGCTTAGTGTAGCTAGTTATTCAATTGTGTTGTAATAATTAATTAGCTAGAATAGTTAATTAGTTTCGTTTTGTAATAATTAGCTTAGCTTAGTCCAGCTTAGCTTATTTATTCGGACCCTCCTTCACAAGGGTGTAATGTTGTAATAAGTGTGTGTGAGTGTGTGCATGTCTTCCAACCCCACGTCTTTCTCCCTTTCATTTATCCGCTTTTGATGGTTAGATTAGGGACATATTTCAATGAGCATACCTTATGCTTGCATGTCTGCATCATTCATTTGTCTTGTATGCACCAAGGCTCAGTGCATCATACAAACTGCATTGCAAATTCAATACTTATGTGAATACGTGTTTTAAAGCATGTTGTCAAATTGAATCATATGCCATATTAGTAGCCGAGCCTATTAATCGCATTATTGCATGTGTTGCATTAGTCACTAAACATAGTTACAATCATGCATTCTTTCTAACTAGCTTTGGTTTTGGCTTGGAGTACTCAGTAAGTTTTATGCTTTAGCATGCTTGCATAAGTGCGATTTCCATGTTGCTATGATAGCATGCTTGCCATGAGGCTATTTGCTTAAATGATTAACTGCATGAATGCCAGTGGATGGAGGCTTTGTTGCTTGAATTGGAACAATTCAATGAGTGTGAGTTTTAAGCCCACTTTGCGAAGTGGCAAATCATCATGTTTTAAGCCCACTTGAGGTGGCAAATCCACGTTTTAGCCCATTTGAGGGTGGCAAATTCAAACCATTTTCGAAAGCAAATATGAGTTGAATTGTTCCAAGTCTTGTGATTTAGTCTATACTTGCTTATGTGCGTCACATAGTAAAGTTTGATAATAATCATAGTAAGAACACATGAGGTTTATAAAACGACATATCATGATTAGTAGAGGCCGATCCTTTGATAGGGCGAGCGGGGGTGCTCATTTCAGGACCTTCCCCTCTCGTACCCAAGTTTCCAAGCCGAGGCAACTTTGGTGATAACGGACACGTGGCCTTTGGCACGAGTCAGGGTTTCCTAAATTTCCCAAAAACAAATATTTAGGTGGCGACTTTGTAATCTGGAAAAATAGTCCAGTTTTGGCCTTATTTGATCCAAAATTGATTTTCCAAAATGATTTGCCGGATTGGACTTTTTGGTGTTTATCAGTTTCACATTGCACTTGTGAGAGTAGATTCAAAACCATGACAGGAGTCCGAACTGTAGGACCAATTTGAGCTCTTCGAAAGGAGGCGTGAAAAAGTCGAGTCTACAGTTTCTGGCAACTCTGCTGGGGATTTAGAGAACTTGACTCGAACTCACGATATGTTGTTTTATTCACACTTATGTGTTTCTTTGCATTGCATTTGCATTGGTGCGCCTAAGTCACAGTGTTTGCCATCTGCTATTCCTGAACGGTTTGCCGGAGGCTTGCTTGGAAAAGCGTGCCATAAGGCTGACCAGTTGCGGGCTCTGCCATGATGGGAACACATGCCTTAGATCTGGACTACCGCTGTACCATTTGATCCTCCTTTCACTTCTCAGTGTTAGGTGTGAGAGGTATATTAGGTAGTCTTGCTGAGGTACCCTTTTTCACCAATCTGCCTAGTTGCATATCAGAAGCCATAAAGACTGTTCCAAACTAGGACAGGTCGCTCACCCGAATGTAGGTTTGTTTGAAACCACTTGCCTGCGTAGCGAACCCCTAGTTCCTGACGAAATTAGGAAAGGGTAACCCTACCCCATCATAGGGATGTTTTGGCTTTCACTAAACTGGTATGTGCTTTACAGTGAAACTGTACAGGGATGTGCATATCAGTTGCGAGTTTGGTATCTGATTTTGTGGCACAATTCAGTAAAGAGCACAGTCATTTTGCTGTGATCATATCCGTTCTAGTGAAATTGGGCTGAGATGCTGTTTGTTTTCTCTTTTGCAAGGTAGTCCTGGAACCATAGCTTCAGAAGGCTCCAATATCCCACCGGTACTCTGGACTTGTATCGATAGACTTTGTTAGGTTGGAATTGGTTCAGAAGCAGCCTATGTTTACCTCACCCCCACCGATTACAAGACAAAGAAGGTTCAGGTAGAATTTACCAATACAATTTCTACAGCAGTCACACCTCAGTTCACTCGGGTCTAGTCTGGTCTGGGAATAGTTGTCTGCATTTAGCTCAGCACGACATCAATCACCCATTCCTATGGCTCAGTATCCCCCAGCCAGTGTGGAAGAACAGATACAGCACCTACAACAGACAATCGAGGCACTGCAGCAGGATGTAGTCCGTCAGGCTGAAGTCACGGCTCGTCAGGCCGAAGTGATAACTGGCTACAACAACAACAGCCACAGCCGGCTACGGCTTCTGCATCTCATGCACCTTCCACGAGTAACCCGACACCCAGAGCCACTGCCCATACTGCTAATGTCCAAGAGTCTCAGGGTAATCCGGCAGAGCCAATCCCAGAACAGGCCTCTAAAGCTCCTATCTATCAAGCCGAAGCTCTGTTTGAATTTGAGGTTGACCCAACTGCACTTAAGGTCAATAAATTGGAGAAGTTATTGAAACGAGCACAAGGAGGGAACTCCATCCCGGATTTAGAGGACAGGTATACTAAATCTTTAGTTACCTTACCGAAGCGGTTTAAAAGGCCATATATTGACCGCTTCGACGGCTCTAGAGACTCAATGGTGCACCTCCGCTTGTTTTCTGATATCCTGAGGCCAATGGGTTTGACCCCAGCCTAGAAGTTATCTCTCTTCGGCCGAACCATGTCTGGGATAGCCGTAATATGGTATGCTAAATTGGAGAACTCTGTGAAGCAGAACTGGGAAGAGATGGCTGAGGCCTTTATTGCTCATTACTCCTACAACATATAGATCGAGGCCACAACTCGTGATCTCGAAACCACCGCCAAAAGTTAAAGGAGGCTTTCTCAGAGCTCGTGACGAGATAGAGAGCGAAGGCCTCGATGATGACTATAAGGCCGTTCGACAAAGATCAAATCAGGATGATTGTTTGGAATCTGCATGGCAAGTTGCTGCAGAAGATGATCGTTCTACCTCTGTTTACCTTTCCAAAGTTTCATGAAACGAGGGTTCAAATCGAGGATGCCATCAAACAAGGGATCATTATAGAAGATAATGAACCTTTGAAGAAGAATGTTGTTCGTGGTCCAATGCTACTACTGATAGTAGCACAGCTGCGAAATGTTCAAAAGTACACACTATCACCACTCCCATCAATGGCCAAAAACTAACCACTTCAACTCGGCCCCAAGCCCGAAATTTCGATCCTTTTTACATGAGTCTCTCTCAAGCTTTGAAAATGCTGCGAGAAGAAGGGTACCTAGAGCTCTTAGAACCCCAACCCCTTCCAAATCCTTTTCCACCAAGATATGACCCAGCTAAATACTGTGCCAATCATCAACAACACAGTCATGATACAAACCATTGCGTCCGCTTTCGTCATAAGATTCAGGATCTTATTGATGAAGAGACTATAGCTCCACTAGAAGGACCTCGGGCTAGTATTGACCCATCACCTCCATATCTCAATTTAATCCATACACTCTCATCTACCTACAACCCCAGCATATACATCACCCCGGCCCATCTACCCAAGCCTAAGGTGTTTATTCCAGAAAGCACGGAATGGTGCATGATGGATGCACTCGAGCCCCAATCATCTCAAACCTGTGAACTCACTACTTCTGAGCTAATGAGAATGATTGAAGATCTTCAGAGTACTGTGGCAGATTTAGTCTTTAGGGTTTTGGCTCCATCATCAACCACATCACATGCCAGAAATTTCACGCCAAAAAGCTCCCCAATCTTAGGACAGTCTACATTGGAAGAAGGCCAACCCCTTGGCAAAGTGGAGGCAAGTGGTAAGAACAAGGTAGAGGAAGACATTGGTCCCTATGAACATCTTCAATCGGCTGTTGAGGCTTTGAAAGCTGAAGGACTTAACAAACATCAAGTGCTTGCAGTTGTTGCAAAGACCGTGGATGACACTTTTGCCACTCAGGATGAGAGCATTCTAAATCAAGGGGCAAGCCAGAAGAAGGGTTGTCGTACCAGAAATGCCCCTTTCAGCTTCAATCCTACACTCGGAGGAGATCATCAAATCCAGTCAACACCTGCTAACCCTTTTGCTAGTACATCCAACACTCCACAAACCTCGAAGTACCAACCCCGAGGCTAGAGGGTCTTCACCCCGCTTTTTATGACCTTGTCCAAAGCTCTCCAAATCCTTATAGGACAAGGCCATCTCAAACCCCTTGAGCCTCGGCCTCTCCCGGATCCCCTTCAGGCCAAGCATGTTGTTGCTAAGTATTGTGCCTTCCATCAACAAACCAGTCATGGCACTTACAGTTGCTTTCATCTTCGCCATGAAATACAAGATTTGATAGATAACGAGTTCATCGTCACACCAAGTCCTGCAAAGTCTATTGGTACTGGATCGGTGAACTTGGGGAATAATGTGACTATGTAATCAAGAGATGAACCACCTGTTGATGGCGCTCATTTTTACTCCTGATATGGTGGATGGCACGCACTATTTTGAGCAATGTGCAAATGTTGGTTATTTTACTTTTTGACTTGGGTATTGAGTCAGTTTTGTTGTGTTGTATTGAGTTTGTCTTGTTGTATCGAGCCAGTCCTGTTGTGTTGGAGTCGGGTGATTTCGGGGGTGTTACCTCAGACATCACTATCTTTTTGTGTTTGTCTTTTACACTTTTTCTTTTGAGTCTATTTATGCCATGAAGCCAGTTGTGCCAGCAAATCTGAATGAAATGGCAGTGCTTTCAACCTACTTTTCTGTGCCTTGAAATCATTGCATTGACCTAAGTTTTTCAAAACTTTTCTAACAGTGTGATGAAAACAAAGAGGAAGAAATTCCTCGGGATTTGCATAAATTTGATCAATTAAGAGGAAGAGAGGTGTGCTAAGCCTTTAATGAATGAGATCATATTTGCTAATGTGAGTACTGAGAAAGATCCTAGCTTGATTCAAATTGGTTCTACATTGTCTTTAGCACGAGCAACTAGTCGCTTTCTTAAACGATTTCAAAAAAATATTTTTTTGTGGTCCTGCGAAGACATGCGTGGAAATTGATCTTGAGATTGTGCAACATAGGATCACTCTCGCCCTCAAGACTCAACCCCTTTTGCTTTCAAACCTTGAACCTTGACTCAAAATGTTCAACGATCAACCCAAACATGAGGCTTACATGGCCGGATCAGAAGCAATCCTTGAAATAGGGGCAAAAAGGTCAGATCAAGAAGGTCAGATGTCATCAAAGGAAGCTTGTAAAGCTAGATCAGAAGTAGCCCTTCAACTAGGGGCAAAAATGTCAGATGTGCTCGAAGATCCAAAGGATGGGTCATTCCGCAAACCAATGAGGACTGGCAAGAAAGCCAAATTCCAAAATCTGAAAGAAGAAAATTTATTGTTGAAGGACAATCGAGTTCTTATCCACTAGGGGCAAATTCAGACCCGATTGGATGAGCTCCTACATCATCAACAACCAGCAGCCATTCTCTTGGATTCAGATGGCTTAGAGATCCTATGGCCAATCAACATGGACAAAGTTAAACTTTTTTTATCCTTGAGAGGCTCGCTGGGCCGAAAACCCGGAAGGGCGACCTAGGTAAAAGTTTGAGCAGAGAAAAAGAAGAAAAAGAACAAAAATGAAAAAAATGAAAAAAAAGAAGAAAAAGAAAAGAAGAAAGGAAGAAAGGAAAAGAAAAAGAAGAAAAGAAATGAAAAGAAAAAGAAGAAAATATTTGAAAAGAAAAGAAAAACATAGATCGCAAGGTTGAAAACCCGGAAAGGCGGCCTTGGCAAAAGTTAGAGCGCAAAAGGTGAGTGTCAACACCCGAGTGAACCTCAACCTGGAATTATGGACGGCCTGATTCCCATCTTTGGGATACGTAGGCAACTTCATCTCGAAGTTTGGCCCCAACTATTTTCAGCCTGCTTGGCTCATCCATGTTGATTGGCTTATCCTTGTTCAACTCGGCTATCTTATTCATATGCAAATTGGCTCATCTTCGTTCAAACTCGGTTGTCCTATTCTATTAGAAATATTCAGCTGCAAGATGATTCAAAGTTCAAATCTGAGGTTGTGCATCTCGAGAGTAGATTTCGTGTTGGTCGAGCAGTGGCCATTTGCAAAAATAGTTTTTGAGAATTTTTAATGAGGTTGACTAATTCCCTCAAAAATTATTCCATTTTTCCAAAACTAGACCATTTCTTGGACCCAAAAAAGGAAATTTTTCAGTGCTCATAACTTGACTTGCATGATTTCAAATCACAAAATTGAACAAGCATGTTAATCTAACTCTCATATTGGTCAAATTTTGTTTTAGTAGAAAGCCAAAAACAAAAAATGGTCAAAATGATGAACTAGGGGCACAGTTGAGTCAGGTTTTCTATCTTTTTCCTGTTGTCAACATACTTGCCAGAAAAAGGCAATATACTAGTCAGAAAGGGCATCATATTTGCCATAAAGGGCACAGCTGAAGTTAGCAGCAGGGGGCCAAGTGTAGACACCCCATTTTTGACCACCCTTAAGACTTGGGCACTACTGATGGTTTACTTGGTGATGAAAGTTGTACAGCGCAAGGGTTGATTTCTTCGGCAAGGAGAGAGTCAAATCCCAACTTCATAAACCTTTTGGACTAAAATGATCTTGATCAAACGATTTTAGACCTTGAAACCCCCTCTTTCAAAATAGCTTTTGAAAATGTTTCTACGATGTTTCGAGGCTCGCGTTTTGTTAAATGCTGTGCTTTTCGGTAAATCGAGCAAGGACAAATTGGAAATGAATGAAGGAGAGATGAACTATTTGAAAAATCTTTCAAAACACCTTGCTTAGGGGTTTGGATTTGATGAAAAGAGGAGAGGAGAGAAGAAAAAAAAGTTGGAGGAGCAGCTGGGCATGAATCTGGGTAGGATCAAAATTGAGCAGTCTTCACCCAAACATGCATAACTTTTTACACAGTTGGCATTTTGAGATGAGGTTGCCACCATTGGAAATAAGACTTTCAGAGCTACAATTTAGGCTCAATAATGACCTGAAAAGGAGTCTAGATGAAGGAGTTATGTCTAGTTGAAGTCGGGCCCAAAAAGTAGATTTTTTTGTCCAACCAGAGGTGGAGAATGTGGGCCATAAATGGGATTTTTGGGCCATGTTCTGGCCATGAATGGCCGGACCACTGCCATCCAATGGTGTCCCCATGCCGACCAACATTTGTCAAGTTCCGGCCATCAATGGTCATGTGCCAGCCATTGATGGCAGAAAGCAGTTTTTGGCAGATATTTTGCTCCAACTTGTTACAGTTGTCTCTCTTGAGATATTTTAGACCTAAAGCTTGTATTTTGCTATATATTGAAGCCTTATATCTTATATTCAAGGGTTAGAACATTTTAGGAAGAGTTTTGGGATCTCTCTCTACACCTCTCTCTCTACATTTCTCTCTCTCTTGAACCTTTGTGCATAAGAGCTTGCAAGTGTAGATACACTATCCCTTGGCCAATACATCCTTGATCAAAGTTGTTGATCCTTGGGCTGAGGTTGCTAGAAGGTTTTCTTGGAGCTCTTTAAGGTCATTTTGCTTGGTTTTGTGGCCTAAAGTTGTGTTGTGTTGTGCTTCAAGAGGTATATGTAGACACCCCATTTTTGACCGTCCTCAAGACTTGGACATCACCGTTTGAACACTCGGTGATTATCCATGTTTGTGTTCGTTTGGAGTTCCCGGAGTTCTCGGCTATGCGCCCTGCCTCAGGATCTCCGAACTCGACCGTTTTGTGTCTGGTTTTGCACCAAACACTTGTGTTTTGCCTTGGAGGGGCAAGGAATGGCTTGTGAGGCATCCCCACACACCACCGGCAGTGGATTGAGGCCACCGGCTGGTTTTTGTTGCCACCGGCAATGTATTTTGCCAGTCGGCACTCTTTATTGCCGGTCGGCACTCCATTTTGTCAAAATGACAATTTTGAGCGGCCGACCACTGTTCATCTACTTTTTGTAGATATTTCTTGCCAACTGTGATAACTGGCACCCACCCCATTCCCCTCCATACACATGTATGGAGGGATTTCCCTCTTGGATGGCTTGTTTTGTAAGCTTTACAAGAGGGAATTGCCTATATAGGAGAGGGTTTTCTCTTGGCATTGGGGTTGGACACTTGTTAGACATTTTAGGTAGCTTTGGAAAAGCTTGAGTTCTAGGGTTAGGGTTAGATATATTTTCTATCTCTATAAGTATGTGTTTTGTGCCATTTTTGCTCACACACACACACTAACACACCATCTCTTGGATTTGAGACCCTTAGAGGCTTGTTTGAGTGTTTTGGAGGAGGATTCAAGCCAAGAAGGGCTGTTGGACCACCATTGTTGAAGAAAAGCTTCAAGGGTAAGAAACTAGTCCTTTATTCCCCATTTTTGCATCCTATTACTACCTATCTTAGAGCTATTTTTGTGTTTAGTGTATAACATAAAAAAGTTCTGTTTTTAGGCCCTCTTGATTGTTTGTTAAGAGTGTTTTGTGGTTTGGGTGTGTTTGACCACCCTTAGGCCTTGAAAGGCCCCATTTTTGTGCTATTTTGTGCAAGTTTCGAGACTTTGGTGTTTGGGCCTCTTCACCACTGAAATCTTGAGGGATTTCAGTGGTGGAGATGGTGCCTTGAAGTCTCCAAAAGGGGAGGGCCAACCCCTCTCCTTGTTGTCCTTGAAAGGGACCATTTTTGGCCTCTTGAGGGAGCCTATGTGAGAGTGTGTGTTGATCATGTCTAGGCTGCATTTCATGCTTATTATGCCATAATATAATCATGTTGTGTGTTGGTCTTGGTACACCATGCATGCTTAGCATACCTACCAGGTAATGCCTTGTAATTGCCTTAATATGCCTTAGGTTGTTAGCCTTTGTTCGAGCATGTTTTAGGCTTAGCCTTGTGAATGTTTTGTGCTTATTTTGCCATGCTTTAGGTCTGTCCATAGTTGTTTGGATCGATTTTGGCATGCTTAGTATAGCTCCTTTGCATTTGTGGCTTGTCGGGCTTGTGTGCCTCAAGTATGTGAATGTGTAGCATGTGTTGATTGCATCATTTTGGTGGTTTGGAACCATCCAACATGTAATTTCAGTCTCTTTGGCATGCTCATATGCTTGCCTTAGTTGCCTCTTTGTTGCTTTGAGAGCATGTGTTGTATGCCCTATGTTTTGACCATTGTGCATGCCTTTGAATTTGAGCCACTTAGATGCCATCTAAGTAGTCCTTTGGCCTTGTTTTAACATGCTAAAAATCTGTTTTTAGTTGTTTAATGCATGCCATGTTTGTTGTGTTAAATGTGCTTCAAAGCTTCATTACCTTGCTTCAAGTATTTGGGCCATTTGCATGCTAATGTTAGCTTCATGTGAGTTGGTTGGGCACCACATCCTAGCATGATTTTCAGAGTTAATGTTGCATGCTAATTGCCCATGATAGCCTCTTTTAAATGTGTTTTAAAGTCGCTAGTTTAATGCTTAAAGCTTGGACCATCATACGTGCACATGTTCGTGTGTGTTTAGCCTCCATTTTTGAGCACTTTGGCCACTGATTTTAGGCCTAATTGGAGTTGCCTAAGTCATGTTTAAGTCCACCACTTTGCTTGGTTTGCATGCTTGCCTTGTATGTGCGTTTGCATACTAGCATTCTTGTTTGCATCCCATGTTGCATACTAGTTGACATGCTTAGGATTGCACACATAGACATGCATGCCTTGTCCCTTGATTTGGTGATGGGAATTGGGCCCCTTTATTTGTTTGGTTTGCATTTCATTTGAAATTGAAGTGCACACTTGATTCTTTGGGCCATCATGCATGCAAATGCGTGATTGGTGGCCCGAGAATCGAGGCAAATCCTCCCTTGAGTCATTAACATGATAAGGAGTGTGATTGGTGCATACATCGCTTGAATAGCATTGCCATGCAAGTTTTGCCCTCTGCTGCTGTGAGTTGCAGGTTCTGCAGGTATTTTCTGCCGACCGGCAACATTTTCTGTCGGCCGGCAGTAAATCAACAGCCGATGGATGAATTTTGTGCCGGTGACCACAATTCAGTGCCGGTAGTCATTCTATTCAGCCGGTGGTATTCCCCCAGTATCCTGAGAGGCATTCCTAAGACTTTGGCAGTCTTCAGAGGAGAAAAGCAGGGAAAACAGAGGCAGACTATGCATGGCAGTGCGATTCCGAGCAAATCCCGAGCATGTGCTGCATCTGACCCGCTTCCCGAGGGGTTTACTGTTTTAATTAGATTAATTAATTTGTTAATTTAATTGATCTGTAATATTTAATTAGCTTGCGTAGTTAATTAATTTGTATATTCTTTTGTTCCCTCCGAGCGAGGGCAAATCTGTAATAAGTGTGGGTGAGTGGTGTGCATGTCTTCCAACCCCCATTTCTTTCTTCTCTTTTATTTACCCGTTTACGATGGTAGATTAGGGCACGTTCATTTTAGCATACCTTATGCAATGCATGCGTGCATCCATACATTTGTCTTACATGCACCGGGCTCGGTACATCATACAAACCGCATTGTATCTTCAAATCTAACTTGAATACGTGCACCCAATGATTGCATTTCACATGCCATTTTAGGGTTAGCCGAGCCTATCCTAAACTGCATCTCTGTATGTGATGCATTAGTCACTCTAACATGAACTAGGACATGCATGCTTGCTAACTAGTTTATTGTTTTGGCACGGAGTACGATGTAAGTATTTACGCTTTAGCATATCACATGCGTGTGAATGTTAACATGACAGCATGATTACCATGTGGCTAAGTGCTTATATGAGATAAACTGTTTGAATGCCTGTGGGTGGAGGTTGGATTGCTTGAGTTGGAAAAACTCGTTGAAGTCCGTGTTTTAGCCTACTTGCGAGTAGTAAATTCCAAAGCACTTTTCAAAACAAACGGATATGCAATGCTTGTTTCCAAATTAGGCAATCTAGTCTATACTTGTTTGCTGTGCGCATAACATAGTAATTCTAGGCTAATAACCGGAACAAGAGCACATAACGTTTTCAAAATCAGATATCATGGTTAGTAGAGACCGGTCTTCGGACCGGGCGAAAGGGGGTGCTCATAGCTGACCTTCCCCGATCGTACCCAAGCTCCCGAGCCAAGACAACTTTGGTAATGACGGACACGTGGCCTTCGGCACCGAGTCAGGGTTTCCTAAATTTCCCATTTTAAAAATATTTAGGTGGCGACTCTGTATCTGGCAAAGCAGTCCATGTTTGGCACTTCTTTTCAAAATCTGTTTTTTCTCAAAACGATTTGCCAGAGTTGGACTCTTTGGTTCAGATTAAGAACCGCGACAAACAAAAAAAGGGGAGTCCGAACTGTAGCATTGAGGTCCCTCGTGGGCGCTGTTATAGTTTCTGGCGACTCTGCTGGGGATTTTAGAGAGCTTGACTCGAACTCGTGATATCCTGTTTTGACCACACTTATGTGTTTTTCTTTGCATTGCATGTGCATTGGTGCGCCTAGAACACTGTGTTGGCCATCTGCTATTCCTGAGCGGTTTGCTGGAGGCTTGTCTTGTCAAGGCATGACCATAAGGCTGACCGGTTGCGGGCTCTGCCAGTATGGGAACACAAACCCCGGTTTTACCGGGGCACCCTTTTTGACCATTCGACCTAGTGCATATTCAGATCCATAGTGACCATTCCAAACTAGGACAGGTTACTTACCCGATATAGGTTGTTTGAAACCGCAGTGTGCATAGTAAAACCCTAGCTCCTGACAAAATAGGACAGGGAAACCTTACCCCAACATAGGGGTGTATTGGCTCTCTTTTACCTGCTATGTGCTTTTAGAGTGTATCTCTACAGGGAACACACATGTCAGTTTGCAACATTGGGTATCTGGCCCGAGGGCACCAGTATCAGTGTTGTTGAGAATAAGTTGTGTCTGCGGGTATCAGTTCAGTTTCGAACAGTGATTCGGGGGAACAGTGATCAGTAGTAGAGTGCAGTTGATCAGCTACACCCGTGTTTGATCTGTTTGGGGCTGAAATACTGCTTGTTTTCTGTTTCAGTTCAGAGATTCAGAGAGTTAATCCAGAACAGCTAGTGTCTTCTCCTTGCTGAGGCAAGACTGAGCATGACGCAGAATTCAGAAGAGATCGCGGTCATGACGGTCGCGTTGGATCAGGGAATCACCCTACACAGTGAGACTACTGTTGATATGCCGCATCCGCCCAGGTCGCTCGCTGCGCACCCAGTTTGGACCCCCCAGCTATATCAGGCTCGCGAGCCCACCACATTCGAGCTAATGGGGATGATAGGTGATCTCCAAAGATCCGTGGCGGATCTCGCCTATGGAATGTCTGCTTCGCCACCAGCCGCACCATATGCTGGAGGCTTTGTATCCCAGGAGCCCCCGCTATTGGGACGGATCGTAATTGAACTCAGCCAACCGGAGATGACCTCCAACTATGGCAACGACGCATCAAACCAAATTCTAAATCAGGCTGAGGCCAGAGACAAAGGCAAGATGAAGGCAGATGCCGACCCTATCGAACAACTGCTGTGGGCAGTAGAGGCTTTGAAAGCCGGGGGGATGAACAAGCAACAGATATCTGCAGTTGTGTCAAAAGCTGTGGAAGACGCTTTCCCCACTTCACCTGAGGGCAGTTCCAGCCAATCAGAGAACCGAGATAGGCCCTGTCATGCCAAAACAGTTCTTCCCGCTCCCAACCTTGCATCCGGAAAGGATCAGAAATCCAAGGCCGCACCCGCCGATCCGTTCGCTAGTGCATCCAGCAAGAGTGCTCAGCCTCCAAAGTACCTGCCCCGGGGGCGCAGGGTCTTCCATGCCCTCTACATGCCATTGTCCAAGGCACTTCAGATCCTTGCCGAGAGGGGACACCTTAAACCCCTGGAGCCTCGGCCCCTCCCGAAGAATCTCCCTGCCATGCATGACGCCACTGTGTACTGTGCGTACCATCAGCAGACAGGCCATGCTACTGATAATTGCTTCCGCCTCCATCATGAGGTGCAAGATTTGATTGACAACGAGGTTATCCTCCAACCCACCTCAGCCAAGTCCGTTACTACCCAGCTATTGGATTTTGAGGATGCGGATACTGTGAGTATGTGATCAGGGTGGGACCACTTGTGAGCGGCGCCCAGTGTTTTGATTTGGCGTCTGGCACGCATTTTTGAGCATCTGCGAATGCTGGTTTTGTAAATTCTAACTTGGGGGTCGAGTCAGTCTTTTGTTTTGTTTTGAGTCTGTCTCTCTGTATTGAGTCAGTCTTTTTGCTTACAGGGTCTGTCTTGTCGTAATGAATCAGTCCCTCTTGTATAAAATACCGGGTGATTCCAAGGTTGTTGCCTCGAATGCCGTTTTGTAATTATCCTTTTGTTTTTCCTTTTGAGTCTGTCTCGGTTGAGGAGCCAGTCACAATCAGGGAATCTGAATGAAACAGCCGCGGCTATCACATTTCCGTACTTGTTGTTGTTTCAGCTAGCTGTGCCAGAGGATGTGAATGGGACGACAGTACATTTCGCGTACTCTCTTGTGCCTTAAGCATCGTTGTAATGACCTAAGCTCTTCATAAAAACCTTTTCGAACAACTGTGGTGATAAAAACGAAGAGGAAGCAATTCCTCGGGTTTTGCGAAAACTTCGATCATTTTTGAGAGAAAGAGGAGCATGCTAAGATTTTAATGAATGAAATCATGCTTGTCGGCGTGAGTACTGAGAAGGATCCTGGTTTGATCTAGACTGGTTCCACACTATCTTCAGCGCGAGCGATGTGTCGCTTTCTTAAAAACTTTTAAAAACAAAATGTTTCGCGCGATCCTGTGAAGACTTGTGTGGAATCGCTCTTGAGATTGTGCAGCCTAGGATCGCTCTCAGCCTCAAGTTTCAACCCGTTCGTTTTGAACCTTGAACTCATTCGGAACGTTCAACGGTCAATTATCAGAAGAGGCCTGTGTGGCCAGATTTGAAGCAGCCCTCGAACAACAGGCACCGAAGTCAGATCAAGGAGATCAGACCCCACCCGGCAAGGCTCGTGAAGCAACCGTGACGGGCTTTTCTGCAAATCAACGCAACAGTCATTCTCCTGGACACGGAGAGGCTTCAATCTCAAAACCATTTGGCGTGGGCTTGGTACACTTTTTACCCTTTGAGAGGCTCGCTGGGCCAAAAACCCGGAAGGGCGACCCAGGCAAAAGTTAGAGCAAAGAAAAATAAATAAGAAAAAATAAATACAAAAAAGAAGCAAAAAAAAGAAAGGAAAAAGAGACAAAAAGAAAAGAAAAGAAAAACAACAAAAAAGGAAAAGAGCAAAAAATAGTAAAAAAAAAGAAGAAGAAAAGAAAAGAAAAAGAAAAAGAAAAACATAGCTCGCAAGGTCGAAAACCCACATCGGGCGCCTTGGCAAAAGTTAGAGCCTAAACAATGAAGGTTAAAATACCCGAGTGTACCTTAACCGGAACTACGTAAGGCTTGATTCCCATGTATGGGATACGTAGGCAACTTCATCTTGAAGTCCAGCCCCCAACGCTTCCATAGCGTCTCAGTCCATGTCTTGGTTTTGATCACCTTTGCCTCCTCCGAATCCGATGTCTTGATTGTAGCAACCTGGAACCACGTGATTAACTTCCTCTTGAAGTCCAACCACCAACACCTCCCAGGTGACTGTGTCCATATATTGATTCAAACCGTCTTCGTTTCCTCCGCGTCCGAGGGTCCGATCGTCATCAACAAGGACTGGCTTACAGCATGCCACGGCATCACCCAAACAAGGGACAACTTTCCGTTGCCATGCATTGCCATAAGTTGCCCTGAGATGCCGTCCAAACCAGGGGCAACTTTCCGTTGCCTTATCCTCCCCTTTAAGCCAGGGGTAATTTTCCATCGTTCCCGATCCGAGGTCGCACATCTCGAGGGTAAGTTCCCTGCTCGTCGAGCATCGATTGTTTGCAAAAATAGTTTTTGAAAATTTTTACTGAAGTTGACTATTTTCTCGAAAACTATTTCATTTTTCAAAATTGGACCATGTTTGGACCCAAAAAAGGAGAATCTTCAGTGCTCACAGCCTGACTTGCATGATTTTCAAATCAAAAATCGAACAAGTATGTTAATCCAACTCTCATTTTGATCAAAACTGTTTTAGAAAACAAAAAATGGTCAAAGTGACGAACTAGGGGCACGATCGAGTCAGGTCTTCTGTCTTTCCCCCGCCAACATACTTGCTAGAAAGGCATTCTATCCACTGGGAGAAATAGCTGCGAGCTAACAGTGCTGGGTGTGAACCTGCGACTTCCTATTCACCCATTAACCACCCTGGGGAGGGATAAAAAAATGAGAGAATAAAGAATAGAGAGGAGTAAGTTGAGGGAAAAGTGAGAAAAGGGTTTTTGAGAGAAAAACTGAGCCTGAGGGCCGAGTGATGTGAGTATCACAAATCAGAAAGGGTGGGACATAATACCCGAAGGAATTGGCTCCTCGAGATTTGAGGTCTTTTTGTAAACATGTCCGTGAGTCGTGTCTTTTGATTTGTCGGTCTCGATTTTGGCTTTGAGTCTTTTCCGAGTGTGTCTCGTTGTGTTCAGGTCATGTGCCTTTTGTTTCTTTGTTTGAATCCCTCCGCTGTGTTCTGTGGCAGGCTCGATACCCCGGTTGAAAACCCTTCTTTATTTCAAAAAAATCGTTTGTGCTCAGAATGCTGTGCCATTCTCTACATTCGCGCGAAGTAAGAGAAGGAAAGGGAAAATTTGGGACATCCGAGTGTGTTTCAACTGCAACCATGTCAGCTTTTGTGGTCCGTCTTGTCAGATTGGGGCTATTTGTTCAGGGTTTGCTGTGTGCGAGATGAACCGAGTGCTGTGTTATGGGCTACATGCAGATCAATCCCCAATAGAGTATGGGCTGTGTATTCAGTTTGAATAGGTGATTTGTATGAGTTGTTTGCTGTCAGTTGGTTGGTTATCCGATTATCACAGTGCAATTGCTCAATTTTCAGACAACAGATCAATATCATTTACATTTGAGGTGTAACATGATGCAATACAGTGCAGGGTATGAAATGTGCAAATATAAACACTTTTTCAGACGAAAAGTTTGTTCATTTCATATAATCTTTTCAAGTACATAAGTTTTGGAAACAAAATCTGCCTGCGGCAGTACAAAGTAGCCTAACTACTAACCAAAAGGGGAAAATGCAAAAAGAAAAGAAAAACAGTAAAAATCTGTAGCAAATGTCAAAAATGGCTCAGGGGCCGTCAATCTGTCCTGGTCCTCTTCCTGGACGAAGGTCCAGGAGCGTCATCAACAGGGGCACCACTAGGGGCATCGCCGTCTGAGCTCGAGTCCGAGCCATCACTGGTCCCCTCCGCCTCTGTCTCTGCCTCGGACTCGTCATCTGGAATTGGAGCCCGCGAGCTGCTCCCGACATGAGTGCGCCTCCCTCTGGTGCGGGGATATGCCCTGCCATCCCGAGTAGAAATGGGGGGTCCAGCCGGAGCACCGCTCACTGGAGGAATCTGGAAGGGAGGCTGAAAAAGCATGAAAGGTGAATGCATCAGTATACTGTGAACAGTTTATCAAGTGCAGAATATAGTGTATGAGTACAGTGTATGTATGCCATGAGCAGTTTATCAGTGCAGAATACAGCGTATGAGTACAGTGTATGTATGCCGTGAGCAGTGAATCAGTACAGGATGCAGTGTATAAGTACAGTGTATCAGATGCCGTGAGCAGTTTATCAGATGTTGTGTTGTGCATCAGATTATGTAAAGCAGTTTGTGTATGGTCTAAGGCTGTGGTCAGAAAGAACATACCAGAATGCTGTAAAGGGCTAGGAGGTCGAATGTCCGCTGTAGCATCCCCATCATGGAGGCATTCATCTCCAATGACTGCCGGGTATACTCAGAAGACGCCTGCAAAAGTATTAGATGCATCAGTATTCTGTGGAATATTAAATAAACTGAAATGAAATAACTGTACAAGAATGCAGTAATACATACCGGAGGCAAGTCGGGGATACCGACAAACTCGTGATCAGCCGGCGGAGGAGCGAAGGGGATCTGGTAGGTCGCCACACCCTGCCCTCTGAAAGTCAATGAAGCGGGCAGAGCAGGCCAACCGGTCCCTCGCCCCCGCTGAACTCTGCCCCTGCCACGGACTCGAGCCCTCCTCGACGCTCCCCCTCCAGCCCCTGCTCCCGCTCCAGCCGCTGGCGCCGCTGGTCTCTCCCTCTCCGCTCGGCGGCTGCCGCTCAGAGGTCGCATGATGAAGGTCCGGACGTACTCCAAGGAATCGCCCTCGCCTCTGAAGTGGTCTGCCTCCCAACCAAGGGTGTAGTCTGCCATCTGCTCGGCGGTGAATCTCTCGGTATCCCGCATGTGCTCAGGAGGGTGCACTGGGACTATCTGTTCAGGTAAGCCTAGGGTCTGGCGCAAGAAACGCTCACCCAGGTACCAAGCCCGACAGACCGGGCCCTCGAGCAGAATCCGGTAACGCGAGGTCTCATCGGCACCGGCAAACTGATCCTGCATCATGGCTGGCAAAGGAGCCCAAGGCTGCCAGGTGATCTGAAATTGAAACACAGTCTGTTATCTACTGTTATTGAAACATGCAGTGGAAAGACGAAGTTTAAATGAACTACAAGTAAAACATACCTCTGAGGGGGTGATGGTATCGAAGTAGCGCCGGAAGAAGCTGAATGTCTCTCGCGGCCTCCGGGTGCATCTCCCGTCAAAGTGACGCGAAAAAGGGACGACCAGAGGAGTCTCTGCGTCGGGTACAGGAGCAAGCCTGGGAAAGTAGGCGTAAACCCACAACTGCAAGATAAATACCAGTGCATTTATCAGATAAAGCAGAGTATAGAATAAAAGCAGAAATAGCAGAGCCATGTTTTGTGCAGTGTATTGTGCAGAGTGTACAGTGTGAGCAGTGTACAGTCAGTGTAAAGCAGAGTATGTGTGTGCCGTGTGTACAGTATACAGCAAGTGTAAAGCAGACTACAGTGTGTGCAGTGTACAGAGTACAGAAAATATAGAACAGAAATGTAAAGCAGAGAAGAAATGTACCTCCCAAGCACGCCAGTAACCCCCGAGCAACTGTCCGCTACCGCGGGAGGCTGAGCTCATGTATCCATAAAGGGTGGCCAGAGCGGCGCCACCCCAGTCGAAATGTAAAATGTCGCTGACATCCACCAGTGCACTGTGAAGGCAGAGAGGCACTGTGTTCGCCCGGTCGGCGAAGATGGTCGTCCCAAACAGGAACATAAGAAAGCCGCGTGTGTATCTCTCCACGGCCTCTGGGGTCATCGGGGCTACATCAACAAGGAGGGGCTGGACCCTGAACTGCACCTCGAACCAGGAGTATTGGACAAAGCCCAGACGCGCAAGAGGCGGTGCCGCGCAGAGCAAGTAGACCTGAGCCGCGGTCCACTCGTCCATATCAATGTCAAAGGGGATCGGATCACCCCCTACCCCGATGCCTGTGAGCATCGAGAAATCGTAAGGGGTCATCGTCATGTCCCCGGTCGCCGAGAAGTGAAATGAATCAGTGGTGTCCCACCATCTCTCCACCAGGGCGGCAAGGAGAGGTCTGCATGTCGTAAGCCTGGAGAGCCCCCTGCAGAATGCGCCGAAGCCGGCCTGGTCCACGATGTGGCGAACTGCATTGGGAAGCTCGGTGTACCACTCACGAGCGACGGTATTCCCATACCCGTGGATGGTATGGGAATCTCCCTGTTTTCAAACAAATAGTTGCGAAGCAATATAAAACGTACAGTTTTGAAGAAATAGTCAAAATCAGTGCAAATTTGGCATGCGTACATATTTATCAGATTCAAACAGATACCGAGTGCCGGTGTGTATACAGTGAACTACAACGTATGATGTGTCAGCGTGTTTGAGTGGTTCAGTGCAAATTTGGCACACGTGCAAGTTTATCAGATTCAAACAGATACCGGGCGTTGGTGTGTTTACAGTGAACTACAACATATGATGTGTCAGTGTATTTGAGTGGCTCGGTGCAAATGTGGCATGCGTGCATATTTTCAGATTCAAACAAGTATCGGGTGTCGGTGTTTGCAGTGAAATGCGGTGTGTGCCGTGGTTTGAGTGGTTCAAGGCTAGTGTAGTGTGTGCACGTGTGAGTCTTAAACAGATAATCAGTTGCAAACGCGTTTGTAATCAATTACAATATACTATGTATCAGTGTGTCGGAACTAAGCAGTTAAAGAATGCAACCAGCTATGACAATTGCTAGTTAAACATTCTACATTGCAGAAAGTAAAGCAGAGAAAGAAGGTTACCTCGGAAGCGCCAGAGGATAGGTGGGAGGCAGGCACGCGTAGCAAGAGCTCAAGATCCAACGCCATGTCGAAGCTCCTGAACTGGCGTAGTCCGTCGGGTGGCAGAACATGAATCGCCGGCCGGTAGGTCGCCGGGTCGAACGGGCGCTCGCTCAAAGGAAGAAGCTTAACCTCGGGATCCATCTCGTGATCTGAGGGAGTCCCACCGCGCAGAATGTCATCGGCCATGTCAAGAGGGATGAGAAAATGGTCAAGGAATGAAAATCGAGTCGGAATACGAAGAGTCAACCGAAAAGTCAACTCCCGGGAGGGTGGAAAATGGCCGGAAAGGTCGGGATGTGAAAAGGCACGGAAATGAAGAGCGAATCGAGGGGAACAAGTCCCAAAAAGGTGGAAATGGCAAAGGATGTGCCGAAATGAAATTTCAATCGGTCAAAAATGCTGGAAACGCGATAAACTTCGCGAATCAAACGATAGAACGGGTGTAAAACACGAGGAAACGGAGGGATCAAAGAAGGAAAAGAACTCTAGAGAGAGAGAGTGTGATTTTCGGCTAGAGGGAAAGTGAAAGAATAGGGTTTGAAACCCTATTTTAAAACACCCGAGGTGAAAAGTCGAATCTGCCCCGACTCAGCAACTTTTTGTCGGTCGGCAACATTTTGTGCCGGCCGGCAGAATATTGTGCCGATGGAATTCTTTTTTATCCGGTGGATAGCCGGTGGCCTCCTAGCCCGGCCGGTGGTGTTCCCACAGCCTTGTTTAGGCAATATGAGTTGTTTTGAGTCTTCATAGCTCGAGAAAGTGCAAGAAAGTGTATCTCCGACGCTCAACCGGCCTCCGTTTTGACCTTGGACCACGTCTTCTGGGCATAGCACTCAAATTCATGCAATGATTGTATCCTTTTGTATCCTTTTGTCTTTTACAAGATTCAAAAGTTGCCCCATGTGCGTTGCACGCTTTCATCGCACTTTTTCGGTGCATTACATTGCGCCGTCATGCGCCTCACAGTTGCATTGTTATGGACGTACTACACGCGTTGTAACACGCGCCCCTTGCATTGTCATGCACATCCCTCATGCATTGTCATGCATTTTATTACAAGCGTTGTTATGCATTGTCATGCACCTCAATACATACGTCGCCTCGCACATCATTCGTGTTGCCGTTGCCTTGCACATCATTTGTGTTGTCGTGCATCTCCTTATCTTGCACTAGCATGCATCTCAAAAAAAAAACATGCGTTGTCACGCACTCGAGTTCGCTTGCATTGTTTTACATTTCGTGTGGCATGCGTGTCACACTGGCTTCATTTTACATCTCTGTGAGGCATGCGTGTCACACTTGCATCATTTTACATCTCCGTGAGGCACGCGTACCTCACTTGCATCATTTTGCATCCTTTGAGGCACGCGTACCTCATTGGCTTCATTTTTGCATCTCCATAAGGCATGCGTGTCTTACTTACATCTCACTTACATTTTACATTCAGTGTGGCATGTGTGTCACACTTGCATCGTTTATCATTCCCATTGGCACGTGTGCCTCCCCATTTTCATTGGCACGTGTGCCCCATTTTCATCGGCACGTGTGCCTCCTCACTTGCATCGGCATGTGTGCCCCATTTGCTCAGCACGTGTGCCTCATTTTCATTGGCACGTATGCCTCCTCCTTCTTGTTGGCACGTGTGCCTCCCCATTCACATCGGCACGTGTGCCTCCCCATTCACATCGGCACGTGTGCCCCATTCTCATTGGCACGTGTGCCCCATTTGCTCGGCACGTGTGCCTCATTTTCATTGGCACGTGTGCCCCCTCATTCTCGTTGGCACGTGTGCCTCCCCATTCGCATTGGCACGTGTGCCCCATTTTCATTGGCACGTGTGCCCATTTTCATCGACACGTGTGCCTCCTCACTTGCATCGGCACGTGTGCCCCATTTGCTCGGCACGTGTGCCTCATTTTCATTGGCACGTGTGCCTTCTCATTCTCGTTGGCACGTGTGCCTCCCCATTCGCATCGGCACGTGTGCCTCCCCATTCGCATCGGCACGTGTGCCCCATTCTCATTGGCACGTGTGCCCCATTTTCATCGGCACGTGTGCCTCCTCACTTGCATCGGCACGTGTGCCCCATTTGCTTGGCACGTGTGCCCCATTTTCATCGGCACGTGTGCCTCCTCACTTGCATCGGCACGTGTGCCCCATTTGCTCGGCACGTGTGCCTCATTTTCATTGGCACGTGTGCCTTCTCATTCTCGTTGGCACGTGTGCCTCCCCATTCGCATTGGCACGTGTGCCCCATTTTCATCGGCACGTGTGCCTCCTCACTTGCATCGGCACGTGTGCCCCATTTGCTCGGCACATGTGCCTCATTTTCATTGGCACGTGTGCCTCCTCATTCTCATTGGCATGTGTGCCTCCCCATTCGCATCGGCACGTGTGCCCCATTCTCATTGGCACGTGTGCCCCATTTTCATCGGCACGTGTGCCTCCTCACTTGCATCGGCACGTGTGCCCCATTTGCTCGGCACGTGTGCCCCATTTTCATAGGCACGTGTGCCTCCTCATTCCCATAGGCACGTGTGCCTCCTCATTTCCATAGGCACGTGTGCCTCATTCCCATTGGCATGTGTGCCCCATCTTCATCGGCACGTGTGCCTCATTCCCATAGGCACGTGTGCCTCATTCCCATCGGCACGTGTGCCTCCTCATTTGCATCGGCACGTGTGCCTCCTCATTTGCATAGGCACGTGTGCCTCCTCATTCCCATACGCACGTGTGCCTCCTCATTTGCATCGGCACGTGTGCCTCCTCATTTCCATCGGCACGTGTGCCTCCTCATTCCCATAGGCACGTGTGCCTCCTCATTTGCATCGGCACGTGTGCCTCCTCATTCTCATTGGCATGCGTGCCCCATCCTCATTGGCACGTGTGCCTCATTCCCATAGGCACGTGTGCCTCCTCATTTCCATTGGCGTACGTGTCGTCATTTGCATTAGCATGCGTACCCCATTTGCATTGTCTTACATTCCTTTTTATACACATTGCGTGCATGCAAGCATTGTTTTACTTATATGTGTTCAAGTTCCTTTTTATACACATTGCGTGCACGTGTGCATTGCTTTACTGATATGTGTTCAGGTTCCTTTTTATACACATTGCGTGCACGTGTGCATTGCTTTACTGATATGTGTTCAAGTTCCTTTTTATACACATTGCGTGCACGTGTGCATTGCTTTACTGATATGTGTTCAAGTTCCTTTATATACACATTGCGTGCATTGCTTTACTTATATGTGTTCAAGTTCCTTTTTATACACATTGCATGCACGTGTGCATTGCTTTACTTATATGTGTTCAAGTTCCTTTTTATACACATTGCGTGCACGTGTGCATTGCTTTACTTATATGTGTTCAAGTTCCTTTATATACACATTGCGTGCATGCGTGCATTGCTTTACTCACATGTGTTCAAGTTCTCTTTCCATACACATTGCGTGCATTCGTGCATTGCTTTACTCACATGTGTTCAATCCTACCATTTCTCTATACACATTGCATGCATTCTCACGCACTTTCGATTGCATTGTCATGCACGTTACTAACGACATTGTACCTGTTAAGTTTGTTTTCTTTTCAGGCACGATATTGTATGTACGGTTCATTTGAGGCCGGTGCAACCGGACGAGCCGCACAGGTATTGTATCCTCCGAGTGAGACGTTTTGAGAATTGCATAATTCTCTTACATCCTTTCTGCATTATAGTGTAGTCTGGTACTTGCTAGCTTAGAAACGTCGCATGCGTGCTCCGTTACAGCTTTCTTTGCATGATCATAGGTTATGCTCGGCTTCTTGTATTTTCAGTTGCATTTTGCCCCTGCCTTCGGGCGCATACCTTGTTTGTCTTGCATGTTTGTCCAAGTCTTCGGCCTTGTCAAAAATGGGTCGTCTCTGGGCTTTGACATTCACTCCCGTCATTGTTATGACTTTCGAGTTCTGTCAAAGACGGGCAACTGTAGACACCCCATTTTTGACCGTCCTCAAGACTTGGACGTCACCGTTTGAACACTCGGTGATTATCCATGTTTGTGCTCGTTTGGAGTTCCCGGAGTTCTCGGCTACACGCCCTGCCTCAGGATCTCCGAACTCGACCGTTTTGTTTCTGGTTTTGCACCAAACACTTGTGTTTTGCCTTGGAGGGGCAGGGAATGGCTTGTGAGGCATCCCCACACAACACCAGTGGTGGATAGAGGCCACCGGCTGGTTTTTGTTGCCACCGGCAATGTATTTTGCCGGTCGACACTCCATTTTGTCAAAATGACAATTTTGAGCGGCCGACCACTGTTCATCTACTTTTTGTAGATATTTCTTGCCAACTGTGATAGCTGGCACCCACCCCATTCCCCTCCATACACGTGTATGGAGGGATTTCCCTCTTGGATGGCTTGTTTTGTAAGCTTTACAAGAGGGAATTGCCTATATAGGAGAGGGTTTTCTCTTGGCATTGGGGTTAGACACTTGTTAGGCATTTTAGGCAGCTTTGGAAAAGCTTGAGTTCTAGGGTTAGGGTTAGATATATTTTCTATCTCTATAAGTGTGTGTTTTGTGCCATTTTTGCTCACACACACACACACACTAACACACCATCTCTTGGATTTGAGACCCTTGGAGGCTTGTTTGAGTGTTTTGGAGGAGGATTCAAGCCAAGAAGGGCTGTTGGACCACCATTGTTGAAGAAAAGCTTCAAGGGTAAGAAACTAGTCCTTTATTCCCCATTTTTGCATCCTATTTCTACCTATCTTAGAGCTGTTTTTGTGTTTAGTGTATAACATAAAAAAGTTTTGTTTTTAGGCCCTCTTGATTGTTTGTTAAGAGTGTTTTGTGGTTTGGGTGTGTTTGACCACCCTTAGGCCTTGAAAGGCCCCATTTTTGTGCTATTTTGTGCAAGTTTCGAGACTTTGGTGTTTGGGCCTCTTCACCACTGAAATCTTGAGGGATTTCAGCGGTGGAGATGGTGCCTTGAAGTCTCCAAAAAGGGAGGGCCACCCCCTCTCCTTGTTGTCCTTAAAAGGGACCATTTTTGGCCTCTTGAGGGAGCCTATGTTAGAGTGTGTGTTGATCATGTCTAGGCTGCATTTCATGCTTATTATGCCATAATATAATCATGTTGTGTGTTGGTCTTGGTACACCATGCATGCTTAGCATACCTACCATGTAATGCCTTGTAATTGCCTTAATATGCCTTAGGTTGTTAGCCTTTGTTCGAGCATGTTTTAGGCTTAGCCTTGTGAATGTTTTGTGCTTATTTTGCCATGCTTTAGGTCTGTCCATAGTTCTTTGGATCGATTTTGGCATGCTTAGTATAGCTCCTTTGCATTTGTGGCTTGTCGGGCTTGTATGCCTCAAGTATGTGAATGTGTAGCATGTGTTGATTGCATCATTTTGGTAGTTTGGAACCATCCAACATGTAATTTCAGTCCCTTTGGCATGCTCATATGCTTGCCTTAGTTGCCTCTTTGTTGCTTTGAGAGCATGTGTTGTATGCCCTATGTTTTGACCATTGTGCATACCTTTGAATTTGAGCCACTTAAATGCCATCTAAGTAGTCCTTTGGCCTTGTTTTAACATGCTAAAAATCTGTTTTTAGTTGTTTAATGCATGCCATGTTTGTTGTGCTAAATGTGCTTCAAAGCTTCATTACCTTGCTTCAAGTATTTGGGCCATTTGCATGCTAATGTTAGCTTCATGTGAGTTGGTTTGGCACCACATCCTAGCATGATTTTCAGAGTTAATGTTGCATGCTAATTGTCCATCATAGCCTCTTTTAAATGTGTTTTAAAGTCGCTAGTTTAATGCTCAAAGCTTGGACCATCATATGTGCACATGTGCGTGTGTGTTTAGCCTCCATTTTTGAGCACTTTGGCCACTGATTTTAGGCCTAATTGGAGTTGCCTAAGTCATGTTTAAGTCCACCCCTTTGCTTGGTTTGCATGCTTGCCTTGTATGTGCGTTTGCATACTAGCATTCTTGTTTGCATCCCATGTTGCATACTAGTTGACATGCTTAGGATTGCACACATAGACATGCATGCCTTGTCCCTTGATTTGGTGATGGGAATTGGGCCCCTTTATTTGTTTGGTTTGCATTTCATTTGAAATTGAAGTGCACACTTGATTCTTTGGGCCATCATGCATGCAAATGCGTGATTGGTGGCCCGAGAATCGAGGCAAATCCTCCCTTGAGTCATTAACATGATCAGGAGTGTGATTGGTGCATACATAGCTTGAATAGCATTGCCATGCAAGTTTTGCCCTCTGCTGCTGTGAGTTGCAGGTTCTGCAGGTATTTTCTGCCGACCGGCAACATTTTCTGCCGGCCGGCAGTAAATCAACAGCCGATGGATGAATTTTGTGCCGGTGACCATAATTCAGTGCCGGTGGTCATTCTATTCAGCCGGTGGTATTCCCCCAGTATCCTGAGAGGCATTCCTAAGACTTTGGCAGTCTTCAGAGGAGAAAAGCAGGGAAAACAGAGGCAGACTATGCATGGCAGTGCGATTCCGAGCAAATCCCGAGCATGCGCTGCATCTGACCCGCTTCCCGAGGGGTTTACTGTTTTAATTAGATTAATTAATTTGTTAATTTAATTGATTTGTAATATTTAATTAGCTTGTGTAGTTAATTCATTTGTATAATCTTTTGTTCCCTCCGATCGAGGGCAAATCTGTAATAAGTGTGGGTGAGTGGTGTGCATGTCTTCCAACCCCCATTTCTTTCTTCCCTTTTATTTACCCGCTTACGATGGTAGATTAGGGCACGTTCATTTTAGCATACCTTATGCAATGCATGCGTGCATCCATACATTTGTCTTACATGCACCGGGCTCGGTACATCATACAAACCGCATTGTATCTTCAAATCTAACTTGAATACGTGCACCCAATGATTGCATTTCACATGCCATTTTAGGGTTAGCCGAGCCTATCCTAAACTGCATCTCTGTATGTGATGCATTAGTCACTCTAACATGAACTAGGACATGCATGCTTGCTAACTAGTTTATTGTTTTGGCACGGAGTACGATGTAAGTATTTACGCTTTAGCATATCACATGCGTGTGAATGTTAACATGACAGCATGATTACCATGTGGCTAAGTGCTTATATGAGATAAACTGTTTGAATGCCTGTCGGTGGAGGTTGGATTGCTTGAGTTGGAAAAACTCGTTGAAGTCCGTGTTTTAGCCTACTTGCGAGTAGCAAATTCCAAAGCACTTTTCAAAACAAACGGATATGCAATGCTTGTTTCCAAATTAGGCAATCTAGTCTATACTTGTTTGCTGTGCGCATAACATAGTAATTCTAGGCTAATAACCGGAACAAGAGCACATAACGTTTTCAAAATCAGATATCATGGTTAGTAGAGGCCGGTCTTCGGACCGGGCGAAAGGGGGTGCTCATAGCTGACCTTCCCCGATCGTACCCAAGCTCTCGAGCCAAGACAACTTTGGTAATGACGGACACGTGGCCTTCGGCACCGAGTCAGGGTTTCCTAAATTTCCCATTTAAAAAATATTTAGGTGGCGACTCTGTATCTGGCAAAGCAGTCCATGTTTGGCACTTCTTTTCAAAATCTGTTTTTTCTCAAAACGATTTGCCAGAGTTGGACTCTTTGGTTCAGATTAAGAACCGCGACAAACAAAAAAAGGGGAGTCCGAACTGTAGCATCGAGGTCCCTCGCGGGCGCTGTTACAGTATAGCTCTCTCCCTTTAAGCTTGTTTTAAATACTTTGTTGCCATCTTTTTCCACCATTTCAAGGCTGGTTTTCAACTGTAAAAAACTCTTATTTTGAGGTTCTAAAATGGTGGTTTAAGCCTTGTTTGGTTAGGGGGTGTTTCCTTCCTTTTGCTCCTTGGCTTGTAAAGCCTTTTGAGCTATCTTCCAAGCTTTTCAAACAATCTCTTTTTGGACTTAAAACCACTGAATTCTAGAGGAATTTCAATGGTAAAAAACTTGTTTTGAGGTCCCAAATAGGAGGGGGTGGCCTCCCCTCCTTGTCTCTCGATGCTATGCCTAGTTAGCCTTACAAAGTAACATGTTTTTGTGACTTGTCTTAGCTTAGTTTGACCATGTTTTTGGCTATATTTTAACATGTTTAAACTCTGTTTTGGCTGGTTTCACCACTCATTATTTGCATCTTGCACTTGTAGTGTAAACTTGCCCACTAGCCTAATGTACTTGATGGTTTAGCCTATTAATCTAGCATGTATATGCTCCGCTTCAGCATGTTTTTGGCTCTGATTTAGCATGCTTTAGGACTATTTTGAGTGGTCTTGGCCTTTCGAGGCTTGCTTTGTATAGCTGTAGTAGAGTTGGCCTTTACTAGTTTTGTGATTTAAGGCTTCCAATATGCTTTGTTTGGATTGTTTGCATGCCATAGCATCATTTAGCATGTGATTTCAGAGTATATGTCACTACGACACTCTCACATTTTCCACTCCTTCAATGTGTTCGAGAGTTGTGTCTTATGCCTAGTTTGTGAGCTACCAAATGAGCATGTACTTCTTGTTTTTTGTGCCTAGATTTCAGCATGTTTAGACCATTATTTCGACATGATTAAGCTCTGTCCAGAGCTGGTTTGGTCATTTGAGCATTGTAATGCATGCCTCTAGTGTAATGCTTGTCACTAGTCACCATGCCTTTGGCCCTTAACATGTTGTACATGCGTTGCTTGCATAATTTAGTGTCTTTGTCATGCCATATCAGCACTAAATATATGCCATTGCACTTCATGCTTCACTCTTTCATTTGCTTTGAAAGTAGCCTTAAGCCCCTTGTTGGCTTGAACATGGAATTGAGGCTCTCATGCCTAATGGTCTTAGCCTTCTCTTAAGGGTTTCTACCAACCAAAAGCATGAGGCTTCTTTCATGCTCAAGGTGCTTGTGGCTGAGGCCATATTTCCTATTAGAGGACTTTCACATTTGGACAAATCAATTGAGGATGGTTTGGTAACTTAAAATGTGTAAACAAGAATTGAGCTAAGTAAAACATGCCAAGATAAGCATTGTTGTTTGCATTGCATTGTGTTCAATCAAACGTCATATTGAACACAAGGTGAATTGGTCCATTTCATACTCAAAGTGATGAAAATAGGCCAATTTCCTTTGTCTCCATTGCCTTTGATCACCCTTGATAAGATAGTGGTCTTAGTGTCTTGTTTGTTGTGCATTCATTGAATTTGTGCAAGTTGGATCCTTGGCCATCATGCATTGAGATGCTTGATTGATGGTTTTGGATCCAATGGTGCCTCTCCCTTGATGTTTTGAGATGATAAAGAGTGGCATAGTACATACATACCCTTGGGAGACCCTCCCTTTTTCTCTGTTTTGTGCTCTGTTGCAGTTTGGTGTCACAGCACATCAGTGGCCGGCAGTGCTTCACAGATGGCCGGCAACCACCATTCATGGCCGGCAGGTCACTAGTGCACTCCTTAGCATTGTTTTGGTAAGGTTCAGCAGAAGTTCTTGGGGACACCCTACAAACAAAGCCTCAAGAAAGCAAACCGGAAGGCGTTTCGAGGCGGCAACCGAGAGCATGCATCCTCCATTGTCCAAGGCAGAGCTGAGGCAGCCTAGTTTACATATCTTACATGCTTAGTTAAATGTCATGATTAGTTAATTTGTTAATTAATTAAAGTGTTGTAATAATTAGTAATTAGTTTGCTAGTTATTCGATTGATTTGTAATAATTAGTCTAATTAGTTTAATTAGATTAGTTAGTTACTTAGCTTAGCTTAGTGTAGCTTGGCTAGTTATTCATTTTCTAACCCTCCGTCAAGAGGGCACAATGTTGTAATAAGGGTGCGTGTGTGTGCATGTCTTCCAACCCCACTTCTTTCTCCCTTTTACTTACCGCTTTCGATGGTTAGTTTTAGGGCATTTTTTTTTAATTAGCATATCTTATGCTTTGCATGTTTGCATCATTCATTTGTCTTGCATGCACCGGGCTCGGCGCATCATTCAAACTGCATTGTATTTCAATACACTTTCTTGAATACGTGTTCCAAAGCATGTTATCAAGTGTTGCATTCATATGCCATCTTAGATAGCTGAGCCTATTTAGTTGCATTTTTGCATGTGTTACATTAGGCATTTTAACATAGTTAGGATCATACATATTTCTAACTAGCTTTTGTTTTGGCTTGGAGTACACTGTAAGTGTTTATACTTTAGCATATTTGCATGAGTGTGAGTGTTGTCATGACAGCATGCTTGCCGTGAGGCTATTTGTTTAAATGCTAAATTGCATGAATGCCTGTGGATGAAGGCTTTATTACTCGAATTGGAACAATTCATCAAAATGTAGTTTTAAGCCCACTTGAGGGTGGCAAATCATGTTGTTTTAAGCCCACCTTGTTTGATGGCAAATCAGCGTTTTAGCCTACTTGCGAGTAGCATCTTCAAACCATTTTCAAAAAACAAACATGAGATGTTTTGTTCCAAATCGAGCGATTTAGTCTATACTGGTGTGTTGTGCGCATCACATAGTAAGTTAGCTAAATAATCAAAGAAGAACACATGAGGTTTTTTAAAACAACATATCATGCTTAGTAGAGGCCGATCCTTTGATTGGACGAGCGGAGGTGCTCATTTCAGGACCTTCCCCTCTCGTACCCAAGTTCCCAAGCCAAGGCAACTTTGGTGATGACGGACACGTGGCCTTAGGCACGAGTCAAGGTTTCTTAAATTTTTCAAAATAAAATATTTAGGTGGCGACTCTGAAATCTGGCAAAGCAGTCCATGTTTGGCGTTTTTGATTCAAAATTGATTTTTCAAAACCAATTGTCGGATTTGGACTCTTTAGTGATTTATCAGTCTTACATTGCACTTTGTGACATTAGATTCAGAACCGTGATAGGAGTCCAAACTGTAGTAGTTAGAACCCACTTTGCGCCCTCTCCGAAAGGGGGGCCCGCGGAGAGAGTTTGGGCGGTCTACAGTTTCTGGCGACTCTGCTGCGGATTTAGAGAACTTGACTCGAACTCATGATATGTTGTTTTGTCTACACTTATGTGTTTCTTTGCATTGCATTTGCATTGGTGCGCTTAAGTCATAGTGCTTGCCATCTGCTATTCCTGAACGGTTTGCCAAAGGCTTGCTTGGAAAAGCGTGTCATAAGGCTGACCGGTTATGGGCTCTGCCACGATGGGAACACAAACCTCGGTTATGCTGAGGCACCCTATTTGACCAATCGACCTAGTTGCATATCGGAAGCTGTAGAGACCATTCCAAACTAGGACAGGTTGCTCACCCGAATGCAGGTTGTTTGAAACCGCATGCGTGTGTAGTGAAACCCTAGCTCCTGACAAATTAGGATAGGGAAACCCTACCCCACCATAGGGGTGTTTTGGCCCTTACTTGCTTGATATGTACTGTTAGGGTGTGTCCTTACAGGGAATGCATGTATCAGTTACAAGTCTAGGTATCAGCCTGAGGGTATCAGATTTGAAGCAGAATTTTGGGCAGAATTCAGTAGAGAGTGCAGTTATTCAGCTCTGCTCATATTTGTTCTGGTGAAATCAGGCTGAGATGCTGTCTGTTTTCTTCTTTTGCGAGGTAATCTTGGAACCATAGCTTCAGAAGGCTCCAATATCCCCCGAGTACACCGGACTTGTGTTGATAGACTTTGTCAGGTCAGGGATTCAGCTCAAGGGCAACCAGTGTTTCCTTCGCTAGAGGCAAGGCAAAAAAAGGCCAGTTAGGCATACATCACCAGTTCAACAGTCTCCAGTTCAGCGGTCACTATCTATATCACCTGTGCGCAGTTGGGCTTAGTTTCCTGTTTCCACCTCAGAAAGAGAAAACTCATCAGATCCGATAGATCAGCCCCCTTTAGTCAGTATGAGTATGGAAGACATGATGCGTCAGCTCCAATAGACTATGGAGGCTATGCAGCGGGATGCTGCCCTCCAAGCGGAGGTTACCACTAGCCAGACCGAGGTCGTGGCCCAGTAGGCCAAACTCATTGCCAGGCTTCAATAGCAGCAGCAACAAACGCAACGGGGAACAGCTTCTGCGTCCCACCCACCTCCCATAGAAATTCCTGCACCAAAGGCTCCTGCCCCTACCGCCAATGCCCAGGAGAATACAGATGTCCCAGTGGATCCCACTCCACCTCAGACTTCCAAAGCACAAGCCCACCCAATTGAGGCCCCTTTCGAGTTCGAAGTGGGTCCAACTGCATTAAAAGTGAGCAAGCTTAAAAAGCTATTCAAGAGGGCTCAAGGCGTTAACTCCATTCCAGACATAGAGGATGGTTACACAGATTCAGCAGTGACATTGCCGGACTAGTTCAAGATGCCACATAAAGACCATTTTGATGGTTCTGGAGATCCTATGGTACATCTACGGTTGTTCTTAGATATTTTACGGCCAATGGGCCTCTCCATATTACAAAAGCTATCTCTCTTCGGTCGGACCCTATTGGGTGTAGCGGCCATCTAGTATGCTAAGTCGGAGGATTCGATAAAAAGGAGTTAGGAAGAGATGGCTGAGGCAAATATTCGTATAACACGCAAATCGAGGTCACAACTCATGATCTCGAGGCAACTAGCCAGGAGCCGAAGGAGGGCTTCCCTGACTTCGTAAGTCATTGGAGAGCCAAGGCGTCTATGATGTCCACCAACCTGGCTGAGAAAGACCAGATAAGGATGGTCGTGCGGAATCTGCAACCGAAGTTGATGCAGATGATGATTGTCTTACCCCTCTCCACCTTTGCTGACCTCCATGAGATTGGGGTATGGATAGAAGATACTATGAAATAAGGTCTGATTGACCATGAAAGGGAGTCACCCAAGAAGGGTTATACACATAGTTCGAATGCGACCACTAGTGGTGATGCAGTTGCAAGATCTTTTGAAGTTGGAATGGTCACCACCACTCCGAAAACAACCACTCCCTTTGTTGGTACATCCAATCCAAACCCCCAAACTTCAAACTATCTACCCCGAGGCAAGAGGGTTTTTACTCCACTTTATATGCCTTGGTCTAAAGCTCTAGGGGTCCTACTCAGGAAAGGACATCTGAAACCATTAGAACAACGGCCTCTACCCGATCCTCTCTTTCCAAAGCATGACCCGGCAACATACTGTGCCTTCCATCAGCAGCACGGTCATGATACCGACTCTTGCTTCAAACTATGTCATGAGATTCAAAATCTCATTGACAACAAGGTAATAACACCTCCAAAAAAACCAAATGTCAATCAAAACCCTCCACCTAGGCAGGTAAACTTCATCCAAACAACGGCTAACCCGTTTGACCCCAGTATATATATCACCCCAGCCCATTTACCCAAGCCTGAGGTGTTCATTCCAGTAAGCATGGACTTATGCATGATGGGTGCACCTAAACCCCAATCATCTCAAACCCGTGAACCTACTACTTCTGAGCTGGAGAGCGTGATTGAAGATTTGCAAAGAACTATGGCAAATTTAGCCTTTCGAATTTTGACTCCGTCATCAACCACCTCACATGCCAGAAATTTCACACCAAAAGGCTCCCTAATCTTGGGACAGGCTACATTGGAAGAAGGTCAATCCTTTGGCAAAGTGGAGGCAAGTGGTAAGAACAAGGTAGGGGCAGGCATTGGTCCTGACAAACATCTTCAGTGGGCTATTGAGGTTTCGAAGGCTGAAGAACTGAATAAAAAACAAGTGCTCGCAGTTGTGGCAAAAAATGTGGATGAGACTTTTGCTACTCGGGATGAGGGCATTCTGAATCAAAGGGCAAGCCGGAAAAAGGGCTGTCGTACCAGAAACACCTCTTTCAGTTCCAATCCTACACTTGGAAGAGATTGGCAAACCCAGTTAACACCCGCCGACCCTTTCACTGGTACATCCAACACAACCAGCTCATAACCTGCCAATACCCACCTCGGGGCCAGAGGGTGTTCACTCCACTGTACATGTCTTTGTCAGTGGCAGTGAAGGTCCTAATTAGAAAAGGGCATCTGAAGCCCCTGGAGCCGCGGCCATTATCGAATAAACTTCCTCACTCCCATGATCCGGCCAAGTACTGTGCCTTCCATCAACAAACCGGCCATGACACTGACGTGTGTTTTCATCTTCACCACGAAATACAAGATCTGATTGATAACAAGGTTATTGTCGCGCCAGGCTCTGCAAAGTCTATTGGCACTGGATCAGTGAACTTGGGGGATAATGTGATTATATGATCGGGGATGAACCACTTGCCAATGGCACTCGATTTACTCCAGATGTGATGAATGGCATGCACTATTTTGAGCAATCTGCAAATACTAGTTTTTGTACTTTCTGACTTGGGTATTGGGTCAGTTCTGTTATGTTGTTTTGAGTCAGTCTTTTTGTACTGAGTTAGTCGGGTCTTTCTTGTTGTATCGAGTCAGTATTGTTGCGTTAGAGTCGAGTGATTTCGGGGGTGTTACCTCGAACATCACTTGCTTGTTTTGTGTTCGTCTTTTACACCCTTTCTTTTGAGTCTGTTTCTGCCATGGAGCAAGTTGTGCCAGAAGATCTGAATAAAACGGCAGTGCATTTTTACCTACCTTTTTTGTGCCTTGAAATCATTGCATTGACCTAAGTTTTTCAAAACTTTTTGAACACTGTGATGAAAACAAAGAGGGAGGAATTCCTCGGGATTTGCAAAAATTTGATCGATTGAGAGAAAGAGAGGCATGCTAAGCCCTTAATGAAGAAGATCATGTTTGTTAATGTGAGTACTGAGAAGGATCCTAGCTTGATCTAGATTGGTTCCACATTGTCTTCAGTGCGAGCGACTAGTCGCTTTCTTAAAAGATTTCAAAAAAATGTTTTGCGTGGTCCTGCGAGGACCTGTGTGGAACTACTCTTGAGATTGTGCAGTATAGGATCGCTCTTAGCCTTGAGACTCAACCCCTTTTGCTTTCAAACCTTGAACCTTGACTCAGAATGTTCAATGATCAATCACAATATGAGGCTTGCATGGCCAGATCAGAAGCAGCCCTCGAATTAGGGGCAAGAAAGTCAGATCAAGAAGGTCAAATATGATCAAAGGAAGCTTGCATAGCTGGATCAGAAGCATCCCTTGAACTAGGGGCAAAAATGTCAGGTGTGCTTGAAGAGTCAAAGATGAGTTATTTCGCAAACCAATGAAGATTGGCAAGAAAGCCAAATTCTAGCAACTGGAAGAAGAAAATTTATTGCTGAAGGACAATCGAGTTCCTATCCATAACACTAGGGGCAAATTCAGCCCCATTGGATGGACTCCAACATCATCAGCAAACAACAGCCATTCTACTGGATTCAGATGGCCTCGAGATCTCAAATCGATCAACATGGACAAAGTCAAACTTTTTTTTATCCTTGAGACGCTCGCTGGGCCGAAAACCCAGAAGGGTGACCTTAAATCGACCTCTTCTCACGATTTCAGCATGGTTAGAGTGTCCTATTCCTCACACGATTTCAGCGTGTTTGGAATTCATCTCAAGTTGCATGGAACATGCCCCTGAGTGGTTGTTTTCGGACCTCTTCTCACGATTTCAGCGTGGTTAGAGTGTCCCATTCCTTACACGATTTCAGCGTGTTCGGAATTCATCTCAGGTTGCGTGGAACGCGCTCGTAATTGCTTTTCTTTGGACCTCTTCTCACAATTTCAACGTGGTTAGAGTATCCCTTTCCTCTCACGATTTCATCGTATTTGGAATTCTTCTCAGGATGCGTGGAACGCGCTCTTGATTGCTTTTTTTTGGACCTCTTCTCACGATTTCAGCGTGGTTAGAGTGTCCCTTTCCTCACACGATTTCAATATGTTTGGAATTCATCTCAGGTTGCGTGGAACGCACTCCTGATTGCTTTTCTTTGGACCTCTTTTCACGATTTCAACGTGGTTAGAGTGTCCCATTCTTCACACGATTTCAGTGTGTTTGGAATTCATCTCAAGTTGCGTGGAACACGCTCCTGATTGCTTTTCTTTGGACCTCTTCTCACGATTTCAGCGTGGTTAGAGTGTCCCATTCCTCTTACGATTTCAGCGTGTTTGGAATTCATCTCAGGATGCATGGAACGCACCCCTGAGTGGTTTTCTTAGGACCTCTTCTCACAATTTCAGCATGGTTTGAATGTTCCTTCCCTCACACGATTTCAGCATGTTTGGGATTTTTCTTCCTCCTCTCACGATTCCAGCGTGCTTGGAGTATGTCACCCTTTTTGCATCTACTGCACTATCTATTACATCCATTACATCATACCATTTTATCGCCTGCATCCTTTCCATGTTAAGCTTAGTTTCGCATGTGCTCATACATTTCTTCCATTAACGCATGCTTCTGTGATAATGTGTACGTGCCTATTCCACTAAGAGAATTGTGGTCTGAGGGTATCGGCACATTTTCTGTGTTAGACGTGGTCTGTTTTGTGTCCATGCCTTTTCTAGGAAAAATGTGGTTTGGCCTGCGCCTGATTCACTACATCCATTGCATCCATTGCATCGTATTTTGTTTTGTTGCATTCAACATTTAGGATCACAATCTTTCCTCAACAGATCATTCCTCACTTATATCATGCCACCCAATTACTTGTATTCTTGTTGCGAAACACATAGTTCTGCATGTGCACACGCCTACTCCACTAAGAGAATTATGCTTTGAGGGTTCCAGCACCTTTTCTATGTTAAACGTAGTTTGATTTTGCATCTCCATCTCTTTATGAAATTTGTGTGGTTTTGCACTGCTTGTGGTTTGATAATTCAATTACATTGTATATCATGTACATTGTTTCGTTGCATTGCATATCGTCTGTATTGTTTTGTTATATTGTGTATCATTTGCATCTTGCCCAAGAACTACGCTAGTTTGATTCCTTGCAAAGCGATTCGTAGGTAGCCAGTGGGTGCAACCATTCTTTGTTTTGATTGCTTCTTTGTCCAAGTCTTCGGCCTTGTCAAAAATGGGTCGTCTCTAGGCTTTGACATTCACTCCCGACATTTCATGACTTCCAAGTTCTGTCAAAGAGGGGCAATTGTAGACACCCCATTTTTGACCGTCCTCAAGACTTGGACGTCATCGTTTGAACACCCAATGATTGTGCTCGCTCATGTTCGCTTTGGGTCCCTGAAGGTCTCGGCTGAGCGCCTTGTCTCGAAGCCTCTAATCTTGTCTATTTTGTGCTTGGTTGTGGGCTAAGAGCTTGTTGCTTCACTTCTGGAGGAGAGGGTGACCTGTCGGCCATTTCCTTAGCCTACCAGCCATGACTTGTGCCTGCCGGCCACTAGTGGCGGCTGGTCGGTTACATTAATGGCCGGTCGGCCACTAATGATGGCCAACGGCCATTTGTCTCCTTTTTCAGATATTTATTAGCCAGCTGTGCCAACTGTTGTTCACTGATGCTCATCTCCATACATGTGTATGGAGGGATGAATACAAGCCTTTAGCTTGATTTTCTATAAAAGGGAGGGGTCTCTCCCCCATTTTGAGAGGTTACACAATTTGGAGCAAATTTTTCCCTCTCTCTCTCTTCTTATTTTGTGCTTGAAAGTGAGAATTCTCTACACTTTTGCACTAAAACCCTTAATCAAACATCTTCATCTTGGAGCTAAGGTTCTTTGAGGCTTAGTTTGAGCTCTTAAGGCTGGTTTTAGCTCAGAATTGTGGTTGTTTAGTGCTGTGCTTCAAAAGTATAAGGCTTACCTCATTTAAGCTTTGTTTTAGTTGCTTGCTTGGCTATCTTTTTACACTGTTTTGACCTGGATTTCAACCATACACAAAAAAAAAAAAAAAACAAAACAAAACAAAACAAAAACAAAAACAAAAAAATCTATTTTTAAGGTTTCAAAATGGTGGTTTGAGTCTTGTTAAGTTAGGGGGTTGTCTTTACTTTTTGCTCTTTGGCTTGTGAAGCCTTTCGTGCCATTTCTTACCACCTTTAAATCAAACTTTCTAGGCCTTTAAACCACTGAAATTCAGAGGTATTTCAGTGGTAAAAAGTATGTTTTGAAGTCCAAAAATGGAGGGGTTAATCTCCCCTCCTTGTGTCTCTCTTGCATGCCTAGTTAGCTTCACATGGTAGCTTGGTTTTGTAGCTTGTGTTAGCTTAGTTCAAGCATGTTTTAGGCCCTGTTTTTGCATGTTTCAACTCTGTTTTGGGTTGGTTGGAGCATTTGTTGCTTGCTTTTTGTACTTGTAGTGTAATTGTGCTTACTAGTCTAGCATGCTTAATGGTTTAGCCTATTTTTGTAGCTTGTGTTAGCTTAACTTCAGGTTGCTTTAGCTACTATTTTGGCCTACTTTAACTCTGTTTTGGGCTGGTTAAGTCCTTCGAGGCTTGTATTGCATGGCTATAGTGTAATGGTCTTCACCAGCTCATTGTTTTGAGGCTTTAAGCATGAAGTGTTTGAGTGGCTTGCATGTTATATCATCATTTTACATATGATTTCAATATATATAGCTCTGTCACACTCTCACTTATTTCACTCTTTCATTGCTTTTGACAGTTGTGTTTTGAGTCTTGTTTGCGAGCTAACATGTGAGCATGTTTTTTCTAGCCTATTATGCTTAATCTTAGCATGTTTTAGCCACTGCTTTGGCATGTTTTAACTCTGGCCAGAGCTAGTTTGGTCAATTGAGCTTTGTATTGCATGCTTACAGTGTTGTGATCTTCACTAGTTTAATGCTTTAGGCTCTTAGCATGACTTGCATGTGTTGCTTGCATGATTTAGTGTCTTTTTGAATGCCATTACAGCACTGAAAAGTCTGCAACCTCCCTCTATTCTTCACTTTTTACTTTGTTTTGAAAGTGGTCTTGAGCCCCTTGTTGGCTTGAGTGCGGAATTGAGGCTCTCATGCCTAATGGTTTTAATCCTATCTTGAGTGTTTCTACTAACCAACAGCATGAGGCCTCTTTCATGCTCAAGGTACTTGTGGCTTAAGCCCTCTTTCCAATTAGAGGACTCTCACTTTGGACTTAATCGGTAATGTAAAATGTGTAAATAAAATGAACCAAGTAAAACTTGAGCAAGATAAGCATGTTGTGTTGCATTGCATGTGTTTGGATCGGATGTTAATCCAAACACAAGAAAAATGGGACGTTTCATACTCAAAGTGATGAAACCTGCCACTTTTCTTGGTCACTGGCACCCTTGATCATGCATGATAGGGTGGTGGTCCTTCGAGTCTTATTTGTGCATTCATTGAGAAGCTTGGTTTTCTAGCCATCATGCATTGAAAATGCTTGGTTAATGGCTTGAGAGCCAAGAGCTATACTCCTTTGAGCTTGAGAAATGATAAGGAGTGTAGCAGTACACACATTCCTTGAAAATGCTTTGTTTTGCCTCTATTGCTCTCTATTGCAGCAAAAGCAGAAGTCCAAAAAACGGGGGTGGCCGACCGGCCAGTTGAGGTGGCCGACAGCCACTTTTTGTGGCCGACCGGCCACCAGTGAATTTTTGGGCAATTGTGTTCCTGTGTTGGTGCAAAGGCAATCTGGAAGTTGGTGCAATTTTCCAAGTTCAAATGAGTGCAAACAGAGCATCCGATGGCAAGGCAGGAGCATTTTTGAAAAGAAGCCATCCGAGCATGCATGCATCCCTTGTCCCTCAAGGCCATTTAAATCGCTTTACTAGTTAGTTAGCATAGCTAATTCAGTTCAAGTGTTGTACTTAATTAGCTTAGTGTAGCTAGTTATTCAATTGTGTTGTAATAATTAATTAGCTAGAATAGTTAATTAGTTTCGTTTTGTAATAATTAGCTTAGCTTTGTCTGGCTTAGCTTATTTATTCGAACCCTCCTTCGCGAGGTCGTAATGTTGTAATAAGCGTGCGTGAGTGTGTGCATGTCTTCCAACCCCACGTCTTTCTCCCTTTTATTTATCCGCTTTTGATGGTTAGATTAGGGACATATTTCAATTAGCATACCTTATGCTTGCATGTCTGCATTATTCATTTGTCTTGCATGCACCGGGGCTCAGCGCATCATACAAATTGCATTGCAAATTCAATACTTATTTGAATACGTGTTTTAAAGCATGTTGTCAAATCGAATCATATGCCATATTAGTAGCCGAGCCTATTAATCGCATTATTGCATGTGTTGAATTAGTCACTTAACGTAGTTAGGATCATGCATTCTTTCTAACTAGCTTTTGTTTTAGCTTGGAGTACTCGGTAAGTTTTATGCTTTAGCATGCTTGCATAAGTGTGATTTCCTTGTTGCCATGATAGTATGCTTGCCATGAGGCTATTTGCTTAAATGATTAACTGCATGCATGCCTATGGTTGGAGGCTTTGTTGCTTGAATTGGAACAATTCAACGAGTGTGAGTTTTAAGCCCACTTTGCAAAGTGGCAAATCATCATGTTTTAAGCCCACTTGAGGGTGGCAAATTCAAACCATTTTCGAAAACAAACATGAGTTGAAATGTTCCAAGTCCTGCGACTTAGTCTATACGTGCTTGTGTGCATCACATAGTAAGTTAGCTAATAATCAGAATAAGACCACATGAGGTTTATAAAAGATCATATCATGATTAGTAGAGGCCGATTGTAGACACCCCATTTTTGACCGCCCTTAAGACTTGGGCGCTACTGATGGTTTACTTGGTGGAGAAAGGTGTGCAGGGCAAAGGTCCAGTTTCTTCGGCAAGGAGAGAGGCGAATCTCAACTTCACACCCCATTTTGAACCAAAGATATTTTGAATGGTTTTTAGACCTTAAAACCCTCTCTTTCAAAACATTTTTGAAATAAAGTTTCTACGATGTTCTGAAGCTCGTATTTTGTCAAACGTTGTGCTTTTCGGTAAACCGAGTAAGGACAAAGTGGAAATGAATGAAAGAGAGATGAAATCTCTGAAAAATCTTTCAAAACACCTTGCTTAGGGGTTTGAAATTGAAGAAAAGAGGAGAAGAGGGGAGAAACCAAGTTGGAGAAGAAGATAGGCAAGAATCGCGAAGATAGGCAAGAATCGCTAAGAGAGGGACGAGCAGTCCTCGCTAAATCAAGCTTATTTGTCTATACACTTGGAGTTAAGTTATGAGGCTACCACCATTGGAAATAAGACTTCTGGGGCTTCATTTTACATACAAAAATCTCTTAAACCCGAGTCCGGATGGCGGAGATATGATTGGTTGAAGTTGGGCATCATCCCGATTGGACCGAAACTAAGCAACCTTCACCAAAACAAGCATAACTTTCTTCACAGTTGGAATTTTAATGTAAGGTTTGCGGCATTAGAAAGCTTACTTCTGGGGCTTCAATTTTGACACCAGAATGACCTGAAAAGGAGTTCATATGAAGAAGTTATTCCCGTTTGAAGTTGGACCTGCAGAGCAGATTTTTTCTATCGACCGGCCAGAACATATGGCCGACCGACCAAAGAGATGGCCGACCGACCAAGTTTGCTAGCCGACGACCTTCCGGAGTATTCTACAGATTGAGTGGATGCCAGCTGTGCCAGCTATTCTCCATTCAAACCCTCTGTCCGAGATTTTGCATTTTGGGGGGAAACTTGAATTGTTTTCCCCCCCATTTTTCCCCCTCTTTTTCCACCCATTTTGCCTATATATACAGCCCTCCAGCTCTGGTTTGAAGGGTTAGAAGATTTTTGTTTGGAGCTCTCACATTAAATCTCTCTCTCTCTCTCTATATTTTAACCATCAAAACCCTTTGATTCTTACACCATTTCTACACCACCACCTCGCACCACCTCTCCATTCTCCATTCCAGCACATTGGGACTGTTTTGAAGAGGTTAAAAGCTCAGAATTTGGTCCAAAAGGCAGCTGAAAGATTGGTCTACAAGGGTAAGCACACTTCTTCTCTTTTCTAGCCTTTTCTTGGTTCATTTCTAAGCCTTGCTTGCTTGCTTACTTTTTTGGGCTCCGACCCTAACTGAAAGTAGCATTATTTTGAGCTCTTATTCATGTTTGTTTAAGGGTATTTACCTGTTTGAGGCTTCCTTCTTGCACTTGCTTCATTACCCCTCTTGTATCCCCCTTTCTTCCATAGCATTTTTGGCCTATATGTAAACTGTTTTAGGCTCTATTGCAAAATGTAATGTAGCTTATTTTGATCCATTCTTCAACATTGTTGAAGGGTTCACCACTGTTTGGGGCCTCCATATGTCACTTGTCTCTTTACCCCTCTCTTGGCCCTATTTTTGCATGCTTTGTTAGCCTCGTGTGCTTCTGTTTTTGGACTTTGGTCCGAACTGTAAAAGGCCTTATTTTGACCCCATCTTCATGTTTCATTAAGGGTCTTTTGCTGTTTGAAGCTTCCCTTTTGTACTTTGTGTTATGGCCCTCTTTTGGCCTTATTTTGCATAATATTTTGAGCATGCTTGTGTACTGTTTCGGGTCTGCCCATCAACTGTAAAATGCCATATTTTGGGGCCCTCTTCAACATTGTTGAAGGGCCCTCCTATGTTTGAAGTCAGCATCTGTGACTTGCTTAATTACCCCCCTTTTTGCCCATTTTTGCATGCTAATTTAGGCCTATTTGTGCTCACTGTTTGGCCTTGATTAAAACTGTAAATATGCTTATTTTGGGATTGGCTTGATTCTGTCTTTAGGTCTCATGTTCAAATAATGCATGCTTTGTATAGCTGTAAGCCATTCCGGGCACCTAGTTTTGCATTTGGGGATCATTCCATGCATCGGGTGCCATGTTTCCATGATTCGGGGCTGTTTTGCATTGTATTTTGCCTACTGAAATTTGTATGTGTGCATACCATGTTCCATGCCTTACCATGCTTTGGTAGAGTGGCATTCGTGCCTTAGGATCGGTCCTCGGTTTGCGTGCATGTGTGCACGCATTTTGAGTGTCTCTTTTTCATCTAATGGCCACTGATTTTGGCATGCTTGCGAGCTATCCATATTAGTTTAAGTCCATCATTGCATGTTGTTGCATGTCATGTTTGCTTTTATGTTTAGGTTGCGTGCCTAGTATACATTGCTCATTCGCATGTTCATGTTGCATACTTAGCCTCCATGCCTAGGTTGCATTTCGTTGAGCATGCATCCCTTGCCTCTTGATCAATCATGATAGGGGTTGGGGCCTTTTGATGTGTTTTGTACTTGCATTTCATTTGACATTGAATTGCAAACTTGGCCTATTAGGCCATCATGCACCGAAATGCACAATTGATGGCCCGAGGGTCGAGGGCTATGCTCCCTTGAGTCCATTGCATGATAGGGAGTGTGTCCATGCATACATTTGCTTGAAATTCCATGCCATACACTGCTTGCCCTCTGCTGCTGCCAATTGCAGGTTCTGCAGGAAGCTTTGGCCGATCGGCTAAATACAGTGCCGACTGGCAATTCATCAATGGCCGATAACTTCATCTGTGGCCGGTGGTCATCCTCCGAGGCCGATGGCCATCCCTCCCAGCCGGTGGTGTTCCACAGTGTGCAAAGAACATATCCTGAGATTTGTGCAGTTTTCAGAGGAGCAAGGCAGTGTAAACAGAGGCAGCAATGCTATGGCAGCGAGTTTCCGGGCGAGATGGGTCAAGCATGCATCATTCGCGCATCCCGAGGCAGGGGCTGTGGCCTTTTCCTTTTTGCATTCAATTTGTTAATTAATTAGAAGTTGTGTAATAATTAATTAGCTAGGATAGTTGATTCATTATTCGGACTGTATTATTCTTTTGGTCCCTCCGTGCAAGGGCAAATTTGTAATAAGTGTGCGTGCGTGTGTGCATGTCTTCCAACCCCAACTTCTTTCTCCCTTTTATTTACCCGCTTATGATGGTAGATTAGGGCATATTTAAATTAGCATACCTTATGCTATGCATGCGTGCATCCATACATTTGTTTTACATGCACCAGGCTCGGCGCATCATTCTAACTGCATTTGTATTTCAATTCCAAATTGAATACGTGTTAATTGCAGCATTTCACATGCCATGTTTAGGATAGCCGAGCCTATTATAGCTGCATTTTGCCTGTGATGCATTAGCCACTTAACATGAACTAGGATCATGCATTGATTACTAACTAGTTTTCTGTTTTGGCTTGGAGTACTAGGTAAGCTTTTATGCTTTAGCATACCGCATGCGTCTGAGTGACTGCCATGATAGCATGCTTACCATGAGGCTAACTGCTTATGTGATATACATGCTTGGATGCCTGTGGGTGGAGGTTGGGTTATTTGGATTGGAACAATTCATCAAATGTTTGTTTTAAGCCCACTAGATAGTGGCAAAACCATGTTTTCTAAGCCCACCTGAGGGTGGCAAAATCTGCATTTTAAGCCTACTTGCGAGTAGCAAACCATCTTTCAAAAACAAACATGAAATGTTTTGTTCCAATCCAGGCGACCCAGTCTATACTTGTATACTGTGCGCATCACATAGTAAATCTAGGCTAAGAACCGGAATAAGAACACATAACGTTTTCAAAATTGGATATCATGGTTAGTAGAGGCCGGTCTTCGGACCGGGCGAGAGGGGGTGCTCATAGCTGACCTTCCCCGATCGTACCCAAGTTCCCGAGCCGAGGCAACTTTGGTGATGACGGACACGTGGCCTTTGGCACCAAGTCAGGGTTACCTAAATTTCCCAAAATAAAATATTTAGGTGGCGACTCTGTATCTGGCAAAGCAGTCCATGTTTGGCACTTCTTTTCAAAAATCTGTTTTTTCAAAACAATTTGCCAGATTTGGACTCTTTGGTTCAAATTTAGAACCGCGAACAAAATCGAGTCCGAACTGTAGAGTGAGGCCCAAGGGTGCGTCTACACCGATCCGTTGATCGGGCGAGCAAGGGTGCTCATTTCCGGACCTTCCCCTCTTGTACCCAAGTTCTCGAGCCGAGGCAACTTTGATGATGACGGACACGTGGCCTTTGGCACGAGTCACGGTTTCCTAAATTTTCCAAAAACAAAATATTTAGGTGGCAACTCTGTAATCTAGCAAAGTAGTCCAATTTTGTCATTATTTGATCCAAAATTTATTTTCTAAAATGATTTCCCGGATTAGACTCTTTGGTGTTTATCAGTTTCACATTGCACTTTTGAGACTAGATTCAGAACTGTGACAGGAGTCCGAACTATAGGACCAATTTGAGCTCTCCAAAAGGGGGCGCGAAAAAGTCGAGTCTACACTGAGGAATTGGATGACCTTGACCTTGTGAATGAGAATGCTACTGCAGATTCTGAGTATTTCTCTGCGCCGTTTGTTTATTGCATTGATCAAGACTTTCAAAATTTTAATGAAAACAAAGAGGAAGGAATTCCTCTGGTTTTGAAAATTTTGATTAACCGAGAGGAGGAGAGGTTTGCAAAACCCCTTGTTAATGAAATCATTGCTTTTAATGTGGGTACTGAGAAGGATTCGGGTCTGATCCAGATCGGATCCACGTTGTCTTTAGAGGAGCACAAGCGCTTAGTCACTTTGTTAAAAAATTTCAAAGATGTTTTCGCATGGTCCTACTAAGACTTGACTGGAATCGATCCTGAGATTGTACAGCATCGGATCCCTCTCGACCCCGAGGCCCAACCCATTAAACAGAAGTTGCAGAGAATAGGCCCAGATTGGGCTGTGAAGATTAAGGAGGAAGTCACCAAGTAAATCGACGCAGGTTTCTTGCTAGTATCTGAGTATTCCACTTGGTTGGCCAATATAGTCCCAGTGCCAAAGAAAGATGGCAGCATTCGGGTGCATGTGAAATCCAAACATACCTGAGTTCTGCCATCTTTCCGGTGTCGAAGAAAGATGGCAGAATTCGACTATGTGTGGATTTCAGAGATTTGAACAAACCTAGTTGGAAGGATAACTTTCCTCTACCGCACATCGATGAATTAGTGGACTTCACCGCGGGTCATGCATTGCTCTCCTTCGTGGATGGATTTTTCAGGTATAACCAGATTCTGATGGCACTTAAGGACAAAGAGAAAATTGCTTTCACTACGCTGTGGGGAACCTACTACTATAGGGTGATGTCGTTTGGACTGAAGAATGTCGGGACTACCTATCAAAGGGCTGTAACCATAATTCAGCATGATATGATTCATAAAGAGGTCAAGGTATATGTGGACGACATGATTGTCAAGTCTAGGAAAGAGAGGGCCACTACATCGCCTTGAAGAAATTCTTTCAACGGATCAGAGAATACAGACTGAGGTTAAATCCATAGAAGTGTACTTTCGGTGTAACAGCAGGGAAAATGTTGGGTTTCTTGATCACACAGAGGGCCATCGAGGTAGATCCTTCCAAAATCAACGCCATCCTAGAAATGCCACCACCAAAGACTGAAATGGAGGTACGAGGCTTTTTGGGTAAAGTACAATTCATAAGACGTTTTATTTCTTAATTAACTTTGACTTGTGAACCACTATTTGATCTCCTAAAAGAAGGAAAGAAGTTCTAATGGGATGATCGATGTCAATTCACTTTCGAGTAAATCAAGCAGTACCTTCAGAATCCACTTGTGTTGTCGCCGCCAGAGCCAGGAAAGCCCTTGATTCCATATCTATTAGTCACAAACACCACAATGGGATGCATACTTGCTCAAGAATCTGAGGATAGGGTGGAGAAAGCCATCTACTACTTGAGCAAGAAAATGCTGGATTACGAGACCTGCTATACCCCGCTGGAGAAAGCTTGCTTAGCCTTGGTATGGGCTACTAGGAAGTTGAGGCACTACTTGTTAGCTGACTCCGTAATTCTGGTTTCGAAATTAGATCCCATCAAATATCACTTTGAGAAACCAGCGCTTACGAGTAGGCTAGCTCGTTGGTTGCTTCTCCTTTCCGAATTTGATTTGAAGTATTTTACTCGCAAGTCTGTCAAAGGGAGAGCTATAGCGGAGTTCTTGCAGATCACCCGATAGAAGGGGATGAAGCGGTAGAATACCTATTTCTGGATGAAGCCATTCTACAAGTCGAGGAAGAAATTTGGACAATGTACTTTGACAGAGCGTTTAACCAATATGGTTATGGGATAGGTGTGCTGCTGCTAGCACCCAACAATTCCCATATACCCTTAGCCTTCAAACTCCGATTCAAGGAATCCAATAATGAGGTAGAATACAAGGCACGTATCATTGGTTTGGAAGCTGCCCTAGAACTAGGGGCAAAAAGGTTGGACGTCATCGGAGACTCAAACTTAGTTGTGTCTCAAGCAAAAGGAGACTGGAAGGTCAAAGAAGAAAAGATGAACATTTATCACCAAACCCTGGATGTTCTGATTCCTAGGTTTGAGAAGCTGACTTTCATGCATTTACTAAGAGAGAACAACAGGTTCGCTGATGCCTTATCAACTCTATCTTTTATGATAGGCATCCCGTTGGGAGTCCAGATGCATCCGATCATGGCATGCTTTGTGTAGCTCCTTTACATTGTTAGCTTGTAGGCGAGACCTCCGGGGACTCCAAACGCGTAGCCGAGACCGGATGATCACCGATCATGCCATGAAAGTCAAAGTCAAAGCATGCATCCGATCAGATGCATCCAATCATGGCATGCTTTGTGTAGCTCCTTTACACTGTTTTGGTCGACCATGGCATGCTTTGTGTAGCTCCTTTACATTGTTAGCTTGTAGGCTTAAGTATGCAATTGTATAGCATGCATTGCTTGCTTTGATTTAGTGGCTTGGCACCATTTGTAGCATTATTTCAGTCCATTTAACATGCTTGTATGCTTGCCTTGGACACCTCTTTAATGCTTTGAAAGCTTGTGTTGTATGCCCCATGTTTGGTCATTGTGCATGCTTTTGAATTCAAGTCATTTAGATGCCATCTAAGTGGTCCTTTGGGCTTGGTTTTATGTGTTAAAACTCTGTTTTGGTCATTTAAGTCTTGCCATGTGTGATTACATTAAGTGTGGTCCATTGCCTCTTTGGTGAGCCTTAGGCTTTGGGCTTGGTTGCATGCTAATGTTTGTCTTGTTTAAGTTGGTTCGGCACCTCTTATAGCATGATTTTCAGAGCTTCCTATGCATGCTAATTGTCCTTGGCTAGGCTCTTTTAAGTGTGCTTAGAGGTTGCTTGTTCATGCCTAAGTGTTAGGTCCTAACATGTGCATGTGTGTATGTGTATTTAGCCCTCATGTTTGAGCATTTTGGCCACTGTTTTAGGCCTATTTAGAGCTGCCCAAATCATGTTTAAGCCCATCCCTTTGTTGGTTGTATATGCCCCTTGTGTGTTGTAGCATGTTGGTAAGTTGTTGCATGTTAGAACTTGCATGATTGAATGAAGTCACATGCTTGTTTGCATGTTTGGACATCCACATTGCATCTTGCATGCTTGTTGGTTGACATTAATGTTTCATGTCTTGTATTCTTGTTAGCTTGTATGCTTATTTGCAATGCCATGTTGCATGCTAGCTAATATGTTTAGGATTGCGTTGCATCAATGTACATGCTTGGCCTCTTGAAGTGAGTGTGATAGAGGTTGGCCCTCTTAGGTGATTATGTGCATGGCATTACATTTGAAATCAACATGCACAACTTGGTGCTCTTGGGCCATCACGCATTGAAATGCGCAATTGGTGGTCCGAGAACCAAGGACCATGCCCCTTTGAGTCATATGCATGATAAGGAGCTTGGTTGGTGCATACATTGTTTGGATTACATTGCCATGCTATGCCTTGCCCTCTGCTGCTGTCAATTGCAGGTTCTGCAGGCATTATTTGCCGACCGACAGTGTTAAGTGCCGACCGGCAATCCATTGGTGGCCGATGGATACATTCTCAACCGATGGCCACATCCCACTGCCGGTGGCAGTTCCACTCAGCCGGTAGTGTCTCCCAATGTCCAGGGAAGAAATTCAGAGACTTTGACAGTCTTCAGAGGGGCAGAGCAGGGAAAACAGAGGCAGTCTATGCATGGCAGTGTACTTCCGAGCAGGACACGAGCGCGCATGCATTGGGCCCTCTTCCCGAGGCGGTTTACTGTTTTTCCTAGCTTAGTTAATTTGTTAATTAATTAGGTGATTTGTAATATTCAATTAGCTTGCGTAGTTAATTAATTTGTATTATTATTTTGGTCCCTCTGGGCGAGGGCAAATCTGTAATAAGTGTGGGTGCGTGTGCGTGCATGTCTTCCAATCCCCACTTCTTTCTTCCCTTTTATTTACCCGCTTATGATGGTAGATTAGGGCATGTTTAAATTAGCATACCTTATGCTATGCATGCGTGCATCCATACATTTGTCTTGCATGCATCGGGCTCGGTACATCATGCTAACTGCATTTGTACTTCAATTCCGAATTGAATACGTGCATCAATTGATTGCATTTCACATGTCATGTTTAGGTTAGCCGAGCCTACCCTAATTGCATCCCGCATGTGTTGCATTAGTCAATTTAACATGAACTAGGACCATGCATGTTTGCTAACTAGTTTACTGTTTTGGCACGGAGTACACTGTGAGTATCTTATGCTTTAGCATCCCACATGCGTGTGAATGTTGCCATAATAGCATGCTTACCATGCGGCTAGATGCTTATGTGATATTACTGTTTGATTGCCTGTGGGTGAAGGTTGGATTGTTTGAGTTGGAAAAACTCGTTGAAATCCGTATTTTAGCCTACTTGCGAGTAGCAAAATTCAAAGTGTTTTTCAAGACAAACGGATATGCAATGCTTATTTCCAAATTAGGCAATCTAGTCTATACTTGTTTGCTGTGCGCATAACGTAGTAAATCTAGGCTAATAATCGGAATAAGAGCACACAATGTTTTCAAAATCAGATATCATGGTTAGTAGAGGCCGGTCTTCGGACCGGGTGAGAAGGGGTGCTCATAGCTGACCTTCCCCAATCGTACCTAAGTTCCCGAGCCGAGGCAACTTTGGTGATGACGGACACGTGGCCTTTGGCACCGAGTCAGGGTTTCCTAAATTCCCCCCATTAAAAAATATTTAGGTGGCGACTCTGTATCTGGCAAAGCAGTCCATGTTTGGCACTTCTTTTCAAAAAAATCTGTTTCCTCAAAACGATTTGCCGGATTTGGACTCTTTGATTCAGATTAAGAACCGACAACAAAAGGGAGTCCAAACTGTAGAGTGAGGCCCAAGGGCGCGTCTACAGTTTCTGGCGACTCCACTGGGGATTTTAGAGAACTTGACTCGAACTCGTGATATCTTGTTTTGACTACATTTATGTGTCTCTTTGCATTGCATGTGCATTGGTGCGCCTAAGATACCATGTTGGCCATCTACTATTCCTGAGCGGTTTGCCGGAGGCTTGTCTTGTCAAGGCATGACCATAAGGCTGACCGGTTGCGGGCTCTGCCAGTACGGGAACACAAACCCCGGTTTTACCGGGGCACCCTTTTCGACCATTTGACCTAGTTCATATTCGGAATCCATAGTGACCATTCCAAACTAGGACAGGTTGCTTACCCGATGTTAGGTTGTTTGAAACCGCTGCGTGTGTAGTGAAACCCTAGCTCCTGACAAAATAGGGCAGGGAAACCCTACCCCAACATAGGGGTGTTTGTGCTCTCTCTACTTGCTATGTGCTTTCAAAGTGTATCTCTACAGGAACACACATATCAGTTTGCAAGATTGAATATCAAGCCTGAGGGCATCAGTATCAGTTTATGAGAATCAGTTATGTCTGTGGGTATCTGGTTCAGTGATTTTGGGCAGTGATTCTGGGGAACAGTGATCAGTAGTAGAGTACAGTTGTTCGGCTATATCCGCATTTGATCCGTTTAAGCTGAGATGCTGCATGTTTTTCTTCTTTCAAGGTTCGGAGAGTTGATCCGGGGTAGCTAGTGTTCCTACTTGCTGAGGCAGGACTTATGATGACACAGAATTCAGAGGAGATTGTGGTTATGACAGCCGCATTAGATCCAGAAATCACCCTGAAAAGTGGGACCAATGTCGATGTGCCACACCCACCCAGGTCGCCTGTTGCGCACCCGGTTTGGACCCCCCAACTGTATCAGGCTCGCGAGCCCACCACATTCGAGTTAATGGGGATGACAGGTGATCTCCAGAGGTCCGTGGTGGATCTCGCTTACGGGATGTCAACTTCGCCGCCAGCCGCACCATATGCCGGGAGTTTTATACCCCAGGAGCCCCCGCTGTTGGGACGGATTGTGATTGAGCTTAGCCAACCGGAGATGGCCTCCAGCTATGGCAATGACGTACCAACACCAACCCAAATCCTAGATCAGGCTGAGGCCAGAGACAAAGGCAAAATGAAGGCAGATCCCGATCCTATCGAACAACTGCTATGGGCAGTCGAGGCTTTGAAAGCCGGGGGGATGAACAAGCAACATGTATCCGCAGTTGTAACAAAAGCTGTGGAGGATGCTTTCCCCATTGCACCTGAGGGTAGTTCAAGTCAGCCAGAAAGCTGGGATAGGCCCCGTCATGCCAGAACAGTTCCTCCCATTCCCAACCCTGTACCTGGGAAAGATCAGAAAGTCAAGGCCGCATCTGCCGACCCTTTCGCTGGTGCGTCTAGCAAGAATACGAAGTACCTGCCCCGAGGGCACAGGGTCTTCCATGCTCTCTGCATGCCGTTGTCCAAGGCACTCCAGATCCTAGCTGAAAGAGGGCATCTTAAACCCTTGGAGCCTCGACCTCTGCCGAAGAATCTTCCTGCTACACATGATGCTGCTCTGTACTGTGCGTACCACCAGCAAAACAGGTCATGCTACCGATAATTGCTTCCGCCTCCGTCATGAGGTGCAAGATTTGATTGACAACGAGGTTATCCTCCCGCCTACCTCAGCCAAGTCCGTTACTACCCAGTTATTGGATTTTGAGGGTGCAGATACCGTGAGTATGTGATCAGGGTTGGACCACTTGTGAGCGGCGTCCAGTGTTTTTGATGTCGCGTCTGGCACGCATTTTTGAGCATCTGTGAATGTTGGCTTTGTAAATTCTGGCTTGGGTGTCGAGTCAGTCTTTTGTTTTGAGTCTGTCTCATTGTCTTGAGTCAGTCCTTTTTTGCTCACAGGTCTGTCTTGTTATAGCAAGTCAGTCCCCTTTGTATAGAATGTCAGGTGGTTCCGGGGTTGTTGCCTCGAACACCATTTTTTAATTACCCCTTTTGTTTTCCTTTTGAGTCTGTCTCTGTTGAGGAGCCAGTTGCAGTTGGAAGTTTTGAATAAAACAGCTGCGGCTATCACATTTCCGTATTTGTTGCTATTTGAGCTAGTTGTGCCAGAGGATGTGAATGGAACGACAGTACATTCTACCTACACTCTTGTGCCTTGAACATCGTTGTAATGACTTGAGTTTTTCAAACCCTTTTTAAACACTGCGGTGATAAAAACGAAGAGGGAGGAATTTCTCGGGATTTGTAAAATTTTGATCATTTTGAGAGAAAGAGGAACATGTTGAGCCTTTTTATGAATGAAATCATGCCTGTCAGCGTGAGTACTGAGAAGGATCCTAGTTTGATCCAGACTGGTTCCACACTATCTTCAGCGCGAGCGATTTGTCGTTTTCTTAAAAACTTTCAAAAACAAAATGTTTTGCGCGGTCCTGTGAAGACTTGTGTGGGATTGCTCTTGAGATTGTGCAGCCTAGGATCGCTCTCAGCCTCAAAATTCAACCTATCTGTTTCGAACCTGGAATCTGTTCAAAACGTTCAACAATTAACTGCCATGTAAGGCCTGTGTGGCCCAATTTGAAGCTGCCCTCGAGCAAGAGGCACCAAAATCAGATCAAGAAGGTCAGGTCTCACTGAAAAAAAAAATAGGCTCGTTAAACAACCGTGATGGATTCTTTTGCAAATCAACATAGTAGTCACTCTCCCGAATACAGAGGGCTTCAATTTCAAAACCATTTGGCATGGACTAGTTACACTTTTACCCTTGAGAGGCTCGCTGGGCCGAAAACCCAGAAGGGCGACCCAGGCAAAAGTTAGAGCAAGAGAAAAATACAAAAAAAGAAAGAAGAAAAGAACCAAAAGAACAAAAAAAGTGCAAAAAAAAAAAAGAAGAAAAAAAAAAAGAAAAAAAGGAAAAAGAAAAAAAAAGAGAAGGAAGAAGAAAAAGAAGCTCGCATGGTCGAAAACCTGCAACAGGCGCCTTGGCAAAAGTTAGAGCCTAAAAAGTGAAGGTTAAAATACCCGAGTGTACCTTAACCGTGAACTACGTAGGCTTGATTCCCATGTTTGGGATACGTAGGCAACTTCATCTCGAAGTCCAGCCCCCGACGCTTTCATAAGCACCTCAGTCCATGTAATGGTTTTGATCATCCTTGCTTCCTCCTCATCCGACAATCCGGTTGTAACAACCGTGAACTACGTAGGCCTGATTCCCATGTTTGGGATACGTAGGCAACTTCATCCTGAAGTCCAGCCACCATTGCTCTTACAGTGACTGTGTCCATATATTGGTTCAGACCGTCGCCTTCGGAGTTCAGTCGTCATCGATAAAGACCATCTACAAAAATGCTGCGGCATCGTCCAGACAAGGGGCAACTTTCCGTTTACATGCATTGCCATAAGTTGCCCTGAGTTGCCGTCCAAACCAGGGGCAACTTTCCGTTGCCACGTGCCCCCTTTAAGCAAGGGACAATTTTCCATTGCCTCCGATCCGAGGTTGCGCATCTCGGGGGGTAAGTTCCGCGCTCGTCAAGCGTTGATTGTTTGCAAAAATAGTTTTTGAAAATTTTTACTGAAGTTGACTATTTTCTCGAAAACTATTTCATTTTCCAGAAACCGGACCATCTTCTTGGACCCAAAAAGGAAAATTTTCAATGCTCACAGCCTGACTTGCATGATTTTCAAATCAAAAATCGAACAAGTATGTTAATCCGACTCGCATTTTGGTCAAAACTATTTTAGAAAACAAAAAATGGTCAAAGTGACGAACTAGGGGCACAATTAAGTTAGGTGTTCTGTCTTTTCCCCGCCATCAACATACTTGCCAGGAGGGCACTCTATCCACCGAAAGAAACAGCCGCAAGCTAATATTGTTGGGCACGAACCCGCAACTTCCTATTCATCCATCAATCACCCTGGGGAGGGACAAAAAATGAGAGATTGAAGAATAGAGAGGAGTAAGTTGAGAGAGAAGTGAGCAAGAAGGTTTTGAGAGAAAAACGAGCCTGAGGGCTGAACGATGTGAGAATTACAAATCAGAAAGGGCGGGAACAAAACCCGGAGGAACTGGCTCCTCGTGGTCTGAGGTCTTTCATTTTTGTGAACGCGTCCGTGAGTCGTGTCTTTTGCTTTCTCCCATCACAACTCTTGTCTTGAGTCCTGTCCGATTGCGTCTCGCTGTGTTTAGGTCGTGTGCCTTTTGTTTTCTTCAATCGAGTCTTTCTCGCTGTGTTCAGCTTCAGGCTCGATGTCCAGGTTAAAAAAACCCTCTTTATTTCAAAGTTAAAATCATTTATGCTCAGAGTGCTGTGCCATTCTCTACATGTATGCGAAACAAAAGAAGAAAAAGGAAATTTGGGGCATCCGAGTGTGTTTTAACTACAACCGTTTCAGCTTTCGTCGTCCGTCTTGTCAGATTGGGGCTGTTTGTTCAGGGTTTGCTGTGTGTAGAATGAACCGAGTGCTGTGTTATGGGCCGTATGCAGACTAATCCCCAACAGACTATGGGCTGTGTGTACAGGTTGAGCAGCGGTTTGTATGAGTTGTTTGCTGTTAGTTGGTTGGTTATCCGATTATCACAGTGCAAGTGCTCAATTTTCAGACAACAGATCAATTTCATTTACATTGAGATGTAATATGATATGATGTAATGCGATGCAATGCATGCGATACACAAATGTAACAACTTTTAGACAAAAGATTTGTTTCATTTCATAATCCTTTCAAGTACATAAGTTTTGGAAACAAAATCTGCCTGCGGCAGTACAAAGTACCCTAACTACTAACAAAAGGGGAAAGTGCAGAAAAGAACAAAACAAATAAAAACAAACAGCAACAAAAAATCTCTATCGAATGTCAAAAGGGGCTCTAGGGCTATCAGTCTGTCCTAGTCCTCTTCCTGGACGAAGGTCTAGGAGCATCATCAGCATCGTCATCAGCGTCGCCATCTGAGCCTGAGTCTGAGTCGCCTCCGGCCTCCTCCTCAAATGACCCCGTCTCTGCCTCTGCCTCTGCCTCTGCCTCAGAGTCGGACTCGGACTCATCATCGTCATAGTCATCATCAGGGACGGGTGCCCGAGAGCTACTCCCGACATGAGTACGCCCTCCCCTGGTACGGGGACGTGCAGTGTCTCCACGCCCTCCTCGAACAGGGATGGAGGGCCCAGCTGGAACACCACCCGCCGGTGGAATCTGGAAAGGAGGCTGAAACGCATGAAAGGCAAATGCATTAGTACGCTGAGAGCAGTATATCAGTGCAGAATACAGTGCATGAGTACAGTGTATGTATGCCGTGAGCAGTATATCAGTGCAGAATATAGTGCATGAGCACAGTGTATGTATGCTATGAGCAGTATATCAGTGCAGAATACAGCGTATGAGTACAATGTAAGCAGTGAATCAATGTATAAGTACAATGTGTGAATACAGTGTATGAATGCTATGAACAGTTTATTAGGAGTTGTGTCGTGCATCAGATCATGTGAAGCAGTTTGTGTATGGTTTGAGGCTGTGGTCAGGAAGAACATACCGGAATGCTGTAAAGGGCTAGGAGGTCGAAGGTCCGCTGTAGCATCCCCATCATGGAGGCATTCATCGCCAATGACTGCTGGGTATACTCAGAAGACGCCTGCAAAAGTATCAGATGCATCAGTATTCTGCAGAATATCAAATAAATTGAAAAGAAATAACGGTGCAAGATGCGAAATGAAGTAATGCATACCGGAGGCAAGTCAGGGACATCAACCAACTCGTGATCAGCCGTGGGGGAGCAAAGGAGATCTGGTAGGTCGCCCCACCCTGCCCTCTGCATGACAGTGAAGTGGGCAGAGCGGGCCAGCCGGTCCCCCGCCCTCGCTAAACTCCGCCTCTACCACGGACTCGAGCCCTCCTCAACGCTCCCGCTCCAGCCGCCGGCGCCGCTGGCCTCTCCCTCCCAGCTCTGCGGTCACCGCCCAAGGGCCGCATGATGTAGGTCCGGACGTACTCGGCATAGTCGCCCTCGCCTCTGTGACACTCTGCGCCCCAGCCAGCGGTATACTCCCTCAGGTGCGCGAGGGAAAACCTCTCTGTATGCCTCATGTGTGCAGGAGGCCGACCCGAAACTATCTGCTCCGGTAAACCCAGGGTCTGACGCAAGAAGCGCTCCCCCAGGTATCAAGCCCGACAGATCGGGCCCTCTAGCAGGATCTGGAGGCGGGCAGTCTCCTCTGCACCCTCATAGTGATCCCTTACCACGGCCGGCAATGGAGCCCAAGGCTGCCAGGTGATCTGCGGGTACAAATGCAGTTTGTCATCTATCCATTATCAAAAATACAGTGCTAAAGCGAAGCTTCAGCAAACTCTACAGTTGAACATACCTCCGCGGCAGTAATGGTGTCGAAGTAGCGGCGGAAGAAGATGAAAGACTCCCGAGGTCTCCGCACGCACCACACATCAAAACGATGAGAAAAGGGGACGTCGAGCGGGATCTCCACATCGGGTACTGGGGCAAGCCTGGGAAAGTAGGCGTAGACCCACAACTGTAGAACAGATATCAGTATGACTATCAGATAAAACAGAATACAGAATAAAGCAGAAATGGCAGAGCCGTGTGTTGTGCAGTGTATTGTGCAGAGTGTACAGTGTGTGCAGTGTACAGTCAGTGTAAAGCAGAGTATATGTGTGTGCCGTGTGTGCAGTATATAGTCAGTGAGAGATAGACCGTGCAATGTACAGAATACAGAAAATGTAAAGCAGGGAACAGAAATATAAAAGGGGAGAAGATGTACCTCCCAAGCTCGCCAGTATCCGCCGAGGAGCTATCTGCTGAGGCGGGAAGAAGAGCTCATATAACCGTACAATGTGGCCCCAATCATAGCGGCGGATCCGCCTGACATCCACCAGTGCGCTCAACAGGCATAGAGGCACGGTGTTCGCCCGGTCGGCGAATAGGGTCGTCCCGAGTAGAAACATAATGAAGCCCCGCGCATACTGATCTACCTCCGCTCGGGTCATCTGCGCCTCCTCCTGCAAGGCTCGCTGAGTCCGGAACTGAGTCTCGAACCACGAGTATCTGACAAACCCTGCCCGAGCAAGGGGTGGCCTGGTGCCGAGCAGGTACAGCTGGGCTGCGTCCCACTCACCCATATCAGTGTCGAAGGGAATCGGATCCCCCCCTACCCCGATGCCAGTAAGCATCGAGAAGTCATAAGGGGTCATCGTCATGTCCCCTGCGACGGAGAAGTGGAAGGAGTTGGTGGTATCCCACCACCTCTCCACTAAAGCAGTGAGCAAGGGTCTGCAGGTAGTAAGCTGGGAGTGCCCCCTGCAGAAGATGCCGAAACCTGCCTCATCGACGATCTGGAGAACCGCGTCTGGCAACTCTGCGTACCAGTCTCGGGCGACAACATTCCCATACCCGCGGATGGTATGGGAGTCCCCCTGTAATCAAAAACAGCAAATGCAAAGCAATATTCAAGATGCAGTTTTAAGAAACATACAGATATATAGCATGTGTGCATGTTTTTCAGACTCAAACAGACATTGGGCGCCGGTGTGTCCACAGTGAACTACAGCATATGATGTGCCAGTATGTTTGAGTGGTTCAGGGTAAATACAGCATGTGTGCATATTTTGTTATTCAGAATTGAAGCAGATACCGGGCGCCGGTGTGTCCATAGTAAAGTACAGTATGTGTTGTGTCAATGTGTTTGAGCAATTCAGGGCTAGTGCAGTGTGTGTGCGCGTGTAAGTTTCAAGCAGTTATCAGTTGCAAGTTTGTTCACAGTCAACTACAGTGTACAGTGCCTCAGTGCATTCGAACTAAGCAGTTAAAGAGCATAACCAGCTACGGCAGTTTTGTATCCTACACTGCAGAAATTAAAGCAGAGAAAGAAAGTTACCTCGGAAGCGCCAAAAGACAAGTGTGACTCTGGCTCACGAAGTAGTAGCTCGCGTGCCGCGCCCCTCTCGAAGCTCCGAAACTGGCGTAGCCCATCGGGGAGCATCACGTGAACCGCTGGCCTGTAGGTCTCCGGATCGAACGGCCGGATACGGAGTGGCAAGGGCTCGGCCTCGGGGCCCATCTCAAGCTCTGGAGGAGCCCCACCCTCTGGAAGATCATCCGCCATCTCGAAGAGAATGTGAAAATGGCCGGAAAAGGGAAAAATAGGAGAGAATACTAAAAGTCAACAAAAAGTCAACCCCGAGAGGGTCGGAAATGGCCGGAAAAGCCGAGGTGAGGAAAAGTCACGGTATCGAGAAAAACTCGAGGGAAACAAGTCCCGAGTGGTGGAAATCAAAGACGGGACGCCGAAACGAAGTTTCGTTCGGTTCAAAACACTCGAAACGCGAAGGTATTCGCGAATTGAACAACGAGATCGGGGCTAGAACGCAAGAAAATGGAGAAATCGAGAGAGGAAAATAGCCTAGAGAGGGAAAGGAAGGATTTTCGACCAAACATAAGTGAATAAAATAGGGTTAGAAGCCCTATTTTAAAAGACCCATGGCCGAAATGTCAAAACTACCCCGAACAGGAATTCTTTGCCGGTCGGCCACACTCTTTGCCGGTCGGCAACATATTGTGCCGATGGAACTGTTTTATGGCCGATGGACGGCCGGTGATGAATTGTGATGGCCGGTGGACAACCGGTGGTCTCCCACAGTGGTTTTTGAGCCTCCTACACCTTTCCTTGGGTTATATGAGTGGTCCAGAGCCTTCATTGCTTAAAATAGTGCAAAACAATGCCTCTCCGACGCTCAATCGGCCTCCGTTTTGGCCTTGGATCGTGTCTCCTGTGCGTGGCACTCGAATTCGTGTAAGGTGTATCCTTCTCGTATCCTTTTGGCTTTTACAAGACTCAAAAGTTGCCCCATGTGCATCGCATTTCAATCGCACTGTTTTGTGCATTGCATTTCAATCGCATTGTCTTGTTTGTGCCGGTCTGGCGAGACCTTAAACACGCACGGTCTAGGAGACCTAAAATCCTTGGGAGGTGCAAGACCTTCACTCGCGTTGTCTAACGCACCGCGCTGTTTTGCACATCTCATTGCATTTGGCATGTATTCCATCGCGCGATCTTGTGCATTGCACTGTTTTGTGCACCGCATCTCAATTCATGCATTGCCCCAAATGGGTCCGGTGGGACCAAAAACACACCACGGTCCGGCGGGACCAAAAACACGTGCGGTCTGGCGAGACCATGAGCCCACTCGATCGCATTACCATGCATCTCAAAAGCCGCGCGTTGTTGAGCATCTCGAGATCATACATTTTCATGCATTGTCATGCATTTCGAGGACTTGCGTTGTCACGCACTTCAACATCATGCATCCTTTGCATTCCAAGAAAAAAAAACATGCATTGTCATGCATACACTTTGTATCACGGTCTAGGAGACCTTAAATCCTCTAAAGGTGCAATTCCTTTGGTGTTTGTCGTGCCCGAACGACTTTTGATGGTCTGGTAAAGCCACCTGCCTGTGTTTGCGGTGAGTTCCTAGAAGAGCAACTGGGACGGTGGAAACTAGAGTTCGAACGACTTATGCCTAGAACGCAAAGGCTCGGGATTTCCGAGACTAAAGTCTGGTTTAAATACCCTGGGGTGTATCCTCGGCTTGAAATCTGTATGGAAGCCCCATAGGTTGAGGCAGCATGTCTGCGCCTCAGTTCTGGATACTGAACCAACCTAGTATATCACCCTGTTGGTAAGATAGGGAAAGCTGCAATCATAGTCGTTGCATCATAGTACATTGTCATGCATCCATTGTAAATAGTGCATTGTCATGCATACATGGTAAAACATTGCATTGTCATGCATTGTAGAAAATAAACACGCATTGTCATGCGTTTCCATTGTAGCTTGCATACGTCCATTGCATTTCCTCCAGTAGATCGCATCATACTGCATTGTCATGCATTTTTTGTAAATATCCATTCCATTGCATATTTGTAGATATTGCATTTTAGATTGCATGCATCCATTGCATCACCTTCCATCTATGGCTTGCGCCCTTCCAGGTTGAGCTTGGTCTGATATGTGCCCTTACTTTTCACGTTAAAACATAGTTCTGCATGTGTACGTGCCTATTCAACGCTGGTATGTTGGTTTGAGGGTTGCGGCACCTTTTCTGTGTTAGACATGGCTTGTTTGTGTACATGCCTTTCCTAGGCAAGATTTGGTTTGGCCCGCGTGCCATATCCATTGTATCCATTCCATTGCATATTTGTAGATATTGCATTTTAGATTGCATGCATCCATTGCATCACCTTCCATCCATGGGTTGTGCCTTTCCATGTTGAGCTTGGTCTGGTATGTGCCTATACTTCTCGTGTCAAAGCATAGTTCAGTGGACCGTTCTATGTTGGCCGCGGCTTGTATGCGTACATGCCTTTCCTAGGCAAAATTTGGTTTGGCTGCACGCCATATCCATTGTAGATATTACATTGTAGTGTAATTTTTGCATCCAGCATTAGGATCATTGTCCTTTCCCCAGCGGGTCGTTTCCCCACTTATGTCATCCCACCCAATACTCGTTCTTGTGTCCGTCTACATTACTCATAGTTCAGTTGATCGTTCTATGGTAGACGGACTTGTTACCTCCATCAATCTATTTTACATTTGTGTGGTTTTGAACCGCTCATGATTAGATCGTGATTCAATTACTCTGCATATAGTTTGCATTGTTTCAATTGCATTGCATTTTCATTTGCATTGTTTATACATTGTTTTGTATATATTGCATATCATTTAGCATTTATGATTGCATTGTCATGCATGTTGCTAACAATGTCATCCCTGTTAAATTTGTTTTCTTTGCAGGCACGATATTGTATGTACGGTTCATTTGCAGCTGGTGGAACCAGACGAACCGGACACGTATTGTATCCTCCGCGTGAGACGTCTCGAGAATTGCATAATTCTCTTACATCCTTTCTGCATTGTAGTGTAGTTTGGTGTAAGCTAGCTTAAAACTGTTGCATGTGTGCTTCGTTACAGCTTTCTTTGCATGATCATAAGTTATGCTCGGCTTCGTGCATTGTCTTGCATTTTTGCCCCTGCCTTCGGGCGCATACCTTGTTTGTCTTGCATGTTTGTCTAAGTCTTCGGCCTTTTCAAAAATGGGTCGTCTCTGGGCTTTGACATTCACTCCTGTCATTGTTATGACTTTCGAGTTCTGTCAAAGAGGGGCAACTGTAGACACCCCATTTTTGACCGTCCTCAAGACTTGGACGTCACCGTTTTAACGCTCGGTGATCATCCTTGTTTGTGTTCGTTTGGAGTCCCCGGAGGTCTCGGCTACGCGCCTTGCCTCAGAATCTCCGAACTCGACTGTTTAGTGTCTGGTTTTGCACCAAACACTTGTGTTTTGCCTTGGAGGGGCAGGGAATGCCTTATGAGGCATCCCCACACATCACCGGCCGTGGCTAGAGGCCACCGGCTAGGGTTTTCATGCCATCGGCAATATATATTGCCGGTCGGCACTCTTTGTTGCCGGTCGGCAGTCAATTTTGTCAAAATGGCAATTTTGAGCAGCCGACTACTGTTCATCTGCTTTTGCAGATATTTTAGGACAGCTGTGTGGCATTTTGTTCCCGTCCATACACGTGTATGGAGGGATGCTCCTCTTGTAAGCTTATTGAACAAGCTTTACAAGATTGTTTGCCTATAAGAGGAGGGCTCTTCTCTTGGCTTGAGGGTTAGAGAAATTTTGGTTAGAAAAGTGTGGGAGAAGCTCTGGTTTTAGGGTTTGAGTTCCATACATAACCTATCTTTATATCTCTCTTGTGTGTGTTCTAGGTGTAGTGGTCCTTACTATTGCACACAAACACATAGTCTTTCACCTTCTCTTGGTTCTTGAGGGACCTGAGGCTTGTTCTTGCTGTTCTTGGCTGGATTGAAGCTCAAGGAGGCAACAAGATCATCTTTTGTGAAGAGGTCTACAAGGGTGAGATACTAGTCCCTTTTATCCCCATTTTTGCATAGCTTATTAGCCTATCTTAGAACTGTTTTTGTGCTTAGTATATAATACAAAAAGTTCTATTTTTGGGCCCTCTAAATTGTTTGTTTAGAGTGTTTTGTGGTTTGGAGGTGTTTGACCCCTCTTAAGCCTTGAGGGGCCCCATTTTGTGCTATTTTGAGTGAGCTCCGAGACTTTGGTGTTTGGGCCTCCTCACCACTGAAATCTTGAGGGATTTCAGTGGTAAGGATAGTGCCTTGAAGTCCCAAGAAGGAGAGGGCCACCCCCTCTCCTTATTGTCCTTGAAAAGGACCCATTTTGGCCTCTTGAGGGAGCATCATGTTTGAGTGTTTGTTGATAATGCCATGGCTGTATTTTATGCTTATATTGCCATAATATAACTTTGTATTAAGTTGGTTTTGGTACACCATGTTAGTTTAACGTACATGCCATGTAATGCCTTGTTGTTGCCTTGATATGCCTTAGGTTGTAAACCATAGTTCTAGCATGTTTTAGGCTCAGCCTTGTGAAGGTTTTGTGTTTATTTTGCCATGTTTAAGGTCTGTCCATGGCTGTTTTGGTCGACCATGGCATGCTTTGTGTAGCTCCTTTACATTGTTAGCTTGTAGGCTTAAGTATGCAATTGTATAGCATGCATTGCTTGCTTTGATTTAGTGGCTTGGCACCATTTGTAGCATTATTTCAGTCCATTTAACATGCTTGTATGCTTGCCTTGGACACCTCTTTAATGCTTTGAAAGCTTGTGTTGTATGCCCCATGTTTGATCATTGTGCATGCTTTTGAATTCAAGTCATTTAGATGCCATCTAAGTGGTCCTTTGGGCTTGGTTTTATGTGCTAAAACTCTGTTTTGGTCATTTAAGTCTTGCCATGTGTGATTACATTAAGTGTGGTCCATTGCCTCTTTGGTGAGCCTTAGGCTTTGGGCTTGGTTGCATGCTAATGTTTGTCTTGTTTAAGTTGGTTCGGCACCTCTTATAGCATGATTTTCAAAGCTTCCTATGCATGCTAATTGTCCTTGGCTAGGCTCTTTTAAGTGTGCTTAGAGGTTGCTTGTTCATGCCTAAGTGTTAGGTCCTAACATGTGCATGTGTGTATGTGTATTTAGCCCTCATGTTTGAGCATTTTGGCCACTGTTTTAGGCCTATTTAGAGCTGCCTAAATCATGTTTAAGCCCATCCCTTTGTTGGTTGTATATGCCCCTTGTGTGTTGTAGCATGTTGGTAAGTTGTTGCATGTTAGAACTTGCATGATTGAATGAAGTCACATGCTTGTTTGCATGTTTGGACATCCACATTGCATCTTGCATGCTTGTTGGTTGACATTAATGTTTCATGTCTTGTATTCTTGTTAGCTTGTATGCTTATTTGCAATGCCATGTTGCATGCTAGCTAATATGTTTAGGATTGCGTTGCATCAATGTACATGCTTGGCCTCTTGAAGTGAGTGTGATAGAGGTTGGCCCTCTTAGGTGATTATGTGCATGGCATTACATTTGAAATCAACATGCACAATTTGGTGCTCTTGGGCCATCACGCATTGAAATGCGCAATTGGTGGTCCGAGAACCAAGGACCATGCCCCTTTGAGTCATACGCATGATAAGGAGCTTGGTTGGTGCATACATTGTTTGGATTACATTGCCATGCTATGCCTTGCCCTCTGTTGCTGTCAATTGCAGGTTCTGCAGGCATTATTTGCCGACCGGCAGTGTTAAGTGCCGACCGGCAATCCATTGGTGGCCGATGGATACATTCTCAGCCGATGACCACATCCCACTGCCGGTGGCAGTTCCACTCAGCCGTTAGTGTCTCCCAATGTCCAGGGAAGAAATTCAGAGACTTTGGCAGTCTTCAGAGGGGCAGAGTAGGGAAAACAGAGGCAGTCTATGCATGGCAGTGTACTTCCGAGCAGGACACGAGCGCGCATGCATTGGGCCCTCTTCCCGAGGCGGTTTACTGTTTTTCCTAGCTTAGTTAATTTGTTAATTAATTAGGTGATTTGTAATATTCAATTAGCTTGCGTAGTTAATTAATTTGTATTATTATTTTGGTCCCTCTGGGCGAGGGCAAATCTGTAATAAGTGTGGGTGCGTGTGCGTGCATGTCTTCCAATCCCCACTTCTTTCTTCCCTTTTATTTACCCGCTTATGATGGTAGATTAGGGCATGTTTAAATTAGCATACCTTATGCTATGCATGCGTGCATCCATACATTTGTCTTGCATGCACCGGGCTCGGTACATCATGCTAACTGCATTTGTACTTCAATTCCGAATTGAATACGTGCATCAATTGATTGCATTTCACATGTCATGTTTAGGTTAGCCGAGCCTACCCTAATTGCATCCCGCATGTGTTGCATTAGTCAATTTAACATGAACTAGGACCATGCATGTTTGCTAACTAGTTTACTGTTTTGGCACGGAGTACACTGTGAGTATCTTATGCTTTCGCATCCCACATGCGTGTGAATGTTGCCATAATAGCATGCTTACCATGCGGCTAGATGCTTATGTGATATTACTGTTTGATTGCCTGTGGGTGAAGGTTGGATTGTTTGAGTTGGAAAAACTCGTTGAAATCCGTATTTTAGCCTACTTGCGAGTAGCAAAATTCAAAGTGTTTTTCAAGACAAACGGATATGCAATGCTTATTTCCAAATTAGGCAATCTAGTCTATACTTGTTTGCTGTGCGCATAACGTAGTAAATCTAGGCTAATAACCAGAATAAGAGCACACAATGTTTTCAAAATTAGATATCATGGTTAGTAGAGGCCGGTCTTCGGACCGGGCGAGAGGTGGTGCTCATAGCTGACCTTCCCCAATCGTACCCAAGTTCCCGAGCCGAGGCAACTTTGGTGATGACGGACACGTGGCCTTTGGCACCGAGTCAGGGGTTCCTAAATTCCCCCATTAAAAAATATTTAGGTGGCAACTCTGTATTTGGCAAAGCAGTCCATGTTTGGCACTTCTTTTCAAAAAAATCTGTTTTCTCAAAACGATTTGCCGGATTTGGACTCTTTGGTTCAGATTAAGAACCGACAACAAAAGGGAGTCCGAACTGTAGAGTGAGGCCCAAGGGCGCGTCTACAACTAGCCAGACAAATTGCCATTCGCACTCTGGGCTATAGAACTTCAATCCGGACGTCTATTGGGGTAACTCCTTATTCTCTTATCTATGGTATGGAAGTTATTCTGCCAATCGAAATAGAAGTCCCGTTGTTGCGGGTTATGGCTAAGTGTCAAATAGCAGAGGCAGACTGGCAACAGAGCAGGTTTGAAGAACTGATGTTACTTGATGAGAGAAAGCTGAAAGTATTGTACCATGTTTAGGGTTATCAATGTAGGATTGCCAGGGCTTTTAACAAGAAAGTTAAGTCCCGGAATCTCAAAGAAGGGGATCTGGTGCTGAAAGACAACCGAACTCCCATCCATATCCCTAGGGGCAAGTTTAGACCCAATTGGATTGGTCCTTACATCATCAAAACTATTTGGTCAAGTGGAGCTATTATTCTCATAGACCTGGATGGCCTAGAATTTTCCCAACCGATCAACAAGGACAAGTTGATGAAATACTACCCCTGAGAGGCTCGCTAGGCCGAAAATCCAGAAGGGCGACCTAGGCAAAAGTTAGAGCATAAAAAATTAGAAATAAAGAAAAATTGAGCTTGTAAGGTTGAAAACGCTAAAGGGCGGCCTTGGCAAAAGTTAGAGCATAAAAGGAGAGTGTTAATACTCGAATGAACCCGAACTGAACTACGTAAGGCCTGATTCCCATCTTCGGGATACGTAGGCAACTTCATTTTGAAGTTCGGCCGTAAACACCTCCAAATCAACTGTCCTATCCATGTGTCTGATCAGGTCATCTTTGTCTGTTCTTTATCTAAGAGTTCATTTGTGATCTTTATTCTGAGAGCTGGTTACAGTGCTGAGCAGCATTATTCAGTTAAGGGGCAATTTGGTATCTCTTGATTCAGGTTATACATCTCGAAGATTGATTCTGTGTGTGTCAAAGTGGTGATCCTTATCAAGAATAGTGTTGAAAAGTTTTGATAAAAGTTGACTTTGCTCAAACTTTACCTTCTACAACTTAGACCATTTTTGGACCAAAAGGAAAATTTTCAATATTCACAACTTTAATTTCATTGATTTCAATACAAAGTTCTCCAAATCTTTATACAAATCAAAGTTGTTTTTATTACATCATAAAAACATGGAAAGTAAAGATCAAAGCAATAAACTAGGGCCGTAGATGAGTCATTTGTTCCTGCATCCCCCGCTCGTGCTCATGGAAGCTTCTAATGCCAAAGTGGGTCCGGTTTGTGCCTCATTCTCGAGCCAAGCCAAGCACTTGCTAGAAAGGACGCAACTGAAACTAAGGGTAGGAGCTAGAAGTCCTATCATCCTCCAAGCAGTGAGGTATCTAGTCCAATGTGAACCTCGAACGGGGAATGAAACCGAGTATTCTACCCCCTCTTCTTGGTAAGTCTGATCATGTCCAAACTGACGCCTGAGCTAGAATGGAAAGTGGAATACACAATGTGTAAGGCCAATCAGCTGTATGCCAGGCTGCCGAGTCATGCTGTAGCTGATTTCAGTCAGATTAAGCCAAGGGCAATGCCAAGCAATGTCAACAGCAGACATGTTGCACATCCAGTGGCACCACCACCCTTAATTTGGGAAATCCACTAGCTGTTGGTGGAAGATGTCTTGAGCTGAGTACTCAGGGCAAGAATCCACTATATTCAGCTTATCCATAAGCCACACCTGGGCAGGGAAGAAAGAAAAGAGAGATTAAAGAATAAAGAGATGTATGTTGAGAGAAAGTGAGAAAAGGGCTTTGAGAGAAAAACAGAGCATGAATGCCGAGTGATGTGAGAAACACATATTAGAAAGGGTGGGAAACATTACCTGAAGGAGTAGTGGACTCCCTGTGAATTTCGTAGTCTCTCACCAATGGAAGGCATCTAAGCCCATTAAAGTCTCGGCCAGCACCAAGCCAATGCAACTCTTGCCTTCTTTTAAACCTTGGGCCACTTCGACCAATCAATACTGGATCCACCAAAATTAGGGGCAAAAAGGAAGTATGCCAGCATACACAAGCAAAGGGCATGTTGCCTAAAACCTCACCAAAGAAGGTCGCCTTGGTCACCAACATCAGAAAATCTATGAATCAAACTGGGAATATCCAGTTCTCCATTGTGGACCAAAGATCGAACCTCATGTAGAGTTAGCCCGCACATCTGTCCCAAAGCTTGGACGTTGCCGAAATGGGCCTAGTGAATGATTTCCTCATGACGCCGAGATTCCATTAATGCTTGAAATTCTTCAATTGTCGGGCATATTTCTTGTCCCTCGAAGCTCAAGACATGTGTGATTGGGTTCCAACACTGAACCGCGGCATGAACGAACGGAAAGCAAAGAGAAGTGCGGCTCAAAGGAAAAAGGGCATTTAGGCTGAAGCTACGAAAATTCACCTTTTCCGAGCCATCCAAAGTGGCTATCTAGTCTCGAAGCCTGCCAACAAATAATATCTCCATTTTGAGAGAAAAATATCAAGGACTTGTGAGTTTTCCAAAAAAACAGCATGAGAGCAAAATTGATAGAGATATCACACTGATGGTCAGCCGTGCATCAGTGATAGCCGACCATGCATCAGTGAAGCCCGGCCGGGTCTTGATGCTAGCCTAGTGCAGATCTGTTGCGACAAAAGTTGACCTTTGTTTGAATGGACTTCAATTATACTTTTGAGTTTTGTTTTGTTTGTACCAAATGTTTGTTAGCTTTTTCGAGTTGTTTTCATTTATTTTTTTCATTATTGAGTTGTATTTTATGTTTTGATCAGTTGTAAGTCATTATTCGATTCATGAATCAATTCAAGCGCAAAGCATTCATAGTTTTGAAGGTTACAAATGCAAGGGTAATGCAGTTCATCATATTGTGCAAAGAAATCATTCAACAAAACTTGCCTTTCACAACTGGCAGGCCCAACCCAGATCATCATTTTACACAACTAAAACAAAAGAAAGTTTTTGAAAAATAAACGGTCTATTCGAAGCTAGTTTTATAAGTACATAACACAACGAAAGCAAAAGCAAAATGAAAGCAAAATCATCATCATCATCAGTAGCCTATCCTTGCTCTCTTCCTCCTCAACTGTAGAGGAGGTGCATCGTTGTCATCACTGGGGCTGCTCGACTGTAGGTCAATCTCCTCTCCCTCATCCTCTAGGGTCATGGACCCGTCAAAGACTCCTCGGAAGGCGAGCGCAGCCTCACTCGATCTCTCCCCCGATCAGCGCCTCATGGGCCTCTCACTGGGCCCCATCTCTGCCTACTAGCTGTGGAAGGTCCTGTAGGCACTACCGGTGCTGGCTCAAGCTGAAAAAGAACAGATATCAAATAGAGTGATCAGAAGTGTACAATATGGCAATGACAGTAGGCTACACATAGAATGTACCTCAATCCCGTAAGTGACTAAGGCAGTCTGCCTCCTCCGTACCATGATGAGTAGTCAATCAATCCTCCAAAGGAGCTCGTTACCGTACACCCAGGGAATCTGCAAAAGAACAGAAACTGAGAAAAACAGACAGAAGTAATTTAACAGTGAACAGTAAAAATAAGCTAAAGTGCAGCATGGACTAGCATAAAAAAAAAGTGTACCTGCTCAACGCTAGGGGCAAACACAAGTCTCCGGCCCCTCTCCTCGATAGGCTCAAGTGGGATCTGCTCGATCACTCCATCTGAACACATGTATACGATCTCAGTGGGAAGCATTGGCAATCCAAGAATGGGAGCAATGGCAGGGACACCTCCAATGGGCACATCGCCAGCCCCAGCAGCAGGAGCAGCAGCGACCTCTGGCATAGCTCGAGCCACGCCTAGAGTAAGAGGCGCCATCATTCGAGTGTGTAAGAAAGTTATAAAGTCGCCAGGCTCGTGGTGACAATCGTCGTCCTCACCTATCATCAAGAAGTCGAGCTCAAGACCATCTTGTAAATCATCTACCACCCTCATGCCAACAAGAGAAGGATGTGCAATATAAGGGTCAGCAACGCCCCGCGTCTAGCGGATGAATCTCTCTCCCAGGTAGTATGTCCAGCCAAAAGGGTTCTCAAACAGGATCCTCATCGTGGAAGCATGCCAGACAATGGTGTAGGTCACCATCGACACTTGGGGAATGCCTGCCCAAGGGTGCCCCTCAACCTGAGACAATCAGTGCAATGTCAAAATATCAGTACAGTGTCAGAAAATCAGTGCAGTGTCAGATATCAGTGCAATGTCAGAATGACAATACGATGTCAAAAAATCAGTGCAATGTCAGATATCAGTGCAATGTCAGAATGACAATATGGTGTTGAAAAATCAATGCAATGTCAGAATGACAGTACGATGTCGGAAAATCAGTGCAGTGTCACATATCGGTACAATGTCAGAATGACAGTATAGTGTCGGAAAATCAATGCAATGTCAAAATGATAGTACGGTGTCGGAAAATTAGTGCAGTGTCACATATCAATGCAATGTCAGAATGACAGTATAGTGTCGGAAAATCAGTGCAGTGTCAGAAGTCAATGCAGGATAGAAGTGGCAATATGGTACAGTATAGCCTTACAACAGTATAAGAGTGACCATATAGTGTGAGAAACAATCCAATGCCTGATCTACCGTGATAGTGTCAAAAAAGTGGCAAAAATATGGGAAAGTGCGATCCACAAGGCGACATCGCTCGAGCTGCAAGTTGTAGTACCGAGAGTGGGGTACAGACAACTCGATCAGCCTTATTGGAACTGGAGCCAAAGAAGTGAAATATGTGTAGACCCAAAGCTGCAAACCAAAGGCAAATAGATGACATGAGAAAACAGATTAGATGAGCAAGAAATGCAACAGTGAATAGAATTTAAAGCATATTAGAAAGATGAGTGTAGGGTGTACCTCTCAAACCCTACAGTAGCCGCTGAGTGAATCCGCCTTGCAGCGAGAGACCGAGCTCATGTAGCAGTATAGGGTGGCCAGACCTGTGCCACCCCAGTCGTAATCCGCTACCCAAGGAAGGTGTAGCAGTGCCCCTAGAATATATAATCCCACAATATTTTCCCTGTTTGCAAATAGGATAGTACCGAGAAGATATATGAGGAAGCCATGGGTGTACTGGGCAACCTTGTCTGTAGTGACTGGCTGTGTATCGGAGAAGTGCTCCAAGAACCAGCTGTAGCACAGCATCCCGTGGCTGGTAGTGTCTGGGATCGCCTTAAGAAGTTGGAGCTGTGCATCTCTCCACTAAGTCATATCTGGATCGCAAGGGATTAGGCTGCCGACCCCAACCCACAAACTGGTCAACATCGAGAAGTCATATAGGGTCAGTGTCATCTCCCCGGTGGAAGAGAAGTGAAATGAGCTGGTGGTGTCCCACCATCTCTCCACCAAGGCCCCATAAAACCAAGACTCAGCCCTCATCTGTATGAACCCGAAGCAGAAGGGCCCAAGGCCAGCAGCATTTACCAAAGTGCGGACCTCTGCAGGAAGCCGCTCATACCAACGTCAGGGGTCGGATATAAAGTCGTAGCCACCTATCCTCCTAGCGATCACCTATCAATTGGAAGTGTTATTAGTATATGTGCAGCAGGGCGAGTGATTTCTTCATTAAGCTTAACGTTTCAACATGTGTGCAAAGTAAAATGCAAAGTAAAATGGGGGAAAAGTCGTGTACCGTGGAAGTGTCGGCAGATATACACTCCATGGGCTCTCGTAGTAGAGTATCCTCATCCAACCCTGGAATAAAGCCCTCGAACCTCAAGATGCTGCCAGGGGGTGACATTTGTGTACGCGACTCGTATGTAGCCGTATCAAAAGGCCTCTCGGCAAGGAGAAGCAATGCAGCAGCTTCCTCCGCTTCTATGTCTGCACCAAAGGCAGCACCAATACCTATGGAATTGGAATGGAAACCTCGTCATTAGCCATGAAAAAAGTGAAGAAAAGGTGAAGGGCCTTTTGGCAGGCTCTGGAATGGGAACCTCGTCATTAGCCATGAAAAAAGTGAAGAAAAAGTGAAGGGGATGAGTGAAAATAGGTGAAATCCTAAATTCCAAACCCTAAGAGAGAGAAAGTAAAGAGGGAATGGAAAATCAAAAAAGGAACAAGAAAAGTTTGGGCAAAGATGTGAGAAAGTGAGGAAAAACAAAGAGAAAACCCAAACTTCAACCAAAACAATTTTTATTCGGTTCAAAATAAAGAGGAAAACAAGTTGTTTTAGGAAATTTTTGTGAGGGTTATTGGGTAAACTCAAGAAAAAAAGGAAATCTAGAGAGAAGGGAAGTTCAGAGAGAAAATGGGAGGGATTTTCAACCTAGGTTGTGATCCAAATCAGAGCTATTTTGTGTTTTAAACAGTCACGGGCATGGCTTTTACCGAACTACCCTTCGCCACTGTCGAAGGCCGGCCGGCGCTATCAAAGCCCGGTTGCGCATCGCCGAGGCCCGGCCGGCCTTCGGTGATTTCATTTTGTTTTTCTGTTTTTTTTTTTTTTTTTTTGCTTTTTTTCTATTTTGTTTTGTTTTAGGTGTGTTTCTATTTTCTTATTATTTTATTTCATCATTATTTTAATTTCTGAGTTATAGTTTCAAGTTTTAATTTTGATTTTTAATTTTTGGTTTTAATTTTGAGTTTTTGATCGTGGGTTCTGACTCAAGCGTAGTAAGGAGTTGTATGATAACAAGAAAAAATGAGGGTTGAAAAAAAAAAGAGAAGAAGAAGAAGAAGAAAGAAAAGAGAGAGAGGAGAAAACAAAGAATGAAAGCAAAATAGCAAAGAGATCGAAGGAAATGAAGAGACGGAGCAAGATATCCATTTTGTTTTGTTTCGTTGCGTGAGCGCATAATTTGATTTATATTGATTTTATTTCATTAGTTTAACTTTGTGATTTATCTTGGTTAAACTGTTCTGGTCATTGATGGCTTGTCATGTTTAGTTCGTAATTCATTTCATCATTTCTTACCACACGTTACTGTATGTACGGTTTCTTTCTTGGAAGTGCATGATATTGCATGTACGGTTCATTCAAAGGAGTTCCGGGTAAAATCATTCGCGCCCTTTGGATCTCCTCCTTCCACCCTTCGGTTAAAAACGTTCGGGTGCGTCCAGGTGTTCACACCACCCCTTCGCTTAAAAACATCTAGGTGTGTCCCGGTGTATCCCTTCTTATCATCAAAGCATCTCAAAGGAGTGATACACTTGGTCCTCAAACCATCAATTCAAGCAATTTCATTGCATGATGGCTAAGGAACCAAGATGTACAAATTTAATACATGCACAAACAAGACCCAAAGCCATCACCCTATCATGCATGATCAAGGGCAATGGAGACATTAGAAAAATTGGCACATTGCATCACTTTGAGTATGAATTGCCCCAATTTTCCTTGTGTTCAATTAACGTCCGATTGAACACACCAAAACACAACCAAATTTTTATCATTGCACAATTTTAGTTTCAACTTTTAGTTACTCATTTTAATTACCCTTCCATTCTTTAACCAATTAATTAAGTCCATTGGTAAGTTAAGTCCTCTAAAAGAGAAGAAAGTGTCAAACAAGGGGTGGTTCAAGACAAGAGAGAGGTGTCATGCCGTTGATAATGAACCCTCAAAAGAGGATTAAACCATTAAGCATGGACCTCAATCTCAAGCTTAAACAATCCCAAGGTTGAAACAACCCTCAAAGAAAGCAAAGAGTGAAGAAATGAGGGAGGTTGCAGAGACTATACTTGCTGAAATTAAGTGAGAAAAACACTAAAGCAATGCAATCAACTCAAACAAGTGGTATCTAAAGGCCTAAAACATCATCTTGTGAGGACACTTACACTAGAAGCATGCAAAACAAGACTCAAATGACTTAACCAACCCAAAATAGAGTAAAAATAGTCGAAATCAGAGTTCAAAACATGCTGGAATTAAGCTATAAAAGGTTAGAAAATTAAGCTAACACATAGCATAAACTAGGCTAGTAAACAAGACACAAGGAGGGGAGGCTAACCCCTCCAAATTTGGACTTTAAAACATGATTTTCACCACTGAAAATACTTTGAAATTCATTGTTTAAAAGCTTGGAAAAAGATAGTAAAAGGGTGGAAAACACAAGGGCAAAGGCCTCCAAAAACAAGGTACAAAGAAGGGTTATCAACCCCTCAACCTTTAATGGTCTTAAACCCAAGCTTTAGCCCAAAAAACACAAAGTTTTGACAGCCCAAAACAATGGAGAAACAGTAGAAATAAAAGCAAAGCAAGCAAGCAAATAGATAAAGCCTTCTACCTCTTGAAGAGAAGAAGCAATTCCAAGCAACAACACAAGCAAACAACACCCTCTAGAGCTCAAACCAAGCTCAAAAGTACCTCAGCTCAAAGGTGAAGAGATTTGGTTAAGGGTGTATAGGCAAAGGTTGAAGAATTGTAGGCAAAAGTGTAGAGATTTGGTAGAAAGAGAGAGAATTATAGAGAAAGAGAGAAAAATTTTTGAGTTCAAAATTTTCTAACCCCAAAACATGAGAGATGGGCCTCCTATATATAGAAAACATGAAATCTCTACAAGGAGATCTAGCCCTCCACATGTGGATAGATGCATGCATCTGTGCAAATAGCTGGCAAAGCTGGCATAAAATATCTGCAGAAAACACTGGTGGCCGGCCGGCTACATCAGTGGCCGGCAACCTAAAAAAGATGGCAAGCAGCCTCTAGGGATCGCCAGTAGGGCACCAGAGGTTGCAGGCTAGAAAGACTAAGGCATTGTCCAAAAATGAGACAAAAAGGGTGTAGGGTTTGAAAGACTCAAAGTTGTGGCATTCCGCCGAGGACTTCGAGTGCTTCGCAAGCAAACAGACACATCATCGGGTGTGCATGCGAGGACATCTAAGTCGTGAGGGCTGTCAAGAATGGGATGTCTACAATTGTCCCTCTTTGACAGAACTCAGAGTCATGAAATGACATAAGTGAATGTCAAAGCCTAGAGACAACCCATTTTGACAAGGCCATAAGACTTGGACAAACAATCAAGACAGAAATAAATGGTTGCGCCCAAAGGCTGCCTACGTATCTCTTTACAAAGAATCAAATCAGTGTAGTTTAGGAGCAAGATGCAAATGATATGCATAATGCAACTTTGAAAACTGGACTTACATGCTTCGCGAAGCTGACTATTTTGAAAACTTATGACCATGCGAGATGATGCAAGAAGCAATAATAGGACAATAAGCAAGATAACAACATATGAATGAGCAGCTTCAAGCTTAAAGAAAATAAAACCACACTTTAACCACGCCAAAGCAAGAGACGAGGAAAGAAAACACCGCTTAGGGTTGTGTTTCACACATCCTGAGAAACTGGGAAAACCACACGAGGTTGTGTTTCACACACTCCGAGAAACAAAAGAAAAACTGCTCGAGCTTGCATTTCATGCATCTCGAGATAAACAACCGATCAAGGCCACGCTTCGCACATCCAGAGATGAAACCTGCCCAGGGTCGTGCTTCGCACGTCTTGAGAAAAACTACTCGGGCACGTGTGTGATAACCTTGTTCCGTACCATGCTAATTGGTCTTTATTATGGATGTGATTATGTGTCTGATATGATTTTGCGTGCCATTTATGTGAATATATGTGGTTTTGAATTTCTATCTGTTCACCGTAGGAAAATCTATTTGACTTTCTGCTTTGGAAATTAAATTGAAGGCCTTATCGGCCACAAAATCCGAAATTGATTACGCCATTGTGATTAGTGTAATTTTTAGAGCCTACGGTGAAATTTAATTGAAAATTGATTCGGATCAAATTAATTAGATTAAATTAATGGGTTAAATATTAATGAAATGTGTTGAGAGAGGTCTTGTATAAGGGACTCTTCTACACTTTTATTTCATTTGTTTGGGCTCAAAGCTGAGAATCACTCTAAAGGGAGGGAGTAAGGATCGGTTAGAGAGAGAGAGAGAGAGAGAGAGAGAGAGAGCTCAAGTTGATGAATTGCTCAAGAAGCTTGAATAAATTGAAGACCAACTCAAGATTTGATCATAAATTGGGAAGATTGAGCTTCTAGGTGAGTAATTGGTTAGGAATTCATGAGTTTGATATTGTAATTTTGTGAATTTAAAGTTGATTGATGATCAAGAACAAGAATTGTGTTATAAGAGATGAAATTGAAGCTAATGTGTACATGCATGCATAGAACTACCATGATTTGGCATAATCAAGCATGTATTAAGTTGAATATGGGAATATGAGCATTGAAGCATACATGCAAGCATGGTTTTGTTGTTTTTCATGGTTATGAGCATCATTAGTGCCATTTGAAATGGAATTGGGGTCAAAGACTAACATGCATGTTGAATTGATTGGAGATATGGAGATTATATGAAGTTTGGATGCATGAGCCTTGATTATACCAAGAAATGTTGATTAACTTTGAAGATTGGACCATGATTTTGAATAATTGGCCTCATGTTGTTTACATCCATATGCTATATGATGTATTTGCATGTTTTTGGTGCCTTAATTTGAGTTTTAAAGCCTTTTGAATGTTGAATTTGAGCTCAAGAACAATTCTGGATTTTCCAGAATTTGGGATGTCTGCTCGAGCGGGAAAGGCGCCGCTCGAGCGGAAATACGAGCTCCCAGAACTTTTTGCAGACATGATGTCCGCTTGAGCGGGGAAGTTCACGCTTGAGCGGGGAGCTATGTAGAATGACCTTCAGCTTGAGCGTCAGAGTTCACGCTCGAGCGTAAAAACGAGGCAACCAGTACTTTTGCAGACCTAATGGGTCCGCTCGAGCGGGCAAGTCCACGCTCGAGCGGGGACCCCTGTTTCTGAAATTTTGTAAATGTGTCCTGTGTTTCATTTTTCGTTCTCTTTCACTTCTAAGTACTCTTAGGCATGCATTAAGCATTGTAAATGGGTTAAAAGGATAAAAATGAAGCCTAAAGAGGAATATGTGAATTAAGAACGGATTGAATTGTTTGTGACTCATTGTGTTCATGGAATGTGTAGGGTCGAGCTCCAGGGCAAATCATCCAGCCGATCACTATGAGTGATATCTTAATAAAGATATTTGAAGTATGTTATTTGTCCAATTGCTTACTTCTATGTAAGTCTTATAAGTTCGTTAATTTGAATGGTGGACGAATGTTTACTATAAGAATGATTGGGCCAAAGGCCAGTTTGACATAAATGAAAGAATGATAGGGCCAAAGGCCAGTTTGACATGAATGAAAGAATGATTAGGCCAAAAACCAGTCTGACATGAATGAAAGAATGATTGGGCCAAAGGCCAGTTTGACATGAATGAAAGAATGAATGGGCCAGTGGCCAGTTTGACATGAATGAAAGAATGAATGGGCCAAAGGCCAGTTTGACATGAATGAAAGAATGAATGGGCCAGTGGCCAGTTTGACATGAATGAAAGAATGAATGGGCCAAAGGCCAGTTTGACATGAACGAAAGAATGAATGGGCCAAAGGCCGTTTGACATGAATGGATTGGGCCCAAGGCCGTCTGATGTGTTTGGAACCGCAGTTAATTGATATATATATATACTAAACAGAAATGTGAATTGGGCCCAAGGCCATTTGGTGCATGTTGTTCTAAATACTGTTCGTGTATTTTCCGTATTTGATATTATTCACTGGGCTTTCACTCACGCTCATTCACGTGTCTGTAGGTGAGCCAAGGGAGGTCCAAACCCAGCCTCAGTGAAGTTTGTGAGGAACAGCTAAGGTTTTGAAGAGTCAGCCCATACGTCTCACGCACGAGACTTGTTTTCGCCTTTTTCTAGTTTGCTATATTTTGTCATGTTGGCGAGAACTTTGGTTTACAGTTGTATATAGTTTTGATTGGCTGACTTAGACTTGAATGATCCTGTATGTACAGAAGTTTGTCGTATTACATATCTTGATGTGAGTTATTAATATGTTTATGTATGGATTGTTATGACATGCCATGTAAGCACAGCTCTACGGACGAAAGTTTGAATTTTCTTCCGTTTGGCCCCTTTACTCTGATGAGTTTTGCCTTAAATGGTTTAAGGCCGTAGGTCATCTCATGATTACTGGCCGGTTATGTCCTTAACCCATGGGGGCAGGTTCGGGTCATGACAGCGTGCTTCGCACGTCCTGAGATGAAAACCGCCCAAGGCTGCGCTTCACACGTCCTGAGAAACAACCACTCGAGCGCATACTTCGTACATCCCGAGGTAGAACCCGCCTAGGGTCGTGTTTCATGCATCCTGAGAAACAACCACTTAGGCACGCACTTCGTACATCCCGAGGTAGAACCCTCCCAGGGCCACATTTCACACATCCTGAGAAAAACCACTCAGGCGCATACTTCGTACGTCCTGAGGTAGAACCCGCCCAGGGCCGCATTTCACGCGTCCTGAGAAACAACCACTTGGGTGCGTACTTTGTACGTCCCGAGGTAAAACCCACCCAGAGCCATGCATCGCACGTCCTGAGAAACAAAAACCGCTCGGGGTCGTGTTTCACACGTCCCGAGATACAGGAAAGTGGTGTGCGATAGATGCACAAAGGTAAACAAGTGCGATAGATGCACAAAGTGAACAAGTACAATAGACGCACAAAGTGAACAAGTGCGACAGATTGACAAAGTGAACAAGTGCGATAGATGCACAAAGACTTCAACTAGAACTCCTCTGAATGAACCGTACATTCAATACAGTTTGCCTGTGTAAGAAAGAAACTTAACAAGTGCGATACAGTAAGAATGTATGTTCTATGCAAGACAAACAACCGAGTTACAATGTTAATGCATGTTCTATGCAAGATACAAAAGCATATTCTATGCATGAAATAAGAACAAGTGCATATTCTATGCATGAATCATAAATGATGCAAGACATGCATGCCACATATGTAATGTGAAATGCATATTCTATGCGACAACATATATGAAATGATGCATAATCTATGCAACAAAAGAGAACGAAGGCAAAACGAACAAAAGCAACATTCGATGGCACCTTCCAATTACCTCTCGGAGGAAGTGCAACATTCTTAAAAAGGATACACCTTGTTCATGTTGACAAGCGATGAGCATCATGTGCCGAAACACAATTCTGAGCTTCTACCAGAACAATCTGAACCCAACGGTGAACTTGCCTTACAATTCTTGGGAACAAAAGGCACAAAACAATATCAGGGCACAGAGGGAGGCCACCGGCCACTGGCTGGTCACAGATGGAGGCTGCCGGCTACCTGCCAGCCACTGCCTAGTCTTGCCAACCACATATGAGCCTTGCCGGCCCCCTGCCGGCCACCGATGGTTGACTCGAGGCATTTTGGACCTTTTGTCTCAGGTCTTTAAGCATAGGTCTTGCCACTTCATTTCCACACACCCTCATGCCTGAAATTCTTCCCTCTCTCTCTCTCTAGATGCTTCTTCTCTCTAGATCCAAGCTTTTTACGCTTTTTTCAACGCCCCACGCAAACTTTATTCGCTAAAGCCTCTTAGTTCTCAACCGATTGAAATTTGATTTCGACCCTTCTTTCCTCATTTTCACCCTTGTAGGCTTATTTTCCTCAACTTTCTCTTGAGTTCTGTACACTTTTTCCGGCTTTGACTTTTTCTCCCATTTTCTCTCTCCTAGGGTTGACTTTTTCCAAGTTTACCATTTTTCTCTATTTTTCTTCACTTTCACCTGCTGTTCACCCATTCTTTAGATGGCAGATGATGTACCCTATGACGGAGCTCCTTTCAGAGACTCCCCTAGTATTTTTATCTACTCCCGAGGCAGATGAGCCGATCATTGCTGAGGTACCTAGAGGTATTGAGGCTGACCTTGAGGCAGAGTTCGCACCTGAGCCGAAGCCAGAGCCAGTACCAATGAGAGTTCGGCCATTTGATTCAGAAAGGTACCATCCTCGGACAAATGTCTTACCAGCTGGAGACATCAGGCGCTTCAGCACTTTGTCTGACTGTATTTCATGCACTGCCTTATATCTGACTGTACTTTCATCACTTTTCACTGCATTTCTTGCACTGTCTTTCATCTGAGTGTACTTTCGTAACTGCTTGATCTGATTCATCCGTTCTGTGCCACAGGGCGAGTCTCATGCCTTCCAAGGCAACGGAGCCACTACTGCGTGAGACTGGTATGACGAGCTCCTTGCAGGAGTTCGCGACATCATAGACGAGACAGGCTTCTACCTATTCTGTTCTTGCCTGACGTGAGTCATCACGAGCCGTCCTCTTCTAGGAGCACTCGTGGAGAGGTAGTGGGACACCACCAACTCCTTCCACTTTTTCACTACAGGGGAGATGATGATGACTCCCTATGACTTTGCCATGATCACCGGCTTAGACGTAAGGGGTGATCCGATACCTTTCGATTCAGACATAGGAGAGTGGGAGGCAGCCTTGGTTGAGCTACTGGGAGCGCATTTACCCATATATCGAACATACATGGTCAGTTACATTTGGTTTGCCAAGCAATTCAAAGGGAGTGAGCCCGAGACCGTAAAGAAGATGGAACAATATGCTAGGGGCTTTTTGATGTTCATTTTCGGTACCACCTTGTTTTCGAATAGGTGGAACACTGTCTACTTATATCTGCTGAGCGCCCTGGTGATCTTTCCTTGGGTGCGCTTTTATAACTGGGGTGGAGCTGGCCTCGCCACACTATATGGATACATGAGCTCGACCTCCTGTTTGAGCGGATACTTGATTGGGGGCTACTGGCGAGCCTGGGAGGTATGCATCTCAGTTTCCTCTTTGCACTTTACATTTTCTGCCTTATACCTGTTCAGCATCTATGTATTCTGCTTCTCATTTTCTGTACCTGTTCATACATTGTGCCTTCTGCTTTTCACTTTCTGTACCAGTTCATACTGTATTGATCACATATCACTGTATTTTCTTCGCAGCTATGGGTCTATGCATATTTTCCAACTCTCGCCCCAAAGCCTGTGGAGCAGCTTCTACTGGTAGTCCCCTATTTACGGAGGAATGATGGTTATCTCCAGTGTAGGGCCCCCGAGCCCTTAACATTCTTTCGCCACTACTTTGACACCGTGGATGCTCATGAGGAAACCCGAAACATAGTCATTTTTGCTTTAAAACTATTCTGATTCACGTTTAGCAATTGATAGCAACTAATAATCTATACAACTTCCATGTGTAGATCATGTGGCAGCCAGGGGCCATGATGCCGGCCGGGATTTGGGACCGGTATGCCGGGGCCTGTGCCACTTCTCGCTTTCGTATTCTACTCGAGGGCCCAGTCTGCCAAGCCTGGTTCCTGAGTGAGCGCTTCGTGCACCAGACTGTGAGCTTGCTTGACCCGATCATTCCAATGGCGCTGCCAGAGTCCATGCGATCAGCAAATGGCCTATCCATTGATGAGGTTATTCAGTTTATGGTGGGTGTGGATGCCGACTACTTCCGAGCAGAGGGTGACTACGTGGCCTTCATCCAGACACATTTCATGCCATCTTTGACAGGCGCTTGTGGAGGTGAGGAAGCGAGAGCTCCTGCTACACGAGAGGCGTATAGAGTAACCTGGGAGACCAGGGCCCGTGGTAGAGGGGCTTCACGGACGAGGTAGAGGACCGGCTAGCCAGAGCTCCCTACCACATTAACGTACTGGCATCATACCGAGGATGCCTACCAGGTCCCGATTGAGCTCGCAACAGCTGGGCATGAGCTTGTCAGGGTTCGAGGCCCAACTCAGGTATGGACCACACTTTACATTTTGCACCTCACATTTCATTTTGGATATGTTTACTGCAAACACTGATCATTCAAATACATTTGCAAGCATCCATCGAGTACACAGGAGGTGCTCTCGAGCAGATAGCCTCATTGATGGGGATGGTACAGAAGAGGGAGACACTGCTCGGTCTACACAGTATCCCGATAAGTTCTTCAGTTTACACTCCAGGCATCAAATTTCCACTGACACACTGACACTGACATTTCAACAGAAAACTTCCCAAACTACACTGACACACCGCATCTGACACACTACACTCACACACTATGTTCATACACTATATCTGATTTCTGCATGCACTCATTTTGCATACTATGCTTACATCTAATACACATGCTGTAATTCATATATGACAACGATCCTTTTCAAATCCCACCCATATCGATGGTACCAACAGCAGCCGCAGCACCAGCAACATCTCCTCCAGCAACAGGGAGGAGAGAGAGAGAGAGAGACAAGCTCCAGCACGCGGCCGAGGTAGAGCAAGGGGCACTCAAGATGAGAACAGTCCTTCAGAGCCCATTCTGAGTGATGATGATGTTGAGACGAGCGACTTTGGGGAGGTAGTGAGTCAGCATTCGGAGTCATCTGAGGGTGGAGACGATGTTGGCTCGGGTTCCGAGAGCGGAGGTGACGACGAGGCAAGCTCTGGAGCAGAGAGCGGAAACGATGATGCCGGCGGGTTCCGACTCCTAGGTAGATTCGGACAGCAAAGCCGATGGAGACAATGCCCCAGAGTTTTCTCTTCCGAAGAAGAGGACGAAAAGGGCCTCTTGAGCCTGAAGCGACCGGTGCTGATTTTTTTGTATTTTTTTTCTTAGTTTCTTTTTGTTTATAGCATTAGCGCAGTGTATAGCTTTAGACAGGTTTTATTGATTTAAAACTTGTACTCCCTTTTTTTAAAAAGCCATGATCGGAATAAAACTTTGCAGTTTTTTATGAAAAGTGTTGTATTTTGCATCATGAGCACCATATATGCATGAAATGGACATGGAATAAAATGGCCAATAGCACTTGATTGAAACAAAATTTCTAATCGGGTAATGAACAGACCAACAACAAAAATACAAAATGCACTATACAACTCGATAAACAAAATAACAACAACTCGACAAACAAAACAACTCAACAAACTTGCCAAAACCAAAAGGACTCAAAACAAGACCTTAAAACACAGAAAGAGCAAAACAAAACACATATTTTCAGCAATGTTCAGCACAAAGGTGGACAACTGACTTGAGAGGAAGGGTGCCGGCCGGAAGAGGAATTTACCAGCCACCTGCTGACCATAAGAAATGGCCTGCCGGCCACTTGTCGGCCTGCCGGCCACTTGTCGGCCATCAATGTGCAGAACCTCCAGATTATTTATAGCTGGCTTCCACTCACTGTCTTATCTTCTACAAAAGGTTGAACATCGGGGATTCTTCATTTCAGCTGCAAATTCTTCACAAATGGAGCCATTTTTCGTCGAAAGACTCTCGGATTGGATTGCAACTTTAGACAGTTCAGAAAAGGTGAATTTCTAGGGTTTCGGCATAAATGCACTTTTTTCGTTGAACTAAACTCCACTTTGTTTTCCGTTTCTTCATGCCATGGCTAGATGATGGAACCAGATTACGCACGTCTTTAGCTTCGGGGGAGAAGAAATGTGCTTGACAATTGAAGAGTTTCAGGCGTTAATGGAATCCCGGCGCGATGAGGAAATCGTGCCGCAATCCCATTTTGGCCATGCCCAACCTTTAGGACGGATGTGTGGGCTCACTATGCACGAGGCTCAATCTCTGGCCCACAACCGAGAGCTAGACATTCCCAGTTTGATTCATCGATTTTCCAACGTAGGTGACTACGGCGATTGTCTTTGGCAGGGTGTTCAGCAGCATGCCCTCTGCTTATATATACTTGCTTATTTTCTTCTTGCCCCTACTTTCGGCGGGTCCAGCATTTGCTTGATCGAAGTGGCACAAGGCCTGAAAGAAGGCAAGAGTTGTATTAGCTTGGCACTTGCCGAGACTTTGATGGGCTTAGATGCCTTTCGTCAACAGGAGACAGATTCGCAAGAAGTCCACTACTTCTTTAGGTAATGTTTCCCACCCTTCCTCATATGTGTTTCTCACATCGCTCGGCACTCATGCTCTGTTTTTCTCTCAAAGACCTTTTCTCACTTTTCTCTCAACATATATCTCTCTATTCTCTAATCTATCTCTCTTTTTTTTTTTTATCCCTTCCCAGGTGTGGCTTATAGACAAGTTGAAGGTAACGGACTCTTGCCCTGAATACCCAGCTTGTGGCTATTTCTTCTGCCATCAAGTAGTGGATTTCCCGAATAAAGGGTGGTGATGCGAGCGGATGTGCAACAGGTCTGTTGCTGACATAGCTGGTGTTGCCCCTGGCTTAATCTGACCGAGATGAGCTACAACATGGCTCGACAACCTGGGATACAGTTGATCAGCTTGATACACTATGTATTCTACTTCCCGTTCCGATTTAGACGTCAATTTGGGTACGATCAGATCTGCCCAGAGAAGGGGGTAGAGTACTCGATTTCATTCCTCATCCAAGGTTCACATATAGCTAAATACCTCACTGCTTAGAGAACAAGAGAACTTCTGGCCCCTACCCTTAGTTTCAGTTGCACCCTTTCTGGTGAATGCCTGGCTTGGCTCGATGGGGAGGCACAAACCAGGCCCACTCTGGCTTCAAAAGATTTTACAAGCACAAGCGAGAGGCGCAAGAACACTTGACTCATCTATGCCCTTAGTTTATTGCTTTGATCTTTCTTTTCAAGTTTTTAAGATGTAATAAAAGAAACTTTGATTTGTATCAAGAGTTGGAGAACTTTGTATTGAAATCAATGAAATTAAAGTTGTGAGCATTGAAAGTTTTCCTTTTGGTCCAAAAATGGTCTAAGTTGTAAAAGGTAAAATTTGAGCAAAATCAACTTTTATTAAAACTTTCCAAAACCATTTTCGAGAAGGATCACCACTTGACATGCACGGAATCAATTCTTGAGATGTACAACCCTGAAACAAAAGATCACAAATTGCCAGTTGTTTGAACACCACCGCTCAGCATTGTAACCAGCTTTTCTCTCAGAGTAAATATCACAACCGAACTCTTAGGTAAAGAAAAGACAAAAATGACCTGATCAAACACATGGACAAGACAGTTGATTTGGAGGTGTTTATGGCCGAACTTCATGATGAAGTTGCCTACGTATCCCGAAGATGGAAATCAGGCCTTACGAAGTTCGATTCAGGTTCACTTGAGTATTAACTCTCTCCGTTTGTACTCTAACTTTTGCCAAGGCCGCCTTTTAGGGTTTTCAACCTTGCGAGCTCAGTTTTTCTTTATTTCTAATTTTTTGTGCTCTAACTTTTGCCTAAGTCGCCCTTTCGGGTTTTCGACCTGGCGAGGCTCTCAGGAATAGTATTTTTTCAACTTGTCCATGTTGATCGGTTAGGAAAATTCTAGGCCATCAAAGTCCATGAGAATAACAGCTCCACCTGACCAGATGGTTTTGATGATGTAAGCACCAGTCCAATTGGGTTTGAACTTGCCCCTAGGGTCATGAACTTGCCCCTCTTTGAGATTCCAGGACTTAACCTTCTTGTTAAAAGCCCTAGCAATCTTTCGTTGATAGCCATGAACATGGTACAATGCTTTCAGTCTTCTCTCAAAAACAGCATTAGTTCTTCGAACCTGCTCTGTTCCCAGTTCACCTCTACTATTTGACACTCAACCATAACTTGTAGCGACGGGGTTTCTATATCGATTGGTAGAACAGCTTCCATCCCATAGACAAGAGAATAAGGAGTTGCCCCTATAGACATCCGAATTGAAGTTCTGTAACCCCAGAGTGCAAATGGCAATTTATCTGGCCAGTCCATGTAGGTCTCAACCATCTTCTGCAAAATATGCTTGATATTCTTGTTAGCAACCTCAACAGCTCCGTTGGTTTGCGGCCGGTATGTAGATGACTTATGGAAAGCCATATTGTATTTCTCCAACAAGTCGATCACTTCTTTCTTGAATTCGGAGCCATTATCTGAAATAATCTCGTTTGAAACTCCATATCGGCAAATGATGTTGTTTCGGATAAAGTTAGCCATATGCGCTACTTTCAACACTGCATAAGATTGAGCTTCCACCCATTTTGTGAAGTAATCAATTGCCACTAGAATGTATTCATGCCCATTCGACCCTTTTGGTGTGACTACACCGATGACATTGATTCTCCAGACTGAAAAAGGCCGTGGTGAAGTCATGTTGTACAGCTTCGACGGCGGGATATTCATGCGGTTGACATGAATTTGGCATTTGTGGCATCGTCGAACAAAACCTATACAATCCTCCTTAATAGTAGACCAGTAGTAACCCAGCCTGAGAATCTTCCGAGCCAACATTACTTCATTCATGTACGCTCCGTACTCTCCCCCATGGATGGCCCCCATCAGGTGCTTTGACTTTTCTTCTTTGACGCACAACTTGTGCATTCCCAGATGACCTCTCTTGTACAGTTTACCTCTGCAAATCGTAAATTGAACGGCCATCCGCCGTATTGCCCTTTTGTCTTTGGCATTTGCCCCTGGTGGATAAACCTCATTTTCTAAGAAGTTCCAGATATCATAGTATGAAGGGTTTTGATCTTGTGCTTCATCTATTACGGTGATAGTTTCGTAGGCCGGCATATATCTCTGCTCAATGATGATCGAACGCATCCGGACTCCAAGCGGGATGTCTATCGTAGAAGTTAGAGTTGATAAGACATCAACGAACCTGTTGTTCTCACTCAGAAGATGCGTGAAAATCAACTTTTCAAACCTAGGAATCAGAACGTCCAGGGTCTGGTGATAAATCTTCATCTTTTCTTCTTTGACCTTCTAGTCTCCATTTGCTTGAGAAACAACTAGATTCGAGTCCCCGATAACATCCAACTTTTTTGCACCTAGTTCCAGGGCGTCTTCCAAACCAGCGATACACGCTTCATATTCTGCTTCGTTATTGGAGACCTTGAACCGGAGCTTGAAGGCTAAAGGTATATGGGAGTCATCGGGTGCTATCAGCAACACACCTATCCCATAGAGCCATATTGATTGGACTCTCTATCAAAGTACATTGTACAAGTCTCCTCCTCGACTTGCAAAATGGCTTCATCTAGGAACAGGTATTCTATCGCTTTATCCCCTTCTACCGGGTGATCTGCCAGGAACTCCACTACTGCTCCTCCCTTGACCAACTTACGAGTGACATACTTCAGATCAAATTCGGAGAGAAGAAGCTACCAATGGGCTAGCCTACCCGTAAGTGCTGGTTTCTCAAAGAGATATTGGATGGGATCTAATCTCGAAACCAAAATTACAAAGTGAGCTAACAAGTAGTGCCTCAACTTCCTGGTAGCCCATACCAAGACTAGGCAAGTTTTCTCCAGCGGGGTGTAACGGGACTCATATTCTAATATTTTCTTGTTCAAATAATAGATGGCTTTCTCCACCCTATCCTCAGATTTCTAAGCAAGCGTGCATCCCATCGTGGTGTCTGTGATTCACAGATACAGAATCAAACGCTTTCCCGGCTCTGGCGGCGACAACACAGGTGGATTCTGAAGGTACTACTTAATCTGCTCAAAAGCGAATTGACATCGATCATCCCATCGAAATTTCTTTCCTTTCATCAGGAGACCAAAAAGTGGTTCACAAGTCAACGTTAATTTAGAAATAAACCGTCTTATGAATTGCACTTTATCTAGAAAGCCTCGCACCTCATTTTCAATCCTTGTTGGTGGCATTTCTAGGATGGCCTTGATTTTAGAAGGATCTACCTCGATTCCCCTCTGTGTGATCAAGAAGCCTAACATTTTCCCTGCTGTTACGCCGAAAGTGCACTTTTGCGGATTCAACCTCAATCTGTATTCTCTAATTTGTTAACTGAATTTCTTCAAGGCGGTGTATGTAGACACCCCATTTTTGACCGTCCTCAAGACTTGGACGTCATCGTTTGAACACTCAATGATCACCTATGTTCGTGTTTGTTTTGAGTTCCTAGAGGTCTCGGCCGCCCGCCTTGCCTCAAGATCTCTCAACTTGTCTATTTTGTGCTTGGTTGTGGACCAAGGACTTCTGTTTTTGCTTCTAAGGGAAGAGGGTGGCTTGCTGGCCATCCCCTCAACCCATCGGCCAAGGCATGAAGCCATCGGCCTTGTTTTCTTGCCATCGACCAAAAGTGTTGGCCAATTGGCACTTTTTTTGGTCGATCAGCATTTATGTTGGTCGATCAGCCATATTTTTTGGCCGAGCCCTGTTCATCTTCTCTATGTAGATATATTTATGCCAGCTGTTATAGCTGGCATGCACAATTCACATCCTCCATACGCGTGTATGGAGGGATTTGATTCAATTTCTTAGCTTGCTCAACAAGCTTAGGAATTGAACTTCTATAAAGAGGAAGCCCCTCCTCCCTTCTTAGAGGTACAGAAAAATTAGGGTTGAGTGATACATATAGTTTTGTATCTATCTTGCCTTGATTCCTTATTTTGTGCTTCAAAAGTGCCATTTTGTCTTACTATTGTACACAAACACACACTAGAACACCATCCTCTTGGAGCTGAGGTCCCTTGAGGTTGATTTTAGTGTTCTTGGGCTAGTTTTGATCAGAGAAGGCTACTGGAGCAGTGTTCTTGAAGGTGGTCTTCAAGGGTGAGTTCCTTACTTTTAAACCCCCATTCTTGTTTTAGCTTTTAGACTTACTTGCTTATTGTTTTAAGCTTAACTCTTAACTGATAAAAGTTATTTTTTTTACATGCTTTAAATCTTTGGTTAAGGTCACTTTTTGGTTGGGGGTCATCTCCTCCCTCCAAGGCCTTGTTAGGCCTTGTTTTAGGCCATCCCTTTTAGCCCTTGTTTTAGGTTTTGCATGACCTTTCTACCACTGAAATCCAGAGGATTTTTAGTGGTGGAAAGGTGGTTTTGGAGTCCTAAATGGGAGAGGGTCATCCCCTCTCCTTGTTGTTTTGTATGCTTGCATAAGTGGCTTATATTGGTAGCATGTTGGCTTAGCTTGTTTTAGCTTCATTTTAGTATGTATTAGGATTTGTTTTGCCATGATACAACACTGTTTTTGCTTGGTTTTTTCACTCCATGCATGCCTAATACACTTGTAGTGTAAATCACACAAACTAGTCTTATATGCTTCATGTTTGAGCATGTATTTCTAGCTTATGTTGACTCCATTTCAGTGGGTTTTTGGGTTTTCTTTAGCATGCCATGACTCTATTTTGGGTGGGTTTAGTTGGCTCTTACATGCTTCATGTACTTGTCTTGCAATCATCTCATTTGCCTTAACATGCATCTTGCGTTTAGACCACCATTCTTGCATGTTTTGGCTCAACTCAAAGAAGCTTTTAGCCTTGTTTTACCATGCTTGAGCTCTGTTTTATGTTGTTTTGATCATATATGTCACGCTTTGTATAGCCATAAGGCATTCTAGCTTGCTAGCTTTGAGTGTCCAAGTCACTAGCATGCTTTATTTGGACTATTATCATGATTTGGCATCATTTGAAATGTTATTTTAGTCCATGTTTCATGCTCATACACTTGCACCTATCACTCTTTTAATGCTTTAAAGAGTTGATGTTTCATGCTTCATGAATGGACCATTATGTATGCCCCCATGCTTAGGTCTTTGGGATGCCATCTAAGTGGGTTTTTGGGCTTATTTTGATATGCCATAACTCTATTTTTCATTGGATAATTCATGCCATGTGTGGTTGTAATAGGTGTAGTGTAACACCCCTTTTGTAGCCTTGCATGCCTCATGCTTTTGGTGTTGTGTTCTAGCTTGTGTTGGCTAGTTTTGAGCATGCTTTTGGTCTTGTATTGACCTGCCTTGGGACTGTTTTGATAGCCCATGGCCCTTTGGGGCTTGCCTCGCATGGCCATGGTTTGAGTCCCTTGGCTAGTTTTAAGTTTTAAGCATTCTTGCATGATTTGCTTGCTTTGATTGCTCAGTTTGGCACCTTTCCATGTGTGATTTCAGAGTTTACCATGTTTGTCACATGTCCATATTTGTCCCCTTTTAAGTGTTCTTGAAAGTTGCCCTCCCATGCCTAGGTGATAGGCCATCACATGTGCATGTTTGTATGTGCTTTTGTCTATCATTTCTTAGCATTTTGGCCACTAATTTGGGCACGTTTAAGAGTTGTCCACTTTAGTTTAAGTCCATCTTTGCATGTTATTGCATGCTTGTCTTGCATGTTGTTGCATGCTTGCTTCATTTTGCACGTTGTTGCATGCCATGCATGTTTACATGTTTAGGTTGTATGCCCATTGCATATTAGATGCATTGCATGATCTTGTTGCATGCTTGAGTTGTTCGCATCACGCTTGCATGTTTGCATTGCATTATGTGTGCATCCCTTGCCTCTTGATCAAGCATGATAGAGGTTGGGGCCCTTTATGTGTTTATGCATTTCATTTGAAATAAAATTGCACACTTGGCTCCTTTGGCCATCATGCATTGGAATGCGTGATTGGTGGCCCGAGGGTCGAGAACTACACTCCTTTGAGTCTTAAACATGATAAGGGGTGTATTTGCAAACATTGTCTTGTAAATGTATTGCCATGCTCTGTTTGTCCTCTGTTGCTGCAAAAGGAGCATTTTACAGGAAGAGATGGCCAGTCGACTATCTTCAGTGCTGGTCGACTATAAATGTCTGGCCGAGAGATTTATTTTTGGTCGATGACCAGTTTCCCTTGGCCGATGGCCTTATCTTTTGGTCGATGGCCTCTCAGAGTGTCCTTGAGGTGATTCAGAATCATCATAGAGAATTGTGCAGGTTTCGGAGGTGAAAAACAGTGCAATCAGAGGCAACATGAGGCATGGCAACGGATTTCCAAGCGAAGCCGACCAAGCATGCATTTGTTCCTCTTCCCGAGGCTGCTTTACTGTTTTCATAGCTTAATTAATTTGTTTAATTAGTTAAGAGTTGTGTAATAATTAATTAGCTTGTGAGTTAGTTAATTAGATGGTTTGTATTATTCTTTCAGACCCTCCGTCGAGAGGGCAGAATTTTGTAATAAGCGTGCGTGTGTGTGATGCATGTCTTCCAACCCCACATCTTTCTCCCTTTTACTTAACCACTTAGGATGGTTAGTTTTAGGGCATATTTCATTTAGCATACCTTATGCTATGCATGTTTGCATCCATTCATCTGTATTGCATGCACCGGGCTCAGCGCATCATACTAAATGCATTGTATTTCAATACCAATTTGAATACATGCTAAGTGTTGCATTTCACATGATATCTTAGAATAGCCGAGCCTATACTAGTTGCATTTTGCCTGTGTTGCATTACCCATCTTGACATGAATTAGGATCATGCATTGATTACAACTAGTTCTTTGTTTTGGCTCAGAGTACACTGTGAGTGTTTATGCTTTAGCATCTTGCATGTGTGTAAGTGTTGCCATGACAGCATGCTTGCCATGAGGCTAATTGCTTACGTGATATAACTGCCTAAATGCCTGTGGGTGAAGGTTGGATTACTTGAATTGGAACGATTCATTGAAATCCGTGTTTTAGCCTACTTGCAAGTAGCAAACTTCAAACCATTTCCAAACAAACGGATATGCGATGCTTTGTTCCAAATTAGGCGATCTAGTCTATACTTGTGTGTTGTGCGCATTACATAGTAATTCTAGCTAATAACTGGAATAAGAACGCATGTGTTTTCAAAAATATGATATCATGCTTAGTACAGACCGATCTTTGATCGGGCGAGCGGGGGTGCTCATTGCATGACCTTTTCCCTCTCGTACCCAAGTTCCCGAGCCGAGGCAACTTTGGTGATGACGGACACGTGGCCTTAGGCATGAGTCAGGGTTTCCTAAATTCCTCCAAAATAAAATATTTAGGTGGCGCCTTTGTATCTGGCAAAGCAGTCCATGTTTGGCACTTCTTTCTTAAAAATCAATTTTCCAAAACGATTTGCCAGATTTGGACTCTTTAATGATTTATCGGTCTTGTATTATACTTTGTGAGATTAGATTCAGAACCGTGACATTTGAGTCCGAACTGTGGTATGCTAGAGAACAAAACGAGATTTTCTCGGGAGTCCTCGGGGTGCGTCTACAGTTTCTGGCGACTCTGCTGGGGAGTTAGAGAACTTGACTCGAACTCATGATATCTTGTTTTGATTACACTTATGTGTTTCTTTGCATTGCATTTGCATTGGTGCACCCAAGACGCCGTGTTTGTCGTATGCTATTCCTGAATGGTTTACCGGAGGCCTGCTTCGAGAAGCGTGCCATAAGGTTGATCGGTTGTTGGCTCTGCCACGATGGGAACACAAACCTCAATTTTTACCGAGGCACCCTTTTTGACCATTCGACCTAGTGCAGATCGGAATCCATAGTGACTATTCCAAACTAGGACAAGTTGCTTACCCGATTATAGGTTGTTTGAAACCGCTGTGTGCGTAGTGAAACCCTAGCTCCTGACAAAATAGGACAGGGAAACCCTACCCCAACATAAGAGTGTTTTTGGCTCTCACTTGCTTGCTATGTGCTTTTAGAGTGTGTCTCTACAGGAATGCATGTATCAGTTTGCAAGTCTGGGTATCAGGTCTACAGACATCAGTATTTAAGGATCAGTTATATCTGTGGGTATCAGATTCAGATTTCGTGCAGTGATTTTGGGAACAGTGATCAGTGGTTGAGCAAAGTTCATTCAGCTTGTGCTTGCCAAACTGTGTGTTGTCTTTATTTAAGCTGTTATGCTGTCCGTTTTTTTGGTCATTTTATTTCCTTATTATGCTTTCTTTATCTTTTTGCAGAGTAGTTTAGCACCATTGCATCTGACCAGATAGATATTCCCCGAGCACTCTGGGTTAGAGGTCGTAGACTTAATTGATCTAGGGATCTGATAGACGGACAAGCAGTGTTCCTTTCTTTACCCCCGGTTACCAGACAGAGGTCAAAAAGGCGCAGTGTATCGGTACAGCGGTCGCCAGATCAGTGGCCTACCCCACCAGTAAACAGTCAGGCTGAGGTCTCAGTTTCTATTGCAGGGACAGATATACCAGTTATTCAGTTAGATCAGCACAATATGGCAGGCTCGGAGGAGATGATGCGTCAGCTCTAGGAGAGTATGAAAACCATGCAGCAGCACGCCGCCCGTCAAACAGAATTTGCCACACGCCAGGTTGAGGTTATGGCCCAACAGGCAGAGGAAATTACCAGGCTACAGCAGCAAACTGGAGCATCAGCTTCGCACCAGGTTCCTCCCCCACTAAGAGTTCCTATACTCGGGGAGATAGCTAACGTCCAGGATGATACGGACATTCCAATCGGGCCGGCTCCACCCCCAATCCTACCCCAGCTATCCAAAGCACAGACCAACCTACCGGATTCTCCCTTTGAGTTTGAGGTGGACCCCATAGTGTTAAAAGTGTGACGACCCAGAAATTTTTCCCTCCACTCGAGCGGAGGGGTTGCCGCTCTAGCGGACTTGTGAAGCTCTCAGTATATTTTTGCAGGCTGCCCGAGATTCTGAGGGTTGTAGATTCCCGCTCGAGCGTAGAAGTGGACGCTCGAGCGGACGTCTTTGTTCGTTTGAGCGCTCGAGCGCAAGGTGGGGCGCTCGAGCGAGTCTCCAGGTTGAGTTGTATTTCTGAGGCATGGGTTCGTTTTTGGACTTTTTATTAGTGTATTTGGAACTTTCTTATTTTATTTTGGAGTATTGGTTGCGGTGGTAATATGATGGTAAATTAAGATTGGACCAAAAGCTTAAATCAGAGTAATTTGCCTGCGACCAGCCGTCACTCTTTTGCCCTTTTCTTTTTCCACACTTTGAATTTGGTTGCGAGGTTAGAACCATTGGAAAGCTGATCTCCGGGGCTTCAATTTGGACACAAGAACGGCCTAAAACGGAGTCCGGATGAGAGAGTTACGCATGTTTGAAGTTTCGGAATCTGTGCTGAGAGCAGGTCCGCTCGAGCGGGAATAGGGACGCTCGAGCGGGGTTTTCGGGACAGCAGCTTTAAAAACGGGATTTTGGATCATTTTTGATATGTTTCTTCTTCCCTCTTCCTTCCTCTTTGCCTAAGTCCGAAACCCTAGCCCCAAATCCTTGAATCCCTTTACTTTGCTCACGATCCACCATGGTTTTTGGCATCAAGGATGGAGAACAAGGGAGCATCAATGTTTTTACCCGATTAGAACTTGGATTTGTGAAGGCTTCTTCTCAAGCTCACCCCTTTGCTTGATTATTGAGGTAAGGGTTTGAATACTCTTTAATATTTACATCTATAGATAGATTTGTGACATTTTATTATCTAAATACAAAAATTTCCATATTTAGAGCATGTAGTGTATAGTATGAGATTTGGGGTTTTATGGTTGGAAGGTGTTGGGAGTTAATTGATGGGTAAAATGGTGGATTATGAGTCCTAGGTGTATAATCAATGGAAAAGTTGGAATAAAAAGTGTTGGGTTTAATAGTTTGATTATTTCTTGAAATCTCAATATTTTCTTGAAACCCCAGGTTGATTAAAGATCATAACCAAAGATTTGGCCCAAATTGAAAGGAGAATAATGAAATTGAGGTATTGAATTATGTATATACATGTTTAATTGGAATTTGGTGATACTTGGAAATTATGTCTAGAATTTGCGAATGAACTTTGTTATGAGCATTGTGAATCATGTCTTAATGAGAAAGGGAAATGGGGGGGGGGGGGGGGGAAGGTTTGTTGATGATGTGGATGATGTAAACTTGGCTATGGAATATCGAATTGAGCCTTCACAATTTAATTTGAATTATGTGGAATTATATTTGGTAGCATTGAGTTGAATAATGTTAAATAGTGTGGATTATATTGGATGGTGATAATTATGTGGGGTTATGTCGATTATGTCGAATTGTGTTAAATGTTGTTGAATTGAATTGTGTAGGGTTAGCTACAGGGACGGACCTAGCATCTAAACACTGTGAGTAACAGTACGCCATATGAATATTTTTCTTACTGTTAATGATTGTTGTACTAACGCTCTGTTCCTCGTAAGTGATTACACTAGCATTATGTCAGTTGGAAATCAGTGTGAACGTTGGAAGGGTTGCGTACATCGGTATGTCTTTGGGATCATTCTGTTCTGTCTATGATGCATAAGAACCCTCTGTCAGCTGTAAGAAAACTATATCGTTTCTAAATGAATAAATGGAACTCATGTTCATCTTTGAATGGTGGAATCTATTGAGTTTAAGATTATTATGGATTACCACTAATGAATCAAGATTATTTTGTTATATGACACATGAACTTGAGATCATTCATATCCTATGACATAAATGCTAAGGTCTAATGTTATCATCTAACCCATAATAGAAGGTGAAGTGTTCTATCTTCATGAAGGCTATGAAATATTCGCTCTTGATCCTCGTTAATGTTTATGTTTATGCACATTCTGTTATCTGCAAGTTAGTGGCATTATTTCATGATGAACAAGTGGAATGTGAGTACACTATAAAACTACAGTATTTATATACCTATGAAATTAATGGTTGCTATTAGCTCTCTGTTAAATGTAACCTAATTGCGCTAACTCATGTGAATGATAAAAAGAAACCGTGTGCCTCCGTATGATGATAAGACTCGTCTGTTCTGATAACATCTATGGTTATTCTGTTATGTTGTTCGTTTCGTTTATATTATGATATAATGAAACTTATTATTTTCTGGTATGGAACAAAGTGCTGTACGGAACTAAGTGCTACACTTTGGTGGGAGCCACCTCTAGAATCCGTACGAGCCACCTCTTGAATCCATACATCTGTTATTTCTGTTATCACGCTTTATGCGTCCTGTTACCACGCTTTATGCGTCCTGTTATCACGCTTTATGCGTCCTGTTACCACGCTTTATGCGTTCTGTCTTCACGCTTATGCGTCCTGTTACCCACGCGCATGCGTTCTGTTATTTCTGTTATTTCTGCTATTTCTATTATTTCTGTCATTTCTGCTATTTCTGTTATTTCTGTTATTCCTGCTATTTCTATTATTTCTGGGCCTATGGCCGTTCTGTACATACTGGGCTTAAAGCCAATTTGTTAAGAAAGCTGGACCTATGGCTATTGTGGAAATAATTACAGAATGTAGTTAATCATATGCTTCTGCAGTTGTATACTTTATTATTCAAGTTGAACATTACATCATTTATGTACTATTATTCATTGGGTTTCACTCATTCTGTATTTTGCCTGTTTCTGTAGGTAATCATTCGGGAGTCCAGTCCTAACCCTTAAGGCTCGTCTCTCTTTTGTCAACTTCGGTGTGTCCAGGCACTAGCTGCGTTTTGTAAAGTGTTGTTAGAGTATATGTTTATGTCTTGGTTGTCTTTCATTATTATTTTTGTTATACGCCCAATTGTGGGGCTAATAATTGAGGTTTATGTGTGTGAATTTTAATTATATTCTTTACTTAGTGTGATGTTATGATCCTGGCATAATAGTGGTAGCTCAATGGCATAGATTTTTGTGTTATCAGGTGCTTCCGTCCGGGCCCCATATATTATATATGTCAATTTTGTGTCTGTTTCTGATGGGGTCATGCCCAAACTTTTAGGGGCAGGCTTGGGGCGTGACAAGTGGTATCAGAGCACGAGTTGCCATCTCACACACGAATCCATTGACCTTTAGGATGTCTAGCAAGACTTAGGCGTCATGCATAACATTCTGAGAGTAGATTGATGGCAACGTTAAATGTATATGTTGTATCTGCTATTTCTGATGATTTTAATCTATGTCTGTTGCATATTTTTTTATTGCCTTTGTTATTCTTATATAAATTGGTGAATAAAGCAAGATATGCGGATGGGATTAAGTCAACAACTTTACACTGCGGAAGTGTGGTAAGAATTTGAACTGATTGGTAAGTCAATATATATATAAATGATTAGATAAAATGTGTGTTATCGGTTGATCATTATCTGTGGGAAATGATGGCGATATAATTGTGCTGTTTTACACTTATTTGAGTAAATTGTCTAAAATTAAAGGAAATGTTATATGTGTGTTATCTTATGGCCTGTTATGTTTCCCTTGCTGTGACAATGTTTAGATCAGTAATTCTGAGAAGCTACTGTATTGGAATATTTTGATAAGATGTGTTTGTGTAATAATTGAGGTTATGTTAAGTATGACCGGCCATAAGATGGACTTCTGCATATAGTGATCCTTTTAAAACTGTGAATTTGTTTCTGGCTGATGATTTAAATGGGCCGAAAGGCTGTTCTGGGCCGAAAGGCTGTTCTGATTATTCTGGGCCAATAGGCCGTTCTGTAATAATTGCAGTACTAGACCAAATACTGTTCTGAAAGTAAACCAATATCATACTCACTATTGGATCTCACGTTTCTGTGAACGCACTGTTATGCATTGTAAACTATGTTGGGGAAATTGGTTATTGACCTTGAGACGATATGTGGGTAATATGATTTTGTGAACTAAGGAAATTACCGAAGACTTCTGATAGGGAATTGAGACTTCTGATAGGGAATTATGGGAGTCTGTGACCATAATTCTGTCTGCTCAAGATTTAAGCAATCTGTAACTTGTACTCTGTACTCTGCGCTCTATAATCTGTAATGTATAACCTGAAATCTGCATTCCGTAATCTGTAATCTGTTCTGTTTAAGTAGAATCTGTAACCTGTGATTGAGACTTCTTAAAAGCAATAGTCGTATGACCTGAGGAATCCCATCTGTGATACATGTCTGTCTATATAGTACTCGTAAAACAATGGACAGTCAGTAACTGATTTAACATCAAACCTAAATAATTGGTGATCTGATAAGTTACTGTAAGAGTAAACAAAAAAAAAAAAATCATTGGAAGTCAAACTAAATAGATAAGCTACCGCAAGAATTTAAATCCTGCCTTCGTATATTAATTGATTTAAGGTTGGGAAATCATTCCTGTGAAATATTTATGTTTAATTATGTAAATGTTCGATATTGCGAAATTGTCCTCCATCATCTATATGGAGGTTATGATGTGAACTGTTCTGCATGATATCAAGGAATAACTGGAAACTCTATGAATGTTAACTAATTGGGCCAAATTAATTTGTGCTGTGACAAGAGAAAGTGCTAACAAAGGAAAATGTTATACCTTACGGTTATGAATGATTAGTCAAGTATGATTTTGAATTCAATTTATGGCCTTGTTTTGATAGTTGTATTTATTATTTAGATTCGAACATATGACAGCATGATCAGGTGTCTATAATGGGGGTCCTTCTTCCCACCGTTCAGATTGTGTCAAGAAGGAGAGAATGTGGTTTAAACTCTACATAACGATATGATTTTGATATGTTTTCGTAAATGGAAGATATGGTATCCCTTAGGTAGAACCTTATTTGGTAGGTTTTAAGATCTGATTCAATAAATTGCATCATAAGATAAGTTTGAACGTATACTCTCGAATTAAAATTGCGTAGGACCTATTACGGCTGGGCTGACCCAGTTAGAGATTTAGTGGAGAGTACTTTCATTATGATTGAACTTAATGCATGCTGTGGGAATTTATTTCGAATAATTGAATAAGAAATTGGAAGCCTTAAAGGTTAATTATCCGAATTGATTATGTATCTGTGATCAACATAATTTTTATGTAATCTTAAGTATGTTTACGAGATTTCAATTTCGGAATGATTTAACGATTGAATTTTGTCCTATATGCTTTTATATATGACCATCTATATGTATACCTAAGTCTTCTTACGTAAGGAAAGAAATAAAGGTTGAAAAGAAGAGCATAGATCTTCTGGGGAGCAAATGAGAAAGTGAAAAGGTTGTAGAGATCCTAAAGCTTAAAGTGTGTTTGATTGACTTCTCTTGAAGTTAAGTAGGAACTTCTCTATATGATTGTCTTTAAAGAGTAATTGTATGATGGTCTTCACTGTTCTTTTTTAATGTCAGGTGGAATAAAGAATTGGTGGTGCCGTTAGGTGAGGTGTAATTGAAAATTTGTTGTTAATTGAGAAGTTGTTATGGACTTTAGGATTATAAATGGTTAGTGTTGCTCCTTGCCCGTTGAAGTTCTGATGTGTGTATGTGATCAAAAGTATTTGGGATCCTTTTCTATCCCAAGTGCAGATCTAGTTTTGTAACATTACAGGGTGTATTTCTGTTTAGGGTTGAACTGTCTTCTATTTGGTTTTCTCCAATTTCGAGGACGAAATTTTTTTAAGGAGGGGAGGATGTGACGACCCAGAAATTTTTCCCTCCGCTCGAGCGGAGGAGTTGCCGCTCGAGCGGACTTGTGAAGCTCTCAGTATATTTTTGCAGGCTGCCCGAGATTCTGAGGGTTGTAGATTCCCGCTCGAGCGTAGAAGTGGACGCTCGAGCGGACGTCTTTGTTCGTCTGAGCGCTCGAGCGCAAGGTGGGGCGCTCGAGCGGGTCTCCAGGTTGAGTTGTATTTCTGAGGCATGGGTTCGTTTTTGGACTTTTTATTAGTGTATTTGGAACTTTCTTATTTTATTTTGGAGTATTGGTTGCGGTGGTAATATGATGGTAAATTAAGATTGGACCAAAAGCTTAAATCAGAGTAATTTGTCTGCGACCAGCCGTCACTCTTTTGCCCTTTTCTTTTTCCACACTTTGAATTTGGATGCGAGGTTAGAACCATTGGAAAGCTGATCTCCGGGGCTTCAATTTGGACACAAGAACGACCTAAAACGGAGTCCGGATGAGAGAGTTACGCATGTTTGAAGTTTCGGAATCTGTGCTGAGAGCAGGTCCGCTCGAGCGGGAATAGGGACGCTCGAGCGGGGTTTTCGGGACAGCAGCTTTAAAAACGGGATTTTGGATCATTTTTGATATGTTTCTTCTTCCCTCTTCCTTCCTCTTTGCCTAAGTCCGAAACCCTAGCCCCAAATCCTTGAATCCCTTTACTTTGCTCACGATCCACCATTGTTTTTGGCATCAAGGATGGAGAACAAGGGAAGATCAATGTTTTTACCCAATTAGAACTTGGATTTGTGAAGGCTTCTTCTCAAGCTCACCCCTTTGCTTGATTATTGAGGTAAGGGTTTGAATACTCTTCAATATTTACATCCATAGATAGATTTGTGACATTTTATTATCTAAATACAAAAATTTCCATGTTTAGAGCATGTAATGTATAGTATGAGATTTGGGGTTTTATGGTTGGAAGGTGTTCGGAGTTAATTGATGGGTAAAATGGTGGATTATGAGTCCTAGGTGTATAATCAATGGAAAAATTCGAATAAAAAGTGTTGGGTTTAATAGTTTGATTATTTCTTGAAATCTCAATATTTTCTTGAAACCCCAGGTTGATTAAAGATCATAACCAAAGATTTGGCCCAAATTGAAAGGAGAATAATGAAATTGAGGTATTGAATTATGTATATACATGTTTAATTGGAATTTGGTGATACTTGGAAATTATGTCTAGAATTTGCGAATGAACTTTGTTATGAGCATTGTGAATCATATCTTAATGAGAAAGGGAAATGGGGGGGAGGGGAAGGTTTGTTGATGATGTGGATGATGTAAACTTGGCTATGGAATATCGAATTGAGCCTTCACAATTTAATTTGAATTATGTGGAATTATATTTGGTAGCATTGAGTTGAATAATGTTAAATAGTGTGGATTATATTGGATGGTGATAATTATGTGGGGTTATGTCGATTATGTCGAATTATGTTAAATGTTGTTGAATTGAATTGTGTAGGGTTAGCTACATGGACGGACCTAGCATCTAAACACTGTGAGTAACAGTACGCCATATGAATATTTTTCTTACTGTTAATGATTGTTGTACTAACGCTCTGTTCCTCGTAAGTGATTACACTAGCATTATGTCAGTTGGAAATCAGTGTGAACGTTGGAAGGGTTGCGTACATCGGTATGTCTTTGGGATCATTCTGTTCTGTCTATGATGCATAAGAACCCTCTGTCAGCTATAAGAAAACTATATCGTTTCTAAATGAATAAATGGAACTCATGTTCATCTTTGAATGGTGGAATCTATTAAGTTTAAGATTATTATGGATTACCACTAATGAATCAAGATTATTTTGTTATATGACACATGAAGTTGAGATCATTCAGATCCTATGACATAAATGTTAAGGTCTAATGTTATCATATAACCCATAATAGAAGGTGAAGTGTTCTATCTTCATGAAGGCTATGAAATATTCGCTCTTGATCCTCGTTAATGTTTATGTTTATGCACATTCTGTTATCTGCAAGTTAGTGGCATTATTTCATGATGAACAAGTGGAATGTGAGTACACTATAAAACTACAGTATTTATGTACCTATGAAATTAATGGTTGCTATTAGCTCTCTGTTAAATGTAACCTAATTGCGCTAACTCATGTGAATCATAAAAAGAAACCGTGTGCCTCCGTATGATAATAAGACTCGTCTGTTCTGATAACATCTATGGTTATTCTGTTATGTTGTTCGTTTCGTTTATATTCTGATATAATGAAACTTAATATTTTCTGGTATGGAACAAAGTGCTGTACGGAACTAAGTGTTACACTTTGGTGGGAGCCACCTCTAGAATCCGTACGAGCCACCTCTTGAATCCATACATCTATTATTTCTGTTATCACGCTTTATGCGTCCTGTTACCACGCTTTATGCATCCTGTTATCACGCTTTATGCGTCCTGTTACCATGCTTTATGCGTCCTGTTATCACGCTTTATGCGTCCTGTTACCACGCTTTATGCGTCCTGTTACCACGCTTTATGCGTTCTGTCTTCACGCTTATGCGTCCTGTTACCCACGCGCATGCGTTCTGTTATTTCTGCTATTTCTATTATTTCTGTCATTTCTGTTATTTCTGTTATTTCTGTTATTCCTGCTATTTCTATTATTTCTGGGCCTATGGCCGTTCTGTACATACTGGGCTTAAAGCCAATTTGTTAAGAAAGCTGGACCTATGGCTATTGTGGAAATAATTACAGAATGTAGTTAATCATATGCTTCTGCAGTTATATACTTTATTATTCAAGTTGAACATTACATCATTTATGTACTATTATTCATTGGGTTTCACTCATTCTGTATTTTGCCTATTTCTGTAGGTAATCATTCGGGAGTCCAGTCCTAACCCTTAAGGCTCGTCTCTCTTTTGTCAACTTCGGTGTGTCCAGGCACTAGCTGCGTTTTGTAAAGTGTTGTTAGAGTATATGTTTATGTCTTGGTTGTCTTTCATTATTATTTTTGTTATACGCCCAATTGTGGGGCTAATAATTGAGGTTTATGTGTGTAAATTTTAATTATATTCTTTACTTAGTGTGACGTTATGATCCTGGCATAATAGTGGTAGCTCAATGGCATATATTTTTGTGTTATCAGGTGCTTCCGTCCGGGCCCCATATATTATATATGTCAATTTTGTGTCTGTTTCTGATGGGGTCATGCCCAAACTTTTAGGGGCAGGTTTGGGGCGTGACAAAAAGTGAGCAAGCTAGAAAAGCTGTTCAAGAAATCTCAGGGTATGAAGTCCATTTTGGATATTGAGGATGGGCATACCGACTCGGCCGTGACTCTGCCGGACCGATTTAAAATGCCGCACATAGACCGTTTCGACGGGTCTGGAGATCCTATGGTGCATTTGCGGCTGTTCTCGGATATCTTAGTGCTGATGGGCCTCTCCAGATTGCATAAGCTTTCTCTATTTGGCCGGATCCTGTCGGGTGTAGCGGCTATTTGGTATGCAAAACTAGAGGACTCTATCAAGAGGAACCAGGAGGAGATGGCCGAGGCCTTCATTGCTCAATACTCCTACAATACACAAATCGAGGTCACAACCCGTGATCTTAAGACAACTAGGCAAGAGCCGAAGGAGAGCTTCTCCGATTTTGTGACCCGGTGGAGGGCCAAGGCCTCGATGATAACCATCAGGCTTGTTGACAAAGATCAGATTCGGATGGTTGTGCGCAACCTCCAGCCCAAGCTCATGCAGAAGATGATCGTTCTCCCCCTCCCCACCTTTGCAGATCTGCATGAGATAGGGGTGCAGATCGAAGACGCTATGAAATAGGGTCTGATTGACCAAGACAGAGAACTGCCCAGGAGGGCAGTCAACCGCAGTACAAATGCAGGCACAAGCAGTACTGTAGCTGCCAGATCTTCAGATGTGGGAATGGTCACCACCACCACCCCAAGAACCCTTGCAGCAACACCATTCACCGGTGCGTCCAGAAGTAACCCACAAACAACCAAGTATTCACCCCGAGACCAAAGAACCTTCACCCCACTGTACATGCCCTTGTCCAAAGCTTTGGGGGTTTTGATCAGGAAAGGGCACTTGAAGCCCCTAGAGCCGCGGCCGTTACCAAATAAACTCCCTGCTTCCTGTAGACACCCCATTTTTGACCGCCCTTAAGACTTGGGCGCTACTGATGGTTTACTGGGTGGTGAAAGATGTGCAGGGCAAAGGTTCAATTTCTTTGGCAAGAAGAGAGTCAAACCCCCCAACCTTACACCTCATTTTGGACCAAAACTATTTTGAATGGTTTTTAGATCTTAAAACCCCCTCTTTCAAAATATTTTTGAAAGAAGTTTCTACGATGTTCCGACGCTCGCATTTTGTTAAAAGTTGTGCCTTTCGGTAAACTGAGCAAGGACAAAGTGGAAATGAATGAGAGAGAGGTGAACTCTTTGAAAAATCTTTCAAAACACCTTACTTAGGGGTTTGGAATTGAAGAAAATTGGAGAAGAGGGAAGAAACCCAGTCGAGGAAGGAGTTGGGCATGAATCGTTAAGAGAGAGTCGAGCAACCCTCGCTGAATCAGGCCTATCCTTTTGTACACTTGGATTGAAGCTATGAGTCCACCACCATTGGAAATAAGACTTCCGGCCCTTCATTTTTCATTCAAGAATCTCTTAAAGTCGAGTCCGGATGGGGGAGATATGATTGGTTGAAGTTGGGCATCAATCCGGTTGGACCGAAACTGAGTAGTCTTCACTAAAAGAGAGATATCTCTTAGCACAGTTGGAATTTTGATGTGGGGCTAAACCATTGAAAAGCTTACTTCTGGGGCTTCATTCTGGACACAAGAATGACCTAAAAAGGCATCCAGATGAAGGAGTTAGGCTTTCTTCAAGTCGCGCACTAGGACTGATTTTTGCTACCGGACTCTATGGGAGTGTGCCGGCCATGAATGGCCAATGCCGGCCCTATGCCATCCAAAAGTGCCCCCCTGCCGGCCAACAATGATAAGGTGCCGGCCATTGATGCCAGAAAGCAGATTTCGACAGATATTTTGCTCCAGCTTGCTCCAGCTGTCTCTCTTGAGATATTTTCGACCAGACCCTCCTTTTGCTATATAATGAAGCCATATCTATCATAATTCAAGGGTTAGAACATTTGAGAACTTCTTGAACAAGTTTTGAGAGCTCCTCTCACTAAAACTCCCTCTCTCTCTCTCTCTATAATTTTTAGAGTTTGATCTCTGCCTCTCTCTCTAAAGCCTCTCTCTCTCTTGCCTTTTGTGCATGCAAGTAGAGAAATACCTCTCTTTTGCCTAGACATCGTTGGTGAAAGTGGTCCATCTTTGGCAAGAGGTTGCTTGAAGCTTACTTGGGACTTTGTTGGAGCTTCAAAAGTTGTTTTGGCTCAGATTTTGGGCTGGTTTTACAGCTGTGCACCAAGGGTAACATCTCTCTCCCTTTAAACTTGTTTTACACATTTGCTTGGCCATCTTTTCACACTACTTTGGGGCTGTTTTTGGGGGTGGTGTTGAACTACAAAAACCTCTGTTTTTCCTCTATTTTTCAATCCTAAAAGTCTTGGCTTGTGCCTTGGTTGGCTAGGGGGTTGTCCTCCCTTTTGCTCCTTGGCTTGTAAGGCCTTGTGAGCTAACTTTCAAACTTTTAAAACAACTTCTTTTTGGCCTTAGAACCACTAAAATCCAGAGGATTTTCAGTGGTAAAAACCCTGTTTTGAGGGCCCAAATAGAAGAGGGTGGTCCCCTCTGCTCTTTTCTTGCTTACTAGTGTTGATGGCCAACCAAATGAGCATGTGTTTTTACTTCTTTATGGCTTTGTTTAGGATCATTTTTTGTGACTTATCAGACCTTCCATAACTCTATTTTTGGCTGTCTTGGTCATCTTTTGCATGCTTATTGCACTTGTAGTGCAAATCCTCTTTGCTAGCCTTGTTAGCCTTACAAAGTAGCATGCTTTTGTGGTTTGAATTAGCTTGGCTCAAGCATATTTTCGGTGTTATTTTGACATTTTATAACTCTGATTTTGATTGGTGGACTCACTCCTTGCATGGTTTATACACTTGTAGTGTAAATCTCATAAACTAGCTTTGTATGCTTCATGAAGTAGCATGTCATTCTAGCTTGCCTTGAGTCCATTTCAGCATGTTTTTGGTGATGTTTTTCCATGTCATACCTCTGTTAGGGTTTGGTTTGGTCACCCCTTGCATGCTCCATACACTTGTAGTGTAATTCCATGAAATTAACCTAGTGTGTCTCATGCTTTAACATGTCATTCTAGCATGCTTTTGGCTTAACTTCAAGAAGCTTTTGTCCATGTTTTAACATGCTTTAGCTCTAATTTTGGTTGTTTTGGTCATGCATGCCATGCTTTGTATAGCTATAGTGCATTTTAGCTTGTTAGCTTTGTGCATCGAGTCCACTAGCATGCATTGCTTGGCCTATTTAAATGATTTGGCATCATTTCATATGTGATTTCATTCCATGTTTCATGGCCATACACTTACATTTGTCACTTATTCAATGCCTTGGAGAGTTTGTGTTTTATGCCTCATGAATAGATCATTGTGCATGCCTTTATGCTTAGGTCTTTGGGATGCCATCTCAGTGGGTTTTGGGGGTTATTATGCCATGATATAACTCTATTTTTCATTGGTTAAGTCATCCCATGCTTGGTCTTGGTAGGTGTAGTATAATCCACCTTATTTGCCTTGTATGCATCATGCCTCATGCTCACCATGCAAGCTTGTTTTGGCTTACTTCCATACATGTTTTAGTCTCATTTTAACATGTTCTAGGACTTTTTTGGGTTGCCTTAACCACATGCTTCATGTTTTGTATACTTGTAGTATAAATGCTCTTGCTTGCCTCTAGCTTTGAGCACCATTGCATGCTTCATTTGTGTTATGTACATGATTTGGCATCACTTAACATGACATTTCAGAGCCTATAGCATTGCCATATTCCCACTTCAATCATGCTTTAAGTGCCTTTGAGTGTTATGCATTATTGCCTAGTTTATGGCTTAGCTTGTATGCTTGCATGCCTAGGTCTTTGGGCCCTCATCTCAGCATGTTTAGGTCCTTATCTTGACATATTTGAGCTTTGTCCATGCTTAGTTCATGCATTTGTGCTATGTATTGCATGCCTCCTTTGTAGTCCTCTTTGATAGCTCCATGTTTTCAGGACCTTCGCATGCTTTACTTGTGTTGTTTAAATGATTTGGCATCATTTCTCACCTTATTTCAGTGCACTTAGTGTTGTTATAGTTCCATACTTTTCACTCTTTAGGTGTTCTTGAGAGTTGCACCTTTATACCTTAATTGGTGAGCCAATTGGCATGCATGCTTGTATGTGTTTTCGGTGCCTTCATCTTAGCATTATGGCCACTGATTTGGGGCATGACTGAGGTCTACCCTTTTGGTTTAAGTCCATTGAGTATGCTATGTATATTGCATTGAGTATGCTATGTTGTTCATTGCATGTAGTATGCCATCCTACATTGCATTGTGCATGCCACGTAGTTATTTGCATTATGTATGCCAAGTTATTTTGCCTTGCATTGAGTATGCATGTCCCTAACATTGCTAATTTGTCCTTGTAGCATTGCATTATGCATGCATGCATTAGCATTGTCCGCATATCATTAGCTTTGTTAAGTCAATCACGTCACATTGCATTGAGTATGCTATGTAGTTGCATGTTTGCATGCCTAAGTCATATTGCATGTTTGCCATGCTTGTGTTGCATTGTTGTTTGGATTAAGTATTAATCCGAGCACGAGAAACGAGGGACGTTTCATACTTCAAGTGATGAAACGTGCCTCAATTCTCGGTCACCAACGCTCTTGATGATGCATGATAGAGTTCTAGGCATTTATGTGTTTTTGTGCATTCATTTTACATTGATTTGCACAAGTTGGATTTTTGGCCATCATGCATCGAGATGCGTGATTGATGGTCTTGGATCCAATTATGCCTCTCCCTTGATGTTTCGAGGTGATATGGGGTGGCATAGTGCGTACATATCCTTGGGAGACCCTCCCTTCCCTCTGTTTTGTGCTCTGTTGCAGCTTGGTGTCACAGCACACCAGTGGCCGGCAGCCTCTCATCCTTGGCCGGCACCCCCCTCATCCTTTGTCGGCAGTGTGCACTCTTGGTCGGCAGGGTGGTCGGCAGTAGCTCCTAATGGCCGGCGGGCCACTGGTGCATTCCTCAGCATGTTTTTGATAAGATCCAGCAGCAAGTTCTCAAGGACACCCTGCAGACAGAGCCTCTAAAGAGCATTTGGAAAGCTTTCGAGACGGGAATCGAGGCATGCATGTTCAAACTTCTTCAACTTGATGTGGCAGTATAGTTCAGAGTTTTGCTTATTAGTTAGAATTGAATTTGTAATAATTAATTAATTTGTTAATTAGTTAAAGTTTTGTAATAATTAGTTGTAGCTAGTTATTCATTCGGTTATGTAATAATTAATTAGCTTGTTAGTTAGTTAATTAGTCGGTTTGTATTATTTATTCGGACCCTCCGTCGAGAGGGCATATGTTGTAATAAGTGTGCGTGAGTGTGTGCATGTCTTCCAACCCCACGTCTTTCTCCCTTTTACTTAACCGCTTTCAATGGTTAGTTTTAGGGCATGTTTCAGTTAGCATCCTTATGCTATGCACGTTTGCATCATTCATCTGTATTGCATGCACCTGGCTCGGCGCATCATACTAACTGCATTGTACTTCAATTCCAATTTGAATACATGTTATCAAATGTCGCATTTCCTATGCCATCTTAAAATAGTCGAGCCTATCTAGTTGCATTTTGTATGTCTTGCATTAGCCATCTCAACATGAACTAGGATCATGCATTGATTTCTAACTAGTTCTTTATTTTGGCTCGGAGTACACTGTGAGTATTTATGCTTTAGCATACTGCATGCGTGTTAATGTTGCCATAAAAGCATGCTTGCCATGAGGCTAACTGCTTACTTGCTATAACTACCTAAATGCCTGTGGGTGAAGGTTGGATTACTTAAGTTGGAACAATTCATCAAAATCCTCGATTTAGCCTACTTGAGAGTAGCAAACTTCAAACCATTTTTCAAACAAACGGATATGCAATGTTTTGTTCCAAATTAGGCGATCTAGTCTATACTTGTGTGTTGTGCGCATCACATAGTAAGATTAGCTAATTAAAAGAAATAAGAACACATGTGTTTTCAAAAACAAGATATCATACTTAGTACAGGCCGATCTTTGATCGGGCGAGCGGGGGTGCTCATAGATGACCTTTCCCAATCGTACCCAAGTTCCCGAGCAGAGGCAACTTTGGTGATGACGGACACGTGACCTTAGGCAACGAGTCAGGGTTTCCTAAATTCCCCCAAAATAAATATTTAGATGGCGACTCTGTATCTGGCAAAGCAGTCCATGTTTGGCACTTCTTTCTTAAAAATCAGTTTTCCAAAACGATTTGCCGGATTTGGACTCTTTGGTGATTTATCGGTTTCACATTGCACTTTGCGAGATCAGATTCAGAACCGTGACATTTGAGTCCAAACTGTAGCAAAGCCTAATTCGGGCGCGTCTACACTTCCCATAACCCAACTAAGTACTGCACCTTTCACCAACAACATGGTCATGACACCGACCAATGCTTTCGATTGCGTCATGAGATTCAGGATCTCATTGACAATAGGGTGATCGTGCCTCCGGAGAAACCGAATGTCACAACCAACCCTCTCCCACCACATAACCAAGCTCCACCTGCCAAACGCATCAATCTTATTCAAACTGGGGTTATGTCATATGACCCTAGCATATATATCACCTCTTCTCACCTACCCAAGCCGGAGGTGTTCATTCCTGACAGCACTAACTTGTACATGTTAGACATCTCCCGAACCCGACCTGAAACGGTGGTGGTGGCTATCAAAGACAGAACTGGGACGATTGCAGAGGCAGATGAGATTGATGATATAGAGCCTGAGGGGTCTGTGAGCTTCATGTACAACCCGAGCGGTTACATTACATCAGCAGGCCAGGCTAGGCTGAATGTGGAATTGCCAGCAAGAGCAGAGACTTGTGTAGTACGGGAAGATGGACTTAATCAGGGGCTGGATGACCTGGCAGAACTGGAAGAGGACATTGCTAACCTTCAGTTTTTCAACGAACAATATCCGGAGGACGTGACTGTCAACCGGTTTGGTTTGGAAGGGTCAGCAGAAGCTACCGGGTGGCTCAGTGACGAGCCAGATATGATTGAGCAACCTCAACCAGAACATGGTCTATCAGGGACGAGGACATCAACAGTGGCCGGAAGGGCCGAAGAGCAGAGTGCATCGCCGGAGAGCACCGGTGTTAAGAATTTTGCTCAGGATATGGGCAGTTTGGGAACAGAAGAAACTTAACAGCAGGCTGTACTGAAGCGATTTGAGCAGGAAAGGATCAAAGATTCTGAGAGGACTAGAAAAGCCAAAGCCCCTATGGGGACAGAACGTGTTGCGAGCACAGGAACGGAAGGTGCTGTGGGCATAGGGATGGTTGTAACGGAACTGGACAAGTGTCTGTCAGCTGCCGATGGCATGTGGTGGGAAGATAGCAACCTAGGTCTTGCCCATACTGATGAGGACTGGAGGAATAATCAGCCGGATGATACCTGATATATTGGCGAAGTAGACCACATGACTAGGAGTGGGCGTTATTTCAAACCCCCGCACTTAGATCAACCAGAGGCGTCCGAAAAGGACAAGGAGGTGGAGAAGCAAAAAGATAAGCTGCTCGAAGAGGAGGCTGTGCTAAAACAGTTGAAGAAGATACATGCAAACATCTCCATTTGGGGACTGCTTATGGCTTCAAGAGTACATAGACAAGTTATCCTTTCTGCTATGGACAAAGCCAAACTTTCAATAGACACAACGCCTGAGCAGCTGGTAGGATTGGTTTTTCCGGGAGGAGCTTCCCCGACGTTGACCTTTTCTGAAAAGGAACTGCCGCCTGAGGGTGCAAATCACAACAAACCTCTCTACATCTCTATGGAATGTACAGACAAATGGATACCGGTGGTTTTTGTCGATACAGGATCCGCTATTAACGTATGCCCGTCGAGGACAGCATATGCAATCGGGTTGAAGCCCGTGGACTTTGAGCCAACTGCCCAGGTGATAAGGGCCTACGACAATACTAGCAGAGAAGTGATGGGGACTGTGAAGATCCAGACACAGGTTGGTCCAACGCAACACGAGATTGACTTTCATGTCTTAGATGTTCCCGCAACCTTTAATCTACTCTTCGGGCGACCGTGGCTGCACCAGGTAAGGGCAGTCTCTTCCACCTTGTATCAGATGTTGAAATACCCCCACAAGAAGGGGATGGCTATAGTTTTTGGGAATTCGTCAATTCATCCGCCGCCAGAGGTGTCTACACTGGTTCTGGAAATCGAGCATGGCACGGAGGATGTGTTCCTATCAGGATTTACCCTAGCCGAGGCCCGGGTGGTACAGAGCATTTTGGCTGTTGATGAGGGGCTGTATGTCAGCGCACAGTTGGTGTACCTCATGAACAAGCTTCAGCACATCCGTGGGATGGGACTAGGAAAAAGTGGCCAGAAGGGCATTACTGTATCGGCCGAAGTGCCGCACAACCCGTATACCTTTGGCATGGGTTATCTGCCCACCAAAGAGGACTGGGTGAGAAAGGGCAAAGAGATGGCCGGAAGAGCCAGAGCCAAGCAGATCGGGAGGCATTTTGATTTGATGCATCAGCCTACTTAGGGCACCCTGAACGGACGCTTCGTCTGGGAAGGGGAAGATTTTCCATTTTGCGGCTTCCCAGAGCCATGGCTAAACGCAGAGAAGAGGCGTTTGCCAGAATTTGAAATCTTCTTCGACTTGTAGATATCTGGGGATGATGTTGTCGAGGAGCAAACAGACCCATCAGCTGAGGTTGAGCAGTGTAAGCAAGTGGATTCCGAGAGCACTGAGATTGAAATGGGGGTAGCACTGGCTTGTCTACTATCAGATCCTCTAATCGTACATGAGTGCTTAGGGGATAATCTCTCAGTGTCTATGATTGGAAATGAAACGACTGAGAGCCCATCTTCAAACATTTTGGATGCATCCATAGCACCATCCTTTGTCTGGCAGTACGAGGAGGGATTCTTATCGAGCAGCACCGGGTCAGGTAGGGAGCCGGAATCTGATTCCACTGAGTCTGTAGAGTGGGAATCAGGTTCCAGCTCGTCTGAGTCTGAGTCCGGTATTCCTGGAGGTGACAACCCGGATGCCATAGTCCTGTCTAGGTCGTCTTTTTCTTTCTCCTTTGAGTCTATTGTAACAGAGGAATCAGATGGACTGGATGAAGTGATTAATGAGAATTGTGCGGTTGTGGCCTTTGATTACTTTTCTGTGCCCTTGATTTATTGCATTAATTCAGACTTTCAAAACTTCAATGAAAACGACGAGAAAGAAATTCCTTCGGTTTTGAAATATTTGCTAGAACAAAAGCAGGAGAGGTTTGTAAAACCACTGGTTGATGAAATCACCCAAATTAACATTGGTACTGAGAAGGACCCGCGGTTGGTCCAGATCGGGTCCACGTTGTCTTCGGAGGAGCGCGAGCGCTTAATCGCTTTATTAAAAGATTTCAAAGATGTTTTCACGTGGTCCTACGAAGAAATGCCTGGAATCGATCCTCAGATTGTACAGCACCGGATCCCTCTTGACCCAGAGGCCCGACCTGTGAAGCAGAAGCTTAGAAGGATCCGCCTGGACTGGGCTATCAAAATCAAAAAAGAGGTCACCAAGCAAATTGACCCAGGGTTCCTGCTGGTATCTGAATACCCAACTTGGTTGGCCAATATTGTTCCAGTGCCGAAGAAAGACGGCAGAATTCGAGTATGTGTGGATTTCAGGGATTTGAAAAAAGCCAGTCCGAAGGACGACTTTCCTCTACCGCATATCGATGAGTTAGTGGATTTTACTGCTGGGCATACGTTGCTCTCGTTTATGGATGGCTTTTCAGGCTACAATCAGATTGTAATGGCACTCGAAGACCGGGAGAAGACTACTTTTACCACCCCGTGGGGGACCTACTGTTATAGGGTGATGCCGTTTGGGCTGAAGAATGCTGGAGCTACATATCAATGGGCTGCGACCACGATATTGCATGACATGATCCATAAAGTGGTTGAGGTGTACGTGGACAACATGATTGTCAAGTCCAAGGAAAGAGAAGGCCACTACACCGCCTTGCAAAAGTTCTTCCAAAGGATCAGAGAATTTCAGTTACGGCTGAATCCTCAGAAGTGTACGTTTGGTATTACAGCAGGGAAAATGCTGGGGTTCTTGATCACACAGAGAGGTATCGAAGTCGACCCTTCCAAAATCAAGGCCATCTTAGAAATGCCACCACCAAGGACTGAAAAGGAGGTGCGAGGCTTTCTGGGTAAAGTGCAATTCATAAGACGGTTTATTGCTAAATTAACCTTGCCTTGTGAACCACTCTTTGGTCTCTTGAAAAAAGGAACGAAGTTCCAATGGGACGGCCGATGCCAAGCTGCTTTTAAACAGATCAAGCAATACTTACAGAACCCACCCGTGTTGTCACCGCTTGAGCCGAGGAAACCGTTGATTTTGTATCTTTCAGTGACTGAAACTACAATGGGCTACATACCTGCACAAGAGTCTGAGGACAAAATGGAGAGAGCTATCTACAACCTGAGCAAGAAGATGTTGGGTTATGAGACCCGCTACACTCCGCTGGAGAAGGCTTGTTTGGCCTTGGTATGGGCTACCAGGAAGCTGCGGCACTACCTGTTAGCTCACTCTATAATGCTGGTTTCAAGATTAGATCCCATCAAATATCTCTTCGAGAAACCAGCACTTACGGGTAGGCTGGCTCGTTGGTTGCTTCTGTTTTCTGAATTCGACCTTAAGTATGTGACGCACAAGTCAGTGAAAGGGAGAGCGGTAGCAGAATTCCTAGTCGATCACCCAGTGGACGGGGATGAAGCAATTGAGTACCTATTCCCAGATGAGGCTATTTTGCATGTCGAAGGCGAAACTTGGACGATGTACTTTGACGGAGCGTCAAACCAATACGGGTATAGGATAGGGGTGTTACTGATAGCACCTGACAATTCCCATATCCCTCTAGCATTCAAACTCTGATTCAAAGCCTCGAACAATGAGGCAGAGTATGAGGCATGCAATGCCGGTTTAGAAGCCGCCCTAGAACTAGGGGCAAAACGGTTGGACGTCATCGGGGACTCAAACCTTGTTGTATCTCAAGCTAAAGGAGATTGGAAAGTCAAAGAAGAAAAGATAAGAATCTACCACAAGACCTTGGACTTGCTGATTCCTCGGTTTGAAAAGCTGAACTTCGCTCATCTGTTAAGAGAGAACAACAGGTTCGCAGATTCACTAGTAACTCTATCTTCTATGATAGACATTCCTTTTGGAGTCCGGATGCGTCCAATCATCATTGACCAGAAATTTGTGCCGGCCTACGAGTTGATTGCTGCCATGGATGAGGTTCAAGATGAGAACCCCTAGTATTACGATGTTTGGAACTTCTTGGAAAAAGAGGCGTATCCACCAGGGGCAAATGCCAAAGATAAGAGGGCTATTCGAAGAATGGCTGCTCAGTTCATCGTCTACTGGGGAAAACTGTACAAGAGAGGTCATCTCGGGATGCATAAACTATGTGTTGATGCTGAAGAATCGAAGCGCCTGATAGAGGCCATCCATGGAGGAGAGTGCGGAGCCAAATGAACGGGATGATGCTAGCCCGGAAGATCCTTAGACAAGGTTACTACTGGTCGACCATGGAGGAGGATTGTATTGGCTTTGTCCGGTGATGCCACAAATGCCAAATCTATGCAAACCGCGTGAACATTCCGCCGTCAAAGCTGTACAACATGACTTCACCATGGCCGTTTTCAGTCTGGGGGATTGATGTGATTAGAGCTGTCACTCCGAAGGGGTCCAATGGGCATGAGTTCATTCTGGTCGCGATAGACTATTTTACAAAGTGGGTGAAGGCCCAGTCTTATGCGGTGTTGAAGGCTTCGCATGTTGCCAAGTTCATCAGGAACAACATCATCTGTCACTACAGGGTCCCGAACGAGATCATTTCAGATAATGGTTCCCACTTCAAGAAGGAAGTGATCGACTTGTTGGACAAGTACAACGTGGCTTTCCATAAGTCGTCTACATATCGGCCACAAACCAATGGAGTAGTAGAGGCCGCCAACAAGAACATCAAACACATACTGCAGAAGATGGTGGAAACCTACCAGGACTGGCCAAATAAGTTGCCATTTGCTTTGTGGGGCTACCGGACTTCAATTCGAACTTCTACTGGGGCGACTCCGTATTCATTGGTCTATGGAATGGAGGTCGTTCTGCCTATCGAAATTGAGGTTCCGTCATTGCTAGTACTGGCTGAGTGTCAGATAGCGGAGGCAGATTGGCAGCAGAGCAGATTCGAAGAACTCATGCTCTTTGATGAGAGAAAGCTGAAAGCACTGTACCATGTTCAGGGTTATCAATGCAAAATTGCTAGGGCTTTCAACAAGAAAGTTAAGTCCAGGAATTTGAAAGAAGGAGATTTGGTGCTCAAAGACAATCGAGCTCTCATCCACGACCCTAGGGGCAAGTTCAGACCCAATTGGACTGGTCCTTACATCATCAAGTCTATCTGGTTAGGCGAAGCTGTTGTTCTGATGGACCTAGATGGCCTAGAGTTCTCCCAACCGATCAACATGGACAAGTTGAAGAAATATTTTCCCTGAGTGGCTCGCTAGGCTGAAAACCCGAAAGGGCAACCTAGGCAAAAGTTAGAGCACAGAAAATTTCAAATTATAAAAACTGAGCTCGCAAGGTTGAAAACCCGCAAAGGCGGCCTTGGCAAAAGTTAGAGCGTAAAAGGAGAGAGTTAATACTCGAGTGAACCTGAGCCGAACTATGTAAGGCTTGATTCCCATCTTTGGGATACGTAGGCAACTTCATCCTGAAGTCCAGCCACAAACACTTCCTCGATCAACTTTGTCCATGTGATCATGTTTGGTCATCTTTATCTATTCTGCATTCAAGAGCTCGGTTTGTTATCTCCAATGCAGTGCTATTCAGACTAGGGGCAACTTTCCAGTTGCTGGGATCCGGGGTTGTGCATCTCAGCGACAGATCTCTGGCGTGTCCAGTTCTGATCCATATCGAAAATGGTTTTGAAAAGTTTTAATAAAAGTTGATTTTGTTCAAATTAATATTTTTACAACTTGGACCATTTTTGGACCAAACAGAAAATTTTCAGTACCCACAACCTTCAATTTCATTGATTTCAATACAGAGTTCTCCTACTCTTGAAAACAAATTTAAGTTGCTTTTATTACATTCATAAAGAAAACTTGAAAGTTCTGATTAAAGCAAATAAATCCGGGGCATAGTCAGGTGTTCCTGCGTCCCCTCCTAGAAATGGTCGAAGCCTCTGATGCCAAAGTGGGCCCAACCTGTGCCTCTTCATTGAGCCAATCTATGCACTCATCAGAGAGGGTGCAGCTGAAAATGGGAGCGGGGGCTAGAAGCTCTCTCGTCCTCCATGCTGTCGTATACCGGGCTAGCTGTGCGCCTCGAACCGGAAATGTAGCAGGGTACTCAATCCCCTCTTCTGGGCAAGTCTGATCATGTCCAAACTGGCGCCGGATCCGAAACAGAAAGTAAAAGACACAGTGTGCCAGGGTAATCAACTGAATCCTGGGCTAGCGGGTCATGTTGTAGCACATCGCCGGTAAATTAAGCCAAGGGCAGCGCCAAGCAATGTCTGTAGCGGACAAACTGCACATCCAGTTGTACCACCATCCTTCGTCCGAAGCATCGACTAGACATCACCGGAAGAAATAGCTGCAAGCTGAATATACCAGACATGAGTCCACCACTCTCAACATAACCATAACTGGGGGGGGGGATGAAAAATGAGAGATTAAAGAATAGAGGTGTAAGTTGAGAGAAAAAGTAAGCAAAGGGTTTTGAGAGAAAAACCGAGCCTAAGGGCCGAGTGATGTGAGAAACATATGTGAGATGGGGTGGGAACCATTACCTGTAGCAGTAGTGGACTCCCCGCAAACCTAGCCGTCTCCCGGCAATGAAAAGCGTCTAATCCCATCAATGTTTCGACTAGCGTCATGGCGATGCAGCTTTTGCCTTCTTTCAAGCCCTCGACGACTTCGATCAAACGGGTGCTAAACCCACCAGAGCCTGGGGCAAGCAAGAAATGGGACAACATGCACAAGCAAAGCGCATGTCGACGATAATCCTGCCAATGATGGTCGCCGCGGTCACCGGCATCAGAAAATCGACAAACCAAGCTCGGAATGTCCAGCTCTCCGTCGTGAATCAATGACCGAGCGTCGTGCAAAGTAAGGCTGCACATCCTTCCTAAAGCTTGGACGTAGCCAAACCGGAGTTGAGGCAAGATTTCTTCATCGTGCTTGGATTCCATTAAAGCTTGGAAATCCTCGAAAGTGGGACACATCTCTTGACCACCAAAGCTAAAGACGTGTTACCAGATTCCAAAACCTTGCCGTCGCACAGAGGAACGGAAAACGCAACGGAGTGCGACCCAACGTGAATAGTGCATTTATGCCGAAGCCCCGAAAATTTAGCCTTTCCGAGCCATCCAAGTTGGCAATCCAAGTTGTGAGATTTTGGACAAGAAATTCTTCCATTTGGTGCAAATCAGAGCTGAAATGAGGAAAACTACGAAACTAAGGCTTTTGTAGAAGATAAGGTGTTGAGTGGAAGATAGATGTCAACATTCTGGAGGTTCTTCCCATTTTTGGTCGATCGGCCAAAAATAGTGCCGACCGACCATCTTTTTTGGCCGATCGGCTAGAAATGTTGGCCGATAGCCTTTCCCTTGGCCGATGGCCTCTCCCTTTGTTCTATGAGCAGTCTATATGCTGAGAATTTGTGATTGGTACCACTTCCAATGCTTTCCGGTGATGATTTTGCGAAGTCGCGCCTGTGTTACTTTAATTTGTTTATCGAGTCGTTGTACATTTGCTTTATCAAGTTGTATTTCGTATTCTTTAAGTCTTTGTTTTGCTTATCGAGTTGTAATTACACTTGGTTAACTTGTCGAGTTCTTTGTTTTGCTTATTTAGTTGTTTTGTCGTTAGTTGCTTCACTACCTGATTGATGCAATTTGAGCGTTTGGTTTTCAAAACAAAGTTCAATCTCATTTACATTATTATGAAATGCGATGCGATGCGATGCATAGAATGTACAAATGTAACGCTTTTTGAACAAAATAGTTGTTTCATTTCATCATGTCATCTTTTGCAAAAAGTACATAGTTTTGAGGAAAATAAAACCTGCTTGAGGCAGTACAATGTGCTTTAAACTACTAGCAAAAAGAAAAGTAAAGCAAAAAAGGAGAAAAGCAACAAAATGTCTAAATAAAGCAGAAAAGAAAAGCAGCAATGTCTAGATCAACATCAATCGTCAGGCACGGGAATCCGTCCTAGTCCTCTTCGTGGACGAGGGTCCAGGACCACCACGGCCAACTCCGTAGTCTAAATCTGAGCTGTCTCCAGCCTCACCCTATGACGACGCTGCCTCCTCGTTAGAATCATCAGGAGAAGGCTCCCGTGAATTGCTCTCAGCACAAGCACGTCTGTGTCTGCCTCGGCTGTGGATCGTTATACCCCGGCTAACTCCCCCTCCTCCTTGAGTAGGTACAGAAGGTCCAGCTGGAGCACCTCCCGCGGCCGGAATCTGGAATGGGGCCTGAAAAGAACAGTGAGCAAATGCATCAGTTATGCTATGCAAAGCAGAGTATGAATACTGAATGTAGTAAATGTGTACAGTATACGAATGTCGTGAGCAATGCTGTGAGTAGTGTGTGAGTTACAGTGTATGAATGCCGTGAGTAGTGTATGAATGCAGTGAATGAATGCCGTGAGCAACATATGAATACAGTGTATGAATGCCGTGTGCAGCGTATGAGTATACTGTATGAAGGCCGTGGCCAGTGTGTGATAACAGTATATTAAGTGCCGTATTGATAATGTGATGTGTCAGATCAGTACGGAACAGAATATGCAAAGTTTTTGAAACCGAGGTTGAAAGAACTTACCGGGATACCGTAGATGGTGAGCAGGTCTATGCTCCGCTGCAACATCCCCATCACTGAGGCCGTCAGCTCCAAAGACTGTCTAGTGTACTCGATCGAAGCCTGCAAAAGTGTTGAAGTCATTAGTATTCTGCGGGATATCAAATCAAATGAAATGACTATACAGAATGAAAAGTATGGTACATACCGGGGTCGAGCCGTGAACTCCAACGAGCTCATGATCAACTGGAGGAGGAGTGATGGGTATCTGATACATCTCCCCACCCTGCCCTCGACATGTCATGGTGGTGGGCAGCTCTGGCTACCCGACCCCCTGTCCTCTCCGGGACCCACTCCTACCACGGGCCTGGGGTGCCCTCGATACTCCTACTCCTCTCGCTAGCTGTAGACACCCCATTTTTGACCGTCCTCAAGACTTGGACGTCACCGTTAGGGCACTCGGTGATCATCCTTGTTCGTGCTCGTTTTGAGTTCCCGGAGACCTCGGCTGCGCGCCTTGCCTCAGGATCTCTCAACTCGTTTGTTTTGTGTTTGGTTTTGCACCAAATACTTGAGTTTTTGCCTTAAAGGGCAGGGAGTGGCTTGTTGGCCATCCCTAAACCCCACCGGCCTTCCCTTTACCTCACCGGCCATTCATTGTTGCCACCGGCCATGGTTTCTTGATACCAATGGCCGGTTGGCACTTTAAGTGCCCGGCCGGCACTTTATTTGGCTAGTTACTTTTTTTTCTGGCCGGTGTGAACCTTTTGCACCCTCTAGGCTTGGTGCATGCCAGCTGTGCCAGCTGGGATGCACAGACCCTACTCCCCATGCACGGGGGTGGCCTTTTTAAGCCTTTGACCCCCTTTTCCTTCTAGAAGATTGAACCTTTGGCCAAGCTTCTTGGGAAAGCTTGGCCAGCTGTCCCAGCTTCCTCAGGAAGCCTTGAACCCTTTGCCCCTTTGCCCCTTTGCCCCTTTTTAGTATAGCTTCTTGGAGAAGCTTAGAACCATTTTCCTTTGCCTATATAAGGATCCCTCTTCTTCCATTGTTAAGGGTTGGAGGTTTTGAACAAAAAACCAAAGATTATGCATATATACATCTGCGATATACTCTCTCTATATATATATATTTCCCTCTCTCTCATCCTTAGTGTGTGTTTAGAGGCCTAGAAAGTGTGTTTTGACCTTAGTTTTGCACTAAAACACACACCATCACACCTTGCTTCGACCTTGAGGGGCTTGGGGGGGTTGTTCTTGAGTTCTTGGACTGGTTTTGATCTAGAGAAGGTGGCCGGACCTACTGTTCATCAAAGGTTCTTCAAGGGCAATCTCTTTACTTTAGAAACCCCAATCTTGCACTAGACTTTTTCCTATCTTGCTTATTGTTTTAGACTTTGTGTATAACTAGAAAAAGTCTTATTTTTGCATACTTGAGATCTTTCATTAACGTTGTTTTGGCATTTGGGGTCAACCTCCCCCTCTTAGGCTTTGTTTGGCCCTTTTGTGCTCTCTTTTGTTAAGCTTTGTTTACCTTGGTGTGTTGGCCTTCTCACCACTGAAATCCAGTAGGTTTTCAGTGGTGAGGAAGGGGTTCTAAGGTCTTGTAAAGGGGAGGGACACCCCTCTCCCTTAGTCCCTCATTTAAGCATGTTTTTGGCTCATAAGGATAACATGCATGAGTAGTTGCATTTGGTACCATTTCAGGGGTTTTTGGTTGTTTTTGGGTTATGATATACCTCTGTCCTTGGTCGGATTCATGGCCCTTTGCATGTATAATACACTTGCTTTGTAATTTTCCATTTTGCCTCGAAGTGTGCCATGTGTTTAGCCTAGCATATCCTCATGTTTTGACCTAACCTTGTGAAGTACTTGGTCATATTTTGTCATGCTTAAGGTCTGTTGGCCACTAATTTGGTCTTGTTTAGCATGTTTGATATAGTTGCTATGCATTTTGGCCTGTGAACCCTAAGGAGGTGAGTCCTAAATATGCATGGGTTAGGCTACTTCAGTGGTTTGGAATCACTTAGCATGTCATTTCAGTCTCTAAACCATGCTTGTATGCTTGCTTTCATCACTTCTCTCATGCCTTGAAGATATGCCCTCTTACGCCTTGAAATGTGCATTGTGTATGCCTATGTGTTTGGGTCACTTAAGCTACCATATCAGTGGGTTTTGAGGCTCATTTTTGCATGCTAGAGTTCTGTTTTAGGTTGCTTAGTTCATGCCATGTATGGTCATGAAGAGTAGTAGTCTTGTGCTCCATGCTTTATGCCTCTTTGCTTAAGTCATTTGGGATGCCTTGTGTGCGGGTTTTGGGTCTCATTCTAGCATGTCATGACACTTTTTTTTTTGTTTGATCTAGTGTCCATGTTTGCCTTCTTTGGTATGCTTGTAAGTTGGCCTTCATGCCTTAGTCTTAAGCTCATTAGTTTGCATACTTGTTTCGCATAACTGGCATCATCATTTTAGTCCATTTTGGCCACTGTTTATGGCAAGGCTGAGGTCTATCCTTTATGGTTTAAGTCCACCATTGCATGTTAATCATATGTTTGTTGCATATTTGGCTCATTATATGTCGTCACATGCTAGCCTTATTGCATAATTGTCCATGTTTGCATTACATTTGCCTCTCATATGATCAGCACATCGCGTACTTGCATGCTAGGAATACATTGCATTTGCTATGATTGCATACTTGCATTGCATTGTTTGGCTTGGAGTGTCAAGCCAAACTTGAGGGGTGAGAAGTGTTCATACTCCGAGTGATGTAACACATTTCAACCCTCGGTCGCCAATGACCTTGACTTCAACATGATAGGATGTTGGCATTCATGTGTTTTGTTTGCATGCATTTACATTGAATTGCAACCTTGGCCCCTTAGGCCATTATGCATCAAAATGCACAATTGATGGCCCGAGGATCGAGGGCCATGCTCCCTTGAGTCCAATGCATGATGGGGAGTGTGGCCATGCTTACATTTGCTTGAAATACCATGCCATACACTGTTTGCCCTCTGCTGCTGTCAACTGCAGGTTCTGCAGGAAGTTTTGGCCGGTCGGCTAAATACAGTGCCGGCCGGCCATCAATTTTGGCCGGTAAACAAAAAAGGTGCCCAGTGGTTCATCCCTTTGGCCGGTGGTATTCCCCAACATCCATAGAGCATGTATCAAGACTTTTGCAGTCTTCAGAGAAGCAGGGCAGTGTAAACAGAGGCAGCGGTGGCATGGTACGGGTTTCCGAGCAAGATGGATCGAACATGCATCCTCACATGCATTCTGAGGAGGGGCTGCGGCCACCTTCTTTTTGCATTTAATTTGTTAATTAATTAGAAGTTTTGTAATATTTAAATAGCTAGAGTAGTTAGTTTTATTTATTCGGACTGTAATATCTATTCGGACCCTCCGAGCGAGGAAAATCGTGTAATAAGTGTGTGTGAGAGTGTGTATGTCTTCCAACCCCACGTCTTTCTTCCCTTTTTATTTACCAGCTTTCGATGGTTAGTCTAGGGCATCTTTCAATTAGCATACAGTATGACAGCATGTTTGCATCCATTCATTTGTTTTGCATGCACCGAGCTCGGCGCATCATTCTAACTGCATCTGTATTTCAATTCCAAATTGAATACGTGTTAGTTGTAGCATTTCACATGTCATTATAGATTAGCCGAGCCTATTCTAGTGACATTCTGTATGTGATGCATTAGCCATTTTTAACATGAACTAGGATCATGCATGATTACTAACTAGTTTCTGTTTTGGCACGGAGTACTAGGTAAGCTTTTATGTTTTAGCATACCGCATGCGTGTCAGTGTTGCCATAATAGCATGATTACCATGAGGCTAGCTGCTTATGTGATATAACTGCTTGAATGCCTGTGGATGGAGGTTGAATTACCTAAATTGGAATAAATGCATTGAAACTGTAAGTTTTAAGCCCACTTGAGGGTGGCAAAACCGGCATTTTAACCTACTTGCGAGTAGTAAAACCATTTTCAAAACAAACATGAAATGTTTTGTTCCAATTTGGGCGATTTGGTCTATACTTATTTGCTGTGCGCACAACATAGTAATTCTAGGCTAATAACCGGAATAAGAACGCGTAATGTTTTCAAAACAAGATATCACAGTTAGTAGAGACCGATCTTCGGATCGGGCGAGAGGGGGTGCTCATAGCTGACCTTCCCCAATCGTACCCAAGTTCCCGAGCCGAGGCAACTTTGGTGATGACGGACACGTGGCCTTTGGCACCGAGTCAGGGTTTCCTAAATTCCGCCATTAAAAAAAATATTTAGGTGGCGACTCTGTATCTGGCAAAGCAGTCCATGTTTGGCACTTCTTTTCAAAAAATCTGTTTTCTCAAAATGATTTGCCGGATTTGGACTCTTTGGTTCAGATTAAGAACCGCGACAATTTGAGTCCGAACTGTAGTAGACCCACAAACGAACAGAACGGGACTCATTCCTCCCGGGGCGTTCGGGGACGTCTATAGTTTCTGGCGACTCTGCTGGGGAATTTTAGATAGCTTGACTCGAACTCGTGATATCCTGTTTTGATTTCATTTATGTGTCTCTTTGCATTGCATGTGCATTGGTGCGCCTAGGACACCGTGTTTGCCATCTGCCATTCCTGAACGGTTTGCCGGAGGCTTGTCTTGTCAAGGCATGACCATAAGGCTGACCGGTTATGGGCTCTGACAGCATGGGAACACAAACCCCAGTTTTACCGGGGCACCCCCTTCGACCATTCGACCTAGTGCATATTCGGAATCCATAGTGACCAGTCCAAATTAGGACAGGTTGCTTACCCGATTTGAGGTTGTTTAAAACTGCTGCGTGCATAGTGAAACCCTAGTTCCTGACAAAAATAGGACAGGGAAACCCTACCCCAACATAGGGGTGTATTGGCTCTCATTTACTTGCTATGTGTTTTAGAGTGTATCTCTACAGGGGAACACACATACCAGTTTGCGAGTTTGAGTATCAGGCCCATGGGCATCAGTGTTTTTGGGAATCAGTTATCTGCGGGTATCAGATTCAGATTTAGGGGCAACGATTCGGGAACAGAGATCAGTGTTTGAGAAACAGTGTATCCAACTCATTGGTAGTACATTATGATACCCAACCGTGTGGTGTATGTTTATTTTACGCTGTTACGTTGTCCGATTGTCTGTTTATTTATACGCTTTATTTATCTTTTTGCTAGGGTAGTTGAGCACAATTGCTTCTGACCCAGTAGATATTCCCCAAGCACTCTGGACTAGAGGTCGTCGACTCCATCGATCTGAGGATCTGGTAGACGGACAACCAGTGTACCACTCTCTACCCCCGGTTACTAGACGGAGGACAGTTAGGCAGAGGGCATCAGTACAGCAGTCAGTTCAGAGGGCCTTATCTCCCCCACCTGAGTTCAGTAGGGAGCAGGGTTCTATTTCTCCTACAGAGAGAGAATATATACCGGTAATTCAACCAGAGCAGAACAGTATGGCCAGTTTGGAGGAGATGGTGCGCCAGCTCCAAGAGAGTATGAAAATGATGCAACAGGATGCTGTCCGACAGGCAGAGTTCGCCAAGCAGCAGGCCACGGTTATGAATGAACAAGCAGAGTTAATTGTGAGGTTACAGCAGCAAACCGGAGCCTCTGCTTCGAAACAAGTTCCTTCCCCACCAGGAGTTCCAACCCTCGGGGAGACGGCTAATGTTCAGAATGATACGGACATTCCTATAGGACCGCCTCCACCCCCGATCCTACCCCCAATTCCACCCCAGCTATCAAAAACACCCACCAACCTACCGGACTCTCCCTTTGAGTTCGAGACAGATCCCACAGCACTGAAGCTGAGCAAGCTTGAAAAGCTGTTCAAGAGATCCCAGGGAGGCAAGACCATCCCCGACATTGAAGACGGGTATACCGATGCAGCTGTGACGTTGCCTGACAGATTCAAAATGCCGCACATTGATCGATTTGATGGGTCTGGGGACCCCATGGTGCACCTGAGACTATTTTCAGATATCTTAAGGCCAATGGGCCTCACCAGACTCCAGAAGCTGTCTCTGTTCGGCCGGACCCTGTCAGGTGTGGTGGCCATATGGTATGCCAAATTAGAAGATGATGTCAAGAGAAACTGGGACGAGATGGCTGAGGCCTTCAATGCTCGGTACTCATACAATACACAAATCGAGGTTACAACCCGTGATCTCGAGACAACAAGGCAAGAGCCTAAAGAGAGCTTTTCAGAATTTGTGACCAGATGGAGGGCCAAGGCTTCGATGATAACCTTGAGACCCACAGACAAAGATCAGATTCGGATGATTGTGCGCAGAAGATGATTGTACTCCTCTTTCCTACTTTTTCTGACTTATATGAAATGGGGGTACAGATTGAGGATGCCTTGAAGCAAGGCTTAATTGATAATGACCGGGAGCAACCCCGAAGAACTTTCAACCGCAACACTAATGCAGGCCCGAGCGGCACTTCAACTACAAGAGCCTCCGAAGTGAGCATGGTCACCACCATCCCCCCTCCAAGAAATATGGTGGCTACACCATTCTCCGGTGCGTCCGGAAGCAACCCACAAACAGCCAAATACCCACCCAAAAACACCAGAACCTTCGCCCCGCTATATATGCCCTTGTCCAAAGCTCTGGGGGTGCTAATCAGAAAAGGGCACTTGAAGCCCCTAGAGCTGCAGCCCCTACCAGAAAGGCTTCCCTCTACCCACAACCCAGCCAAGTATTGCGCATTGCACCAACAGCACGGTCATGACACCGATCTGTGCTTCCGATTACGCCATGAGATTCAAGATCTCATCGATAACGGGGTGATTCTGCCTCCCGAGAAACCCAATGTTACTACAAACCCTCTCCCCACACACAACCAAGCTCCACCGCCCAAAAGAATCAACTTCATCCAAACTGGGGTCGTGCCCTACGATCCTAGCATCTATATCACTCCTTCCCACCTGCCTAAGCCGGAGGTGTTCCTTCTTGATTGCACCGACTTGTGCATGATAGACATCTCCATAACCCAACCTAAGCCAACGTTGGTGACTATTGAGGACAGAAGATGGGAGATCCCAGAGGAGAAGAGAATTATTGAGACAGAGTCTGCGGGATCTGGGAGAGTGTTGAGAAGACATATAGTCCGAGCGACTACATTTCGTCAATAGGCTAAGATAGGCCAGATGTGGAATTGCCAACAGGAGGAGAGTTGTGTATGATCAGAGGGGATAGTTTGGGACAGAGGACAGATAATTTGACGACTGTAGAAGAAGACCTCGCCAATCTCCAGTTTTACAGAGACCAAGGTCCAGGGGACGCGGCAGTCAACTGGTTTAATTATGAGGAATCGGCAGAGGCTATTGAGTGGTTGGATGATCAACCGGATGTGGTAGAAGAGTTTCAGCCAGAACAGGGCCCGGCAGGGGCAAGAATGTCGGTGACGGCCGGAAGGGTCGAAGAACAGAGTACATCGCCGGAGAGCGCCGGTGTCGAGAATTCCGCTCAGGATTGGAGCATTTTGAATACAGGAATTATTGAGCAGCCAGCTGTGCTGATACGGTCGGAACAAGAAAGATTTAAAGATTTCGAGAGAGTCAAGAAGGCAAAGGCTCATTTGGGGACTGAAACTGCCATGCGCACAGAAATAGAGAATGCTGCGAGCATGTGGATGGAAGGTGCTGCGAGTACGAGAACAGCCGTACCAGAGCCAGGCAGGTGCTTGTCGGCTGCTGATGGAATGCGGTGGGAGGATGAGGATTTATGTCTTGCCCACATAGATGAAGATTGGGGGAACAACCAACCCGATGACACCTGGTACCTTGGAGAAGTCGACCATATGACACGGAGCGGGCGGTACTTCAAACCCCCACACCTAGATCAACCAGAGGCTTCTGGGAAGGATAGAGAGGCTGAGAAGCAAAAGGAGAAACAACTTGAGGAGGAGGATGTGCTCAAACAGCTAAAAAAGATACAAGCAGACATCTCCATCTGGGGACTGCTTATGGCATCACGAGTGCACAGACAGACTGTCCTATCGGCCATGGATAAAGCCAAGCTTTCAATAGAAACCACGCCAGAGCAGCTGGTGGGATTAGTCTTTCCGGGAGGAGCCACCCTGATGCTGACTTTTTCCGACAAGGAATTGCCACCCGAGGGGGCAGACCATAACAAGCCGCTCTACATCTCCGTGGAGTGCAGGAATAAATGGACACCGGTGGTTCTTGTTGATACCGGATCTGCCATCAACGTCTGCCCGGCAAGGACAGCATATGCGATCGGTTTGAAAACCGCGGACTTTGTACCAATAGCCCAGGTAATCCGGGCGTATGACAACACAAGCCGAGAAGTGATGGGAACAGTTAAAATCCAGACAAAGGTTGGGCCGGGACAGCACGAGATAGATTTCCATGTCCTAGAAGTCCCCGCAACTTTTAATATGCTTTTGGGGCGGCCGTGGCTGCATCAGGTGAAGGCAGTATCATCCACTTTGCATCAAATGGTGAAATACCCCTATGGAAAGGGAGTAGCCATTGTTTTCGGGAATTCATCGATTCATCCACCACCGGAGGTATCTACGCCTATTCTAGAAATTGAGCACGGTATAGAGGACGTGTTCATATCAGGCTTCACCTTGGCTGAGGCTCAGGTTATACAGAACATCATGGTTACTAATGAGGGGATATATGTCAGTGCTCAAGCGGTGTATCTCATGAACAAGCTCCAACACATCCCTGGGATGGGATTAGGAAAGAGCGGCCTCAAGGGTGTCGCAGCATTGGCCGAAGTGCCACACAACCCCCATACCTTTGGCTTGGGTTATCTGCCCACCAAGGAGGATTGGGTAAGGAAAGGAAAAGAGATGGCTGGGAGAACCAGAGCGAAACAGATGGGAAAACCTTTTGAGTTGATGCATCGGCCCATCCGGGGTACCCTAAACGAACGCTTCGTCCGGGAGGGGGAGGACTTTCCATTCTGTGGCTTTCCGGAGCTGTGGTTGAACGCAGAGAGGAAGCGCATGCCAGGGTTCGAAATTTTCTTTGACCTACAGTTATTTGGGGATGAGGTTACCGAAGAGCTGACAGACCCGGCAGTTGAGGCTGAGCATGGTAGGGAAATAGAGTCTGAGGACACCGAACTTGAAATGGAGATAGCACTGGCATGTCTACTTCGATCCTTCGATCGCACGTCATTTGCATTATCATGCATTTCATTACATGCGTTGTCTTGCACGTCATTTACATTGTCATGCATTTCATTGCATGCGTTGTCTCGCACGTCATTTGCGTTGTCATGCATTTCATTACATGCGTTGTCTCGCACGTCATTTGCATTGTCATGCATTTCCTTACCTTGCATTGTCTTGCTCGTTATTTGCATTGTTTTACATCCCCTATAACTTGCATTGTCTTGCTCGTTATTTGCATTGTTTTGCATCCCCTATAACTTGCATTGTCTTGCTCGTTATTTGCATTGTTTTGCACCCTACTAACTTGTGCATTGTTTTGCACCCCTACTAACTTGTGCATTGTCTTGCACTTCCCCTACTGACTTGTGCATTGTTTTGCACCCCCACTAACTTGTGCATTGTTTTGCACCCTACTAACTTGTGCATTGTCTTGCACTTCCCCTACTAACTTGTGCATTGTCTTGCACCCCACTAACTTGTGCATTGTCTTGCACCCCTACTAACTTGTGCATTGTGTCAAACCCACTAACTTGCATTGTTTGGCACCCATCTAACTTGCGTTGTTTCGCACCCCGTCTAACCTGCGCTGTTTCGCACTTCTCTAACTTGTGTTGTTTCGTACGCCATCTAACTTGCGTTGCTTCGCACTTCTCTTACTTACATTGTTATGTACATCTTTAACTTGCGTTGTCTCGCACGTTACTTGCATCGTTATGCACACTTCACTCGCGTTGTCACGCACTTCTCACTTGCATTGCTATGCATGTTTCTAACGATATTGTAGCCGTTAAGTTTCTTTCTTATGCAGACACGATATTGTATGTACGGTTCATTTAAAGATGGCGCAACCAGACGAACCAGACAGGTATTGTACGTACTTCGCGTGAGACGTAGCGAGAATTGTATAATTTTTTTATATCCTTTCTACATGTAATGTAGTTTGGTTTTTATTTGCTTGCTTAAAATTGTTGCATGTTATGCTTCGTTACAGCTCCCTTTGCATGATTATAAGTTATGTTCAGCACCGTGCATGTCCTTTGCATTTGGCCCCCACCCTCGGGCACATATCTTGCTATCTTGTATGCTTGTCTAAGTCTTCGGCCTTGTCAAAAATGGGTCATCTCTGGGCTTTGACATCACTCCCGCCATTTTTATGACTTTTGAGTTCTGTCAAAGAGGGGCAACTGTAGACACCCCATTTTTTACCGTCCTCAAGACTTGGACGTCATTGTTTGAACACTTGATGATCACCCATGTTCGTGTTTGTTTTGAGTTCCCGGAGGTCTCGGCCGCGTGCCTTGCCGCAAGATCTCTCAAGTTGTCTGTTTTGTGCTTGGTTATGGACCAAGGACTTGTGTTTTTGCTTCTAAGGGAAGAGGGTGGCTTGTTGGCTATCTCCTCAACCCATCGGCCAAGGCATGAAGCCATCGGCCTTGTTTTCTTGCCATCGGCCAAAAGTGTTGGCCGATCGGCACTTATGTTGGTCGATCGGCCATATTTTCTGGCTAAGCCCTGTTCATCTACTTTATGCAGATATTTTATGCTAGCTGTCATAGCTGGCATGCACAATTCACATCCTCCATACACATGTATGGAGGGATTTGATTCAATTGCTTAGCTTGCTCAACAAGCTTAGGAATTGAACGTCTATAAAGAGGGAGCCCCTCCGCCCTTCTCAAAGGTTCAAAAAAAATAGGGTTGAGTGATACATATATTTGTGTATCTATCGTGCCTTGATTCCTTATTTTGTGCTTCAAAAGTGCCATTTTGTCTTACTATTGTACATAAACACACACTAGAACACCATCCTCTTGGAGCTGAGGTCCCTTGAGGTTGATTTTAGTGTTCTTGGGCTGGTTTTGATCAGAGAAGGCTGCGGGAGCAATGTTCTTGAAGGTGGTCTTCAAGGGTGAGTTCCTTGCTTTTAAACCCTCATTTTTTTTTTAGCTTTTAGACTTACTTGCTTATTGTTTTAAGCTTAACTCTTAATTGATAAAAGTTATTTTTTTACATGCTTTAAATCTTTGGTTAAGGTCACTTTTTGGTTGGGGGTCATCTCCTCCCTCCAAGGCCTTGTTAGGCCTTGTTTTAGGCCATCCCTTTTGGCCCTTGTTTTAGGTTTTGCATGACCTTTCTACCACTGAAATCCAGAGGATTTTCAGTGGTTGAAAGGTGGTTTTGGAGCCCTAAATGGGAGAGGGTCATCCCCTCTCCTTGTTGTTTTGTATGCTTGCATAAGTGGCTTATATTGGTAGCATGTTGGCTTAGCTTGTTTTAGCTTCATTTTAGTATGTATTAGGCTTTTTTTTGCCATGATACAACACTGTTTTTGCTTGGTTTTGTCACTCCATGCATGCCTAATACACTTGTAGTGTAAATCACACAAACTAGTCTTATATGCTTCATGTTTGAGTATGTCTTTCTAGCTTATGTTGACTCCATTTCAGTGGGTTTTTGGTGTTGCTTTAGCATGCCATGACTCTATTTTTGGTGGGTTTAGTTGGCTCTTACATGCTTCATGTACTTGTCTTGCAATCCTCTCATTTCCCTTAACATGCATCTTGCGTTTAGACCACCATTCTTGCATGTTTTGGCTCAACTCAAAGAAGCTTTTAGCCTTGTTTTACCATGCTTGAGCTCTGTTTTGTGTTGTTTTGATCATATATGTCACGCTTTGTATAGCCATAAGGCATTCTAGCTTGTTAGCTTTGAGTGTCCAAGTCACTAGCATGCTTTATTTGGACTATTATCATGATTTCGCATAATTTGAAATGTTATTTCAGTCCATGTTTCATGCTCATACACTTGCACCTATCACTCCTTTAATGCTTTAAAGAGTTGATGTTTCATGCTTCATGAATGGACCATTATGTATGCCTCCATGCTTAGGTCTTTGAGATGCCATCTAAGTGGGTTTTTGGGCTTATTTTGATATGCCATAACTCTATTTTTCATTGGATAATTCATGCCATGTGTGGTTGTAATAGATGTAGTGTAACACCCCTTTTGTAGCCTTGCATGCCTCATGCTTTTGGTGTTGTGTTCTAGCTTGTGTTGGCTAGTTTTGAGCATGTTTTTGGTCTTGTATTGACCTGCCTTGGGACTGTTTTAATAGCCCTTGGCCCTTTGGGGCTTGCCTCGCATGGCCATGGTTTGAGTCCCTTGGCCAGTTTTAAGTTTTAAGCCTTCTTGCATGATTTGCTTGCTTTGATTGCTCAATTTGGCACCTTTCCATGTGTGATTTCAGAGTTTACCATGTTTGTCACATGTCCATATTTGTCCCCTTTTAAGTGTCCTTGAAAGTTGCCCTCCCATGCCTAGGTGATAGGCCATCACATGTGCATGTTTGTATGTGCTTTTGTCTATTATTTCTTAGCATTTTGGCCACTAATTTGGGCACGTTTAAGAGTTGTCCACTTTAGTTGAAGTCCATCTTTGCATGTTATTGCATGCTTGTCTTACATGTTGTTGCATGCTTGCTTCATTTTGCATGTTGTTGCATGCCATGCATGTTTACATCTTTAGGTTGTATGCCTATTGCATATTAGATGCATTGCATGATCTTGTTGCATACTTGTTGCATGCTTGAGTTGTTCGCGTCACGCTTGCATGTTTGCATTGTATTATGTGTGCATCCCTTGCCTCTTGATCAAGCATGATAGAGGTTGGGGCCCTTTATGTGTTTTGTGCATTTCATTTGAAATTAAATTGCACACTTGGCTCCTTTGGCCATCATGCATTGGAATGCGTGATTGGTGGCCGGTCGGCTATCTTTAGTGCCGGTCGACTACAAATGTCTGGCCGAGAGATTTATTTTTGGTCGATGACCAGTTTCCCTTGGCTGATGGCCTTATCTTTTGGCTGATGGCCTCTCAGAGTGTCCTTGAGGTGATTCAGAATCATCACAAAGAATTGTGCAGTTTTCGGAGGTGAAAAACAGTGCAAACAGAGGCAACATGAGGCATGGCAACGAATTTCTGACCGAAGCCGACCAAGCATGCATTTGTTCCTCTTCCCGAGGCTGCTTTACTGTTTTCATTGCTTAATTAATTTGTTTAATTAGTTAAGAGTTGTGTAATAATTAATTAGCTTGTGAATTAGTTAATTAGATGGTTTGTATTATTCTTTCAGACCCTCCGTCGAGAGGGCACAATTTTGTAATAAGCGTGCGTGTGTGTGATACATGTCTTCCAACCCCACGTCTTTCTCCCTTTTACTTAACCGCTTATGATGGTTAGTTTTAGGGCATATTTCATTTAGCATACCTTATGCTATGCATGTTTGCATCCATTCATCTGTATTGCATGCACCGGGCTCAGTGCATCATACTAAATGCATTGTATTTCAATACCAATTTGAATACATCCTAAGTGTTGCATTTCACATAATATCTTAGAATAGCCGAGCCTATTCTAGTTGCATTTTGCCTGTGTTGCATTACCCATCTTGACATGAATTAGGATCATGCATTGATTACTAACTAGTTCTTTGTTTTGGCTCGGAGTACACTGTGAGTGTTTATGCTTTAGCATCTTGCATGTGTGTAAGTATTGCCATGACAGCATGATTGCCATGAGGCTAATTGGTTACGTGATATAACTGCCTGAATGCCTGTGGGTGAAGGTTGGATTACTTGAATTGGAACGATTCATTGAAATCCGTGTTTTAACCTACTTGCAAGTAGCAAACTTCAAACCATTTCCAAACAAACGGATATGCGATACTTTGTTTCAAATTAGGCGATCTAGTCTATACTTGTGTGTTGTGCACATCACATAGTAATTCTAGCTAATAACTGGAATAAGAACGCATGAGTTTTCAAAACTAAGATATCATGCTTAGTACAGGCCGATCTTTGATCGGGCGAGCGGGGGTGCTCATTGCATGACCTTTCCCTCTCGTACCCAAGTTCCCGAGCCTAGGCAACTTTGGTGATGACGAACACGTGGCCTTAGGCACGAGTCAGGGTTTCCTAAATTCCCCCAAAATAAAATATTTAGGTGGCAACTCTGTATCTGGCAAAGCAGTCCATGTTTGGTACTTCTTTCTTAAAAATCAGTTTTCCAAAACGATTTGTCGGATTTGGACTCTTTGGTGATTTATCGATCTTGCATTGCACTTTGTGAGATTACATTCAGAACCGTGACATTTGAGTCCGAACTGTGGTATGCTAGAGAACAAAACGAGATTCTCTCGGGAGTCCTCAAGGCGCGTCTACAGTGTAGTGGCCCTCTCTTTCTTTGGACTTGACAATCATGTCGTCCACAGACACCTCGACCCCTTTGTGGATCATATCATGCAGAGTAGTGGTTGCAGCCCGTTGATAAGTAACCCCAGCATTCTTCTGCCCAAACGACATCACCCGATAGCAGTAGGTTCCCCACGACGTAGTGAAGGTGGTTTCCTCTCTGTCCTCGGGTGCCATCCGAATCTGGTTATACCCGAAAAATCCATCCATGAAGGAGAGCAATACATGACCCGCAGTGAAGTCTACCAACTCATCAATATGTGGCAGGGGAAAATCATCCTTCGGACTAGCTTTATTCAGATCCCTGAAGTCGACACAAACCCTAATTTTGCCATCCTTCTTTGAGACTAGAACAATGTTGGCCAACCACGTTGGATACTCAAGCACAAGCAAGAACCCTGCCTCAATCTGTTTGGTAACTTCTTTAATCTTCAACTCCCAATCCGGACGTATTCTCCACAACTTCTGCTTGACGAGTCGGGCCTTGGGATCAAGAGGGATCCGATGCTGTACAATCTTAGGATCGATTCCAGGCATGTCTTCGTAGGACCACGCAAAAACATCTTTGAAATCTTTTAATAAAGCGACTAAGCGCTCATGCTCCTCCGAAGACAACGTGGACCTGATCTGGACCAAATGCGGATCCTTCTCATACCCACATTAAAAGCAATGATTTCGTCAGCAAGGGGTTTTGCAAACCTCTCCTCCTCTCGATTAATCAAAATTTTCAAAACTAGAGGAATTCCTTCCTCATCGTTTTCATTAAAACTTTGAAACTCTTGGTCAATGCAATAAACAAGCGGCACAGAGAAATACTCAGAATTTGCAATGACATTCTCATTCATGAAGTCCAGCTTATCTAGCTCTTCGGTTACAACCGACTCAAAAGCAAAAGAAATGGACGACCTGGACAAGACCTTGGCATCCGGGTTATCACTTCCAAGAATACTGGACTCAGACTTAGAAGAATCGGAATCTGATTCCGACTCCACAGACTCTGTGGAATCAGATTCTGGCTCACTACCTGACTCAGAACTACTAGACAGGTAACCTTTCTCCAGTTGCCAAACGAGAGATGGTCCTTCAGATGCATCCAAAATGTTGCCAGACGGGTTCAAACCCGGTTCGTCCCCGATCATAGAGATGGTCAGGTTATACCCCAAGCTCTCTGAGTCGACTGGAGAATCTGAAAGGAGACATGCCAGTGCTGCCCTTACTTCAAGCTCACCGTTGTCCAAGTCACTTTCCATGCTTTTTTCAACTTCAGTATTTGGCTCAACCTTTTCCTCGGCATCACTCAGTTGCAAGTCAAAGAAAATTTCGAAGCCGGGGACACGCTACTTTGTAGAACAAAGTGTCCATCTAGCGTTCCCCAGATTGATCTGTGAACAAGCTCACAGCATTTCCTGGCTTGCTTGGCTCTAGCTCTGCCTGTCATCTCTTCTCTTTTCTTGACCCAATCCTCTTTGGTGGGCGTATAGCTAAGACCAAAGGCATATGGATTATGTGGCACATCGGCCAATGCTATGACACCTTTCTGGCCATTTCTTCCCAACCCCATTCCTAGCACATGTTGGAGCTTGTTTATGAAATAGATTGATTGGGCAGTATCATACATGCCCTCATCTACGGCCAAGATGGTTTGCCCTGCTCGGGCCTCGGCCAAGGTAAACCCTAAAAGGAATACATCCCCATCGCCATGAACAATTTCTAGCACAGGTGTAGTTACCTTTGGCGGAGGATAGATGGATGAATTCCTTAACACAATAGCCACCCCCTTCCCGTGAGGGTATTTTAGCATTTGGTAGAGGGTAGAAGAGACTGCTTTCACAAGGTGCAATCAGGGCCTCCCCAGCAGTAAGTTGAAGGTGGCCGAGATGTCTAGGACATGAAACTCGATGTCCTGTTGAGCTGGGCCGACCTGAACTCAGATTTGTATTATGTCCATCACCTCTCTGCTAGTATTATCATATGTCTGAATCACTTAGGCTATAGGCACAAAATCTACTGGTTTCAGATCGATGGCATAAGCTGTACGAGACGCAAACATTGATAGCCGACCCAATATCGACTAACACCACTCGCACCCATTTTTCTCTGCACTCAACAGATATGTACAGAGGTTTATTGTGTGCTGAGCCTTCTGGCAGTAGTTCTTTCTCTGAAAAGGTTAGGGTTAGACTGGCACCATTAGGGAAAACTAATCCCACAAGCTGGTCAGGGGTGGTGTCAATGGACAGTTTGGCTTTATCCATTGCTAATAACACAGCCTGTCGATGCACTCGAGAAGCCATGATCAGCCCCCAGATTGAGATATCTACTTGGATTTTCTTTAGTTACTTGAGTACTGCCTCTTCTTCCAACTGCTTTTCTTTCTGTTTTTCAACCTCTTTATCTTTCCCAGAGGCTTCAGCTTGGTCTAAATATGGAGGCTTGAAATACCGCCCATTCCTTGTTATCTGGTCAATCTCTTCAGTGTACCACGTGTTATTTGGTAGGCATCCACCCTAGTCTTTATCGGTGTGGGCCAGAAATAGATCGTCATCCTCCCACCATACACCTCCGGCAACCGACAAACAATTGTCCGACTCTGGTCTGATCATTCTCACATCAAAAGTATCCTCCACAAGGCGTTGGGCTTTTCCAGCTTCCTGTTCATCATGATCCTTTTCTTGTGCAAACTGCTTCAGCACAACTTCTTGTTTGATGTCCACGGTACTCACAATGCCCAATTCTTGAGCTAAATCTTGACGCCGGTGCTCTTTGGCAGTTTTCCCTTTTCCTCGGCCATTCCGGCCACTGCAGCTCTTCTTGCTTCCTTTTCTTCAGATTTTGGTTCAGTTCCTTCCTCTCTGTTAGGTTAATCACTTAACCACCCGAAATTGTTTAGTGACCCATTCAAATTAAACTAGTCAATCTGCACATCTGCTTGATCTTGTTCATCATAGAACTGCAGATTGTCTAAGTCCTATTCTAATTCTGCCAAATCATCCAAACCTTGGCTTGGGACATCCTCTCTAACAACACTGACCTCCACTGCTGTTGGCAATGACACTTCCGGCTTGGCTTGACTAACTAGCACGATGCAGCAGCACGGATCATACTCTCCCTCAATCAAATCCTCAGAGCACTCAGGCAGCGGATTGATACTTTCCTCTAAGGGCAGCCTCCCTTCTTCTGCCACTGTCACCACCACGGGTTTAGGTTGAAGTGTGGGCGTGCCCATTATGCACAAATTCGTGTTTTCAAGAATGAACACGATTTGTCTGGATAGGTGGGAAGGGGTAATATATACGCTGGGGTCGTAGGGGAGGGCCAGTGTATGGATTAGGTTTAGATTGCGAGGTGAGAGAACTTGATTATGGGTCAAGAGGGGGTTGGTAGTCATATTTGGTTTTTAGGGTGGTGCTATCACCTTGTTGTCGATGAGATCTTGAATCTCATGATGTAGCCTGAAGCATTGGAGGGCTTTTATTACATTGAAAAAACATGAAAAGAAATATCAAAGCAATAAACTAGGGTCATAGATGAATCAGGTGCTCCTGCATCCCCCACTCGTGCTTGTGGAAGCTTCTTAAGCCAAAGTGGGCCCGGTTTGTGCCTCATTCTCGAGCCAAGCCAAACACCCGCCAAAAAGGGCACAACTGAAACTAGGGGCAGGGGCTAGAAGCTATCTCATCCTCCAAGCAGTAAGGTACCTAGCCAAGTGTGAACCTCGAATTGGGAATGAAATCAGGTACTCTACCCCTTTCTCCGAGCGAATCTGATCATGCCCAAACTGACGTCTAAACCTAAATGGGAAGTAGAACACACAGTGTGTGAGGCTGATCAGCTGAATCCTAGGTTGCTGAGCCATGCTATAGCTCATCTCGGTAAGATTAAGCCAGGGGCAACGCCAAGCTATGTCAGCAGCAGATCTGTTGCATATCCTGTGGCACCACCATTCCTCATTCAAGAAATCTACTAGTCAGTGGCGGAATAAATACCCTCGAGCTGAGTATTCAGGGCAAGAGTCCACTACCTTTAGCTTATCCATAAGCCACACCTGGGAAAGGATGAAAGAAAAGAGAGATTAAAGAATAGAGAGATGTATGTTAAGAGAAAAGTGAGAAAAGGGCTTTGAGAGGAAAACAGAGCATAAGTACCAAGTGATGTGACAAACACATATAAGAAAGGGTGGGAAACAATACCTGAAGAAGTAGTGGACTCCTTGCGAATTTGATAGTCTCCCACCGATGAAAGGCGTATAAGCCCATTAAGGTTTTGGCCAGCGCCAAGCCAATACAACTCTTTCCTTCTTTCAAATCTTGGGCCACTTCAATCAATCGGATGTTGGATTCGCCAAAACTAGAGGCAAGAAGGAAATGAGCCAACATACATAAGCAGAGGGCATGTTACTGAAAACCCTGCCAAAGAAGGTCGCTACGGTCACCAACGTCGGAAAATCGATAGACCAAACTAGGAATGTCCAGTTCTCCGTTGTGGCCCAGAGATCAAGCCTCGTGCAGAGTAAGCCCCATGCAGAGTAAGCCCACACATCCGTTCCAAAGCTTGAACGTGGCCAAAACGGGGCTGAGGCATAATTTTCTCATCGCCCTACGATTCCATTAATGCTTGAAATTCTTCAATTGTCGGACATATTTCTTATCCCCCGAAGCTAAAGACATTTGTAATCGAGTCCCAGCATCTAGCCACGGCATGAAGGAACAGAAAACAAAGTTGAGTTCGGCTCAACGAAAAAAGCGTATTTACGCCGAAACCCCAGAAATTCACCTTTTTCGAGCTGTCCAAAGTCGCAATCCAATCCAAGAGCTTTTTGGCAAAAAATGGTTCCATTTGTGAAGAAATTACAGCTGAAATGAAGTTCTGGAGAAGAATTCACGAAGTTCAACCTTTTGTAGAAGATAAGGCAGTAAGTGGAAGCCAACTGTCAACAATCTGGAGGTTCTGCACATTGATGGCCGGCAGGTAGCCGGTAAGCCACATTGGTGGCCGGCGGGCTACCAGGTGGCCGGCAGGCCATCTCTTATGGCCGGCAAGCTCCTTTTCTGGCCGGCAGCCTTCTTTTCAGCCCTGTTATCCACCTGTGTGCTAAACAGTGCTGGAAACTTGTGTTTTGTTTTGATCTTTGTGTGTTTTAAGGTCTTGTTTTGGGTCTTTTTGGTTTTAGCAAATTTGTTGAGTTGTATTTGAGTTGTTTTGTTTTGTTTATCGAGTTGTTATTTTGTTTATCGAGTTGTATGTTGCTTTTTGTATTTTAGTTGTTGGTCGATTCATTACCCGATTAAGAATTTTGTTTCAGTCAAGTGTTTTTGGCCATTTTAATTCCATGTCCATTTCATGCAATATGGTGCTCATGATGCAAAAATAACAACACTTTTTATAAAGACTGCGAGTTTTTATCCCGATCATGGTTTTTACAAAAGAGGAGTACAAGTTTTAAAGCAAAAAAAACCTATCTGAGGCTATACATGTGCTAATGCTACTAACAAAAAAAACTAAGCAAAAGTACAAAAATCAGCGCCAGTAGCCTCAGGCCCGAGAGGCCCTCTTCGTCCTTTTCCTCAGAGGAGAGGACTCTGGGGCACTATCTCCATCGGCTCCGCTGTCTGAATCTGCCTCTGAGTCGAAACCAGAGCCGACATCGTTTCCGCTCTCTACTCCATAACCCTCCTCAGCATTGTCGCCTCTGTTCTCGGAACCCTAGCCGGCGTCATCATCTCCTTTCTCAGACGATCCAAAGTGCTAACTCCCTGCCTCCTCCGAGCCACTGGTCTCAGCATCGTCGTCCCTCAAGATGGGCTCAGAAGGACTACTCCGAGCTTGGGTACTCCTATCTCTGCCTCTCCTCCCTGCTACTAGAGGGGGTACTGTCGTTGCTAGTGCTCCCACCGCCAGAGCCATCAGCATGAGTGGGATCTAAAAAGACAGTTGTCAACATATCAGTTTCAATATGTGTATCAAATGCAAGCATAATATGTAGTGTGTGTATCATATGCAAGCGTGCAATGCAGATGAGTGTATGCAGAAGTCAAATATAGTGTGTAAGTACAGTGTGTGAATGCAGTGTGCCAATGTAGTGTATCAGTGCAGTTTGGAGCAAACTACAGATGAAATGCTAGTGCATCAGTGGAAATTTGATAGCATAAAGTGCAAACTGAAGAAATTACCAAAATGTTGTGGAGACCGAGCAACGTCTCCCTCCTTTATATCATACCCATGAAGGAGGCTATCAGCTCAAGAGCGCTCCCTGTGTACTCAATAGATGCTTGCAAATGCATTTGTATGATCAGTGTTCGCAATGAATATATCTGAAATGAAATGTGGGGTACAAATTGTAAAGAATGGTCCATACCTGAGTCAGGCCTCGAACCCCGACAAGCTCATGTCCAGCTGTGGCAGGCTCAATCGGGACCTGGTAAGCATCCCCAGTATGCCACCAGCATGTCAGTGTAGTAGCAAGCTCTGGCCAACCGGTCCTCTGCCTCGCCCGGGAAGTCCCTCTAGCATGGGCCCTGGTTGCATTGGTCACTCTGGGCGCCTTTCTCGCAGCAGGAGCTCCCATTCCCTTACCTCCACGAGTGCCATGTCAAAGGCGGCATAAGGTGTGTCTGAATGAAGGTCACATAGTTGCCCTCTGCCCTAAAGTAATCAGCATCCAAGCCCACCATAAACTAAGTGACTGCATCTACGGTGACGCTGTCTGCTAATCTCATAGACTCTGGTGGTGCCATCAGGATGATCGGGTCAGGCAGGCCCACAGTCTGGCACACGAACCACTTACTCAGGAACCTGGCCCAGCAGACTAGGCCCTCAAGTAAAATGCGGAAGCGAGCGGTGGCCCAGGCCCCAGCGTATTAGTCCTGAATCCTAGCCAGCATTATGGCCCATAGCTGCCACGTAATCTGTAAATAGAGGTTGTACAGATCATTAGTTGCTATCAATTGCTAAATGTGAAGTAGAACAGTTGTAAAGCAAAAATGACTATGTTTCAGGTTACCTCATGAACAGCCACTGTGTGTAGACCCGACTTTCTCCGCGCACCCCCCTTTTCAAAGAGGGCATGAATTAGTCGTCCTACTACAGTTCGGACTCCTGTCACGATTCTGAATCTAATCTCACAAAGTGCAATGTAAGACTGATAAATACCAAAGAGTCCAAATCTGGCAAATCGTTTTGGAAAATCGATTTTGAATCAAAAAGCGCCAAACATGGACTGCTTTGTCAGATTACAGAGCCGCCACCTAAATATTTTATTTTTGGGAAATTTAGGAAACCCTGAAACGTGCCAAAGGCCACGTGTCCGTCATCACCAAAGTTGCCTCGGCTCGGGAACTAGGGTACGAGAGGGGAAGGTCCTAAAATGAGCACCCCCACTCGTTCGATCAAAGATCGGCCTCTACTAAACATGATATGTTGTTTGATAAACACATGTGTTCTTATTCCAGTTATTAATCTAACTTACTATGTGATGCGCACAGCATACAAGTATAGACTCAATCACAAAAATTGGAACAAAACAACTCATGTTTATTTTTGAAAATGGTTTGCAAGTGCCACCCTCAAGTGGGCTAAAGCGCAGATTTGCAAACCTCAAGTGGGCTTTAAAACATGGTTTTGCCACTTCACAAAGTGCGTTTAAAACTCACAATCATCGAGTTGTTCCAATTCAGGCAATAAAGCCTTCATCCACAGGCATTCATGTAGTTTAATCACTTAAGCAAATAGCCTCATGGCAAGCATGCTATCATGGCAACACTTACACTCATGCAAGTATGCTAAAGCATAAACACTTACACTGTACTCCGAGCCAAAATAGAAGCTAGTTAGAAATCAATGCATGATCCTAACTATGTTAAGATGCCTAATGCAACACATGCAAAAAAATGCAACTAAAATAGGCTCGGCTATCTAAAATGGCATATGAATGCAACACTTGATAACATGCTTTGAAACACATATTCAAGTAAGTGTATTGAAATACGATGCAGTTTGAATGATGCGCCGAGCCCGGTGCATGCAATACAAATGAATGATGCAAACATGCAAGCATAAGGTATGCTAATCAAAACATGCCCTAATCTAACCATTGAAAGCAGATAAATAAAAGGGAAAAAGAAGTGGGGTTGGAAGACATGCACACACACACGCATGCTTATTACAACATTGCGCCCTCGCGAAGGAGGGTCTGAATGAATAAGAGCTAAGCTACACTAAGCTAATCTAAGCCAACTAATCTAATTAAACTAATTAGACTAATTATTACACAATCAAACAGATAAAGAAATAGTTAAGCTGAGCTACTTAATTATTACAACACTTAACTAATTAGCATACTAATTAATTAAATTACATAACCACGCTAATTAACAGGTAAGCATTAAACAACACTACCTCGGCTCTGTTTGAAGAAGTTGAACATGCATGCCTCAGTTGCCGCCTCGAAACACTTTCTGGTTTGCTCTTTAGAGGCTCTGTTTGCAGGGTGTCTCCAAGAACCTTCTGCTGCACCTTACCAATTCCACGCTGAGGAATCCACCAGTGGCCTGTCGGCCATGAGGAGCTGGCAAATGTGCACTGCCAGCCACTGGTGAAGCAGTGCCGGCCATCTGTGAGGCACTGCCGGCCACTGGTGTGCTGCATCACCATTCTGCAACAGAGCTCAAACCAGAGGAAAAGGGAGGGTCTCCCAAGGGTATGTGTGTACTGTTATAGACGTCCCCGAACGTCCCGGGAGGGAATCCCGTTCTGTTCGTCTGTGGGTCTACTACAGTTCAGGACTCAAATTGTCACGGTTCTTAATCTGAACCAAAGAGTCCAAATCCGGCAAATCGTTTTTGAAAACAGATTTTTTGTAAAGAAGTGTCAATCATGGACTGCTTTGCCAGATACAGAGTCGCCACCTAAATATTTATTTTGGGGGAATTTAGGAAACCCTAACTCGTTTGCCTAAGGTCACGTGTCCGTCATCACCAAAGTTACCTCGGCTTGGGAACTTGGGTACGATTGGGGAAGGTCACTTCGTGAGCACCCCCGCTCACCCGATCAAAGATCGGCCTCTACTAACCATGATATCTAGTTTTGAAAACGTTATGTGTTCTTATTCCGGTTAATTAGCTAGAATTACTATGTGATGCGCACAACACAAAAGTATAGACTCGATCGCCTAATTTGGAACGAAGCATTGCATATCCGTTTGTCTGAAAAACGTTTGAAATTTGCTACTCGCAAGTAGGCTAAAACACGGATTTCAACGAGTTGTTCCAACTCAAACAATCCAACCTTCACCCACAGGCATTCAGGCAGTTCATATCACATAAGCATCTAGCCACATGGTAAGCATGCTGTCATGGAAAACACTCACACTCATGCAAGGTGCTAAAGTATAAAAGCTTACCGAGTACTCCGAGCCAAAACAAGGAACATGTTAGCAATCATGCATGATCCAAGTCCATGTTAAGTGGCTAATGCAACGCATACAGAATGTTGCTAGAATAGGCACGGCTAGTCCTAGAATGGCATGTGGGATGCAACAAGTAGCACGTATTCAAGTTAGATTTGAAATACTATGCAGTTAGTGTGATGCGCCGAGCCCGGTGCATGCAATATTGATGAATGATGCACGCATGCATAGCATAAGGTATGCTAAAGTAAATATGCCCTAATACTAACCATCAAAAGTAGGTAAGTAAAAGGGAGAAAGAAGTGGGGGTTGGAAGACATGCACACACGCACCCACACTTATTACAAATTCGCCCTCACTCGGAGGGACCAAAAGAATAATACAATTAATTAACCTACAAGCTAATTAATTACTACAGACCAATTAAACTAGTTAAGCAAATAACTAATCTAATTTAAGCAATAAACAGCCTCGGGAAAAGGGCCCAATGCAATGCGTGCTCGGCTCTTGTCACGACCCCAACCCGCCCCTATGGGTTAAGGACATAACCGACCAGTAATCCTGAGATTACCTACGGCCTCAGACTAAAACAAATATAACTCGTTAGAGTAAAGGGGCCAAACGGAAGCAAAATTTTAAAACTTTGTCCATAGAGCGGTGCTTACATGCACATCAAACAACCCAAACTCATATGCGTTAATAACCCACGTCAAAAATATAGTAGCATAAACTTCTTTACAACAGGATCATCTAAACTGAGCCAACCCTTAACAGACTACATACAAATGTACACAAAACCCTTGCCAACAAGACAAAATATTATTTCATAACAAAATGGCAAGGACGGGTCTCGCACGTGAGACACAAGGTTGACTCTCCAAAATCATGTTGTTTCTGGCAACTTCACTGGGGTTGGGTTTGTGCATCTCTTGGCTCACCTACAAACACATGAATGAGCGTGAGCGATAGCCCAGTGAATAATATCAAATACAAAAGTCATATAAACAATATGTAGAACAACATACTCCAAACGGCCTTGGGCCCAATTCATTATCATATGTGCATTATACAAAATTTAGTTCAAGTAACTGAAGTTCCAACATACTGGCCTTTGGCCCATTCATATTTCCATTTATGCCAAAACGGCCTTCGGCCCATTCATATTTCCATTTATGCCAAAACGGCCTTCGGCCCATTCATTCACGTCAAAACGGCCTTCGGCCCGATCATTCATGTCAAAACGGCCTTCGGCCCACTCATCCATGTCAAAACGGCCTTGGGCCCATACATTCATATCAAAGCGGCCTTTGGCCCACTCATTCATGTCAAAACGGCCTCTGGCCCATACATTCATATCAAAACAGCCTTTGGCCCACTCATTCATGTCAAAACGGCCTCTGGCCCATACATTCATATCAAAACGGCCTTTGGCCCACTCATTCATGTCAAAACGGCCTTTGGCCCATACATTCATATCAAAACGGCCTTTGGCCCATTCGTTTTCAACTTACATCCACAATCCCAATTAGCAGTTCACAAGCTTAAGGGAATAAACGATTGAACATTCATAAGCATTCAAATATTGATATTACTCACAGTGATCGACTTGTGGATTTGCCCTGGAGCTTGACCCTACACATTCCATGAACACAAAAGGGTCATTAACAATTCAATCCGTTCCTAAATTCACATATTCCTCTTTAGGCTTGATTCTTATCTTATTAACTCATTTACAAAGCTTAACATATGCCTAAGAGTGCTTACAAGTGAAAGAGAACGGAAAACAGAACACAGAATGCAAAAACAGAATTTCAGAAAACAGGGTCCCCGCTCGAGCGTAGAATTCCCCGCTCGAGCGAACCCTTAAGGCCTGTAGAATTACTGGTTGCATCAAATCCCCGCTCGAGCGCGAACTCCTCCGCTCGAGCGTACTTCCTGTCTACATAGCTCCCCGCTCGAGCGTCAACTTCCCCGCTCGAGCGGGAATCATGTCTGCAGAAAAATACTGGGAGCTCGATTTCTCCGCTCGAGCGGCACTTCCCCCGCTCGAGCGGAAGTCAGAATTCTGGAATTTCCAGATCGTGTTCTTGAGCTCCACCTTGACATTCAAAGGCTCTAAATGCATGATTTCGGTCCAAACTTCACATAGTCATGTACTAACATGGTACAAACATGGAATTATAAATATTGAAGCTCAATTTCATAGTTTATCCACACGCATGGCTCATTTTCCACCAAACTCATTACCAATGTTACCACTTCATGCATTCAAAGCTTCTACTTCCATGGATTGTACATGCATGTGACTTATAACCTTCATTCTCATCCCAAAATGATGAAGAGATGGTCAAAACATGGTCTTCAACTAAAAACTCACATAGATCATGCAATTTGTGCTCAAATATGAAAGTTCAAAGCAATTACATACATGCATGCAACCATTGACCTTCAATCCAACACATACAATTCAAATTCCTTTCAATTCTCACTCTAGACCACAAATCAACTTGAATACACAAAATTGCCCATTAAGCTTATGAACTACTCACCAAGGAGCTTGATTCTCACAATCTATGATCAAATCTTGAGCAATCTTCAAGGTTCCCAAGCTTTAAGTTAAAATTTGCACAACTCTTCCCCCTTTCTCTCACTAAGGCCGGATCTCCCTCTCTCTCAATGGTATAACTCAGATTTTTGAGTTCAATGGAGTTAAAGGGGAGTGAGTGCTAATGCACAACAAGCCCCACTAAGTCAATATAATAATACTAAAGTAATTGGGCTCTAATTTATCAGTTTAACCAGTTTAAATTGACCAGAATAAATTTTCAATTAAATTTCACCGTAGGCTCTAAAAATTATGCCAATCACAATAGCGTAATCAATTTCAGGTTCTATGGCCGATAAGGCCCTCAATTTAATTCCCGAAGTGGATTATTCAAACAGATTTTTCTACGGTGAACAGATACAACTTCAAAATCACATATTATCACATAATGGCACACAAAATCATACTAAACACATAACCATAAACAAATTAAGGACCAGTTTAGCACAATATGGAATAGGGGTATCACAGCTCTGCTCGGAAGTCCACTGCCATGCATAAGTTGCCTCTGTTTTCCCTGCCTGGCACCTCTGAAAATTGCACAAACTCCAGGGTTGCTTCTATGAGTGCTGTGGAACACCACCGGCCATAAGGAATGGTCACCAGCCATGGGGAATGGTCACCGGCCACTGATTAAGCTATCGGCCACTGATGGATGGCCGGTCGGCACTGCGGGTGTCCGGCCGGCCAAAGCTTCCTACAGAATCCTGTTTTGACAGCAGCAGAGGGCAAAACAAAGTATGGCAATGCATTTCAAGCAAATGTGTGCATCAACATATCCCTTATCATGTTTATGACTCAAAAGGACATGGTTCTCGATTCCTGGACCACCAATCGCGCATTTCAATGCGTGATGGCCCAAGAAACCAAGTATGCATTTTGATTTTAAATGAAATGCAATGCACATAAATAAACAAAGGGGCTCAACCTCTATCATACTCAACTTCAAGAGGTGAAGCATGCATGCCAATGCAATGCAATCCTAAGCATGTGAGCCTAAGTGTGCAAAATGAGCATGCAAACAAGCAATGTATGTTAGGCACACAACCTAGGTAAAGAAGCATGCAAGGCATGAAGCAATGCGAGGAACAATTATGCAAGATGCAATACGGGTGTTCAAGCATGCAAGCAAGCATCTAAATTTATTCAATCATGCAACAACACACAAGGTTAGCATGCACCTACATGCGAACTATGGACTTAAACTAATTTAGGCAGCCCCCAAACAAGCCTAAAACAGTGGCCAAATGCTATGGAAATGAGGGCCAACACACACACATACATGCACATGTTGATGGGCCAACACTTAAGCATATAGAGACAACTTTTAAGCACACTTAAAAGGAGAACAACATGGACAAGTGGCATGCAATGTAAGCTCTGAAAACATGTAGGAAATAATGCCAAATCAAGCTACTAATACAAGCTAAGCAAGCAACCAAGCCCAGGGACCTAAAGCATGATCATATGACACATGAAGTAAATGACCAAAATGAACCAAAACAGTCCCAAATCATGCTAAGGCAAGCCTCAAGAACCACTTAGATGACGTCTAAATGTCTTACACATGGGGGGCATGCACAAATACTTAAACATGGAGCATACAACACAACCTCTTGAAGCATCAAAGGAGTATCAAATGCAAGCATGCAAGCATGTCACAAGGACTGAAATGGCATAATAAGTGGTTCCAAACCACTGAAATAATGCAAGTAAAGCATGCTACACACCCACACACCTAAGGCTACCAAGCCAAAATACAAGGTGGCTACACTAAGCATGTCATGGTCGGCCAAAACAACCAAAAACAGAACTTAAGCATGCTAAAACAAACATAAAAGCTTCACAAAGCTAAGCCTAAATCATGCTTAGAACAAGGGTCAAAACCTAAAGCATGTTAAGGCCAAAACATGGCATTACATGACATGTATGCAAGGCATGCAAGGTGTGTCTAAACCAAGTAAAAACAGAGCTATATTATGACATAATGAGCACAAAAAAACAGCTAAGACATGGCCAACATACACTTAAACATGGTGCTCATTAATGAGGCAAAAATGGCCCTTTTCAAGGACAACAAGGAGAGGGGGTGGCCCTCTCCTTCTTGGGACCTCAAGGCACCATCCTTACTACTGAAATCCCTCAAGATTTCAGTGGTGAGGAGGCCCAAACAAGGTGGTCCCGGAGCTCACCAAAATAGCACAAAAATGAAGCCTAACAAGGCTTAAGAGGGGTCAAACAACCTCAAACCACAAAACACTCTTAAACGACTATTTAGATTAGGCAAAAACAAGACTTTTATATGTTATACACCAAGTCTAAAAATAGTTGCAAGGTAGGCTAAAGAGCTATGCAAAAATGGGGAATAAAAGGGGTAAGTTCTTACCCTTGTTGACCCTCTTCAAAAATGATGGACTGGCAGCTTCTTTGGCTCAAACCAGCTCCAAAACTTCAAGAACAGCCTCTTAGTACCTCAGTAGCTAAAGGAAGGTGTGATGGTGGGTGTTTGTGCACAAAAGTAAGACAAAACACACACAAAACACAAGAGAGAGGGAGATATAGATATAAGATAGATACACAACTCAAACCCTAAAACCAGAGCCCTCTGAAAAATGTTGTCTAACCTAAAAGAGGGAGAAGAGGCATCCTCCTATAGAAGATTCAATCTTGTAAAGCTTCCAAGGTAAGCTAACAAGGTTGAAATCCCTCCATACACGTGTATGGAGGGGAGAAAAGGTGGGTGCCAGCTATCACAGCTGGCACAAAAATATCTGCAAAAGCAGATGAACAGTGGTCGGCCAGCCAAAAACGCAATTTGACCAAAAAAGATGGCCGGTCGACCATCTATAGTGCCGGCCAGCCAAACATTTGGCCGATGGCAACAAAACACAGCCGGTGGCCTCAAGCCATGGCCGGTGGAGTGTGGGGATGGCCAACAAGCCATTCCCTGCCCCCCAAAGCAAAACACAAGTGTTTGGTGTAAAACCAAACACAAAATAGTTGAGTCGAGAGATCCTGAGGCAAGGCGCGTAGCCGAGACCTCTGGGAACTCAAGACGAACACAAACATGGATGATCACCGAGTGTTCAAACGGTGACGTCCAAGTCTTGAGGACGGTCAAAAATGGGGTGTCTACAACTGTGCCACTCCTTATCATCTCAAAACATCAAAGGAGAGGCACTATTGGATCCAAAACCATCAATCAAGCACTTTCAATGCATGATGGCCAAGGATCCAACTTGCACACTTTCAATAAATGCAAGACAAACAAGGCTCTAGGACCACAACCTTATCATGGATGATCAAAGGCAATGGAGACAAAGGGAATTGGCTCATTTTCATCACTTTGAGTACGAAATGGACCAATTCACCTTGTGTTCAATATGACGTCCGATTGAACACAATGCCATGCAAATGCAACATGCTTATCTTGACATGTTTTACTTGATTCAATTCTTGTTTACACATTTTAAGTTACCAAACCATTCTTTAATTGATTTGTCCAATGTGAAAGTCCTCTAATGAGAGGAAGGTCAATCAAAAGATGACATAAGACATGAGAGAAGCCATGCCTTTGACTAGTAGAAACCCTCAAAAGAAAGTTAAAGCCATTTAAGCATAAGCCTCAATCCCATGGCTTAAGCACAACGTTAAGACTAACCAAGCCTCAAAACAAATCAAAAGTGAAGAAATGAGGGAGTTGGCAGAATTTCAATGCTGAAATGGCATGAAACACAAGACTCTAACATGCAAACAACTCATGTACAACATGTTAGGAGACTTAAGCATTAAAACTAGTGAAAAGCTTTACACTAGAACCATGCAATACAATGCTCAAATGGTCAAACCAGCTATGGAAAGACCTCCAACATGCCAAAACAGTGACCAAAATGTGCTGAGATGGTAGCATGAAAAGCAAGAAAATCATACTCATGTATTGGATTATAAACAAGGCACAAAGCATACCTCTCAAACACAATGAAAGAGCGGAATATGTGAGAGTGTGACTAAGCCACAAGCACTGAAATCATGTGTGAAATGATGCCAAAACATGCAAACAACTCAAGCATAGCATATTAAAGACCTTGAAACTCAAAGCTAGTCAAGTCCATTTACACTATAGCTATACAAAGCGAGCCTCATATGATCAAGACCACTCGAAACACAGTTAAAGCATACTAAAACATGAGAAAAATGTACTGGAGTGGAGCTAACACAAGATAGAATGATAAGCTAAATCATCAAGTGCACTAGACTAGTAAGCAAGATTACACTACAAGTGTAAGAAGTAAACAAGGGGTGCTCCGACCAGCCACAAACAGAGTTGAAACATGTTAAAAAAAAAGGCCAAAAATATGCTGAGATCAAGCCATGATATGGTAGAAAAACATGCTCAACTACTAAGCCATCAACACATGCAAACAAGATATGAGGAGGGGGGAGCACCCCCTCTTATTTTGGTCCTCAAAACCAACTTTCTACCACTGAAATTCCTCTGAGTTTCAGTAGTAGAAAGGCCAAACAATGGGTGTTCCAAGAGCTTAGGAAGTTGGCTCAAAAGGCTTTACAAGCCAAAGAGCCAAGGGAGGAAACCACCCCCTAACCACACAAGGCTTAAACCAACATTTTAAGACCCTAAAAATAGAACTTTTTAGAGGCTAAAACCAGCTTTAAAGTAGCATACAAAAGTGGCCAAGCAATGAACCAAAACAAAGCTTAAAAGGGTGAAATCCTTACCCTTGAAGCACAGCACAAAAACAGCAAGCTAATAGCCAAACTTCTGAGCCAAAACCACTCCAAGGAGCTCAAACAAAGCCTCCAAGAACCTCAATTCTAAGGTGAAGGTGTTTGGCTAAAGGTGCTAGTGCAAATATGTAGAGAAAGATCACTTTCAAGCATAAAATATGGACAAAGAGGATTCTAGAGAGAGAGAGAGAAATATAGCTCAGCTCAAACTTTGCAACCCTTTGCATGCATATAGATGAGCTCTATATATAGAAGATATAGAAGCCCCTTGAAGAGATCCAGCCATCCACGTGCATGCAGATGAACTAATCTATGCAAACAGCTGTCAAAATATCTGCAAAAATATCTACTGAAGCATTGGTGGTCGGCCGGCCATCAGTGGTGGCCGGCAGTGGCCTCATTGATGGCCGACAGGGAAAATCCAATGGCCGACAGCCCTTAATGATGGCCGGCAGGCCATCAATAACATCTCCATGCAATGACCAACACATGGTCCAAATATGAGAAGAGATGGAAATAGGGTCTAGAAGGATCAAACCTGGAGCATTCCGTTGTGAAAGTCGAGTACTCGACGAGCAATCAAACTTGTTGCTGGATGTACCTACAAGAACATCAAAGTCTTGAGGACAGTCAAAAATGGGGTGTCTACAGTTGCCCCTCTTTGACAGAACTTGAAAGTCATGAAATGTCAAAGCCCAGAGACGACCCATTTTTGACAAGGCCGAAGACTTAGACAAGCATTCAAAGTAACAATATAGATGCGCCCACAAGCTGGGACAAAATGCAAATGACATGCATAACACAAGAGCATAACTTATGATTATACAAAGAAAGCTATAATGGAGCATTTATGCAAAATAAATACAACATTTTAAGCAAACCGACAAGTTATAGCAGTCTCACACAATAGAATGGATGTAAGAAAATTATGCAAACTTCCCTATGCCTCACGCAGGAAAGGCTAAAAGCAACTACCGGGAATCCCCGAGGTCTTAAACAAAACACCTCTTAGCGTATCACACGCGAGAGGGGAAAAAGAAGCACCTCTCAACGTATCACACGCTAGAGAGGGAAAAAAAACACCTCTCAGCGTATCACACGCAAGAGAGGGAAAGGAAACACCTCTCAGCGTATCACACGCGAGAGAGGGAAAGGCAACACCTCTCAGCGTATCACACGTGAGAGGGAAGGGAAACACCTCTCAGCATATCACATGCGAGAGAGGGAAAGGAACACCTCTCAGCATATCACACGCGAGAGAGGGAAAGGAAACACCTCTCAGTGTATCACATGCGAGAGAGGGAAAGGAAACACCTCTCAGCAGGTCACACGCGAGAGAGTGAAGGGAAACAAACATCGGGCATACGACCCAAACGCTTTCAATAGGGTGTCAGTGTAAACATCGGGCGTATTCGGGTGTTTCTAACCAACGGAATGTTAGTGTGAGACATCGGGCGTACCCGAACATCTCTAACCAAAGAGATGTCGGTGTAGACACCGGGCGCACCCGAATGTCTCTAACCTACGGGATGAGGGAGAGGAATGGTTTTACCTAGAATTCCTCTAAATGAACCGTACATACAATATCGTGCATGTACGAGAAAGAAACTAGATAGGTACAATGCAATACAATGCATGTCTCACGCGAGACGAATGATCATAACATGATGTTCGAGGTATGTTCATGCACAACATGCAAGAATCGAAATAGAAGCATATTCTACACAAGACGATCAACGAGGCATATTCAATGCAACATGGATACTCTATGCAAATATGGTAATGCATGTTCAATGCAACAATTAACGATGTATATTCAATGCAAACATGGTAATGTATGTCCAATGCAACAATTCAAAATGCATACTCCATGCAATGATGAAAGCAATGCACATTCTATGCAATGACAAAAGCATATGATAGAGACAACTCAAAGGTAACTCCCGATTTACCTCTCGGAGAGTTGCACTATGTTAAAAAGGATACACCTTGTTTGTGTTGATGGGTGACGACCCTTGCGTACTGCAAACACGATTCTGGGCTTCTGCGGAGGCATTTCGAATCAAAATTTGAGCACAACTTGCATTTCTTGAAATCCAAGGACACGCATCTAAGCCAAAAGGACATAAAAAGTTGGTGGGAGCATGCTGGCCACCAGGGGAGGCCGCTGGCCCCCTGCCGGCCATCAGTGGCAACTACCGGCCATCAATAAAGAGGTGCCGGCCATCGATGGGCCACTGCCGACCATCGATGGCAGATTTGGGCAAATTTTTCTTTTCAACCGTGGCTCTTTAAGTACACCCAAAACCACTTCATTTCCTCACAACCTCTTGCACAAAATTGCTTTTCCTTGCTCACTAGGTTCTCCTTCTCCTTAGATCTACGCATTCTACGCGTTTCCCAACACCCTAGGAACATTTTCTTCGCGAAAACCCTCTTGTTCTCTTCACTTTAAATCGATCAGAATTTGATTTCGACGCTTCTTCCGTCATTTCCACCGTTCAAGGCTCATTCCCCTCGAGTTTCTCCCAAGGTTAGCACACTTTCCCGGGTTTTGACTTTCTTTGACTTTTTCCTCTCTCCTAGGGTTTGCTTTGTTCAAAGTTTCACCATTTTTCTACATTTTTCCTCATTTTTGCTCATTTTGCATCCATTTCAGATGGCAGACGATGTCCCACATGACGGGGACTTCCCCGCGCTTCCTCCGGTAGAGTTTGTAGCAGACTTTGCGGCCGAGCCGGAGGTCGAGCCTCAGCCATTACCACCGAGCATACGCCCTTTTGATCCGGCGAGGTATCACCCCGAGACGTACATAGTACCTGTTGCGGGAGGCATCAAAGCCTTCACTGATTTTGCTGAGGACGTGCCAGACGATCTCTTGCTGAGAGAGCCTACGCCTCACTTATCAGCCATTGCCGTGGAGGTACAAACTCCGCTTTTCTGCAGTACTACTTTCAGCTATTTGTATTTCTTGCACTATTTTAATCTGATTGCATCGCATGCCATGATCTGACTGTATTTCATACATCACTACCTTACATTCAATTGTACTTGCAACTGTACTTGATTTGATTGCATCTCATGCATTGCTATAGGACGGATCCCGCTCCTTCAGAGGCTATGGTACGACGATAGCCCGGGATTGGTACGGCGAGCTTCCAGCTAGGGTCCGCGACATCATCGACGAGACCAGCTTCAGTCTATTTTGCTCCAGCTTGACGTGGGTCGTAGCGAGCTACCCTCTCCTAGAGGCTCTTGTGGAGAGGTGGTGGGATACCACCAACTCCTTCTATTTTTCCACAATGGGGGAGATGACGATGACTCCTTACAACTTCGCCATGATCACTGGCTTAGGCATAGGGGGTGATCCAATCCCTCTCGATCCTGACATGGGAGAGTGGGAGGCTGCATGGACTGTACTGCTCAGGGCACAGCAGCGACACTCCGAACGGGTATGGTCCGATACAGCTGGTTCGAGGAGCAGTTTAGAGGAGCTGAGCCCGAGACAGTTTAGGAGATAGAGCAGTACGCCAAGGGCTTCCTCATGTTCCTCTTCGGTACCACCTTGTTCTCGAACAGGTGGAATACCGTAGGTTTGTACTTTCTGAGGGCATTGGTGGTACTCCAGAGAGTTCAATTCTACGACTGGGGCGGAGCCGGTCTCACCACACTATATGGATACATGAGCTCGACCTCTCATATGAGCGGGACCTTGATCGGCGACTACTGGCGGGCTTGGGAGGTACACAGCTTAGTTCCCCCTTTTCACTTTACAGTTTCTGCTTAGCATTTCTTGCTTTACATTTGCTCAACACATGTACTTTCTATTCTGCATTTTCTGTATCTGCTCATACACTACATGCTTTCTATTTTGCATTTTCTGTATCTGCTCATACACTACATGATTTCTACTTTGCATTTTTTGTATCTATTCATACACTGTACCAATCGCATTTTCCTGTAGTTGTGGGTGTACGCATACTTCCTGACTCTTGCTCCAGAGCCTATAGAGGAGACCCCAGCGACAGTCCCGTTCTCTCGGGTATACGATGGCCAGCTCCGTCGTAGGACCCAAGAGAACTTTATGTTCTTCCGACAGTACTTCGACACAGTGACGGCGCGCGAGGTAACCCACATCAAAGTTATTTCAATCAATTTGGTACACACATTAATCGATTGATGGCGACTAATCACCTGTTCATTCTCTTATTCTCAGATCACATGGCAGCCGTAGGATGCGATACCGTCAGGGCTTCGAGATCAATACAACACAGCCAGGGTCGCTCGCTATCATATTCTCCTCGAGGGCCCGATCTGTCGTGCTTGGTTCTTGAGTGAGTGCTTCACGCGCTAGACTTTAGGACTGCCTGTCCCGTTCGTGCCAACGGCACCCCCAGCATCGATGAGAGAGACACACAGGCTTTCTGCTGAGGAGGTGATCCAATTTATGGTAGGACTGGAAACGGAGTACTTCCGTGCAGAGGGCGACTACGCGACCTTCATCCAGACTCATCTGATGCCACCTTTGACCGGCGTTCGTGGAGGTAAGGGAGGGAGAGCTCCAGCTGCGAGAGAGAGAGAGGCAAAGGAGCCAGAGCGACTAGGTCTTGTAGGAGGAGAGATTCTGGGGAGAGGCAGAGACAGAGATGGCCAGAGCTGCCTACCTCAATGACTCACCAGAGACGTTCTGGGGAGATTTGCCAGATCCCCATTGAGCCTGCACCAGCTAGTCATGCACTTGTCAGAGTTCGAGGCCCGACCCCGGTATGCACCAAACTTTACATTTTGTATATTTACTTCATTTCAATTATGCTTTATAGAATACTGATCCCTTCAATGCACTTGCGGGCACCCATAAAGTACACAGGGTAGACCCTTAAGCTAGTGGCTTCCTTGACAGAGATGGTATAGACGAGCCTGGATCTGCTTAGCCTTTACAAGATCCCAGAAATTTCTTTAACTTACACTTCTCATCAAAAAGTTTTTCTGCTGACACAGTAGCACTTCAAATGTTCCACACTTCACTGATCTGACACATTGCACTAAAACACTGCATCGATACACTGTTCCCACACACTACCCACGGCATACAAACACTGCAATCAGTTACTGCTCACGGCACATTCGTTGCAATCATTCACTGTTCACAGTACATACACTGCAATCGTATACACCATGACTAATGCATTCTTATAACTTGCCCTTTTCAGATTCCTTTCAAGATGCCAGCCCCATCGGGGCTTTCCAGCAGCAGAAAGGAGAGGGAGACAAGCTCAGGCACGCAGCCGAGGTAGAACCAGAGGCAGCCGCAGTGAGAGTGGCCCTTCAAAGCCCATTCTGGGTGATGATGATGACGAAACGAGCAAGGAGGCTGAGGCGGCAAGTCCACAGTCTGAGTCATCTGATGGAGGAGGCGACGACGCCGACTCGGATTCTGCTGGTGATGAGGCTGGAGAAGCTGAGGAGGGTTCTAGTTCAGGCTCTGATCCAGCTTCAGACAGCGATGCTGATGGTGACAGTGCTCCAGAGGCTACTCGGCCGAGGAAGAGGACGAAGAGGGCCTCTTGAGCTTGAGATAGTCGGCACCGATTCAGATGTTTTTTTGCTTTATTTTCCTTTTTACTAGTAGTGTTAGTACATTGTACAGCCTTAGGCAGTTTTATTTTCTTTAAAACTTGTACTCTTTTGCAAAAAGAAACCATGATTAGAATGAAAACTCAGCTTTGGTCTAAAAAGTGTTGCATTTTACATTCTAAGCATTGCATATAACATCGCACAGCATGAAAAAAGAGATTGATCTTTGTTTGAAAACTGCACATTCAAAATGCATTGTTCTTAGTCAGGTAGTGAACCAACTAACAACTGAAAGAACAAAACAAATCGATAAACAACACAAGGCCTTGACAGGCCAATCAATGTAATTACAACTCGATAAGTAAATTGCAACAACTCAATAAGCAAAACAACAACTCAATAATCAAACAAAGATGATTACAACTCGATAAACAAAACGAAGACTATTACAACTCGACAAACAAAACGAAGACTATTACGTCTTAAACAAAACACACCCAAGTCGAAGAGGACCAAAACAAGACCTTCCAAGGTACAAATAACAAGGCTCCACTGCAGAAAACATCTAAATCTTCACAAAGGAGGCCAGTGAGCCTGAGGGAGAGCCTGCCGGCCATCACTCTCCTCTGCCAGCCATCAATGTGCCTCTGCCAGCCATTGATGAGCCACTGCCGGCCATTAATGAGCAAGTGTCGGCCATCGATGGCAGAACCTCCGAAACGTCGACACCTGGCCTCCACTCACTGCCTTATCTTCTATAAAGGTTCTAGCTTTGTGATTTCTTCATTTTAGCTCCATTTTTTCCCCAAATGGAACCATTCTTCGCCGAAAAGCTTTCCATTTGGATTGCGAACTTGGATGGCTTGGAAAAGTTGAATTTTTGGGGTTTCAGGCTAAACGCACTATTCTCGCTGAGCCGTACTCCGCTGTGTTTTCCGTTTCTCCATGCCGCGGCTAGATGTTGGAATCCGGTTACACACGTTTTTAGCTTTGCCGAACAAGAGCTATGCCCCACAATTGAAGAATTCTGGGCTTTGATGGAGTCCTGGTGTGATGAAGAGATCTTGCCCCAGTCTCATTTTAGCCACATCCAAGCCTTAGGAAGGATGTGCGGGCTCAATTCACATGATGTTCGATCTTTAGTTTACAACAGGGAGTTGGACATCCCCAACTTGATTCATCAGTTTTCCGACGCCGGTGACTGCAGCGACCACTTTTGGCAAAGTATTCGGCAACATGCCCTCTGCTTGTGTATGTTGGCCCATTTTCTGCTTGCCCCTGGCTTTGGAAGGTCAAGCATTCGCTTAATCGAGGTTGCCCAAGGCTTGAAAGAGGGCAAAAGCTACATTGGCATGACACTAGCCGAGACTTTAATGGGTTTGGATGCTTTCCACTGTCGGGAGACAACCAAGTTTATGGGGAGTCCACTACTATTGCAGGTAATGTTTCCCACCCTTCTCACATGTGTTTCTCACATCACTCGGCCCTCAGCCTCTATTTTTCTCTCAAAACCCTTTTTCTCACCTTTCTCTCCACGTACACCTCTCTATTCTTTAATCTCTCTTATTTTTCATCCCTCCCCAGGTATGGCTGATGGAGAAGTTGAGGGTAGTGGACGCTGGTCCCGCATATTCAGCACGTAGCTATTTCTTCAGCCCTCAACTAGTTGACTTCTCAAACGAGAGATGGTGGTGCCACTGGATGTGCAGCAGGTCTGCTGTCGACATTGCTTGGCGCTGCCCCTGGTTTGATCTACCTGAGATAAGCTACAGCATGTCCTGGCAGCCTGGCATTCAGTTGGTTGTCTTGACACACTGTATCTTTTACTTCCCGTTCCGATTCAGACGTCAGTTCGGCCATGACCAGACTTGCTCAAAAGAAGGGTTAGAGTATCCAGCTTCATTTCCGATTCAAGGCTCACAGCTAGCTCGGTATACCACAGCATGGAAAACAAGAGAACTTCTGGCCCCCGCTCCCACTTTCAGTTATGCCCTTTCTGGCAAATGCATTGCTTGGCTTGAAGATGAGGCACAAACCGGGCCTACTTTAGCATCAGAAGCTTCCACAAGCTCTGGGAGGCGGCGTGGGAATACCTGACTATGCCCCAAGTTTATTGCTTTAATCTGTATTTTCAAGTTTTCTTTTTGAATGTAATAAAAAGCAACTTCAATTTATATCAAGAGTCGGAGAACTCTATATTGAAATCAATGAAATTGAAGGTTGTGGGTACTAAAAATTTTCCATTTGGTCCAAAAATGGTCTAAGTTGTAAAAAGATTAATTTGAGCAAAATCAACTTTTATTAAAACTTTTCAAAACCATTTTCGATATGGATCACAACTGGACGCGCCCGGAAACAATCCTTGACATGTACAACCCCAGATCCAACAACTGGAAAGTTGCCCCTTATCTGAATAGCACTGCACTGGAGATCACAACTGAGCTCTTGAATGCAGAAAAGACAAAGATGGCCAAGACAATCACATGGACACAGTTGATCTTAGAAGTGTTTATGGCTGGACTTCAGAATGAAGTTGCCTACATATCCCAAAGATGAGAATCAAGCCTTACGTAGTTTGGTTCAAGTTCACTCTTGTATTAACACTCTTTGTGCTCTAACTTTTGCCAAGGTCGCCCTTTCTAGGTTTTCAACCTTGCAAGCTCAATTTTTCTCATTTCAAATTTTTTTGTGCTCTAACTTTTGCCTAGGTCGCCCTTTCGGGTTTTCGGCCGAGCGAGCCACTCAGGGATAGTATTTCTTCAACTTGTCCATGTTAATCAGTTGGGAGAACTCTAGGCCATCTAGGTCCATAAGAACGACAGCTCCACCTAACCAGATTGACTTGATGATGTAGGGACTAGTCCAATTAGGTCTGAACTTGCCCCTAGGGTCGTAAATGGGAGCTCGGTTGTCTTTGAGCACCAAATCCCCTTCTTTCCAATTCCTGGACTTAACCTTCTTGTTGAAAGCCCTGGCAATTCTTCATTGATAACCATGGACGTGATACAGTGCTTTCAGCCTTCTCTCATCGAAAAGCATGAGTTCTTCAAACCTACTTTGCTGCCAATCTGCCTCAGCTATCCAGCACTCAACCATTACCCGCAATAACGGAACCTCAACTTCGATAGGCAGAACAGCCTTTATCCTATAAACCAAGGAATACAGAGTTGCCCCAGTACAAGTTCAAATTGATGTTCTGTAGCCCCAAAGAGCAAATGGCAGCTTATCTGGCCAATCCCTGTAGGTTTCCACCATCTTCTACAGAATGTGTTTGATGTTCTTGTTGGCGGCCTCCATAGCTCCGTTGGTTTGCAGCCGATATGTGGATGACTTATGAAAAGCCACGTTGTACTTCTCCAACAAGTCGATCACCTCCTTCTTGAAGTGGAAACCATTATCCGAAATAATCTCATTTGGGACTCCATAGCGACAGATAATGTTGTTCCTGATGAACTTGGCGACGTGCGATGCCTTCAGCACTGCGTAAGATTGGGCCTCAACCCACTTTGTAAAGTAGTCTATCACCACCAAGATATACTCATGCCCGTTCGACCCCATCGGAGTAACTGCCCTAATCACATCAATCCCCCAGACTGAAAAAGGCCATGGCGAAGTCATGTTGTACAGCTTCGACGGCGGAATGTTCATGCGATTTGCATAAATCTAGCATTTGTGGCATCGCTGAACAAAGCCAATACAATCATCCTCCATGGTTGACCAGTAATAACCCTGTCTGAGAATCTTTCGGGCTAGCATCACCCCGCTCATATGCGATCCGCACGCTCCCCCGTGGATCCGCACTCTCCCCCGTGTACAGTTTACCCCCGCAAATGATGAACTGAGCGGCCAGTCGTCGTATTGCCCTCTTACCTTTGGCATTTGCCCCTGGTGGATAAGCCTTCTTTTCCAAGAAGTTCCAAATGTCATGATACTAGGGGTTCTGATCTTGTACTTCATCTATGGCAGCAATTAGCTCGTAGGCCGGCACATACCGCTGTTCAATGATGATTGGATGCTTTCGGACTCCCAGAGGGATGTCTATCATAGAAGATATAGTTGATAAAGCGTCTGCAAACCGGTTGCTCTCTCTCAACAGATGGGTGAAGGTTTAACTTCTCAAACCCGGGAATTAGGACGTCCAGGGTTTGGTGGTAGATTTTCATCCTTTCTTCCTTTACCTTCTAGTTTCCTTTTGCTTGAGACACAACCAGGTTCGAGTCCCCAATGACATCCAACCTTTTTGCCCCTAGTTCCAGGGCGACTTCCAAGCCAGTGATACATGCCTCATACTCTGCTTCGTTGTTCGATACTTTGAACCAGAGTTTGAAAGCAAAGGATATGTGGGAATTGTCGGGCGCTATCAGCAACACCCCTATCCCATACCCATACTGATTAGAGGCTCCGTCAAAGTACATAGTCCAGACCTCTTCTTCAAGCTGCAGAATGGCCTCGTCCGGGTACAGATATTCTACTGCTTCATCCCCTTCTACTGGGTGATCGGCTGGAACTCTGCTACCGCTCTCCCTTTCACAGACTTGCGCGTCATGTACTTCAAATCAAATTCGGAGAGGAGAAGCAACCAATGAGTTAGCCTACCCATAAGTGCTGGTTTCTCGAAGAGATATTTGATGGGATCTAATCTCGAAACCAGAATTACAGAGTGAGCTAGCAGATAGTGCCTCAACTTCCTGGTAGCCCATACCAAGGCCAGACAAGCCTTCTCCAGCGAAGTGTAGCGGGTCTCGTATTCCAGCATTTTCTTACTCAGGTAGTAGATAGCCTTCTCTACCTTATCCTCAGATTCTTGCGCAAGCATGCAGCCCATTGTCATGTCAGTCACTAATAGATAAAGAATCAACGATTTCCCCGGCTCTGGCGGTGACAACACGAGTGGGTTCTGTAGATACTGCTTGATCTGTTCGAAAGCAACTTGGCATCGGTCATCCCATTGGAACTTCTTTCCTTTCTTCAGGAGACCAAACAGCGGTTCACAAGTCAAGGTTAATTTTGCAATAAACCGTCTTATGAATTGCACTTTACCCAGAAAGCCTCGCACCTCCTTTTCAGTCCTTGGTGGTGGCATTTCTAAGATGGCATTGATTTTGGAGGGATCGACCTCGATGCCCCTCTGTGTGATCAAAAACCCCAACATTTTCCCTGCTATAACGCCAAAAGTACATTTCTGAGGATTCAGTCGCGACCGATACTCCCTGATCCGTTGGAAAAAAAATTTCAAGGCAGTGTAGTGGCCCTTTCTTTGCTTGGACTTGACAATCATGTCGTCCACATACACCTCCACCTCTTTGTGGATCATATCATGCAAGATCGTGGTTGTAGCCCATTGATACGTAGCCCCAGCGTTCTTCAAACCGAACGGCATCACCCTATAGCAGTAGGTTCCCCACGGGGTAGTAAAAGCAGTCTTCTCCCTGCCTTCGGGTGCCATCAAAATCTGATTGTAGCCTAAAACGCCATCCATGAACGAGAGTAGCGCATGCCCAGCAGTAAAGTCCACCAATTCGTCGATATACGGCAGAGGAAAGTCGTCCTTCGGACTAGCTTTGTTCAGATCTCTGAAGTCCACACATACCTGAATTCTGCCGTCTTTCTTCGACACCGGAACTATATTGGCCAACAAAGTAGGATATTCAGATACCAACAAGTAGGGGTGCAAACGAGCCGAGCCGAGCCGAGCTTTGCTGGGCTCGAGCTCGGCTCGTTAAGCTATCGAGCTCGTTTATTGAGCTCGAGCTCGGCTCGATAAAGGACTGGGCTCGAGCTCGGCTCGGCTCGTTAATTTTTGTCGAACTCGAGCTCGGCTCGGCTCGGCTCGATAAATTTTTTTTTATATTATTTATATTATTTAAATATAAATTTTTAAATAAAAAATATTATTTATATTATTTAATATATAAAAAATGCATTTATATTATTATTTATATATATATTTATATATTTTTAATATATAAATAATGTATTTATATATATTTATATATTATTTAATATATAAATAATATATTTATTATATAATTTAATTATAGATAAACGAGCCGAGCCTACCGAGCCGAACACAGTCGAGCTCGAGCTCGGCTCGTTAACGAAACGAGCCCAATAATCGAGCTCGAGCTCGGCTCGTTTAGTAAACGAGCCGAGCCGAGCCGAGCCCTTACCGAGCCGAGCCGAGCCTGTTCACGAACAGCTCGGTTCATTTGCAGCCCTACCAACAAGAACCCTGCGTCAATCTGCTTGGTGACCTCTTCTTTGATTTTCAGAGCCCAATCCGGGCGAATCCTTCGGAGTTTCTGCTAAACAGGTTGGGCCTCTAGGTCAAGAGGGATCCGGTGCTGTACAATCTCAGGATCGATTCCAGGCATGTCTTCGTAGGACCACGCGAAAACATCTTTGAAATCTTTTAATAAAGTGACTAAGCGCTCGCGTTCCTCAAAAGACAACGTGGACCCGATCTGGACCAGCCGCGGGTCCTTCTCAGTACCAACATTAATTGAGGTGATTTCGTCAACCAAAGGTTTTACAAACCTCTCCTGCTCTTGATTATTCAAATGTTTCAAAACTGAAGGAATTTCTTCCTTGTCGCTTTCGTCAAAGTTTTGAAAGTCCTGATTAATGCAATAAACTAAAGGCACAGAAAAGTACTCAGAAGCCACAGTTGTACCATTCTCATTAACAACATCCAGCTCATCTGATTCTTCGGTTACAACTGACTCAAAGGAAAATGAAAAAGACGACCTGGACAAGACAGTGGCATTCGGGTTATCAACCCCAGGAATACCTGACTCTGACTCAGAAGAACTAGAATCTGATTCCGACTACACAGACTCTGTGGAATCAAATTCTGGTACACTACCTGACCCAGAACTGCTAGATAAAAAGCCTTCCTCGTACTGCCAAACGAGGAAAGGTGCGATGGATGCATCCAGAATGCCAGAAGAAGGGCCCGCAGCCATTTGATCCCCAATCATGGAAACAGAGAAATCATCCCCCAAGCACTCCGGCGTGATTTGAGGATCTGAGAGGAGACAAGCCAGTGCTACCCCCATCTCGAGTTCTAAGCCCTCGGACTCATCCTCCTTGCACTGCTCAGCCTCAGCTGGTGGGTCAGTCTGTTCGTCGGCAACTTCATCCCCTGACAACTAAAGGTCAAAAAAGATCTCGATGCTGGGCAAACACCACTTCTCTGAATTCAGCCATGGCTCAGAAAAGCCACAAAACGGGAAATCTTCCCCCTCCCAGACAAAGCGTCCGTTTAGGGTTCCTTGGATAGGTCTATGCACCAGCTCGTAGTGCTTCTCAGCTTCCTTAGCCTTGGCTCTTCTGGCCATTTCTTTTCCCTTCCTTCCCCATTCCTCTCTGGTAGGCGAGTAACCTAAACCAAAGGTATAAGGGTTGTGTGGCACTTCGGCCAATGCAGTGACGCCCTTCCGGTCACTCCTGCCCAATCCCATCCCGAGCATGTGTTGAAGCTTGTTCATGAGGTAAACAGATTGTGCGCTGACATATAGTCCCTCATTAACAACCAGCATATCATGTACTACCCGAGCCTCAGCGAAGGTGAATCCCAACAGAAAGACATCCTCCACGTCGTGTTCAATCTCCAAGATCGGTGTAGAAACCTCTGGCGGCGGATGTATTGAAGAGTTCCCAAAAACAATTGTTACCCCCTTTCCGTGGGGGTACATCAGCATCTGGTGTAAAGTGGAAGAGACAACTCTCACCTGGTGCAGCCACGGCCGCCCAAGGAGTAGGTTGAAGGTGGCTGGAACATCTAAGACATGAAACTCAATGTCATGCTGTCTCGGGCCAACCTGAGTTTTGATCCATACCATCCCCATCACTTCCCGACTGGTGTTATCATAGGCCCAAATTACCTGGGATGTTGGTGCGAAATCTACGAGCTTCAACCCCGATAGCATATGCCGTTCGGGACGGACATACATTGATTGCAGATCCGTATCAACCAGGACAACCGGTATCCATTTTTCCTTACACTCCACAGAGATATACAACGGCTTGTTATGTTTGGAGCCCTCAGGCGGTAATTCTTTGTCTGTGAAGGTCAAGGTCAGTGAAGCTCCACCCGGGAAAACCAACCCTACCAACTGCTCAGGCGTTGTATCAATAGAAAGCTTAGCTTTGTCCATGGCTAAAGGGCAGCTTGTCTATGCACCCTCGAGGCCATAAGCAGTCCCTAGATGGAGATGTCTGCTTGAATTTTCTTTAGCTGCTTTAGTACAGCTTCCTTCTCTAGTAGTTTGTTTTCTGCCTTTCTACTTCCTTGTCTTTCCCGGATGCCTCCGGCTAGTCCAAGTGTGAGGGCTTGAAGTACCGCCCACTCCGGGTCATATGGTCGACCTCCTCGGTATACCAGGTGTCGTCTGGTTGATTCTGACCCCAGTCTTCATCTATATGGGCAAGACGCAAATCATCATCTTCCCAACACATCCCATAGGCAATCGATAAACAACTATCCAGTCCTGTTGTAGCTGTTCCCGTGTTCTCAACACATCCTGCCCCCTCATGTGCTTTAGCTTTTCTAGCCCTGTGTTCACTCTCAATTTTCTTCTGCTCAAACGGCCTCAGCACGACTTCCTGTTCAGTGTCTACTGTACACAAACTACCCAAGTCTCGAGCAAAATTCTCAGCACCGGTGCTCTCAGACGATTCCCCCTGATTCTCGGCCATTCCAGCCACCGCAGATGTTCCTATTTCTGACTGACCCTGTTCTGATTGAGGTACCTTAACAACATCCGGCTTGTCACTAAGCCACCCTGCATTATCTGTCGATGCATTCAGGTTGAACCAATTGATGCTCACATCCCCCGGGTCCTGCTCGTTAAAGAACTGCAGATTAGCAATGTCTTCCTCCAACTTGGCAAGATCATCTAGCCCCTGACTTGGCCCGTCCTCCCAGACAACATGTACCTCTGCCCTAGTTGGCAACTCTACACTCGACTTAGCCTGGTCTGTTGGCACAATATAATCGCACGGGTTGTATGCTTCCTCAGTTAAGCTCTCAGCGCCCTCAGGTTCTAAACCAACATTCCCATTTTCCTCCAAGGTCACCCCAGCTTTGTCTTTGACAGTCACCACCACTGGCTTGGGCTGGGTTAGAGAGGTGCTCATCATGCACAAATCCATGCTATCTGGGATGAACACCTCAGGCTTAGATAGGTGGGAGGGAGTGATGTATATGCTAGGGTCATATGGGACGGCCGTGGTTTGGATCAGGTTTATCTGCCCGGGTGGAGGAGGGGGGTTGTTATGTGGTGGGAGAGGGTTAGTGGTGACATTTGGCTTCTCGGGAGGCACAATCACCTTGTTGTCAATGAGATCCTGGATTTCATGATGCAGCCTGAAGCAGAGATCGGTGTCGTCACCGTGCTGCTGATGAAAGGCGCAATATTTGGCCGGGTTATGTGTTAGAAGGAGGTTATTTGGTAGTGGGCGTGGTTCCAGAGGCTTCAAATGCCCCTTTCTGATTAAAACCCCCAGGGCTTTGGACAGGGACATGTACAGCGGAGAGAAAGTCCTCTGACCCCGGGGTGGGTTTTTTGTTGGTTGCGAACTGGTTCTGGATGCACCGATGAAGAGTATAGCTGTTTTTGGCATGGTGGTGACCATGCCGACGTTAGAAGTTCTTGCGGCTGCACTACTACTTGTAGTTGCATTCGAACCGTGTGTAAATTCCCTCTTGGGCTGCTCCTTCTCTTGGTCGATCAGACCTTGCCTCATAGCATCTTCAATCTGTACCCTAATCTCATGCAAATCAACAAAGGTGGAGAGGGGTAAGACGATCATTTTCTGCATCAGCTTGGGTTGCAGGTTGCGCACAACCATCCTTATCTAATCCTTTTCGGGTGGCCAAGTTGTCATCATGGAGGCCTTGGCCCTCTATCGAGTGACAAAGTCAGAAAACCCTCTTTCGCCTCTTGCCTGGTCGCCTCGAGATCACGAGTCGTGACCTCGATTTGAGTGTTGTAAGCATACTGGGCAATGTAGACACCCCATTTTTGACCGTCCTCAAGACTTGGACGTCACCGTTTGAACACTCGGTGATCATCCATGTTCGTGTTCGTCTCGAGTTCTCGGAGGTTTCGATCACGCGCCTTGCCTCAAGACCTCTCGACTTGTTTGCTTTGTGTTTCGTTATGCACCAAACACTTGTGTTTTTGCTTCTGAGGGCAGGGAATGGCTTGTTGACCATCCCCACACCTCACCGGCCATGGCTTGAGGCCACCGGCCCTGTTTTCTTGCTACCGGCCAAGAGTTTTGGCTGGTCGGCACTGTGTTTGGTCGACTGGCCCCTTTTGTTAGTCAATCGGCCATTTCTGCTAGTCGACCCCTTTCCATCTGCTTCTGGCAGATATTTTATGCCAGCTGTAACAGTTGGCATCCACAATGCACCCCCTCCATACATGTGTATGGAGGGATTTCACTCTTGCTTAACTTGTTTTGTAAGCTTTGCAAGATTGGAATTCCTATAAAGGGAGGGCTTCTCCTCCCTCCTACAGGGTTCCAAGAAGTTCCAGAGGTCTGGTTTTAGGGTTAGGAGTCTTGTATCTATCCTATCTCTATATCTCCCTCTCCTTTTGATTTGTGTGTGTATAAGGTGTGTTTGTTCTTAGTTTTGCACTAAGGCACCTAGTGTTACACTATACCTTGGTTGCTGAGGTGCCAAAGGGTTGTTCTTGGAGTTCTTGGGCTGGTTCTGACCTAAGGAAGGTGCTGGAGCTCTCTTCTTGAAAAGGGTCTTCAACGGTAAGAACCTTACCCCATTATTCCCCATTTTTGCAGAAGGTTTTGACCTATCTTGCATCTTTTTTTAAGCTTAGTGTATAACTAGTAAAAGTTCTATTTTTACTTGCTTTTGAACTTTGCTTAAGGTTGTTTTGAGGCTTGGGGTTGTTTACCCCCTCTTAGGCCTTGTTTGGCCTCCTTTTTGTGCTATTTTTGGTGAGCTCCGGGACCACCTTGTATTGGCCTCCTCACCACTGAAATCCAGAGGGATTTCAGTGGTGGGGATGGTGTTTTGAGGTCCTAAGAAGGAGAGGGCCATCCCTTCTCCTTGTTGTCTTCAAAACTTGTCATTTTAGCCTCATGTGTGAGCACCTTGATTAAGTCCATGTTGGCCATGTCTTAGTTGGTATCTGCGGGTATAAGATTCACTGTTTTGAGGAATCAATTATATCTGCGGGTATCAGATTCAGTTTTTGGGACAGTGATTTTGGGGAACAGTGATCAGTAGTAGAGTACAGTTGTTCAGCTATACTTGTGTCTGTTCTGATTAAGCCGAAATGCTGCGTGTTTTCTCTTTCAAGGTTCAGAGATTTAGTGCAGAATAACCAGTGTTCTCCTTTGCTGAGGCAAGACAGACATCTGATTTGTAAGTCACCGTTCAGTTCAGCGGACTTATGATGACGCAAAGTTCAGAGGAAATTATGGTTATGGCAGCCGCATTAAACCAAGGAATCATCTTGCAAGATGAGACCAATGTTGATGTACTGCATCCGCCCAGGTTACCTGTTGCACACCCGATCTGGACACCCCAGTTGTTTCAAGCTCATGAGCCCACCACGTTTGAGTTGATGGGAATGATTGGTGACCTTCAGAGGTCTGTGGCTGATCTAGCCTACGGAATGTCGGCTTCGCCACTAACTACATCGCATGCCGGGAATTTTGTACCACAGGAGCCCCCGCTACTGGGGCAAATTGTGATCGAGCTCAGCCAACCCGAGGCTGTCTCAAGCTATGGCCATGACATGTCAACAACAACCGGGTTTTGCTCTGATATAGCAACCCAAACCCTCGATCAAGCTGAGGCTAGAGGTAAGAACAAAGTGGGAACAGATGCTGATCCCGTTGAACAACTGCTGTGGGCAGTCGAGGCTTTGAAAGCTGGAGGATTGAGTAAACAGCAAATATTCGCAGTCGTGGCTAAGACTGTGGATGATGCTTTCCCCACTCCAACCGAGGGGAGTTCCCGCCATGTGAAAAATCGAGATAGGCCCCGTCATGCTAGAACAGTTCCCTCCAATCCCAACTCTGCACCGGGAAAGGATTAGAAAGTCAAGGTGGCACCTACCGATCCTTTTGCCAGTGCGTCTGGCAAAAGTCAGCAAACCTCGAAGTATCTACCTCGAGGTCGCAGGGTATTCCACGCCCTTTATATGCCTTTGTCTAAGGCACTCCAGATCCTTGCTGAAAAGGGCCATCTTAGACCCCTTGAGCCTCGGCCTCTCCCGAAGAATCTCTCTCCCTCACATGATGCTACCTTGTACTGCGCGTACCACCAGCAAACCGGTTATAGTACCGACAACTGTTTCCGTCTTCGTCATGAAGTACAGGATTTGATCGACAATGAGGTCATCCTCCCACCTACCTCAGCAAAGTCTGTCACTGCTGAGCTGTTAGATTTCGAGGATACTACAAGTATGTGATCAGGAGTTGGTCCACCTGTGGGCGGCACTCGGTTTACTTCGGATGTGGCGTATGGCACGCACTTTTGAGCATTTACGAATGCTAGTTTTGCACTTTCTGACGCGAGTATTCAGTCAGTTTTGTTATCTTGTATATAGGCAGTCTTTTTGTACTACGTCGGTCAGGTCTGTCTTGTTGTGTCGAGTCAGTCCTGTTGTACAGAAGTTCGGTGATTTCAAGGATGTTACCTCGGATATCACTATTTTATTTTGTGTTTATCTTTTGGCTTTCTCTTGAGTCTGTTTCTACTATGAAGCCAGTTGCAACCCAGAAATCTGAATGAAACAGCTGTGGTTGTCATGTTTTTGTGCCTATTGCTACTTTGAGCCCGTTGTGCCAGCAAGTTTAGAGTGAAATGGCAGCGCATTTCACCTACTCTTTTGTGCCTATAAGTCATTGTATTGACCTAAGTTTTTCAAAATTTTTTGAACATTGCGATGAAAACGAAGAGGAAGGAATTCCTCAGGATTTGTAAAAAGTTTGATCAATTAAGAGAAAGAGAGGTGTGCTAAGCCCTTAATGAATGAGATCATGTTTGTTAACGTGAGTACTGAGAAGGATCCTGGCTTGATCCAGATTGGCTCCACATTGTCTTCCGCGCGAGCGATTTGTCGCTTTCTTAAAAAAGTTTTCAAAAAATGTTTTGCGTAGTCCTGCAAAGAAAAGAAGAGAAAGAAGAAAAGAAGAAAATGAAAAGAAAAGATGAAAAAGAAAAAAGAAGAAAAGAAATGAAAATAATTGAAAAGAAAAGAAGAACAAAGCTTGCAAGGTTGAAAACCCAGAAAGGGTGGCCTTGGCAAAAGTTAGAGCGCAAAAGGAGAGGTTAATACCCGAGTGTACCTTAACCGGAACTACGTAAGGCTTGATTCCCAAGTTTGGGATACGTAGGCAACTTCATTCTGAAGTCCAGCCATAAACACTTCCAAATCGATTGTGTCCATGAAATGGTTCCGATCATCTTTTGTCATTTCTGTATCCGAGAGTTCGGTTGTGATCATCGCTGTGAGGACTGATTACAGTTTGCTGCGGTGCCATCCAGACAAGGGGCAACTTTCCGTTGCCATGAGTTGCTGTTCAAACTAGGGGCAACTTTCTGTTGCCGTGGAGTGTCCTTCAGATAAGGAGCATTTTTCCATTGTTATGGATCCGAGGTTGTGCATCTCAAGAGTAAGTTCCGTGTTGGTCGAGTAGTGGCCATTTGTAGAAACAATTTTTGAGAATTTTTACTAAGGTTGACTAAATTTCTTGAAAATTATTTCATTTTCCAAAACTGGACCATTTTCTTGGACCCAAAAAAACCAAAAAAAAAAAAAAGGGAAAATTTTCAGTGCTCATAGCCTAACTTGCATGATTTCAAATCAAAAATGGAACAAGTATGCTAATCTAACTCTCATTTTGGTCAAAATTGTTTTAGTAGAAAACCAAAAAAAAAAAAAATGGTCAAAATGAAGAACTAGGGGCACAGTTGAGTCAGGCTTCCTGTCTTTCCCCCATCGCCAGCATACTTGCCGGAAGAGGGCACGACTGGAGCTGTTTGTAGAGGGCTGAAAGCTCTCTCACCCTCCGAGCAACGAGGTATCAAACCAAGTGCGAAGTACGAATTGGAATGGGCCAAGATACTCCACTCCCTCATCTGGGGCATCAGCTAGATGCCACCGGAAGAAATAGCTGCGAGCTAACAGCATTGGGCATGAACCCACAACTTCTCGTTTATCCGTCAACCACCCAGGGGAGGGATTGAAAAATGAGAGATTGAAGAATAGAGAGATGTACGCTGAGAGAAAAAGTGAGAAAAGGGTTTTTTCAGAAAAATAGAGCCTGAGGGCCGAGTGATGTGAGAACCACAAATAAGAAAGGGTGGGAATAATACCCGGAGAAACTGGCTCCTCGCGAACTGAGAGGTCTCTTGTCTTTGTAACACGTCTGTGTGTCGTGTCTTTTGTTTTGTTTTCCTCAACTTTTGTTTTGAGTCTTTTTCGAGTTTTACTCGATGTGTTTAGGTCGTGTACCTTTTGTTGAGTCGTAGTATGCTGTGTTCAGTTGTAGACTCAATACCCGGTTGAGAACCCTTTTCACATTTTCAAAAAATCGTTTTGTGCTTAGAGTGTTGTGCCATTCTCCACATTTGTGCAAAGCAAGACTAGTTCTTTCAACGACCACAGGGTTTGACCCAGGTCATGTCAGAATAGTAAAACCTGGACCTATCTGAAGCTTTTTTTTTTGGGTTCCGGGTGGCGAAGCAAAAAAAGAAAGGGAAAACTTGGAGCATCTGAGTGTGTTTCAATTTCTGCCAATTCCACCTTTGTCTTCCATCTTTTCAGATTGGACTGTTTGTTCAGGATTCGCCGTGTGCAGAATGAACCAAGCGCTGTGTTATAAGCTGTATGTTCAAAATGAGCAGTATTGTTGTATGAGCTGTTTTGTCATTGGCTGGTTCATTACCTGGTTATTACGATGCAAGTGTTCCAATTTTCAAACAAAAAATCAATCTCATTACATTGTTATGTGATATGATGCGATGCGATGTGATGTACAAATGCAACACTTTCCAAACAAAAAGCTTGTTTCATTTCATCATCTTTTCAAGTACATAGTTTTGAAGAACATAAAACCTGCCTGCGGCAGTACAGTGCGCTCAAGCTATCAGCAAAAAGAAAAGTAAAACAAAAAGAAGAAAAGGCAACAAAAGTCTGAATCAGCAGCAGTCATGTCAAGCTTGAGAGTCTGTCCTCGTCCTCTTCCTGGACGAAGGTCCAAGAGCATCATCGTCAGCTCCACCATCTGAACCCGAGCTTGAGTCATCTCCGGTCTCCTCCTCAGACGACTCCGCGTCTGCCTCTGTCTCGGACTGATCATCGTCGGGAACCAGTGCTCGAGAGCTGCTCCCAACATGAGTGCGCCCCGCTTTGGTGCGGAGATATACTGAGCCTCCTCGCCCTCCTCCTCGAGCAGGAACAGACGGTCTAACTGGAGCACCTCCTGCAGTCAGAATCTAGAATGGAGGCTGAAAAGCACAAATGACAAACGCATCAGTACGCTACGCAAAGCAGATTATGAATACTATGAGCAGTGTATGAATACAGAATGCAGTGTATGAGTACAGAGTATGAATGTTGTGAGCAGTGTATGAATACATAATACAGTGACTGAGTGCAATGTATGAATGTCGTGAGCAATGCTGTGAACAGTCTGCGGGTTACAGTGTATCAAATGCAGTAAGGGCTGTGTATCAAGTGCTGTGTTGGTAGTGCGATGCATCAGATTATGTGAAATAGTTTATGTAGAGTTTGAGACTGTGGTCAAAAAAGCCTACCGGGATACTGTAAATGGCCAATAGGTTGAGGCTCCGCTGAAGCATCCCCATCACGGAGGCGGTCAACTCCAGGGACTAGCGAGTATACTCGGAGGAAGCCTGCAAAAGTGTAAGAAGTATCAGTATTCTGCGGAATATTAAATAGAAATGAAATGAAATGACTGTGCAGAATGCAAAATGTAGTAGTACATACCAGGGGCAAGTCGTAGAACCCGACTAGCTCGTGATCAGCCAGAGGGGGAGCGATGGGGATCTGATAAGTCTCTCCACCCTGCCCTCTGCACGTCATCATCGTAGGCAGCGCTGGCCACCTAGCTCCTCGCCCTCTCCGGGACCCACTCCTACCACGGGCCCGAGCCATCCTCGGCGCTCCTGCTCCTGCTCTAGCTGCTGACGCCGCTGTCCCTCTCAGCTCGACCGCCACTACTCAGAGGCCGCACGATATAGGTCCGGACGTACTCTGCATAGTCGCCCTCGCCCCTAAAGCCCTCCGAGTCCCAACCGATCGTATAATCGGCCATCTCCTCGAGAGTGTACCTCTCGGTATGCCTCATATGAGTAGGAGATGGATGTGGAACTACCTGCTCTGGCATACCTAGGGTCAGCCGCAAGAAGCGCTCACCCAAGTACCAAGCGCGGCAGACCGGGCCCTCTAGCAAAATCCTGAACCGGGAGGTCTCCTGAGCGCCCTCATACCGCTCCCGTACTGCGATGGGCAATGAGGCCCATGGCTGCCAGGTGATCTGCAAACAAAATACAGTTTGTTACCTACTACTATTGAAAATGCAATGCAAAGCGAAGCTTAAATGAATTGTAATGTTTGACATACCTCTGCTGCGGTGATGGTATCGAAATAGCGGCGGAAGAATATGAAAGACTCCTGAGGCCTCCGCTCGCACCTCACGTCGAAGCAGTGGGAGAATGGAATCATGGGAGGCATCTCCTCCTCTGGCACTGGGGCAAGCCTCGGGAAGTAGACGTATACCCACAACTACAGTGTGACAGAATAGATATCAGTATGCTTATCAGATAAAGCAGAATGCAGAATAAAGCAGAAGGCGCAGAACCATGCATTGAGCAGTGCATTGTGCAGAGTGTACAGTCCATGCAGTATACAATCAGTGTAAAGCAGATTGCGTGTTCACAGTATGTGCAGTGTACAGTCAGTTGACAGTAGATTGTGCAGTATATGAAGTGTGTTGTGCAATGTGTGCAGTGTGTAAAGAAGATTATATGTGTGTCGTGGGTGCAGTATATGACCGGTGTGAAGAAGACCACAGTGTGTACAGTATACAGAGTACAGAGAATGTAAAGCAGAAATGTAAAACAGAAGAAGAAGATGTACCTCCCAAGCCCGCCAGTAGCCTCCGAGCAGCTGTCCGTTGAGGCGGGAGGATGAACCCATATAGCCGTAGAGTGTGGCCAAGCCTGCGCTACCCCAGTCGTAGCTGGGGATCCTGGTCACGTCAACCAATGCACTCAGCAGGCAAAGAGGCACGGTGTTCGCCCAGTCGGCAAAGAGAGTGGTCCCCAGCAGGAACATCAGAAAGCTGCGTGTGTACTGCTCCTCCTCCTCCTGAGTGGTAGGCGCTTGGATCCTGAAGTGGTCCTCGAACCATGAGTATCGTACAAATCCTGGACGAGCAAGAGGTGGTAGGGCGCCAAGCAGGTACATCTGAGCGGCCTCCCACTCATCTATATCTGTATCGAAGGGGATCAGATCACCCCCTATCCCGATGCCGGTAAGCATCGAGAAGTCGAAGGGAGTCATCGTCATGTCTCCTGTGGCTGAAAAGTAGAAAGAGTCAATGGTGTCCCACCACCTGTCCACCAAAGCGGCAAGAAGAGGTTTGCTCGCAGTGTGGCGCGAGAGCCCCATATAAAAAGTGCCAAAGCCGGCCTGGTCAACGATACGGCGAACCGCCTCAAGAAGCTCCATGTACCACCCCCGAGCCATGACGTTCCCATACCCCCGGAAGGCATGGGAATCTCCCTGTGGTCAAAACAAACAGTTGCAAAGCAATGTTCCAAATACAGTGTTGAATGCACTCAGAATTGATGAAAATACAGCGTGTGTGCACGTGTTCCAGTCAAACAGATATTGAGTGCGGGTGTGCTCGCAGTGAACTCCAGCATGTGATGCAACAGTTTGTTTGGATCATTTCGGTGAAAATACAGCATGTGTGCGCATGTTCAGATCCAAACAAATACCGGCTGCCGGTGTGCTCACAGTGAACTACAGCATATGATGTATCAATGCAGCGTGTGTGCACGTGTTCAGCTTCAAACAGATATCGAGTGCGGGTGTGCTCGCAGTAAACTACGACATGTGGTATATCGGTGTATCCGGGCCCAGCAGTTAAAGAACAGGATCAACTATTGCAATTATGTTCTACATTGCGGAAAATGAAACGGGGAAGAGTATACCTCGGAAGCGCCATAAGACAGATGTGACTCTGGCTCACGTAGTAATAGCTCTGGTGGCACGCCCCTGGCAAAACTCCTAAACTGGTGAAGTCTGTCAGGAGGCAACACGTGAATCGCCGGCCTGTAGGTCGCCGGGTCAAACGGTCGAACGCTGAAAGGCAAGAGCTCAGCCTCAGGGTCCATATCCTGCTCCGGGGGAGTCCCGCCTCGTGGGAGATCGTCTGCCATGCCGAGGATGGTGTGAAAATGGCCAGAAGTGTGAAAACCGGGTGAGAATGTGAAAAGTCAACTAAAAAGTCAACCCCGAGAGGGTAAAAATGGCCGGAAAGGTCAAGGTCCGGAAAGGGCACAAAGATCGAGGTAAACTCGAGGGAAACAAACCCCGAGTGGTGGAAATCAAGAAAAATTGCACCGAAACAGAGATTTGTTCGGTTCAAAACGTGCGAAACGCGAAGGATTTCGCGAATCGAACGACGAAAAAGACTCTAAAACCAAGGAAAAACCCGGATTGAAGGTGAGGAAACGACCTAGAGAGAAGGGGGAGAAGTTTTCGAGCTAGGGCAAAGTGAGAAATAAGGGCTAAATGCCCTATATTTAAAGACCCATGGCCACAAGGACAAAACTGCCCTGAACAGGCATTTTTGGCCGGTCGGCTACATTGTTGGCCGGTCGGCCAAAAAGATGGCCGGTGGTCTTATTTTGTGGCCGGTGGATGGCCGGTGGACTCCCCTGGTGGCCCGTGAACCCCCTACACCATTTTTTGGGTCATTGATGTGGTTTGGGACCTTCTTTGCTCAACACAGTGCAAGAGAATGCATTTCCGAAGCCTAACCGGTCTCCGTTTTGACCTCGAGCCGTGTCTTCTGTGCGTGGCACTTGATACGTATGCAGTGTATCCTTTTGGTATCCTTTTTGTCTCTTGCGACATTCGGAAGTTGCCCCACATGCGTTACGTTACAACGTTTTGTTGTGAACGAGCGTGGTTTATATGTCATTTCACTCGCATTGTTACGCACACCTTTTGTGCGTTGTCACACACGCCATGCTTGCGTTATTATGCATCTTCTTTAGGTAACATTGTCATGCGTACCTCACATGCATTGTCATGCACTCCTGCTCACGTTATTATGCACGTATGTTATGCGTTGTCACGCACGCCACACTTGCATTGTCATGCATTTCTCTAGCTTGCATTGTCATGCATGTCATATTTGCATTGTCTTGCATCCTCCCATCCACCCGCGTTGTTTCGCATTCTTAGGATGCATTGTCTTGCATCCTCTCGTCCATCCGCATTGTTTCGCATTCTTAGGTTGCATTGTCTTGCATCCTCTCGTCCATTTGCATTTTTTCGCATTCTTAGGATGCATTGTCTTGCATCCTCCCGTCCATCCGCGTTGTTTCGCATTCTTAGGTTGCATTGTCTTGCATCCTCCCGTCCATCTGCGTTGTTTCGCATTCTTAGGATGCATTGTCTTGCATCCTCCCATCCATCTGCGTTGTTTCAGATTCTTAGGTTGCATTGTCTTGCATCCTCCCGTCCATCCACGTTGTTTCGCATTCTTAGGTTGCATTGTCTTGCATCCTCCCGTCCACCCACGTTGTTTCCCATTCTTAGGTTGCATTGTCTTGCATCCTCTCGTCCACCCGCGTTGTTTCACATTCTTAGGTTGCATTGTCTTGCATCCTTCCATCCACCCGCGTTGTTTCGCATTCTTAGGTTACATTGTCTTGCATCCTCCCGTCCATCCGCGTTGTTTCGCATTCATAGGATGCATTGTCTTGCATCCTCCCGTCCATCCGCGTTGTTTCGCATTCTTAGGATGCATTGTTTTGCATCCTCCCGTCCACCCGCGTTGTTTCGCAATCTTAGGATGCATTGTCTTGCATCCTCCCGTCCACCCACGTTGTTTCACATTCTTAGGTTGCATTGTCTTGCATCCTCCCGTCCACCTGCGTTGTTTCGCATTCTTAGGTTGCATTATCTTGCATCCTCCCGTCCACCCGCGTTGTTTCGCATTCTTAAGTTGCATTGTCTTGCATCCTCCCGTCCATCCGCGTTGTTTCGCATTCTTAGGTTGCATTGTCTTGCATCCTCCCATCCATCCGCGTTGTTTCGCGTTCTTAGGTTGCATTGTCTTGCATCCTCCCGTCCGTCCGCCTTGTTTCGCATTCTTAGGTTGCATTGTCTTGCATCCTCCCGTCCATCCGCATTGTTTCGCATTCTTAGGATGCATTGTCTTGCATCCTCTCATCCATCCGCGTTGTTTCGCATTCTTAGGTTGCATTGTCGTGCATCCTCCCGTCCACCCGCATTGTTTCACATTCTTAGGTTGCATTGTCTTGCATCCTCCCATCCACCCGCGTTGTTTCGCATTCTTAGGTTGCATTGTCTTGCACCCTTCCATTCAAGTTCCTATACACATTGCATGCGTTGTCGCATTATGCTTTACTTATATGTGTTCAAGTTCCTATACACATTGCATGCATTGTCGCGTTATGCTTTACTTATATGTGTTCAAATTCCTATACACATTGCATGCGTTGTCGCGTTATGCTTTACTTATATGTGTTTATATTTCAAATTGCATTGTTATGCACACACTCGGGTTGCGTTGTTATGCACCCCTTCCACCCGCATTGTCATGCACTCTTCACTTGCATCGACACGCATGTTTCGCTTCCACCTGCATTGTCATGCACTCTTCACTTGCGTAGACACGCATGTTTCGCTTCCACCTGCATTGTCATGCACTCTTCACTTGCGTCAACACGCATGTTTCGCCTCCACCTGCATTGTCATGCACTCTTCACTTGCGTCGACACACATGTTTCGCCTCCACTTGCATTGTACATAGCATATATTGCATGCATTCATTGCATATCCATTCTATGGCTTGCACCTTTCCATGTTAAGCTTGGTCTGGTATGTACCCATACTTTTCACGTTGAAGCACGATTACGATATTATGTGTACGCACCTAGTATTGAGGGTGACAACACCATTTCCGTGTTAGACGTGGTTTGTTTGCGTCCATGCCTTTCCTAGGCAAGATATGTTTTGGCCGCATGCCTTATCTATTACATTCCATTGCATATAGAATATATATTGCATTGTAGTTTGCATGCACTGCATTATCCATCTATGGCTTGCGCCTTTCCATGTTGAGCTTGGTCTGGTATGTGCCCATACTTTTCACGTTGACGCACGGTTACGATATTATGTGTACGCACCTAGTGTTGAGGGTGACAGCACCATTTCCGTGTTAGACGTGGTTTGTTTGCTTCCATGCCTTTCCTAGGCAAGATACGGTTTGGCCGCGCGCCCTATCCATTACATTCATTGCATTGTAGTGCAGTGTGTTGCATCCAGCCTTTAGGATCACGATCTTTCCTCAGCGGGTCATTCCTCACTTATATCATGCCACCCAATTACTTGAATTTTGTGTTCCGCCTACACACACATAGTTCTGCATGTGTACACGCCTATTCCACTGATGGGATTGTGGTTTGAGGGTGTCGGCATCTTTTCTATGGTAGACGGATTTTGCATCTCCATCCCTTTATGATATTTGTGAGGTTTTTTTTTGCACTACTTTTGGTTTGATCATCTCAAATACACTGCATATCACTTGCATTGTTTATTACATTGTTTTGTAAATATTGCATATCATTTTGCATCATTTCCGCATTGTTATGCGTCGTCCTTAGGTTGCATTGTTTTGCATCCCTCCACTCGCGTTGTCACGCAGTTTTAAATTGCATTGTTATGCATATTTCCAACGATATTGTACCTGTTAAGTTTTTTTCTTTTACAGGCACGATATTGTATGTACGGTTCATTCGAAGCTGGCATGACCAGACAAACCGGACAAGTATTGTATTCTCCGTGTGAGACGTAGCGAGAATTACATAATTCTCTTACATCCTTTCTGCATTGTAATGTAGTTTGGTTTTTGGCTTGCTTCAAACTGTTGCATGTTATGCTTCGTTACAGCTTTCTTTGCATGATCATAAGTTATGCTCGGCTTTGTGCATTGTTCTTGCATTTTGCCCCTGCCTTCAGGCGCATATCTTTGTCTGCTAGCTTGTATGCTTTGTCTAAGTCTTCGGCCTTGTCAAAAATGGGTCGTCTCGGGGCTTTGACATTCACTCTCGTCATTGTTATGACTTTCGAGTTCTGTCAAAGAGGGGCAACTGTAGACACCCCATTTTTGACCGTCCTCAAGACTTGGATGTCACCGTTTGAACACTCGGTGATCATCCATGTTCGTGTTCGTCTCGAGTTCTCGGAGGTTTCGGTCACGCGCCTTGCCTCAAGACCTCTCGACTTGTTTGCTTTGTGTTTGGTTATGCACCAAACACTTGTGTTTTTGCTTCTGAGGGCAGGGAATGGCTTGTTGACCATCCCCACACCTCACTGGCCATGGCTTGATGCCACCGACCCTGTTTTCTTGCTACCGGCCAAGAGTTTTGGCTGGTCGGCACTGTGTTTGGTCGACCGGCCCCTTTTGTTGGTCAATCGGCCATTTCTGCTGGTCGACCCCTTTCCATCTGTTTTTGGCAGATATTTTATGCCAGCTGTAACAGCTGGCATCCACAATGCACCCCCTCCATACACTTGTATGGAGGGATTTCACTCTTGATTAGCTTGTTTTGTAAGCTTTGCAAGATTGGAATTCCTATAAAGGGAGGGCTTCTCCTCCCTCCTACAGGGTTCCAAGAAGTTCCAGAGGTCTGGTTTTAGGGTTAGGAGTCTTGTATCTATCCTATCTCTATATCTCCCTCTCCTTTTGATTTGTGTGTGTATAAGGTGTGTTTGTTCTTAGTTTTGCACTAAGGCACCTAGTGTTACACCATACCATGGTTGCTGAGGTGCCAAAGGGTTGTTCTTGGAGTTCTTGGGCTGGTTTTGACCTAAGGAAGATGTTGGAGCTCTCTTCTTGAAGAAGGTCTTCAAGGGTAAGAACCTTACCCCATTATTCCCCATTTTTGCACAAGGTTTTGACCTATCTTGCATCTTTTTTTAAGCTTAGTGTATAACTAGTAAAAGTTCTGTTTTTACTTGCTTTTGAACTTTGCTTAAGGTTGTTTTGAGGTTTGGGGTTATTTACCCTCTCTTAGGCCTTGTTTGGCCTCCTTTTTGTGCTATTTTTGGTGAGCTTCGAGACCACCTTGTATTGGCCTCCTCACCACTGAAATCCAAAGGGATTTCAGTGGTGGGGATGGTGTTTTGAGGTCCTAAGAAGGAGAAGGCCATCCCTTCTCCTTGTTGTCTTCAAAACTTGTCATTTTAGCCTCATGTGTGAGCACCTTAATTAAGTCCATGTTGGCCATGTCTTAGTTGGTATATGTGGTTATTTTTCCATGTCATAGCACTGTTTTAAGTTGGTTTAGACACACCATGCATGCTTTGCATACTTGTCTTGTAATACCATGAAATTGCCTTAACATGCATCATGATGTACCATGACTTTCTAGCATGATTTAGGCTTAGCTTTGTGAAGTTTTTATGCATGTTTTGGTGTGCTTAAGGTCTGATTTTGGTTATTTGGGTCACCCATGACTTGCTTTGTATAGCTACCATGCAATCTCCCTTGTAAGCTTTGAGTATTGGATTCTCTAGCATGCTCTATTTGCATCATTTCAGTGGTTTGGCACCATTAGTTATGTCATTTCAGTCCATACGGCATGCTTGTATGCTTGCATTTGATGCTCCTTTAGTGCTTTAACAGGTTGATGTCTTATGCTCCATGTCTGGACTTTTGTGTATGCCATCATGTGTAGGACATTTAGATGCCATCTAGGTGTGTCTTTGCCTTGTTTTGGTCTGCCTTGGGACTATTTTGAGTCCCTTTGGCCCTTTGAGGCTTGGCTTGTATGGTCATGGCTTGAGCCCCTTGGCTAGCCTTGAGTTTTGGGCTTGGTTGCATGCTTTGCTTGATTTGTTTAATTGGTTTGGCACCTTTTCTAACATGACTTCAGAGCTTACAATGCATGCCATTTGTCCATGTTTGTTCCTTTTAAGTGTGCTTAAAAGTTGCTTCTTTGTGCTTAAGTTTTGAACCATGTTTGCATGCATGTTTGTATGTACATTTGCCTTCACGTGCTTAGCATATTGGCCACTATTTTGGGCCTATTTGAGAGCTGCCTAAATTGGTGTAAGTCCATCCCCGCATGTTGTTGCATGTTTGCCTTGTATGTTGTCACATACTTGTTGCATGTTTGGTGAATTACATGTTGTAGCATGCTAGTTCAATTGTGCCTCATTGTGTGCTTAATCCATGACATATTGTTGCATGCTTAGGTTGCAATCCATTTGGCATGCATTCTCTCTTTTAGTTACTTAACATATTGTCCATGTTGCATCTTGCATGCTTGTATGGTTAAATTACACTTTGCATGCTTGTTAGCTTGCATACTTGTTCACATGCTCATGGTGCATACCTAGCTTCCATGCCTAGGTTGCATAGCATTAAGCATGCATCTCTTGCCTCTTGAATTGATTATGATAGAGGTTGGAGGCCTTTTGTTTGTTTGGTGTGCATCTCATTTGATATTAAGATGCACAACTTGACTTCTTGGGCCATCATGCATCGAAATGCGTGATTGATGCCCGAGGGTCGAGTACCATGCTCCCCTGAGTCTTAAACATGATAGGGAGGGTGGTTGTGCAAACATTTGCTTTGAAATGCATTGCCATGTCTTGTCTGCCCTCTGCTGCTGTCAAAACAGGGTTCTGCAGGCATAAATGGCCGACCGACCACATTGAGTGCCGGCTGACCACAAATCTCTGGCCGAGAGCCACATATATGGTCGATGACCAATTTATCATGGCCGGTGGTGTTTCCTCTTGGCTGGTGGTCCTCCACAACCCTCAGGGAGTATTTCAGAAGCAACTTTGGGACTTGTGCAGTCTCCATAGGCATAAAACAGTGCAAACAGAGGTAGCTTGTGCATGGTGGTGGATTTCCGAGCGGAGCCGGGCACGCATGCATTAGACCCTCTTCCCGATGATGTTTTACCGCTTCGTTAGCTTAGTTAATTTGCTTAACTATTTAAGTGGTCTATAACTTTTTTAATTGGCTTGTTAGTTAGTTAAATTTGTATTATTCTTTTGGTCCCTCTGAGAGAGGGCGAATTGTGTAATAAGCGTGCGCGTGTGTGATGCATGTCTTCCAACCCCCACTTCTTTCTCCCTTTTACTTACCAGCTTTTGATGGTTAGTATTAGGACATGTTTTGATTAGCATACTTATGATAGCATGTTTGCACACATTCATTCATATTGCATGCACTGGGCTCGGCGCATCATGCTAACTGCATTGTATTTCAATTCCAATTTGAATACATGTATCAAGTTGCATTTCACATGCCATCCATAGATTAGCCGAGTCTATTCTAGCTACATTTTGCCTGCGATGCATTAGTCACCTTAACATGGACTTGGATCATACATTTGATTGCTAACATGTTCCTTGTTTTGGCTTGGAGTACTAGGTGAGTATTTATGCTTTAGCATCTCGCATGAGTGTGAATGTTAACATGAAAGCATGCTTGCCATGAGGCTAACTGCTTAGTTGATTTACTGCCTGGATGCCTGCGGGTGGAGGTTGGATTGCTTGAGTTAGAACAACTCGTTGAAATCCGCGTTTTAGCCTACTTGCGAGCAGCAAATTTCAAACTGTCTTCCAAACGAGCAGGTATGCAATGCTTTGTTCCAAATTAGGCGATCTAGTCTATACTTTTGTGTTGTGCGCATCACATAGTAAGATTAGCTAATTAACCGGAATAAGAATGCATAATGTTTTCAAAACTAGATATCATGGTTAGTAGAGGCCGATCTTTGATCGGGCGAGCGGGGGTGCTCATAGCTGACCTTCCCCAATCGTACCCAAGTTCCCGAGCCGAGGCAACTTTGGTGATGACGGACACGTGGCCTTAGGCAACGAGTCAGGGTTTCCTAAATTCCCCCATAAAAAATATTTAGGTGGTGACTCTGTATCTGGCAAAGCAATCCATGTTTGGCACTTCTTTCTAAAAATCTATTTTTCAAAATGATTTGCCGGATTTGGACTCTTTAATGATTCATCGGTCTTGCGTTGCACTCTGCGAGATTAGATACAGGACCGTGACATTGAGTCCTGAACCGTAGTGAGCCCCAAATGAACAAAACGGGATTCCCTCCCGGGACATTCGGGGATGTCCACAGGCAATGAAGGCTCAGCCATCTTCTCCCAACTTCTCTTCACTAAGTCCTCCAGCTTGGCGTACCAGATAGCCGCAATACCCGACAGGGTCCGATCGAAGAGAGATAGTTTCTGGAGTCTCATCAAGCCCACCGGGGGCAAAATATCAAAAAACAGCCTCAAATGAACCACAGGATCGCCCGAGCCATCAAAGCGATCTATGTGAGTGTAGACGCGCTCCCGGGAACTCCCCGATATCCGCGCGCACGAGGGGCACGCGAATCTCGTTTTGTTCTCTGAGCTACTACAGTTCGGACTCAATGTTACAGTTCTGAATCTAATCTCGCAAAGTGCAATGCAAGATCGATAAATCACTAAAGAGTCCAAATCTGGCAAATCGTTTTTGGAAAGCTGATTTTAATAAAGAAGTGCCAAACATGGACTGCTTTGCCAGATACAGAGTCGCCACCTAAATATTTTATTTTGGGGGAATTTAGGAAACCCTGACTCGTGCCTAAGGCCACGTGTCCGTCATCACCAAAGTTGCCTCGGCTCGGGAACTTGGGTACGAGAGGGGAAGGTCATGCAATGAGCACCCCCGCTCGCCCGATCAAAGATCGGCCTATACTAAGCATGATATTTTGTTTTTGAAAACACATGTGCTCTTATTCCGATTAATTAGCTAATCTTACTACGTGATGCGCACAACATACAAGTATAGACTAGATCGCCTAATTTGAAACAAAACATTGCATATTCGTTTGAAAATGGTTTGGAGTTTGCTACTCGTAAGTAGGCTAAATCAGGAATTTTAATGAATTGTTCCAATTCAAGTAATCCAATCTTCACCCATAGGCATTCAGGCAGTTATATCAAATAAGCAGTTAGCCTCATGGCAAGCATGCTTTCATGGCAATCAATAACACACATGCAGTATGCTAAAGCGTAAACACTCACAGTGTACTCCGAGCCAAAACAAAGAACTAGTTAGAAATCATGCATGATCCTAGTTCATGTTAAGATGGCTAATGCAACACATGCAAGAATGCAACTAAAATAGGCTCTGCTATTCTAGAATGTCATGTGAAATGCAACTCGATAACATGCTGTTTGAACACGTATTCAAGTAAGTGTATTGAAAATACAATGCTGGTTTGTATGATGCGCCGAGCCCGGTGCATGCAAAATAGATGAATGGATGCACGCATGCAAGCATAAGGTATGCTAAACAAAATATGCCCTAAAACTAACCATCGTAAGAGGTTAAGTAAAAGGGAGAAAGAAATGGGGGTTGGAAGACATGCATCACACACACGCACCCTTATTACAACAATTGGCCCTCTCAAGGGAGAGATCGAATAAGAAGCCAACTAGCTAATCTAAGCTAATTAAACTAATTATTACAACACAACGAAGCTAATTAACGAATCCTAGTTAACTAACTATTACAAAATAGTTAAGCAGCTAAACGCGTTAACTACTTAAATACATAATTCAAAGCATAAACTAGCTAAACACATTAGCTAAGTAAAGCAATAAAACAATGGCCCTCAGAGGGAGAAGAATGCATGCATGCCAGGTCGTCTCGTTCGGAAATTCAATGCAATACCCGATTTGCCTCTGTTTTCAATTGTTCTCAGAAACTTGCACCAAGCTCCAGAAAGCTTAAACACCACCATGGGGACCTAAAGGAGGGTGGCCGACCAGTTGTTGGTGTCAGCAGCCACCTGCCGACCACTTTTTGCTACTGCAAACCAGAAAAAGTGGTCGGCCAGCTAGTTTTTTTGGCTGGCCGACCAATTGTTGCTGCCAGACTCCATTTTTCTACAACAGAGAGCAAGAAAGGGCATGGTAATGTATTTGCAAGGTATGTGTGCACAACCACCCTTCCTATCATTTCATAAGCTCAAGGGAGTGTGGTTCTCGACCCTCGGGCCACCAATCACGCATTTCAATGTATGATGGCCAAGAGGCGAAGTTGCACAATTCAATGTAAAATGAATGCACAAGTAAACACATAAGGCCTATAACTCTATCATGTATGATCAAGAGCGTCGGCGACCGAGAATTGAGGTACGTTTCATCACTTTAAGTACGAAACGCCCCTCGTTTCTCGTGTTTGGACTAACACATATTCCAAACACAATGCAACACAAGCATGGCATACACAATGCGACTCAAGCATGCAAACATGCAATGCAACGCAAGCATGCAATACAATAAAACAAACATGCAAACATGCAATGGACTAGCATGCTAACAACATGCAAGGCAACATAACATAGCATACTCAATGCTCAATGGCATGCATGCTCAATGGCATGCATGCTCAATGCAAAGCAACTTAAGACCCTAAATACAATGTAGTGCATGCATGCATAATGCAATACAACAAAGGCAACTTATCAATGCTAGGGACATGCATAGTCAATGCAAAGGACTACTTGGCATACACAATGCAAAGAACTACATGGCATGCACAATGCAATGTAAGATGGTATACTCAAGGCAATGAATAATAAGCATGCACAATGCTAACAACATGAAAACCAACATGCTCAATGGACTTAAAGCAAAATGGACAGACCTCAGTCATGCCCAAATCAGTGGCCATAGCACCCAAAACAATGGCACAAAATACAAAGCATGCATGCACAATGCATTGGCCAACCAAGTAGGCCTAAGAGCACAACCCTCAAGAAGGCTCAAGGAGTGATAAATGCGGAAGTGTAACAACACTAAATGTACTGAAATTAAGTAAGAAATGATGTCAAATCATTCAAACAAAGCAAGCATAGGATGCAAAGGTCCTTAAAGCATGAAGCTAGTAAAGAGGACTACAAAGGAGGCATGCAATACATGGCAAATATGCATGAACCAACCATAAACAGAGCTCAAATAGGTCTAAACATGGACCAAAACATGCTAAGTTGGGGGCTCAAAGGCCTAGGCAAGATGGCATACATGCTTGGCCATAAGTAAGGCAACAATGCACAACACTTAAAGGCATTCAAAGCATGAAAGAAGTGGGAACATGGCAATGCTATAAGCTCTGAAATGAAGTATTAAATGATGCCAAATCATCTAAATAGCTCAAAGATAGCATGCATGAGTCAACAAAACACAAAGCTAGCAACGCCAATTGCACTACAGCTATACAAAGCATGAAGGATATAGAAAAGGCAACCCAAAACAATCTTAGAACATGTCAAAATGATACTAAAACATGCATGGAAGAAAGCCAAAACAAGCTGTCATGAAGGGCATAAGGCATGGTGCATACAAGGCAAATAAGGTGGATTACACTACACCTATTATGACCAAGCATGGGATGACTTAACCAACAAAAATTAAAGTTACATCATGGCAAAATAACCCCAAAAACACATTGAAATGATGGCTCGCAAGCTAAGGCATGAAGGCATATGCAATGATTCATGTTAAGGCATAAAGGGGTAAACCCTCCAACGCATTGAATGAGTGATAAATGCAAGTGCACGACCATGAAACATGGACTAAAATCACATGTGAAATTATGCCAAATCATTCAAATAGGCCAAGCAATGCATGCTAGTGGACTTGATACACAAAGCTAACAAGCTAGAATGCACTATAGCTATACAAAGCATGGCATGCATGACCAAAACAACACAAATCAGAGCTAGAGCATGCTAAAACATGGACAAAAGCTTCTTGAAGTTAAGCCAAAAGCATGCTAGAATGACATGTCAAAGCATGATGCATGTTAGGCTAATTCATGGAAATACACTACAAGTACATGGACCATGCAAGAGGTGACCAAACCAAATCCTAACAGAGGTATGACATGGCAAAACATCACCAAAAACATGCTGAAATGGACTCAAGGCAAGCTAGAATGACATGCTACTTCATGAAGCAAACAAAGCTAGTTTATGAGATTTACACTACAAGTGTATAAACCATGCATGGAGTGACCAAACCAAGTAAAAACCGTTTTATGCCTCAGTAAAATAAGCCCAAATACATGCTAAGATATGACCAACATAAGCTTAACAAACATGCTTACACATGAGGCATTCAAGGCAAGTATACAAAACACAAGGAGAGGGGACCCTCTTCTATTTAGGACTCCAAAACCACCTTTCCACCACTGAAAATCCTCTGGATTTCAGTGGTAGAAAGGTCATGCAAAGGCTATAACAAGAGCCTAAAAGGATGGCTCAAAACAAGGCCTAACAAGGCCTAAGAGGGGGTAGACCACCCCCAACCAAAAAATGGCCTTAAACAAACTTCACAAGGAATGAAAAATAGAACCTTTTTTAGTTTAAAGTCAAGCCCAAAACAGCATGCAAAAGGGGCTAAAAGCTTAAGCAAAAATGGGGGGTTTAAGGGTTAGAAACTCACCCTTGATGACCACCTTCAAAGCTGCAACTCCAGCAAGTTTTTCAAGCTTAAACCAGTCCAAGAACTCCAAAACAAACCTCAAGAAGCCTCAGCAACAAAAGGATGGTGTTTGAATGTGTGTTTGTATGTTAAAGTAAGACAAAACGACACTTTAAGGCACAAAATAAGAACAAGCAAGGAGATATAGATACAAGAGTGTATGTATATCTCAAACCTCCAAAATCTAAACCTGGAGGAGGGAGGAGGAGCCTCCCTCTTATAGAGAACAAAAGCTAAAGCTTCTCAAGGAAGCTATGCTTCAAGGCCATCTCTCCATACACATGTATGGAGGATGGTTCTGGTGCTCTCCAGTTGTGCCAGCTGGCCAAAAATATCTCCAAAAAGGTGACAAAAAGTAACCGACCACTTAAAGTGGTCGGCCGACCACTCTAAGTGGTCTCCCAGAACAACAACTGGTCGGCCATGGTGGGAGAGAGTCTAAAGCATGAAAACAAGCAAATGGTGTGGTGGCCGACCACTTTTGATGGTCCAAAGATCAGGGGGACCAGTTGTCAGACCAGAAAACTGGTTGGCAGGAAGAAAAGTGGTTTGCGGGGAGAGAAACTGGTCTCCCACCCTTGTACCACCTTCCAAAGAAGGAAAACAAGGTTTGTACCAAAAACAAACCAAAACGGATGCAAGACGAAAGTTCAGGAGGCAAAGCGCGCAACCGGGAACCTCGAAAACTAGCTGTCAAGCACCAAAAGTGGTTCACGACCAGAAAAGTGGTCTCCCAAACCACAGTGGCCCTCTAGGCCAAGGAAACAAGGTGTGGTTCGAAAACCACGCCAGATGGAGAACGTTAAGTGGTCCCGAGACAAGGCACGTGCCCGAAGGCTCCGAAAATCGGAAACTAGTCTCGAAACTAAAAAAGTGGCCTACAACCACGAAAAGTGGCCTACGACTACAAAAGAGTGGTCTACAAGACCTCTCCTTCCCTCAGGCAAGGAAAACAAGGCTTGGTCCGCAAACCGAGCCGAAACACAAAGAGTTCAGAGGCTCGGAGGCAAGGCACTCGGCCAAAACTCCGGAAACTCGAAACGAGCACAACATGCACTATCACCGAGTGCTCAATCGATGATGTCTAAGTCTTAAAGTCAGTCAAAAATGGGGTGTCTAAAGTGAGGCATCTTGAACCAATCTAGCAATGTCACCACCGAATCTGTGTAACCATCCTCTATGTCTGGGATCGAGTTAACTCCCTGAGCTCGCTTAAACAGCTTTTCAAGCTTGCTTACTTTCAAAGCAGTAGGATCATATTCAAATTTGAACGACGTGTCAGTTGGAGAGGTCAGTGCTTTTGAAGTCTGTGGTAGAATTAGGGATGGGACTGGCCCTCTTGGAATGTCCGTATTCTCCTGGACGATAGCTATATCCCCGAGTGTTGGAACTCTAGGTGGGGGAAGGGATGGATGCGAAGCAGATGCTCCGGCTTGTTGTGGTTGCTGTTGTTATTGAAGCCTAGCAATTAGTTCTGCCTGCTGGGCCACAACCTCTGTCTGACGAGCGGTAATCTCCGCTTAGCGAGCAGCATCACGCTGCATGGCCTCCATGGTCTGTTGGAGTTGACGCATCATGTCCTCCATACTGACTGTAAGGTGCTGATCTATCTGAATAGGTGTATATTCTCTCGCTGAGGTAGAACTAGAAAACTGAACCCTACTGCGCACAGGTGAATCAGATAGCGACCGTGGAACTAGCGACTGTTGTACTGGTGCCCTATGCCTGACTGCCATCCACCTTATAACCGAGGGTAATGAAGCAAACACTAGTTATCCGTCAACAAGATCCTCAGATCTAGAAAGCCTTCTACCTCTAGTCCAGAGTGCTCGGGGGGTATCTACTTCGTCGGAAGCAATGATGAAACACTACCTTGCAAAAAGATAAATAAAACAAAAAAGGGAAAAAAACAATCAGAAAACGGATAGCATTTCGGCTTAGATAAAGACAACACACAGTTGATAATCATAAGCTGAACAATCTGTACTCAAACTCTAATTTCTAACCCCAAATATTCTGCCTCAAAACTGATACCCTCAAACACTAATGTCCTCAGATTGATACCCAGACTTCCAACCGATACATACGATCCTGTAGAGATACACCCTAACAGCACATATCAAGCAAGCAAGAGCCAAAACACCCCTATAGTGGAGTAGGGTTTCCCTGTCCTATTTTTGTCAGGAACTGGGGTTTCGTTACGCAAGCAAACGATTTCAAACAACTTACATTCAGGTGAGTAACCTATCCTAGTTTGGAATGGTCTCTATGGCTTCCGATATGCAATTAGGTTGAATGGTCGAAAAGGGTGCCTCAGTAAGACCACCTAATATACCTCTCGCACCTAACATCGAGAAATGAAAGGTGGATCAAACGGTACGGCAGTGATCCAGATCCAAGGTTTGTGTTCCCATCATGGCAGAGCCCGCAACCGGTCAGCCTTATGGCACACTTTTCCAAGCAAGCCTCCAGCAAACCGTTCAGGAATAGCAGATGGCAAACACTGTGACTTAGGCGCACCAATGCAAATACAATGCAAAGAAACACATAAGTGTAGATAAAACAACATATCATGATGTTCGAGTCAAGTTCTCTAAATCCCCAGCAGAGTCGCCAGAAACTGTAGACCCGACTTTCTCCGCGCGCCCCCCTTTTCGGAGAGGGCACGAATTGGTCGTCCTATTACAGTTTGAACTCCTGTCACGGTTCTGAATCTAATCTCACAAAGTGCAATGTGAGACTAATAAACACCAAAGAGTCCAAATATGGCAAATCGTTTTGGAAAATCGAATTTGAATCAAAAAGTGCCAAACATGGACTGCTTTGCCAGATTACAGAGTCGCCACTTAAATATTTTATTTTTGAGAAATTTAGGAAACCCTGACTCGTGCCAAAGGCCACGTGTCCGTCATCACCAAAGTTGCCTCGGCTCGGGAACTTGGGTACGAGAGGGGAAGGTTCTGAAATGAGCACCCCCGCTCGCCTGAACAAAGATCGGGCTCTACTAAACATAATATGTTATTTGATAAACACATGTGTTCTTATTTCAGTTATTAATCTAACTTACTATGTGATGCGCACAGCATACAAGTATAGACTCAATCACGAGAATTGGAACAAAACAACTCATGTAACGACCCCAAAATCCGTATCCGAAATTACTTTTATGTCCTTGTGGGTTAATGCATTTTAATTTAATGATATCTATTCAAATTGAGGAATTATCTGTTGAGTCATGGCTTTAAAATTGGAATTACCGACCTTTACGGGTTCAGAAATCAAAATTGAGTACTTGGGTATGTTAATGGGAATTTTTAGAACTATTTGGGAAAATTAATTGGAAATCTAATTTGTCTGATTCGTTAATGCACGTTTGGGTGATTAACTTGGTACTACAAATTGAAGGTCTTAGAGGCTTTAGAAACCAGAACAGAGGACATATTTATGATCAGCACAATTTTTAGAGTTATCCGGGAAGTTTAATTGAAATTTGATTTTGTACGATTCGTAAGGATGTGTTTGGCTACTCCTATTTGTGATATGTATTTATATATGTATATAGATATGAGCCTTTATTTGGCTCAACAAAAGAAGACATTTGGGAAAGAGAGTTCTAGAGAAAGAGAGATCAAGAGAAAGGAAGGGAGAAAGAAGGAACTTGAAGCCAAATCTTCTCCAATTAATTATCTGAGGTAAGAATCTCCTTCTAATTTCTTGACATAGGATTGATACACCCATGATCTCATGGAAATTAAATTGAATTAAGGGGAATTATGTGTAATTGAGGGTGTTGTGTTGTATTTTGATCTAGAGAGCATTATGAGCTTATATGGAAGGAATTGAAGGAAGATGACTCATAATTTTTCATACATGGCTTCACATCCTCTAATCCATGGTTCATAAGTTATCTTCTTGCATGATTTTGAAGATGAAGGATAAAACTCCATGAATTTGTTATCATGTGTATTGATGTTGACTTTACCCCTAAATTCAAGATTTAGATCGTTCACATGAAACATTAAGTTTTGTTTTGAAGTTATGATGCTTATTTTAAGTTGTTTTCTAGAGTTTTGGGCCTTGATTTTCATGAATCTAAGGTTGATTTTGCAAAAGAGGAGATTCCCTTTCAAAGTAGAATTTCGAACTGGTTTTTCACCCAGACCGCTCGAGCGGCCTGGGCCACCGCACGAGTGGCCAACCTTGTTTTGGGCCAAAACGCATTCTGCAATTCCACCGCTCGTGCGGCCAAGGCCACCGCACCTGCGGCCAAACAAGACAGATTTTTTGATTTTTGTTTCTTTCCATTTTCTGACTTTTGGACCTTCATTTACATGGTTTTCACATGTCATATGTCTCCATATACATCTCATGAGCATGAAATAAAATAAGAAAAGAATAGAAATAATTGAATGATCGAATGGTGGATAATTGAATAAGGTTAAGAACCAATTGCGTGACTTAAATGTGTATTAAGGAATTGTGCTGTGATGGTTGTATTTGTAGGTCAAGACTTGAAGACCGCACAACCGGTTTTGGAAGCCCACTGTGAGTAATAGTAGTGTAACGATATGTTTCACTTACTTCCTGTGATTATGTTTTATGAATTGTTACTTGTGAATGGCCTATTCCATTGATATTGTGTTTGATTAAATTAACGGATATAATTGAATAATGGCATTGACATGGACCTAAGGTCGTTCTGTCCCTATTAATAGAAGTGGGCCCGAGGCGGTTATGATATGAATTGTTCTGTCCCTATTAAGGTAGTAATACATTTGCCTTCTATTAATCGTTATTATTAATGTTCTGTTATTCGCGAGACAACTATGTCAACTCATAATAAACCATGGGAAAATCTATGTGCACTATTGAGTAGTAGTACTGTAGTAGTACATTTTGCATACTGTTAATAGTTAATATTAACATTCTGTTATCTGCAAGTTAACTGTATTGATTCATGATGAACAAATAGAACGTATGTGCATTATAGAATTATGATATCTTGTGTCTCTGGAATCGTTCTATCTGTTAATATCTGGGCTAGAGGTCAATCTGTTAATATCTGGGCTAGAGGCCAATCTGTTAATATCTGGCCAGAGGCCAATCTGTTGATATCTGGGCCCGAGGTCGATCTGTAAGATCTGTTAGGCCTGAAGCCATTTTGTATTATCTGTAGGCCTAAGGCCGATCTGTAACATATCTGGGCTTAAAGTCGTTCTATATTATATCTGGGCTTACAGCCGTTCTATATTATATCTGGGCTTACAGCCGTTCTGTATTATATATGGGCCCGAGGCCGTTCTATATTACATGTGGGCCTGAGGCCATTTTAAAATATGATCATGAATAAGATCTGTGTATGGTTTGATATGCATATCTACATTCTCTAAGCCTATGCTCATTTAACTCACCTCCTTACATTGCTATTATTCACTGAGCCTTGCTCATTCTGTTTTATGTATATTTCTGTAGGTGAGCCAACGGAGATTGACACTAGAGTTGTACTGAGGTTCGCCTGTCTGCCAAGTCACCTGGGGTATGCCTCCGTGTGGAGGCCTTTATTTGTGTTGGGAGTCATATAAATTATTAAGTCTTATGTAAGAGTGTGTGAGATCTATATAAATTCTGTGATTGTATATGTAACTCTGGGAATGTATTTAAATGCTTAAATCTAATTAAGCCATCACGTATGCACAAGCTCAATGGATGTTGTCTTTTATTGATATTGCTTCCGCTTAAGGCCCCGTGTGTGGTTAAATATTATTCTAAAATTTTGTTTTAAGGCCTATGTACAGGCCGGTCATGGACCAAACTTTTAGGGGCGGCTTTGGGTCGTGACAACTCATGTTTGTTTTTGAAAATGGTTTGCAAGTGCTACCCTCAAGTGGGCTAAAGCACGGATTTGCCACCCTCAAGTGGGCTTTAAAACATGGTTTTGCCACTTCGCAAAGTGGGCTTAAAACTCACAATCATCGAGTTATTCCAATTCAGGCAATAAAGCCTTCATCCACAGGCATTCATGCAATTTAATCACTTAAGCAAATAGCCTCATGGCAATACTTACACTCATGCAAGTATGCTAAAGCGTAAACACTTACAGTGTACTCCAAGCCAAAACAGAAGCTAGTTAGAAATCAATGCATGATCCTAACTATGTTAAGATGCCTAATGCAACACATGCAAAAAAATGCAACTAAAATAGGCTCGGCTATCTAAAATGGCATATGAATGCAACACTTGATAACATGCTTTGAAACACATATTCAAGTAAGTGTATTGAAATACGATGTAGTTTGAATGATGCGCCGAGCCCGGTGCATGCAATACAAATGAATGATGCAAACAAGCAAGCATAAGGTATGCTAATCAAAACATGCCCTAATCTAACCATTGAAAGCAGATAAATAAAAGGGAGAAAGAAGTGGGGTTGGAAGACATGCACACACACACGCACGCTTATTACAACATTACGCCCTCGTGAAGGAGGGTCCGAATGAATAAGAGCTAAGCTATGCTAAGCTAATCTAAGCCAACTAATCTAATTAAACTAATTAGATTAATTATTACACAATCAAATGGATAAAGAAATAGCTAAGCTGAGCTACTTAATTATTACAACACTTAACTAATTAGCACACTAATTAATTAAATTACATAACCATGCTAATTAACAGGTAAGCATTAAACAACACTGCCTCGGCTCTGTTTGAAGAAGTTGAACATGCATGCCTCGGTTGCCGCCTCAAAACACCTTCCGATTTGCTCTTGAGAGGCTCTGTTTGCAGGGTGTCTCCAAGAACCTTCTGCTGAACCTTACCAATTCCATGCTGAGGAATCCACCAGTGGCCTGCCGGCCATGAGGAGCTTCTGCCGGCCATTTGCCGGCCAATAATGTGCACTGCCGGGCACTGGTGAAGCAGTGTCGGCCATCTGTGAGGCACTACCGGCCACTGGTGTGCTGCATCACCATTCTGCAACAGAGCTCAAACTAGAGGAAAATGGAGGGTCTCCCAAGGGTATGTGTGTACTGTGCCACTCCTTATCATCTCAAAACATCAAATGAGAGGCACTATTGGATCCAAAACCATCAAGCAAGCACTTTCAATGCATGATGGCCAAGGATCTAACTTGCACACTTTCAATAAATGCAAGACAAACAAGACTCTAGGACCACAACCTTATCATGGATGATCAAAACAATGGAGACAAAGGGAATTAGCTCATTGTCATCACTTTGAGTATGAAATGGACCAATTCGCCTTGTGTTCAATATGACGTTCGATTGAACACAATGCCATGCAAATGCAACATGCTTATCTTGACATGTTTTACTTGATTCAATTCTTGTTTACACATTTTAAGTTACCAAACCATTCTTTAATTGATTTGTCCAATGTGAAAGTCCTCTAATGAGAGGAAGGTCAATCAAAAGATGACATAAGACATGAGAGAAGCCATGCCTTTGACTAGTAGAAACTCTCAAAAGAAGGTTAAAGCCATTTAAGCATAAGCCTCCATCCCATGGCTTAAGCACAACTTTAAGACTAACCAAGCCTCAAAACAAATCAAAAGTGAAGAAATAAGGGAGTTGGCAGAATTTCAATGCTGAAGTGGCATGAAACACAAGACTCTAACAGGCAAACAACTCATGTACAACATGTTAAGAGACTTAAGCATTAAAATGAGTGAAAAGCTTTACTAGAACCATGCAATACAATGCTCAAATGGTCAAACCAGCTATGGAAAGACCTCCAACATGCCAAAACAGTGACCAAAATGTGCTGAGATGGTAGCATGAAAAGTAAGAAAATCATGCTCATGTATTGGCTTATAAACAAGACACAAAGCATACCTCTCAAACACAATGAAAGAGTGGAATATGTGAGAGTGTGACTAAGCCACAAGCACTGAAATCATGTGTGAAATGATGCCAAAACATGCAAACAACTCAAGCATAGCATGTTAAAGACCTTGAAACTCAAAGCTAGTTAATTCCATTTACATTATAGCTATACAAAGCGAGCCTCATATGATCAAAACCACTCAAAACAGAGTTAAAGCATGCTAAAACATGAGAAAAATGTACTGGAGTAGAGCTAACACAAGATAGAATGATAGGCTAAATCATCAAGTGCACTAGACTAGTAAGCAAGATTACACTACAAGTGTAAGAAGTAAACAAGAGGTGCTCCAACCAGCCACAAATAGAGATGAAACATGTTAAAAAAAGGCCAAAAACATGCTGAGATCAAGCCATGATATGGTAGAAAAACATGCTCAACTACTAAGCCATTAACACATGCAAACAAGATATGAAGAGGGGGGACCACCCCCTCCTATTTTGGTCCTCAAAACCAACTTTCTACCACTGAAATTCCTCTGAGTTTCAGTGGTAGAAAGGCCAAACAAAGGGTGTTCCAAGAGCTTAGGAAGTTGGCTCAAAAGGCTTTACAATCCAAAGAGCCAAGGGAGGAAACCACCCCCTAACCACACAAGGCTTAAACCAACATTTTAAGACCTTAAAAACAAAACTTTTTAGAGGCTAAACCAGCTTTAAAGTAGCATACAAAAGTGGCCAAGAAATGAACCAAAACAAAGCTTAAAAGGGTGAAATCCTTACCCTTGAAGCACAGCACAAAAACAGCAAGCTAACAGCCAAACTTTGGAGCCAAAACCACTCCAAGGAACTCAAACAAGGCCTCCAAGAACCTTAATTCTAAGGTGAAGGTGTTTGGCTAAGGGTGCTAGTGCAAATATGTAGAGAAAGATCACTTTCAAGCACAAAATATGGAGAGGGAGGATTCTAGAGAGAGAGAGAGAGAAATATAGCTCAGATCAAACTTTGTAACTCTTTGCATGCATATAGATGAGCTCTATATATAGAAGATACAGAAGCCCCTTGAAGAGATCCAGCCATCCACGTGCATGCAGATAAACTAATCTGTGCAAACAGCTGTCAAAATATCTGCAAAAATATCTACTGAAGCATTGGTGGGCGGCCGGCCATCAGTGGTGGCCGGCAGTGGCCTCATTGATGGCCGGCAGGGCCTATAGATGGCCGGCAAGGAAAATCCAATGGCCGACAGCCCTTAATGATGGCCGGCAAGCCATCAATAACATCTCCATGCAAAGACCAACACATGGTCCAAATATGAGACAAAATGGAAATAGGGTCTGGAAGGATCAAACCTGGAGCATTCCGTCGTGAAAGTCGAGTACTCGACGAGCAATCAAACTTGTTGCTGGATGTACCTACAAGAACATCAAAGTCTTGAGGACGGTCAAAAATGGGGTGTCTACACTGTGTCGAAGTAATGGCGAAAGAACTTGTCTACACTGTGAAGGTCTCGCCGGCCATATACTAGTGCTGGCTGTCATATCTCCATGAGTAAAGGACTGCCAATGGGAGCTCCTCTATGGGCTCTGGAGCCAGAGCTAGAAAATAAGCAAACACCCATAGCTGCGGAGAAAATGCAGTCATATATGAGAACATAATATATGAACAGATGTAGAAAGTGCAAAGTAGAAAGCACAATGTATGAACAGATGCAGAAAGTGCAAAGCAAAAAGCACAATGTATGAACAGATGCAGAAAGTGCAAAGCAGGAAGCACAGGTGTTGAACGGGTGTAAAGCAGAAAATGTAAAGTACAAAGAGGGAACTGAGATGCATACCTCCCAGGCTTGCCAGTAGCCTCTGATCAAGTCTCCTCTCAGACAAGAGGTAAAGCTCATGTAGCCATACAGGGTGGCGAGGCCAGCTCCTTCCCAATCATAGAAGCGCACCCGAGGAAGGGTCATTAGGGTGCTCAGCAGATACAAGCCTACGATGTTTCACATGTTTGAAAACAAGGTGGTACCGAAGACGAACATCAGAAAGCCTCTGGCATACTACTCCACCTCCTCTACTGTCTCGAGCTCGCTCCCTCTAAACTGCTCGGTGAACCAGGTATATCTAACAATGCAGGTTTGGTATATAGGTGGACACGCTCCCAGTAGCTCAATCCAGGCCGCCTCCCACTCTCCCATGTCTAAATCGAAAGGGATCAGATCGCCCCCTACTCCTAAGCCCGTGATCATGGTGAAGTCATAAAAAGTCATCGTCATCTCCCCAGTAGTGGAAAAGTGGAAGGAGTTGGTGGTGTCCCACCACCTCTTCACAAGTGCGCCCAGAAGTGGATGGCTAGCGATAACCCGCGTTAGGCCAGAGCAGAATAGGCCGAAGCTGGTCTCGTCTACGATGTCGCAAACTCCTGCGGGGGGCTCATCGTACTAATCTCACGCAGTCATGGCTCTGTATCCTCTAAAGGCACGAGACTCTCCCTGTGGCAAAGAATAGATGAATCAGATCAGGCAATGATAAAAATACAGTTAGATAAAATGCAGTGCAAGAAATGCAAGTAAAGACAGGCAGGAATGCATGAGAACAGTGCTCATACCTCAACGGCAATGGATGAAAGGTGAGAAGTCGGCTCCCTCAGTAGGAGGTCCTCCGACACACCGAGAACGAAGTCGCTAAAGCACCTAATGCCACCGGCTGGCAAGATATGTATCCGGGGATGTTACCTCTCTGGATCAAATGGTTGTACCCTCACTAGTAGTGACTCTGGCTCAGGCTCAAGCTCAGGCTCGAACTCTGCCTCGAGGTCAACCTTAATACCTCCAGCCGCCTCGGCAACAATCGACTCATCCGCTTTAGGAACAAGGGGAAATACGGGGGAAACCTCGGGAGGGGCTCTGTCATGTGGTGAACCATCCGCCATCTGGAAAATGGGTGAAAAGTAGGTGAAAAACGAAGAAAAATAGAGAAAATAGGGTAAACTTGGAAAAAGTCAACCCTATAAGAGAGAAAATGGAAGAAAAAGTCAAAGCCGAGAAAAGTGTACAAAACTCGAGAGAAACTCGAGGGGAACAAGCCTATAAGGGTGAAAATGAGGACAAAAGTGTCGAAATCAAATTCCAATCAGTTTAAAGTGAAGAGAATCAAGAGGGTTTAGCGAATAAAGTTTGCGTGGGGTGTTGGAAAATGCGTAAAAAGCCCGGATCTAGAGAGGGAAAGTACCTAGAGAGAGAGAGAGAGAGAGAGAGCAATTTCGGATGTGTGGTAGTGAGGAAATGAAAGGCCTTGGTCCATACTTAAAGACCCAAGCCAAAAAGACCGAAAAACCCCTGCACTGCCATGGGTGGCCAACAGGGGGCCGACAAGGCTGTTTAGTGGCCGGCAGGTGGCCGGCAGCCTCCTCTTGTGGCCAGCCAATGGTCGGTGGCCTTCTGTTGTGTTTTGATGATGTTTTGTGTCTTTGTTTCCCCAAGAAGTACAAGGGAGATTCACTGTTGGGTTCAGATTGTCTCTACGGAAGCTCAAAACTGTGTTTTGGCACACGATGTTCATCACTTGTCAACATGAACGAGGTGTATCCTTTGAAACCTATTATAATTCCTCCGAGAGGTGAATCGAAAAGTCCCATCTCTTTTCACTTTGTTTTGTTGCATAGCATTTGCATTACATACGTTGCATGCATATTTTACATTATTCATGCTTCACGCGTAGAACATGTTGTTTATCATGCATAAAATATGCTTTTGTATCTTGCATAGAACATGCCCTCTATCTTGATTGTTTAGCTTGCGTAGAATGTGCATTGTCACTGTATCGCACATTGTTCATGTTAGTTATGCTTTCATAAATAGGAAAGTTCTTTTCTTTCTTCCTTTGCCAACAAAGGCAAACATATTGTATGTTCGGTTCATTCAAGGGAGTTCCAGATTAAATCCTTTGTGTATCTATCGCATGCAAATCCTTTGTGCATCTATCGCACTTGGCATTTGCTTATCTTTGTGCATCTATCACACTTGTTTTCTTTGTGCATCTATCGCACACCTCTCTGTTTTATCTCAGGACGCATGACGCGCAGCTCTGGGTGAGTTTCATCTCAGGACGTACGAAGCACGCGCTCGAGTGGTTTTCTTTTATTTCAAGATGTGTGAAGCGCGGCCCTGGGTAGGTTTCATCTCGGGACATACGAAGCACACTCCCGAACGGTTTTCTTGTTATCTCAGGACGCGTGACGCGCGGCCCTAGTCGAGTTTCATCTTAGGACGTGCGAAGCCCATGCCCAAGCGATTTTCTTGTTATCTCAGGACGCATGACGTGCGGCCTTGGGTGGGTTTCATCTCAGGATGTGCGAAGCACGAGCTCAAGCAATTTTCTTGTTATCTCAAGATGCGTGATGCGCGGCCCTCGGCAGGTTTCATCTTAGGACGTGCGAAGCACACGCCTAAGCGATTTTTTTTTATCTCAGGATGCGTGACGCGCGGCTCAAGGCAAAATTCATCTCGGGATGTGTGAAGCATGCACCTAAGTGTTTTTCTTTTATCTCAGTACGCGTGAAGCACGGCTCTGAGCGGGTTTCATCATAGGACGTGCGAGGCACGCGCTTGAGCAATTTTATTTTATCTCAGGACACCTGACACGCGACCCTAGTGTAGACACCCCATTTTTGACCCTCCTCAAGACTTGGACGTCATCGTTTGAACACTCGATGATTATCCATGTTCGTGTTCGTCTTGAGTTCTCGGAGGTTTCGGTCGCGCGCCTTGCCTCAAGACCTCTCGACTTATTTGTTTTGTGCTTGGTTGTGGACCAAGCACTTAGGTTTTTGCCTCTGAGGGTAGGAAATGGCTTGTTGGCCACCCCCACACCCCACCGGCCTTGGCATGTTGCCACCAGCCCTGTTTTATTGCTACCAGCCAAAAGTGTTGGCCGGACGGCAATGTTCTCGGTCGGCCGGCCATTATTTTAGTCGACCGGCCCCTTTGTCTGGCCGAGACCTTTTCTTTGCCTTTTTCAGGCATTGTGCATGCCAGCTGTGCCAGCTGGTGAGCATAAATCCTGCCCTCCATACACGTGTATGGAAGGATTTCATCCTTACACTTAGCTTCCTTTGGAAGCTTGGATTTGCATTGCCTATAAAAGGAGGGCCTCCCATCCCTTTCCAGAGGTTGATTCATCTGATATATAACTTATATATCCCTCTCTCTCTATATCTCCCTCTCGCTCTATATTTGTGTGTGTAGTAGGGTTCTAAAGGGGTTTTTGTTCTTAGTTTTGCACTAAGACACCTAGTGTTACACTATACTTTGGTTGCTGAGGTTCTAAGGGGTTGATTTCAGAGTTTTGAGTTGGTTTTTGATCAAAAGAAGGTGCTAAAGTTGGTGTTCTTGAGGTGTTCTTCAAGGGTGAAAACTTACCCCTTTATTCCCCATTTTTGCTTAAGGTTTTAGACCTATTTACATATTGTTTCGAGCTTAGTGTATAACTGATAAAAGTTCTGTATTTTCATGCTTAAGATGTTTCGTTAAGGTCACTTTTGTGTTGGGGGTCGTCCATCCCCTCTTAGGCCTTGTTTGGTCTCTTTTTGTGCCTTCCTCTTTGGGCTTTGTAACCCTTTTTTCTTGGCCTTCTCACCACAAAAAGCCAGAGGATTTTCAGTGGTAAAGAAGTGGTTTTGAGGTCTTTTATAGGGAAGGGACACCCCTCTCCCTTTGTGTCTTATATGCTTGCATTATTGGCTTGTAAAGGTAGCATGTTGGCTTAATGTGTTTTGGATTTATTTTAGTAGATATTTGATGTCATTTGGTCATATTATACCTCTATTTTTGGTTGATTTAGTGGTCTCTTGCATGCATCATATGCTTGTCTTGTAATGCCATTATTTGCCTTAACATGTATCATGCATTTAGACCACCATGCTAGCATGTTTCAACTTAACTTTGAGAAGTTTTCAACCTTGTTTCACCATGTTTAAGCTCTGTTGGGTGTTGATTCAATCATATTTCCCATGTTTTGTATGGCCACCATGTATCTTAGCTTGTTAGCCTTGAGTGTATGAGTCATGAGCATGCTTTATTTGGGTTATTTCAGTGATTTGGAATCACTTATCATGCCATTTTAGTCCATGTTCCATGCTTGTACACTTGCATTTACCATCCTTTCAATGCCTTGAAGAGTTGTCCTTTTGTGCCTTAAAATAAGACATTGTGCATGCCTCTTTGTTTAAGTCCTTGGGCTGCCATATCAGTGGGTTTCGGGGCTCCTTTTGGCATATTATAGCTCTGTTTTTCTTTGAATAATCCATGCCATGTGTGGTTGAGGTAGTTGTAGTGGAGTGCCCTCTTTGTGGCCTTGAATGCCCTTTGTTTTGCGCCCTTTTCTGAGCATGTTTTTGACCTTGTTCCATGCATGTTTTAGCCTTGTTTTGGTCTGCCCCGGGACTGTTTTAAGTCATCTTGGCTCTTTGGGGCTTGGTTGATATGGCCATGGTTCGAACCCCTTTGTTAGCCTTGAGTTTTGGGCTTTGTTGCATGCCTTACTTGCATGGCTTGGTTGATTTGGCATCATCCTTTACACATTTTCAGAGCTTGTCATGCTTGTGGTTTGTCCATATTTGTCTCTTCTTAATACGCTTGAGAGTCGACTCTTTTCATGCCTTAGCATTGGACCTTCACATGTGCACGTTTGGATGTGTTTTGTCCATCATTTATTGGCACTTTGGCCACTGTTTTGGACACGGCTGAGGCCTATCCATCCTTAGTGTAAGTCCATGGATCATGCGTTTGTGTATTGTTGTAGGCTTCGCATTGCATGTTGTCGCATCCTTGTGGTTAGCGTCATTGTTTCATGTTTGCCACTTTATATACTTACATACCTAGGTTGCATTGTAGCATTGCATGCTTATTGTATTACCATGTTGCTTGCATGTTAAGTTGCATTGTTCCTGTTGCATTGCATTAGTTACATGCTTTGCATTATATATGGCACACATACATCGCATTATGTTTGGTTTGGGGTGTCAAACCAAACATGAAGAATGAGGGACGTTCGTACTTAAAGTGACGAAACGTACCTCAATCCTCGGTCGGCGACACTCTTGACCCAACATGATAGAGTGTGTAGCTTTCATTTGTGTGTTGCATTCATTCCATATCGATATGCACCTTTGACACCTTTGGCCATCATGCATCGAAATGCGTGGTTGGTGGCTCGAGGGTCGAGGGCCACACTCCCTCGAGTTCGCAGCATGATAGGGAGGGTGGTCATGCATACATTTGACTTGTAAATTCCATGCCATGCACCGTCTGTCCTCTATTGCAGTAAAACCAGTGTTCTGCAGGAAGAGATGGCCGGTCGACCATTTTCAGTGCTAGCCGGCCATAGATAATTGGCCGGTGATCCAATTTTTGGTCGATGCAATGTTACCATGGCCAGTGGTGTCTTCTCTTGGCCAGTGGCATCCCAAAATGTTCAGAGAGTGGTTCAGAAGCCACCTTAGGATTTTCGCAATTCTCAGAGGTGCAAAACAATGCAAACAGAGGCAACATGTGGCATGGCATCGGGTTTCCAAGCATGAAGAATCGTGCATGCATCATCCAATCATTTCGATGCGGGGCTGCGGCGGCCTTTTGAATTTCATACTTAGTTTATTTTGTAATCAATTTGTTAATTAATTAAGGGTCTGTAATAATTAATTAGTTAGAGTAGTTAATCATTTATTTGGTTTGTATTATTCTTTCGGACCCTCCGCGAGAGGGCAAATTTTGTAATAAGCGTGCGTGTGTGTAATGCATGTCTTCCAACCCCACGTCTTTCTCCCTTTTATTTACCAGCTTATGATGGTTAGTTTTAGGGCATGTTTCAATTAGCATCTATATGTTCACATGTTTGCATTCATTCATCTGTATTGCATGCACCGGGCTCGGCGCATCATGCTAACTACATTGTATTTCAATTCCAAGTTGAATACATGTATCGATTGTTACATCTCATATGCCATCTTAGAATAGCCGAGCCTATTGTAGTTGCATTTTTGCATGTGTTGCATTAGGCATTCTTAGCATAGTTAGGATTCGTGCATGATTTCTAATTAGCTTCTTTCTTTGGCTCGGAGTACTCAGTTAGTGTTTATGCTTTAACATCCTTGCATGTGTGTGAGTGACTGCCATGATAGCATGCTTACCATAAGGCTATTTGCTTATGTGATATAACTGCCTGAATGCCTGTGGGTGAAGGTTAGGTTATTTGAATTGGAACAATTCACCAATTGAGAGTTTTAAGCCCACTTGAGAGTGGCAAAATCATGTTTTCTTAAGCCCACTTGAGGGTGGCAAATCCACGTCTTAGCCTACTTTCGAGTAGCACCATCAAGCCATCTTTCAAATAAACAAACATGAAATGTTTTGTTCCAACTCAAACGATCCAGTCTATACTTGTATGCTGTGTGCATCACATAGTAATCTTAGGCTAATAAACCGGAATAAGAGCGCATGTGTTTTCAAAAACTCGATATCATGTTTAGTAGTGGCCAATCTTTGATCGAGCAAGAGGGGGTGCTCATAGCTGACCTTCCCCAATCGTACCCAAGTTCCTGAGCCGAGGCAACTTTGGTGATGACGGACACGTGGCCTTAGGCACGAGTCAGGGTTTCCTAAATTTCCCAAAATAAAAATATTTAGGTGGCGACTCTGTATCTGGCAAAGCAGTCCATGTTTGGCACTTCTTTCTAAAAATCTATTTTTCAAAACGATTTGCCGGATTTGGACTCTTTGGTAATTTATCGGTCTCGCATTGCATTTTGTGGGATTAGATCCAGAACCGTGACATTTGAGTCCAAACTGTAGTAAGCCCAATGAACAAAATGGGATTCCCTCCCGGGACGTTCGGGGACGTCTACAGTTTCTGGCGACTCTGCTGGGGAGTTAGAGAACTTGATTCGAACTCATGATATCTTGTTTTGACTACACTTATGTGTTTCTTTGCATTGAATTTGCATTGGTGCGCCTAGGACACTGTGTTTGCCATCTGCTATTCCTGAACGGTTTGCCGGAGGCTCGCTTTGAGAAGCGTGCCATAAGGCTAGCCGTTACAGGCTCTACCACGATGGGAACACAAACCCCGGTTTTCACCGGGGCACCCTTTTTGACCATTCGTCCTAGTGCATATTCGGAATCCATAGCGACCATTCCAAGCTAGGATAGGTTAATCACCCGATTGTAGGTTGTTTGAAATCGCTACGTGCGTAGTGAAACCCTAGCTCCTAACAAAATAGGACAGGGAAACCCTACCCCAACATAGGGGTGTTTTGGCTCTAATTTGCTTGCTATGTGCTTTTAGAGTGTGTCTCTACAGTGTTGCGCATATCAGTTTGCAAATCTGGGTATCAGGCCTGCGGGCATAAGTATCAGTGTTTTGAGAATCAGTTATATCTGCAGGTATCAGATTCAGATTTGGGGCAGTAATTTGGGGAACAATGATCAGTGGTCAAACACAGCTATTCAGCTATACTTATGTCTGTTCTAGTAAAATTGGGCTGAGATGTAGCCTACTTTCTCTTTCAGTTCAGAGATTCAGTTCAGAGCAACCAGTGTTCTCCTTTGCTGAGGCAAGGCAGACCAGTCAAGGCTCATCGGTTCATCAGATCTGTCAGTCGCCAGTCACATCACCTTCGTACAGTTCAGCAAACCCGTGATGACACAAAATTCAGAAGAGATTGTGGTCATGGCAGCGGCACTAAACTTGGAAACCACCATGCAGAATGAGACTAATGTCGAAATGCAACGTCCACCTAGGTCACCTGCTGCGCACCCGATCTGGGAGCCCCTGCTGTTTCAAGCTCGTGAGCCCACCACATTTGAGTTGATAGGAATGATTGGCGACCTCTAGAGGTCTGTAGCTAACCTCGCCTACGGAATGTCGGCTTCGCCACCAACCACATCATATGCTAGGAATTTCGTGCCGCAGGAGCCCCCGCTATTGGGGCGAATTGTAATTGAGCTCAGCCAACCTAAAGCTGTCTCAGGCTCCGGCAATGATATGTCAGCGACAACGGGGCTTCATATTGAAGTAGCAACCCAAACCTTTCACCAAGCTGAGGCTAGTGGAAAGAACAAGATGAAGGTGGACACTAATCCCTATGAACAACTCCAGCAGGCTGTTGAGGCTCTGAAAGTCGGAGGGTTGAATAAGCAGCAAGTACTCGCAGTTGTGGCTAAGACTGTGGATGACACTTTCCTCACTCAGACCGAGGGCAGTTCAAGCCAAGGAGAAAATCGAGAGAAGGGTCATCATACCAGAACCGTTCCCTCCAACCCCAATCCCGCACCCAGGAAAAATTAGCAAGCCAAGCCTATACCTGCCGATCCTTTTGCTAGTGCATCCAGTAAAAATGCACAAACCTCGAAGTATCTCCCCCGAGGTCGCAGGGTATTCCATGCCCTCTACATGCCTTTGTCCAAGGCGCTTCAGATCCTAGCTGAAAAGGGGCATCTCAAGCCCCTCGAGCCTCGGCCTCTCCCTAGTCGTCTTCCAGCTGGTCATGACGCTACCCAGTACTGTGCGTACTATCAACAGGCTGGTCACACCACCGACAACTGCTTTCGTCTTCGCCACGAAGTGCAAGACTTGATCGATGATGAGGTCATCCTTCCACCTAGCTCAGCAAAGTCTGTCACCGCTGAGTTCATGGACTTCGAGGATAATACGAACATGTGATCAGGGGATGAACCACCTGCAGGCAGCACTCAGTTTACTCCAGATGTGGCGTTTGGCACGCACTATTTTGAGCATTGGCGAATGCTAATTTTTGTACTTTCTGACTTGGGTGTTGAGTCAGTTCTGTGGTTTTGTTTTGAGTTTGTCTCGTTGTTTTGAGTTAGTCTTTTGATTAAGGTCTGTCTTGTTGTATCGAGTCAGTCCTGTTGTACAGAAGTCGAGTGATTCCGACGGTGTCACCTTGGACATCATTATTTTGTTTTGTGATTGTCCTTTTGTTTTCTTTTGAGTCTGTCTCTGCTGTGGAGCCGGTTGCAACCAGGAAATCTGAACGAAACAGCTGTGGCTGTCATGTTTTTGTGCTTATTGCTACTTTGAGCCTGTTGTGCCAACGAACTAGAATGAAACAGCAGTACCTTTCACCTACTCTTCTGTACCTTGAAATCATTGTATTGACCTAAGTTTTTCAAAACTTTTTGAACACTGCGGTGAAAACAAAGAGGAAGGAATTCCTCGGATTTTGCAAAATTTGATCAAACTGAGAGAAAGAGAGGCGTGCTAAGCCCTTAATGATTGAGATCATGCTTGTTAATGTGAGTACTGAGAAGGATCCTGGCTTAATCCAGATTGGTTCTACACTGTCTTCAGCGTGAGCGATTTGTCGCTTTCTTAAAAGATTTCAAAAAAATGTTTTGCGCCATCTTGCGAAGACCTGTGTGGAATCGCTCTTGAGATTGTGCAGCTTAGGATTGCTCTCAGCCTCGAGACTCGATCCCCTTACTTTCAAACCATTGAACTTGGATTCAGAATGTTCAACCGTCAACTACAATGTAAGGCCTGTGTGGCCGGATCAGAAGCAGCCCGTGAATTAGGGGCGAGAATATTAGATGTGATCAAAGGAAGCTTGCGAAGCTAGATCAAAAGTACCCCTCGAACTAGGGGCAGCAAAAATGTCAAATGCGCTCAAAGAGTCAAAGATGAGTCTTTTCTGCAAACCAGGGAAGACTGGCAAGAATGCCAAATCCCTGAAGGGGGAAAGAAGAAAGTATTGCTGAAGGACAACCGAGTTCCTATCCACAACACTAGGGGAAAATTCAGCCCCCCATTGGATGGACTCCTGCATCGTCAGCGAACAGCAGCCATTCTCCTGGATTCAGATGACTTCAAGATCTCAAAACCATTTGACATGGACAAAGCTACACTTTTACCCTTGAGAGGCTCGCTGGGTCGAAAACCCGGAAGGGCGACCCAGGCAAAAGTTAGAGCAAGAAAAAGAACAAAAAGAACAAAAAGAACAAAAAGAACAAAAAAAAAAAAGACAAATGCAAAGAATGAAAAAAAAAAAAAAGAAGAAAAATGAAGAAAATGAAAGGAAAAGATGAAAAAGAAAAAAGAAGAAAAGAAATGAAAAGAATTGAAAAGAAAAGAAGAACAAAGCTCGCAAGGTTGAAAACCCAGAAAGGGCGGCCTTGGCAAAAGTTAGAGCACAAAAGGAGAGGTTAATACCCGAGTGTACCTTACGCCCGAACTACGTAAGGCTTAATTCCCATCTTTGAGATACGTAGGCAACTTCATTCTGAAGTCCAACCGTAAAACACTTCAAATTCGACTGTGTCCATGTGACGGTTCTGGTCTTTGTCTTCTCTGTATCCGAGAATTTGGTTGTAATTGTCACTGTGACGACTGGTTGCCATGTGCTGCGGCGCTATTCAAACTAGGGGCAACTTTCCGTTGCCGTGCAATGCTGCGGTGCTATTCAAACAAAGGGTAACTTTCTGTTGCCGTGCAGTGTCCTTCAGACAAGGGGCAATTTTCCATTATTTTTGGATCTGAGGTTGTGCATCTCAAGATTTAATTCCACGTTGGTCAAGCAGTGGCCATTTGCAAAAATAGTTTTTGAGAATTTTTACTGAGGTTGACTAATTTTCTCGAAAATTATTCTATTTTTCCAAAACTGGACCATATCTTGGACCCAAAAAAGGAAAATTTTCAGTGTTCATAACCTAACTTGCATGATTTTAAATCAGAAAATCGAACAAGCATGTTAATCTAACTCTCATGTCAGTCAAAATTGTTTTAGCAGAAAATCAAAACAAAAAATGGTCAAAATAATGAACTAGAGGCACAGTTGAGTCAGGTGTTCTGTCTTTTCCCCATTGTCAACATACTTGCCAGAAAGGGCACTCTACCTGCCAGAAAATGGCATAACTGAAGCTAACAGAAAAGGGCTGAAAGCTCTCATATCCTCCGAGCAACGAGGTATCAAGCCAAGTGCGAAGCACGAACTGGAATGGAGCAAGGTATTCCACTCCCTCATCTGGATAGATCTGATCACGTCCAAACTTCCCAGCAGAGCATCATCAACCGATGTCAGCTGCAGATTTGCTACACACCCAGTTGTAGCGCCACCCCTCTGTGGGAGAAATTCACTATTGTAAACAAGAACGAGAATATGGTAGAATACCGGGGGCAAGAGCCCACAACTTCCTTCTTATCCATCAACCACCCAGGGGAGGGATAAAAAATGAGAGATTGAAGAATAGAGAGATGTGCGCTAAGAGAAAAAGTGAGGAAAAGGGCTTTTTCAGAAAAATAGAGCTTGAGGGCCGAGTGATGTGAGAATCACAAGTGAGAAAGGGTGGGAAACAATACCCGGAGAAACTGGCTCCTCGTGCACCGAGAGGTCTCTTGCCTTTATAACACAGCTGAGTGTTGTGTTTGTGTGTCTTTGTTTGTTTCGATTCTTGTTTTGAGTCGTTTGAGTGTCAATAGATATGTTTAGGTTGTTTTACCTTGTTTTTCCTTTGTTGAGTTGTGTTTAGGTTGTTTTACCTTGTTTTCCCTTTGTTGAGTTGTGTTTAGGTTGTTCTACCTCTTGTTTTTCGTTGTTGAGTCGTTTTGGCTGTGGTCAGTTGTAGGCTCAATACCCGGTTGAGAACCCCTTTTCTCATTACAATTTCAAAAATGAATCGTTTTGTGCTCAGAGTGCTGTGCCATTCTCTACATTTGCGCAAAACAGGATTTATTCTTTCATAAAACTGCAGGGTCCACCCCCGATAAGTGTGAATAGTAAGACAAGGACCTATCTGAAGCTATGTGGGTTCCAGACTGCAAAGCAAAAGAAAAGAGGGAAAATGTGGAGCATCTTAGTGTGTTTTAACTCCAGCGAATTCCAAGACTACATTCCAGGTGCACCTTCTCAGGCCTCGCCATTTCTCTGGAGTATGAGTGTATCTCAACCCCAAGTGTAAGCTTGCTTCAAGTCAGAATGGCAGTTCAGGCAGTACCTGAGGGTTTCACATGCAGATGTTACCTCTCGCCAATATGAACAGGGTATACCCTTTTGAGCTGAGCGTGTTGTCAAGTCCTCCGAGAGCTAAATCGCAGGTTGCGTTTGAATTGGTCTCGTTAAGGCGTGTATTTCCTTATTCAGTAGTTTACTTCAAACATGATGTTGATGTTGCACTGAAAATGCATTGTTATGCAAAGTTCTTTTTGCATTGTTATGCACACTCTGCCTGCATTGCTATGCACCTTTTTAGTTGCATTGTTATGCATACTCCACCTGTATTGTTATGCACGTTCCAGTTACATTGTTATGCACCTTTTCACTTGCATTGTTATGCACTTCTTTAACTTGCGTTGTCACGCACATTACTCGCATTGTCATGCACCTCTTTAACTTGCGCTGTCACGCACGTTACTCGCATTGTTATGCACCTTTTCTATCTTGCGCTGTCACGCACTATACCTGCATTGTTATGCACACCTCTTCACTTGCGTTGTCACGCCCATTCCACTTGCATTGTTTTGCATGCTCCTTCTCCGAAACACCGGGATATGTCCCTATGTTTCTTCTTTCTTTTTTTCCGAAACACCGGGATACGTCCCTATGTTTCTCTCCTTCTTTTTCTGAAACACCGGGATACGTCCCTATGTTTCATCTCCTTTTCTGAAACACTGGGATACGTCCCTATGTTTCTTCTCCTTTTCGGAAACACCGGGATACGTCCCTATGTTTCTCTCTTTCTTTTTCTGAAACACCGGGATACGTCCCTATGTTTCTTCTCCTTTTCCGAAACACCGGGATACGTCCCTATGTTTCATCTCCTTTTCCGAAACACTTGGATACGTCCCTATGTTTCTTCTCCTTTTCGGAAACACCGGGATACATCCCTATGTTTCATCTCCTTTTCCAAAACATCGGGATACGTCCCTATGTTTCATCTCCTTTTTCGAAACACCGGGATACGTCCTTATGTTTCTTCTCCTTTTCTGAAACACTGGGATACGTCCCTTATGTTTCTTCTCCTTCTCCGAAACACCAGGATACGTCCCTATGTTTCTCTCCTTCCTTTTCTGAAACACTGGGATACGTCCCTATGTTTTTTCTCCTTTTCGGAAACACCGGGATACGTCCCTATGTTCCTTCTCCTTTTCTGAAACACCGGGATACGTCCCTATGTTTCTCCTTGATTTTGAAACACCGAGATATATCCCTATGTTTCTCCCTTTTCAATTAAGAGCATTTGGAATACGTTCCAATGCTTATACCTTTCTGAAACACCGGGATACGTCCCTGTGTTTCTCCCTCTTTGGTTAAGAGCATTTGGAATACGTTCCAATGCTTATACTTTTCCGAAACAACAGGACACATCCCTATGTTTCTCCCTCTTTTTCCGTAACACCAGGATACGTCCCTATGTTTCTTCCCCTTTTCCGAAACACCGGGATACGTCCCTATGTTTCTCCTTCTTTCTGAAACACTAGGATATGTCCCTATGTTTCTCCTTCCTTCTCCGAAACACCGGGATACGTCCCTATGTTTCTTCCCTTATTCCGAAACACCAGGATACGTCCTTGTGTTTCTCCCTCTTTGGTTAAGAGCATTTGGAATACGTTCCAATGCTTATACCTTTCCGAAACACCGGGATACGTCCCTGTGTTTCTCCCTCTATGGTTAAGAGCATTTGGAATACGTTCCAATGCTTATGCCTTTCCGAAACACCGGGATATGTCCCTATGTTTCTCTTTGGTTAAGAGCATTTGGAACATGTTCCAATGCTTGTGCCACTCTTTTTCCTTTTGCGTGCAACGTGTCGGAATCTTGTTTGAGACCTCGGGAGTCCCCAATGGTTGCTCTTAGTCTTTCCTACGTGGTGCGTGGTAAAGATTGCATAATTTTCTTACATCCTTTCTGCATGAGATGTAGTTTGGTTTGTGTTTACTTGCTTGCATAGCATTCGCTTAAAATGTTGCATTTATTTTGCATAATTGTTTTATTACAGCCCTCTTTGCATAATCATAAGTTATGCTCTTGCATCATGCATGTCATTTGCATTTTGCCCCAGCCTGCTGGCACATCTATATTATTTTGTTTGTTTGTATAAGTCTTCAGCCTTGTCAAAAATGGGTCGTCTCTAGGCTTTGACATTCACTCCCATCACTTATGACTTTCGAGTTCTGTCAAAGAGGGGCAACTGTAGACACCCCATTTTTGACCGTCCTCAAGACTTGGACGTCATCGATTGAATACTCGATGGTTATCCATGTTTGTGTTCGTCTTGAGTTCTCGGAGGTTTTGACCGCGCGCCTCGCCTCAATACCTCTCAACTTATTTGTTTTGTGCTTGGTTGTGGACCAAGCACTTAGGTTTTTGCCTCTGAGGGTAGGAAATGGCTTGTTAGCCACCCCCACACCCCACCGGCCTTGGCATGTTGCCACCGGCCCTGTTTTATTGCTACCGGCCAAAAGTGTTGGCCGGTCGGCAATGTTCTTGGTCGGCATTGCCGACCGGCCATTATTTTGGTCGACCGGCCCCTTTGTCTGGCCGAGACCTTTTCTTTGCCATTTTCAAGTATTGTGCATGCCAGCTGTGTCACCTGGTGAGCACAAATCCTGACCTCCATACACGTGTATGGAGGGATTTCATCCTTACACTTAGCTTCCTTTGGAAGCTTGGATTTGCATTGCCTATAAGAGGAGGGCCTCCCCTCCCTTTCCAGAGGTTGATTCATCTGATATATAACTTATATATCCCTCTCTCTCTCTATATATTTGTGTGTGTAGTAGTGTTCTAAAGGGGTTTTTGTTCTTAGTTTTGCACTAAGAGACCTAGTGTTACACTATACTTTGGTTGCTGAGGTTCTAAGGGGTTGATTTTAGAGTTTTGAGTTGGTTTTTGATCAAAAGAAGGTGCTGAAGTTGGTGTTCTTGAGGTGTTCTTCAAGGGTGAAAACTTACCCCTTTATTCCCCATTTTTGCTTAAGGTTTTAGACCTATTTGTATATTGTTTTGAGCTTAGTGTATAACTGATAAAAGTTCTATATTTTCACGCTTAAGATGTTTCATTAAGGTCACTTTTGTGTTGGGGGTCGTCCACCCCCTCTTAGGCCTTGTTTGGTCTCTTTTTGTGCCTTCCTCTTTGGGCTTTGTAACCCTTTTGTCTTGGCCTTCTCACCACTGAAAGCCAGAGGATTTTCAATGGTAAAGAAGTGGTTTTGAGGTCTTTTATAGGGGAGGGACACCCCTCTCCCTTTGTGTCTTATATGCTTGCATTATTGGCTTGTAAAGGTAGCATGTTGGCTTAATGTGTTTTGGCTTCATTTCAGTAGATATTTCATGTCATTTGGTCATATTATACCTCTATTTTTGGTTGATTTAGTGGTCTCTTGCATGCATCATATGCTTGTCTTGTAATGCCATTATTTGCCTTAACATGTATCATGTATTTAGACCACCATGCTAGCATGTTTCAACTTAACTTTGAGAAGTTTTCAACCTTGTTTCACCATGTTTAAGCTCTGTTGGGTGTTGATTCAGTCATATTTCCCATGTTTTGTATGGCCACCATGTATCTTAGCTTGTTAGCCTTGAGTGTATGAGTCATGAGCATGCTTTATTTGGGTTATTTCAGTGATTTGGAATCACTTATCATGCCATTTCAGTCCATGTTCCATGCTTGTACACTTGCATTTACCATCCTTTCAATGCCTTGAAGAGTTGTCCTTTTGTGCCTTAAAATAGGACATTGTGCATGCCTCTTTGTTTAAGTCCTTGGGCTGCCATATCAGTGGGTTTCGGGGCTCCTTTTGGCATATTATAGCTTTGTTTTTCTTTGAATAATCCATGCCATGTGTGGTTGAGGTAGTTGTAGTGGAGTGCCCTCTTTGTGGCCTTGAATGCCCTTTGTTTTGCGCCCTTTTCTGAGCATGTTTTTGACCTTGTTCCATGCATGTTTTAGCCTTGTTCTGGTCTGCCCCGGGACTGTTTTAAGTCATCTTGGCTCTTTGGGGCTTGGTTGATATGGCCATGGTTCGAACCCCTTTGTTAGCCTTGAGTTTTGGGCTTTGTTGCATGCCTTACTTGCATGGCTTGGTTGATTTGGCATCATCCTTTACATATTTTCAGAGCTTGTCATGCTTGTGGTTTGTCCATATTTGTCTTTTCTTAATACGCTTGAGAGTCGACTCTTTTCATGCCTTAGCATTGGACCTTCACATGTGCACGTTTGGATGTGTTTTGTCCATCATTTATTGGCACTTTGGCCACTGTTTTGGACACGGCTGAGGCCTATCCATCCTTAGTGTAAGTCCATGGATCATGCGTTTGTGTATTGTTGTAGGCTTACCGCATTGCATGTTGTCGCATCCTTGTGGTTAGCGTCATTGTTGCATGTTTGCCACTTTATATACTTACATACCTTGGTTGCATTGTAGCATTGCATGCTTATTGTATTACCATGTTGCTTGCATGTTAAGTTCCATTGTTCCTGTTGCATTGCATTAGTTACATGCTTTGCATTATATATGGCACACATACATCGCATTATGTTTGGTTTGGGGTGTCAAACCAAACATGAAGAATGAGGGACGTTCGTATTTAAAGTGACGAAACGTACCTCAATCCTCGGTCGCCGACACTCTTAACCCAACATGATAGAGTGTGTAGCTTTCATTTGTGTGTTGCATTCATTCCATATCGATATGCACCTTTGACACCTTTGGCCATCATGCATCGAAATGCGTGGTTAGTGGCCCGAGGGTCGAGGACCACACTCCCTCGAGTCCGCAGCATGATAGGGAGGGTGGTCATGCATACATTTGACTTGTAAATTCCATGCCATACACTATATGTCCTCTGTTGCAGCAAAACCAGTGTTCTGCAGGAAGAGATGGCCGGTCGACCATTTTCAGTGCCAGCCGGCCATAGATAATTGGCCGGTGATCCAATTTTTGGTCGATGCAATGTTACCATGGCCGGTGGTGTCTTCTCTTGGCCAGTGGCATCCCAAAATGTTCAGAGAGTGGTTCAGAAGCCACCTTAGGATTTTCGCAATTCTCAGAGGTGCAAAACAATGCAAACAGAGGCAACATGTGGCATGGCATCGGGTTTCCGAGCATGAAGAATCGAGCATGCATCATCCAATCATTTCGATGCCAGGCTACGGTGGCCTTTTGAATTTCATACTTAGTTTATTTTGTAATCAATTTGTTAATTAATTAAGGGTCTGTAGTAATTAATTAGTTAGAGTAGTTAATCATTTATTTGGTTTGTATTATTCTTTCGGACCCTCCGCGAGAGGGCGAATTTTGTAATAAGCATGCGTGTGTGTGATGCATGTCTTCCAACCCCACGTCTTTCTCCCTTTTATTTACCAGCTTATGATGGTTAGTTTTAGGGCATGTTTCAATTAGCATCTATATGTTCGCATGTTTGCATTCATTCATCTGTATTGCATGCACCGGGCTCGGCGCATCATGCTAACTACATTGTATTTCAATTCCAAGTTGAATACATGTATCGATTGTTACATCTCATATGCCATCTTAGAATAGCCGAGCCTATTGTAGTTGCATTTTTGCATGTGTTGCATTAGGCATTCTTAGCATAGTTAGGATTTTCTAATTAGCTTCTTTCTTTGGCTCGGAGTACTCAGTAAGTGTTTATGCTTTGGCATCCTTGCATGTGTATGAGTGACTGCCATGATAGCATGCTTACCATAAGGCTATTTGCTTATGTGATATAACTGCCTGAATGCCTGTGGGTGAAGGTTGGGTTATTTGAATTGGAACAATTCACCAATTGAGAGTTTTAAGCCCACTTGAGAGTGGCAAAATCATGTTTTCTTAAGCCCACTTGAGGGTGGCAAATCCACGTCTTAGCCTACTTTCGAGTAGCACCATCAAGCCATCTTTCAAATAAACAAACATGAAATGTTTTGTTCCAACTCAAACGATCCAGTCTGTACTTGTATGTTGTGTGCATCACATAGTAATCTTAGGCTAATAAACCGGAATAAGAGCGCATGTGTTTTCAAAAACTCGATATCATGTTTAGTAGTGGCCGATCTTTGATCGGGCGAGCGGGGGTGCTCATAGCTGACCTTCCCCAATCGTACCCAAGTTCCCGAGCCGAGGCAACTTTGGTGATGACGAACACGTGGCCTTAGGCACAAGTCAGGGTTTCCTAAATTTTCCAAAATAAAAATATTTAGGTGGCGACTCTGTAGCTGGCAAAGCAGTCCATGTTTGGTACTTCTTTCTAAAAATCTGTTTTTCAAAACGATTTGCCGGATTTGGACTCTTTGGTGATTTATCAGTCTCGCATTGCACTTTGCGGGATAAGATCCAGAACCGTGACATTTGAGTCCGAACTGTAGTAAGCCCAATGAACAAAACAAGATTCCCTCCTGGGACGTTCGGGGACGTCTACACCTAGGTGGAGCAGTTTTCTTGTTATCTCAGGACACGTGACGCATGGCCCTGGGCGAGTTCCTTCTCGGGACGTGCGAAGCACGAGCCCGAGCAATTTTCTTGTTAGCTCGGGACGCGTGAAACGCAAGCTCGAGTAGGTTTCTTTGTTTCTCGAGACGTACGAAGTACCAGCCCGAGCAATTTTCTTATATCTCAGGACGCGTGACATGCGGCCCTGGGCGGGTTTCATCTCGGGACGTGTGAAGCGGGCGCCCAACCGATTTTATCTCAAGACGCGTGACGCGCGGCCCTAGGTGTGTTGTATCTCAAGACTCGTGAAATACAAGCCTAAGCAAGTTCTCTTGTGTCTTAGGACACGTGAAATGCGAGCTCGAGTGGGTTCTTTTGTTTCTCAGGACGTGCGAAGCGCGACCCCGAGCGGTCTTTCTTGTTCCTCAAGACACATGAAACGTAACCCCGAGCGGTTTTCGTTCTTAGTTTCTCGAGACGTGTGAAACACGACCCCGAGCTATTTTTGTTCTCAGTTTCTCAGTATGCATGAGACGCAACCCTGAGTGGTGTTTTCTTTCCTCATCTCTTGGTTTTGGCGTGGTTAGAGTGTGGTTTTATCTTCTTCTTTTTGCATGGAACCTATGTTGGTTTTAAGCTTGAAGCTGTTGTTATCTTGTTATCTTACTTTTTGCATGTGTTCTCGCTTATTGCATCATCTTGCATGATCATAAGTTTTCAAAATAGCCGGCTTCGCGTAGCGTGTGAGTCTAGCTTTCAAAGTTTTTATGCATATCATTTGCATTTTACCCCAGAACTACGTTGGTTTGATTCCTTGCAAAGGGATACGTAGGCAGCCGACGGGCGCAACCATTTCTTTCTGTCTTGATTGTTTGTCTAAGTCTTACGGCCTTGTCAAAATGGGTCGTCTTCGAGCTTTGACATTCACTCACGTCATTTCATGACTCCGAGTTCTATCAAAAAGGGGCAACTGTAGACACCCCATTTTTGACGGCCCTTACGATTTGGACACCATTGCATGCACACCTGATGATGAGTTTATATGCTCGCCAAGCGCTCAAAGTCCTCAGCAGAATGCCACAACTTTGAGCCTTTCAAATCATGTACCTTTGTTGTCCCAGTTTTGGACCAAGCCTAGCTTTTCCAACCTGCAGCCTCTGGTGGCCTGCTAGCCACCCCTTTTGGGCTGCCGGCCATCACTTTTGGGCTGCCGGCCATTGATGTGGCTTGCCGGCCACCAGTGTATTTTGTAGATATTTTATGCCAGCTGTGCCAGCTGTTTGCACAGATGCATGCATCTATCCCCACATGTAGGGCTAGATCTCTTTGAGGGAATTTCATGTTTTCTATATATAGCTGGCCCCTCTCTCATGTTTTAAGGTTAGAAAATTTTGAGAACAAAAATTTTCCTCTCTCTACCAAATCTCTACACTTTTGCCTACAAATCTCCAACCTTTGCCTATACACCCTTAACCAAATCTTCTCATCTTTGAGCTGAGGTATTCTTAAGCTTGGTTTGAGCTCTTGAGGGTGTTATTTGCTTGGTTTTGTTACTTGAATTGCTTCTTTCCTTCAAAAGGTATAAGGCTTTACCTATTGGCTTGTTTTTTCTACTATTTTTCTTATTATTTTTCCATTGTTTTGGGCTGTCAAAACTCTGTGTTTTTTGGACTGAAGCTTGGGTTTTAGGCCATTAAAGGTTGAGGGGTTGATAGCCCTTCTTTATACCTTGTTTTGGAGGCCTTTGCCCTTGTGCTTCCCACCCTTTTACTATCTTTTTCCAAGCTTTTAAACACTGATTGTCAGACCTTTTTCAGTGGCCAAAATCATGTATTGAAGTCCAAATTTGGAAGGCTTAGCCTCCCCTCCTTGTGTCTTGCTTACTAGCCTAGTTTGTGCCATGTTTTAGCATGTTAATCTAGCAATTTTTTAGCTCAAGTCCAGCATATTTTAGGACTGTATTAGACATGTTTTAGCACTGTTTTAGGATGCTAGTTGTGTTTGAGCTTTGTTTTGCATGCTTATAGTGTAATAGTCCTCATGAGTTTGGTGTTCTAGGCCTTAGACACCATCTTGTTTGAGTTGATAGCATTTATTTATGCTTTTCTCACTCATTTTCAGCACTTAATCATCTCTGCAACCTCCCTCCTTTCTTGCCTTTTTATTTTTCTTTGAAAGAGGTTTAAACTATTTATTTGTTTAAAACATGAGATTGAGATGTCATACTTAATGGTTTAATCCCTTAGGGGGTTCATTACCAACGGTATAATGTCTCTTTCATGCCTACAACAACTCTTGGTTTGAGCCTTCTTTCCATTAGAGGACTTAATATCACCTTTTGGACTTAATTGAATTAAAGGATGGAAAGGTAACTAAAATGGAGTAACTAAAACTTGGAATTAAAAGTGAGCAAGATAATAATTTGGTTGTGTTCGATCGAACATTAATTGAACACATGAAAACTTGAACCATTTCATACTCATTAGTGGTGAAATGATTCCAGGTTCCAAGGTCACCAATTCCCTTGATCATTCATGAAAGAGAGGAGGTTTTTGCATTGTTTTGCATTTATTGAACTTGCACACTTGGTTTCACAAGCCATCATGCAATGAAATTGCATCTATTGATGGTTTGTGAACCGAACTTCTACTCCTTTGATTTGCTCATGAAAATGAGGGGTGAGTTGTTCAAACAAACCCTTGAAATACCCTGTATATGCTCTGTTTGTCCTTTGTTGCAACAAGATGAACCTGTGCAGCAGTGGCCAGGCCGGCTACTTTTCATGGCCGGCAGGTGGCCGGCAGATGGGTGAGTTGTGCAAACAAACCCTTGAAATACCCTGTATATGCTCTGTTTGTCCTCTGTTGCAGCAAGATGAACCTGTGCAGCAGTGGTCGGCAAGCCACTTTTCATGGCTGGCAGGTGGCCAGCAGATGGCTAGCCGGCCATCATTGGTGGCCGGCAACCTTCATCACTGGCCGATCGGCCACTGATGTAAAATTGAGCAGTGTGTTGGTAAGGTAGAGCAGAGTTGTTCTGGAAGTGGGCAACAGTGTTGGTGTTCAACTGTGCAAACAAAGACATTCAGAAGCAAAACGGTGGTCTTTTCAGGTGGAAACCGAGCATGCGCATGCACATCCCTCGTTTCCCGAGGCGTAGTAGTTAGTTGTTTAGTTTAATTACTTATTTTAATTGCACTTGCGTTGTAATTATTTAATTAGTTAATTAACTAGTTAGTTAATTAATTTGTTGTAATAATTAGTTAAGTAGCTTAGCTAGTTTATTCAATTCGGTTTGTAATAGTTAGCTTAATTAGCTTTAGCTTTAATTAGTGAGCTAGTTAGCCAGTTTATTCATTCGGACTCTCTTTCGTGAGAGCGTAATGCAATAATGTATATGTCTTCCAACCCCACGTCTTTCTCCCTTTTATTTAACTGCTTATGATGGTTAGTTTAGGGACCTCACATCTCAATTAGCATTCTCCATGTTTGCATCCATTTGTATTGCATGCACCGAGGCTCAGTTCATCATTCTAACTACATTGTTAGTTCAATACTTCTTTGAATACATGCTTAGACCGCATGTTATTTAAATTGCTTCATAGGCCATATTAGTAGCCAAGCCTAATAATTGCATATCGCATGTGTTACATTAGTCATATTGCATAGTTAGGAATCATGCATTTTTTTAAATCTTTTGTTTATTTTGGCTTAGAGTACTAGGTGAGTCTTTACTCGCTTTAGCATATCACATGAGTGTTGATGTTGCCATGTCTAGCATGCTTGCCATGAGACTAATTGCTTAATTGATAAAACTGCTTGTATGCCTGTGGATAAAGGCTTATTGCTTGTGGATTAATTTGAGCAAAGTTCGTATGTGATCACTTTTTCAAGTGGTACATAATTCGAAACAATTTTTAAATAAACATGACTCGAAGTGTTCCAATTCTTGCAAAGTTAGTCTATACTTGTGTGTGTACACATCACATTCTAATGCTAATCTAATAACCGGAGCAAGAGTATATAATGTATATAAAAATCATATCATAATTAGTAGAGGCCGATCTTTGATCAGGCGAGCGGAGGTGCTTAATTCATGACCTTCCCTTCTCGTACCTAAGTTCCCGAGCCGAGACAATCTTGGTGATGACGGACACATAGCCTTTGGCACGAGTCATGGGTTTCTTAAATTTTCCAAAAATAAAACATTTATGTGGCAACTCTGTATCTAGCAAAGCAATTCATTTTTGACAATTTAATTCAAAATCGATTTTCCAAAAGATTTGCTGGATTTGGACTCTTTGGTGTTTATCAATTTCACATTGCACTTGTGAGATTAGATTCAGAACCGCGGGAGTTCGAACTGTAGGGCTTATATTCGAAACTTCCGAAATGAGGGGCGCGAAAAAGTTGAGCAACACTAATAAATACAATTATTCTTAATCAATTTAAAATTTTAATCACCATATTAAAAAATAAATGATCTACTTACAGATTTTGAAATGTTTTTCTTCCAAGATTTTGTCTTACTCTCTCTCCTAAACTGTTGCGTAAGGCTGCTACTCTCTTCCAAACTTTTTGTTTAGGCTACTGTGATATAGGGTTTAGGTTAATAATAGGAAAATAAGTGAGACCCCCTTTTTGGAGGGACCCCCACAGGAGTTGTGGGGGTCCTCCAAAAAGGGGGTCTCTATTATTGTTGGTTAATAATAATAGATAGCAGTGGGTTTCTTTGCGCAAGGGCGGGAAAGAAGTTGTTGTTTATTTTTTTTTTAAATCAAAAAGTTAAGAAATTCATATTCAAAATACAATTTAATCATCATCAACAGTGGATACTTTATGTGAACTTAATAAATACAATCTTCTTTTTTTTTCAAAAAACATGAATACAATTTTATTTTTATTTTTTTTTAAAAAAACACAGATTAAATGGAGTGTAAAAAAACACAATTATTTAAAAAATAAAATCACCATGTGATCAAAACGGAGTGTAAAAAAACATAATCACATTTTTTGTAACGCCCTCAAAATAATACATAAAACCCATCACTTTAGACATGCATTGATATAAGAGAAATCAACATTTTCTATTCATTAAATGAATTCTTACAACAGTATTACATGTTAACAACAAAAGCAAACGCCCTATGGGCTTACAGCTTTCCAAGTCAACACTTGGTCACACAAAAGAAGAGTACTAACTCTATACAAAAGAAGCCCTTGGCTTGATATACATGTAACACAACAAAATAATCAAAAAAAGAGTCTTCAACTCCCATATCCATCCAAGCTATGTCTTTGGTGGTGGCATGCTACCTGTACATGAAAATAATGTCTCATAGAGGGTGAGCCAACGCCCAGTAGAGATATGCTAAACACAGTATGAGCAATAACCAAGATATTAGCAATTGTTAAATGTTTAATTCCGTAAATCAATTCATAACCCATTTCCATTACAAGACCACTATGTTCATGTTTCATTCCATTTTCCATTTCTTATCGACTTCACAATTTACATCAACGGCTCAAAACCTGGCCAACCACTTATATGAGACAGTGACTCATATTAAACATTTCCCATTTTACAATAGATAAACATACTAGTTGTATCAGCATCTCAACAGATAAGCATACAAGTTGTATCCACACTTCCATAGATAAGCATATGAGCTATATCAACACAATAACTGACAAGCATATGAGCTGTATCAGTGGAGTCCATCCCCTATCTCCTCCCAAACAACCTCCGGTTTAGAGGTCCATCCCCTATCTTCCTCTAAACCGTGGAGTACATCCCCTATTTCCTCCCACACACGCAATGTATATACACATAGGTCATATACACAACCAAACAATACATAACGTTAATGTATTCTATCAACCGTCATACTCTATGACATAACCAATTGATTAGTTTTAGTTTGCCTAATCATCATGCATTGTCTACAACAATCAAAACTACCCTCCACCGATAGCCCAAGCAATTATTTCTAAACAGATAATAAGAGCTCCAACAGATATACTATCAATGTTTTCAAAAGTGAGCGATTAACAAATCCAACTCCACCATTTCACAATATAATGAGTCAATTTCATTATTCCCAACTCAATTCCATAAATCCACAACTTTTCCAAATTAATTATACCAATTAATTTATACAACAAATTAGGGTTTTCTACCCCATTTCTCAATGTTGACCCAATGTTCTATATTTCAACGACCAACAACAATATCATTATTTTGAAACTCAAAATACACATTTTAGAATCAAAATAACAAAACCCTTTTTCAATATTTTGAAACCCTAGATCCCAAAATCAAACCATTTAACGAAATGCTCAAAAATCTAGGTCAAAACCCATAGTTGTAAGTAGGAATCCCTACCTCAAAAGTTGACACCCAACGAAGAAGATGAAGAAAATGGAAGTGCTCCAAATCCCGAGATTCTTGGATCAAAAGGTAGCCCTCGACGATCAACAACTTTTTTGTAAAGGCCAAAGGTGAAAAAACAACTCATACTAGATCAATACCTAGAGAGAAGGCAAGGTTCTAGAAGAGAAGCTCAACAATGGAGTTTTGGAAAAGTAAGAGAGAAAGAGGAAGTGTAGAAAATGATTCAAAAATGCCCAGCTGCCCACTGTTATACGACACTCCCGCTCGAGCGTAAAACACAACGCTCGAGCGTCAAGAACAAAAAAACTAGGTCCGCTCGAGCGCAAGCAGACCCGCTCGAGCGCCAAGACACATGAATAAAGTACATCCGCTCGAGCGTGAAAAACCAGTCCGCTCGAGCGCAATTTTCCTCCTCCCAGAACTTACACCAGAAATGTACTACCCGCTCGAGCTCGACCCGCTCGAGCATGAAAAACATACCTGCAGAAGTTTTGCAGTGGCACGAAATACTGGGGGTGTGTAAACCCCACTCGAGCGCAATAAGGCCCGCTCGAGCGTACAACCAAAAACCAAACCCCGCTCGAGCGCAGAATAACCCGCTCGAGCGTAACACCAAAAACCTGGGCAACAAGATTTGAGACTTAGGCTCAACCAACCTGTAACACACCTGCCCAAAACATCTCAAAACTCAAACAAATGGAATTAAAGGATGACAACAAGGTAGACACAACTACCAACTCTACGGAACCGAGTCCGGAGTACAACTGAACAGTAAAGGGAATACCGGGACCACTATAACCTCCCCCCCTTAAAGAATTTCTTCCCCGAAATTAAACATAAGTTTTTCAAAAACAGGTTTTCTCCATTCTCAACAATATTACAACATAATATTTAACAACCTGACCTATTACTGGTCAAGAATATGGAAGATTACTATTTTTAGTATTTTCTTTGTTTCAATGTAAGGGATTCACTGAATCAAGGATCTTCTTTCACTATTATTTTGCATTACGATCCAGTCATAGAAGAACATTTAGAATGGAAGGTTAGTTGTAGATCGATTATAGAGAAGATAATGGACTCGCAACAGAGATGATGGTAAATTGGCGATGAACAATCATTTTTTTACCACTGTTACACATAAGTATAATCTATTCGTTGATTTGTGTAGCAATCAGTATTGTGTAGTATATTCACTAGTATTATACCAGAGTTGATTATATACAGATTTTTCTAAAAAGGTGCATCAATATATATGAGCTATTTGATGAGTTTTTATATATTGTTTGATGATTTTTTGTATATGGTTTGTTACTATGCTTGTTATTTGAACAATAATTTTTTTATTATTAAATAATTGGAATAGTCGATTTTTTTCTTTTAATTTTGTTTCATGTTGTAGTGTGAATGTTACATTTGTATGAATTTAGTTTTTTTAAGGTTAGTTGTATATTAATTGTAAATTGTGAACATTCGCATTGTATTTTAGTATAAGTTTTTTGTTAAGTTTTTTCAAAAATTAGTTATATGTTTCTTATTTTTGTTATTATACTTACTGGTTGAATAATCATTTTTATTACCATTGAACAGTCAAAATAGTCAATTTTCATTTTTTTCCAATTTGGTTTTATGTTTTCAAGTTGCAGTGTAGATGTTCACATTAATATGAGTTTATTTTTTTAAAAGCTAGTTGTATGTTAATTGTAAGTTATGAACATTCACATTGTATTTTAATATGAGTTTTGTTTTTTTAAAGTTAGTCTTTGTTATTTTTGTTACTATACTTGTAGGTTGAATAATTATTTTTGTCACCATTGAACAATTGAAATAATCGATTTTCACTATTTTTCAAGTTTGTTTTATGTTTTCACGTTACAGTGTAAATGTTCACATTGATATGAGTTTATTTTTTTTAAGCCTAGTTGTATGTTAATTGTAAACTGTAAATATTTATAATGTATTTTGATATGAGTTTTATTTTGTCGAAGGTTAATTTAATGTTTGTTGTTTATTGTGATTATTCAAATTGTATTTTAGTATGTGTTTTGTGTTTTCGAAAGTTAATTGTATGTTTGTTGTTTGCCGTGAATATTTATATTATATTTTGATTTTCGTTCAGATTTGTTATTGCGTTATTTTTAAAATTTTCACATTATAAAAAAGTTGAAAGTTCATAATTTGATATTTTTTTCTGTGAAATGAGGGAGAAATTTTTTCCATAAAAAGAGAGACTATTGTTGTTGTTTATTTTATATTAATTTCAAAATAGAAACCTGTGCAAAAAATTAGAATGGTGATTTAGTCTATTACATTAAATAGGATCTAATAGAATACTAAAAAAAAAGATGGGTTAGATAGAATAAAACACTTAAAAAAATAATTTATCAAAAAATAATTTTTTTTTCTTTTTCATAATAGTTTTCCCTTAAAAAGAAATCGTAAATGAATAATATATTCTTAAACTAAATTAAAAAAATAATTCGAGAGTTTGACCAGTGTAGCAACTTATACCTTAAAATTTTAATGGGTTAATTACAAACAAAAAATCTCAGAGTTTCGTGTGTTTTTCAATTTAAGCCCCAAAATTTCAATTTCGACAAATTAAATCCTAGAGTTTCATCTGTGTTTCAATCTGGCCCCTTCATCCATCGCCATCATGTTAAATTAACGAAAATCTGGACATAATTTCAAATTTAAACCCACATGTTCAAACAATAGTATCTCCCTCGTCGTAATTTCGTTTTGCCTTATTTTTGAGTCGTTGGATTCACCTCATGGCCTAATTTTCGTTACACTCTTCATACACCTTGTTCCACATCTTTTTACTTGCCGTCGGAGATCCGAAAGTTAGCCAAAAATAAATTTTTTCTCTGTTTGGGCAAAATTTTCATATTCAAATCTTCATATTCAAGTACTTGTATCTCCCTCGTCGTAACTCTATTTCACCTCATTTTTCCATCGTTAGATTCAACTCATAGCCTAATTTTTATTCCATTCCTTATATGCCTTGTTTCACCTCGTTAGCTTTTTCTTCTTTCTCCCCCTCCTCCTCCTCCTTCGCGACTTCTCCTGGCTTGCTGCTTCTGCTGCTGCTGCTTCATCATCATTATTTGCAAGATGAAGTGACGGTGGTAATGGTGACGGTGTCGTCAAGTAGTGATAGGTATACAACTACATATAAAAATCAAAAACCAAATGGGTTGGTGAGCATGTTAGGACGCCTTGGTTTCCAATCAAGCATCATCCATTGCCTCTTTACAACCAAGAATAATGTTGTGATAGTAGCAAGAAAAAGCAAGAGAGAAAGAGAGAGAGAGAGAGAAATATTATTTTTGGCCAACTTTCGGAGTGCTGACTCCATGCAAAAAGAGATGAAACAAGGCATATGAGGGGTGAAATAAAAACTAGGCCATGAGTTGAATCTAATGACATGAAAATGAGGTGAAACGGAATTACGACGAGGGAGATACAAATGCTTGAATGTGGATTTGAATTTGAAAATTTTGCCAAGAGAGAAAAATCTTATTTTTGGCCAATTTTCGGAGCTCCGACGGCAAGTAAAAAGATATGGAACAAGGCGTATGAAAAGTAGAATGAAAATTAGGCCATGAGATGAATCCAACGACGTAAAAATGAGGCGAAACAGAGTTACGATGAAGTAGATACAAGTGTTTGAACATGTGTATTTGAATCTGAAATTCTGCCCAGATTTTCATTAGTTTAATATGACGGAAATAGACGGATGGGTCAGATTGAAATACCGATGAAACTGTAAGGTTTAATTTGTCGAAATTGAAATTTTGGGATTTAAATTAAAAAACATGCGAAACTCTGAGATTTTTTATTTTATTTTATTTTATTTTATTTTTTGTAATTAACCCAATTTTAATTGTATGAGATAAAATTATGAACTTTTAAAATGGACACAATCTTAACTATCTATCCATTCTCCTTTTAACTTATTCAACAAATTTTTTTTTAATACGTGGCACTCGCTCATTTGCTCTTTCATCTAAATATAGACCCTAACCTTAAAATTGGCCATACCATATCATCGTCACACACTACAGGAAAAGTGGGCTATGGCAGCGTTTCTTTTATGGCGTTTTAGAAAACGCCATTGTAAGTTAACGTAACACAACGTTTTCAAAAACGTTGTGTCTGATCTCAGTGAAACGACGCCGTATTGGGTCAATGTATTGACCGTCAAAGCCTCCGTCTCTTTGAACTCAGTCTCTCCTTCTCAGTCCCTACCACAACTCAGTCTCCCTCTCTTCCAAAACCCTCGATTTGAAGCTCTCACTCTCTCTCGCTCAGTTTCAAACACACACACACACACTCTCAATTTCTCATTCTCAACCCTCGATTTGCTCGATTGCAGATCCAAGACCCTCGATGGTTTGCGCTTCATCGATCTCTGTCGCTCGCAATCGAACTCCATAGCTATTCTTCATCGATTTCTGGCGCTCGAGGGCTTTGCTCTAGCTGTTCTTCATCGAACTCGAACTCGATCTGTTCTGCATCAAATCGATCTGTTCTTCATTAAAATCGATCTGTTCTTCATCAAATCGCAGGTCCAAAATCCAAAATCGAACATTAAAATTTCTCTCTCTCTCTCTCTCTCTCTCTCTCTCTTCTTCTTCCTAGTCTACCTTCACCAATGCCTGGCGTGGTACATTGTTGACTGTGTTAATTTATGCTTGAAGTTGAACATTAGTCTCTTATGAGAGAGTGATTCCCCTTCTATTGAAGGGGAAGATAAACAGTTTGGTAATATTTTTTCTGCCATCATATTATGCTGATTACGCACCTATATTGTTCAGTTATTGGTATTTTTTTCTGATCATTTTATTATTTTTATCTTCTTACATGTGGCTTCCATATGAAAATGATTTTATTGTAAGATTCTTGGCAGTGATTGCTAATTTTATTTTTTTACATATCCTCTTTTCCATCATCACATATTAATTCTGTTTTTTTTCTTTCTTTCTTTTGTTTGTGATCTTTTCCGTGATGCGGATTATGATCATTAAGATGCCTTTAGATGGAATTTGTAAGGATGTTTTCATGCAATTGGATTTCATCAAATATTTGAAGCTCTATATCATTTGTGTGTTTAGATTATGTTCAGTTGGTTGTTTTCGTGCAATTGGATTTCATCAACTGAGCTTGATTTTATTTATCCATCATCCTCTCTCTGTCTTTTAAAAGTGTCATTCCCAAAGCTACAGTCATTTAAATGCTTACGAGCATCTGATGCTGTGCGTACTAGAAGGAAAGATGCCCTTTGGTATTCTTTTCTCTTGTTGTTGGGCTATAATGAATGGGCTCACTCACTCACTCAGTCATGAAAATTCAATGCTCACCTGAGAAGGCAAAGACTAGGGAAAGTTGGCAATCGCACCAAAAGCCACAATAATCAGGGTTAGATTAGAAGAGGTGACTACCATGACATAACGTGTCTTGATTGACTTGGTCGAATTGAATTCCACACTCCACAATAGAGTTCGAGATCAAAAATAGGAATTGTTCCATAGTTAAAAAGGGGTAAAATGCTTTGATTCTTATCCTTTTTAGGTAGTTTGATTTGAATCCCTAATATATATATATATATATAATACATGTTATGTTTGTGAACATTGTGCTCAATATGTACATATAATAATGTGTATCTGTATGAGGAACTAAACATTGTATTCTATGTTGTATTTGCAATGTTTGTTCCTCCTTTGTTTAATCTGGTGTAGATTCAGAGCAGTGAATTCTTTTATGCATATTATTGCAAGCAAAATATGATAAATCCATCTACATGGTATTTGATGAGAATAATCAAAAATCATAATTCATCTGTTTGAAATGCTTAGTGATTGCTTTATGTTCCCTTTGCCTAACAAGGTCTAGGTGTCTTGGAATCTGTTATTCAGAGAAGTTAATCACTTCCAGATGTGCTAGTTGTACAATCCCTCCTTACCTATAATGTTTATTTGATCATAACAGGTGTAATCAGAAAATCATTATACAAGCCAAACACGATTAATAATGGATCAGATTAGCATTCAAAAAGGAAGAATTCTGACACTAGAAGAAGGTATGGTATATTTCTGGTTGCTATACTATTTTTGAGTCTCGTGATCATAAAATCTGTCTCAAATTAGGTTAATAGTTCCTATATTTTATTCATTTATTTTATTTTGGTCAGATAACATATAGTCTAGTTGTTTGTACCTCTAGCTACAATGTAATGCATTTTTCTGCCTAAATGAAGTAGGTAACATCTTTGTATCTCTCTTTGCAGGGCTTGTCTAACAGTGTTAATGGAAATCTTGATGATTTTCAATTCTCAAGTCCTAGTCAACAAATGTAGAGTTAGCAGTGTGGTTCGCAAGATTTTGGTTCTGTAAATATTGCTGTTATGATGGATGTTACTATTTTGGTTTCATTGTTGTTGTTACTACAATTTTACTACTACTATTTTGGTTCTGTTTTGATAACCGGGAAACCAGATGATATATGTTTTTGCCTAAATGAATTAGATGACAGCCCTGTTAATAATGCTGAAGCAGGTAAGCTTCAAAACACTTTGGCTCTAGAATTTTACTGTAATAATGGTAATAGGATTAATATTAGTGATGACCATTTCAAGTTTCTCATTTGCATGCTGCTTTTGCTGATGATATTTGAGATGTTGTTAAGTCTGTTAGCCTCCTTGCTTAGTGACAGAAAATAAAGAATGGGATGGGGTTTGGTTCTCAAGTCAAAAATTTGAATTAATTAAGTGTGTGATAAGACTATATGAAATTTTCAAATGAACATTCAAGATTTATGTGAACTCTCAAAATAAGAATAAGTATTTTTTTTCTGTTTTACTTATTTATTTGTTTGTTTTTTGTTCCAACACTAATTTTTCTCCCTGTTGTAGACATGGAACTTTTATGTTATTGGCTATGTATATAAATTTTAAACGTGAAACTACTTCCATTAGGGAACTGCCAGAAATTCTCTTGTTTCTTGATGCATCAATATCTGTTATATCTCTCCCACCATTTCAAGCTTCAATCCGTGCAATTTGATATCCTTATTGACCCGGTGGGCAGTTTGATGATATAGGGAATCATGGAACAAAGATTGTTATATACAATCTTTGGTTAAATGACAATGGGGATATGGAACTAGATTTTGATTTGGATGCGGAGGTACCTTTCATTCTTTTGCTCTTACTCCTTTCTGTTGGATCTTTTAAGTTATATTTATCATGTAGCCTACTTGTAAGTAATACCATGTTGCAGGATATTCGTGTTATTGCAGACCCAAAGCTGCTTCAGACTGGTTGCCGTCCAAATCAAGTTTCTGACCAGCATATTGCTAACCTTTACCATTATTCACTCCGTGTAAATTTATAGTTTACATTATGAAGTTGATTAATAGAGTGGTCTCTTCTTCCCTCCATGGTTTTAAAATCAAGTTCTTTTTCAAGATACACAGGTATATTCTTCCATTTTGTACCTACGGGTACCTCAAAGCTTCAAAATAGTTCTGCGGGGACGAGTTGTTGAACATCATAATATTGCCAATGGTCTCAAATTTCCTGAGTTTATATTGTATAAGCCTCATGGCAGGAACATGGAGGTTTGTATTAGCTTGTCTATGAATGCCCATATATTTGCTAACATTTATAGCAATCTTGTTTACACAGGCAAGTATATTTGTTCTTGTTTTCTTTTCTATATCAAGTTCTCAGCCTCTAGTCTCCCAAATGAGTTTGAGGAAAAAGGATACCCGGGAATTTGCAACAATGGGTCAGGCTCTGGGGATACCTGATAGCGGTCTACTATTACAAAGGGAATCAGCTGCGGTCAGGCTTGTTTATAATATGATTACTCTTTTTCCCTCTCTTTTGATTACTCTTGTTTATAAATGTTAGCAAATATATGGGCATTCTATGATTGTCTATGAATGTCCATTACAGTTCTCATGCCTGGGTCCATGTGAGTATTGTGTAGAATATTTGGTAATTCGTTCAGGGTCTCTAGCATTTTTGATATTAAAGTTGGCTCTTCTGCAAAGTTGGGTAATTCTTGTCAGCTATATCCAGGAAGTCATATTTTTGGGAATACAGAACTTGGGGATCACTGCATTTTGATGAGGTGAGTTTACATCTTCCTTTTTCCGTTGTCTGTGCAATGTGTGAATAATCTTTCTTTTTTCTTTTTTATAATTAAATTATTGTTGATATGTTTGTTGTGTTGTGCGAAATTATCACAGTGGCGCTGTGGTTGGAGACGATCTTCCTGGGCATACAGTCATTGGATGCAATAATGTTATGGGGCATCATTCTGTGGTTGGTATAAAATGCCAAGATATGAAATACAAGGTTAGTTTCTACTTTTACTGATAATAACTCATGCATCTCATGCATTTTATTTTTGTACATTCCTCTCAATCATCATTATTTCAAGACTAACATCATTCTTATCATCATTGCATCTCGTCATTGTGACTATTATTGAGACATTAATTAACATGAAATTCACTGATACAAGCCCACATTTGGTTTTATTTATTTTTAATGTAAATGTGGCTATTTTTGAAATGAGACAACCACTCTCCTATTTTGTTCACAATTTTAGTCAGGTGATGAATGTTTTCTAGAGATTGGAGACAACAATGAGATCAGGGAATATGCCTCTATCCATCGATCTTCAAAGCCAAGTGAAAAAACAGTATGGGAATGACTTCTTTTTTTTCCCTTTGTAAAATTTTGAACTTTTATATCCAGTTTAGGCAATTTTTTCCACAATCCAATGGGCATATGTGATCAGGTCATTGGTGATAACAATCTGATTATGGGGTCCTGTCATATTGCCCATGACTGCAAAGTGGGTAACAACAATATTTTTGCGAATAATACTCTTTTAGCAGGCCATGTGGTGGTGGAGGTAAATCGTGATTTAATTTCTCATAGTTTACGACATGGTAACAATTCAAGTATTTTTGTCTCAAATACAGCTTGAATTTAAACTTGATGCCAATGTTTTGCATGCAGGACTATGCTCACACTGCAGGGGCCATTGTTGTTCATCAATTTTGCAGTATTGGCTCTTTCTCTTTGAGAAGTTGGGTTCAAACATTAATAATTAGACTGAGCAATGCTAGGGACCCCAGAAAAATACCAAATATTTTACACAATACCCACATGGGTGTGGGTCCATGTGAGTATTGTGTAGAATATTTGGTAATTCGTTCAGAGGAACTTGCTGCAACTTCTTGACAAGTGTGCATACTTGTCTTTTTTTCCCGACTTTCTCTGGGGCTTCAATTGGGGTCTGTTTCTTTTTAATTATTGTGTGAGAACTTTATCTGATATTAAACATACTGACTGTAGGTGCGAGGAATGAAGTTTGTTAGAGATGTCCGGAAACAGTTATCCCAAATAATGCAGAAGATAGCAAAAGGTTGGAATTCATTTGTATCGATGAACTTATACCTTGTAAACACATGTTTTGCATTTATGTGGTAATTGTGCTATGGATGCATCTTACTGTCATGTACAGCGGCAGCTCCAGAGTTTTTCTTCAATGTAGTCAGTCGATTTTTTCCAAGGAGGCTTAATGTTGCACTCACCCGTGCTCGAGTTGGCATTCTGGTTTTAGAATTATATATAATTTGTGCTAGCTATTAATTGGTGCTTCCCTACCCCTTTTCTTTCCTTTTACTCTGTTTCTTCAGGAGCACGAGTGCTTGGTGGAGGGGCCTTTGAATAACTTGAAGCAGAGTATGGTTCAGTTTCAAAAGCCTAAAAAGGTTTGGCTTTGAATAAATGAATCGATATTTATTTAGTTTTTGTTGTATCGATATATGACTATGAATCATGTTGAGGGGTGATTATATGGCTGGTATGATACAGATCTACAATGACCGCAGACTTTTCTTTGGTGGTGGACCTGGAATTGTGCCCGATAATTTTGGGTCTGTTGCCTCATCAAGTCCAAATTCTGATAGGAGAAACAGTCGTTCTAGGGGTATGTTGGATGTGGTATACTGTATTTCAAATTTTTTTAACTACAGCTTAACAGTCTCTGTCAAATCTGGGTTTAGTTGGCCCCTAGCCCTAGGATCTCATCCATTTCCAATATTATCAATGCAAGATGTAGAATCTGTGTGCTTTTTCACATCGTTCTTTGGGCTGTTGTTTTATTAGATAGTTCTACCAATTGCTCATGAACAACTCTTCTTTCTCCTGGCAAACAGGTTCGCATATGCCATCTGGCCCACCCAATGGTACCCATAAGCCTGGGGTACATCCTGCTGGTTATCCTATGCCTCGGGTGCCTTTTCCACCATATCACGGTGCGCCCCCTTCGCAACCCTATGCTATTCCAACTCGTGGAGCTGTTCATGGACCCATTGGGGCTGTTCCTCATGTTCCTCAACCTGGAAATCGGGGTTTTGGGGCTGGGCGTGGCAGTGCTGGTACCCCTATTGGCAGTCATCTTCCACACCAGCAAGGCTCCCAGCAACCTGTTGGAAGTATTGGATCCACTTTCAACTTTCCTCCTCTGGAGAATCCAAACAGCCAGCCATCTGTTGTCGGACCACTATCTCAGCCTGGATTTGTTTCTAATGTTTGTACTTTTAATTATTGTTATGGTCTTCTATTCTTATGTACCTTCACCCGTAGATTGCTTGGTCTTAGTAATCACATAACTTTGTAATATCAATTTTCAACAAAATTTATGATCAATGATTGAATCACAATGACCATCACATTATATTTACTCTTTTTTATATATATTTTGAATGGATTTATTTTACCATTCAAAATGGTATTTTATTTCATATTCTTGTATCAGCAGCAGGGAACACCCCCCCCCCACCCCCCCCCCCCCGGCGGAAAAAAAAAAAAAAGAAGCGTTTTTTCAGAAAACGCCACAAAATGACGTCATTGTACGGAGTAGTAGAAATTAAAAAAATAAAAAAAAGTGGCGTTTTTTTAAAAAACGCCACTAAATGACGTCATTGTGACGTCACACGTTAATTTGGGACGGAGGATGAGACAGTCGTTAAAGATTTTACGGCGTTTTAAAAAACGCCGTCTAATATTTTTAGCGACGTTTTTTAAACGTTGGGTAGCTATTGCGGCGGCCCTATCAACGGCGAAAGTTTTACACGTCACTATAAGATATTACGGCGTTTTTCAAGCTTTTCGCGGCGTTTTAAAAACGCCGCTAAAAAACGAATTTCCTGTAGTGACATCTGCCAATCCAACCATTTATTTTAATCAAAACCATACATCGTCAAAAGTTCTATGGGCTTGATACATAAGATCACATCACACGCTATTTCCTTCACATTCTATTGTCTTGATCTCCTTCTTTCACCTCCACCCTACCCAGGTATTCATTCCCCTCGGAGCACTGCCGCTTCCTTTCCCACGTCTCACTGCCCACCCTCATTCTCCCCATCCAATTCCAGCGTCACCACTTTCCATCTCCACCATCCTACGGACAACAATACCTTTTTATCACATAATTTTTTAGGTGAGTGTTTTTGTAGTAAAAATTAAATTTGTGTAGTGTAAGTTTGTGTAAAATAAATTTGAATTATAAAATATTGAACTTTTTATAATTTTTTAGTAGTTAAATTTAAATTAATTACCAACCCAAAAAAAAAAAAAGTTTAAATTAATAGGGTCATAGAATAGTAGAGGGGGAATTTTTTTTGGGAGGTAGGTTATAAGTTATATAATAAAAAATAGATATCATAGTGAGACTCATTATATATCCAGAGACAACACATCCTTCGAGGAGAGAAGAAACAAGCCTAGTTTCTACACAAAATCTAACAAGTAATCTATTATATAAGGAAAAGGGTCTTTTTAACCCACAAGCTTTGTAGGAGTTCCAATATTCTAATATAAATTTCTTAATTTTCTGATTTAAAAAAAAAAAAAACTCCCACCCACTCTTTTTAAATAACCCTAAACCCTATCTTTTACTTACCCTATTTTTTTTTTTACGCCTCCACAGTCGCGTCATATTTCTCACATTCACTTTCCACAGCCGCATCTTATTTCTCACCTCCACTTTTTCTGTGAGTAATCTTTCATTGACTTTTTTGTTTTTCTTTTTGGCTTATTTTTTTAATACTTGCTTTCATTGTTTTTCTTTTCATTTAATTTTTTAATGCTTGCGTTTCTTCTCATCTATTTCTTTATCTAATTGACTTCCTTGCTTCAATAGCCGTCTAACTTCATTACTTCCACAATTAGCTATTATTTTTCTGTAAGTAATCTTTAATTGATTTTATTGCTTTTCTTTTCATTTATTTCTTTATTCAATTGACACCATTGCTTTTGTTTTCATTTATTTTTTTATTATGAGAATGAATGAAAATATGATTATGTTTTTTTATATACATTCCGTTTTGATCAGATGGTGTGCAAAACAAATATGATTGTATTTTTTAACTGAATGTATATCTTAATTTTCTTATTTAAAAAAAAAAAAAAAAAAACTTTCCTGCCCTTGTGTAAACAAACCCACTCCTACTTATTACTATTAACCTAAACCCTATCACAGCAACCTAAACAAAAAAGTATGGGAGAAAGGAGCAACCTTACATAGTAGTTTGGGAGAGAGAGTAAGACAAAATCTTGAAAGAAAAACATTTCAAAGTTGGTAAGTAAATCATTTATTTTTTTAATATGATTGAATTGTATTTTGTGATTGTGATTGGATTTAATTTATTTTTCAATATTTTAATTTTAATCTATGTTTTTTGAAAAAAAAAATAGATTGTATTCATTAGGTTCACATAAAATACGTATTATTGATGATGATGAATAGATTATATTTTGTAATTGGGTTTTTTAACTCACTGTATTTTTTTTTTTAAAAAAAATGATTGTACTTTTAACTATCAATTAATCAATTTGTGATTGAGTTTTTCACTCACTATGTTTTTTGAAAAAAAAAATGATTGTATTTTTTAATGACCAATTGACTTCATCGTTTTTATTTTTTATTTATATATATATATATAAATTGTTTATGAGCAAAAATATAGTGGTCCCGGTATTCCCTTTACTGTTCAATTGTACTCCGGACTCGGTTCCGTGGAGTTGGTAGTTGTGTCTACCTTGTTGTCATCCTTTAATTCCATTTGTTTGAGTTTTGAGATGTTTTGGGCAAGTGTGTTACAGGTTGGTTGAGCCTAAGTCTCAAATCTTGTTGCCCAGGTTTTTGGTGTTACGCTCGAGCGGGTTATTCTGCGCTCGAGCGGGGTTTACACACCCCCAGTATTTCGTGCCCCTGCAAAACTTTTGCAGGTATGTTTTTCACGCTCGAGCGGGTTTCTTTACGCTCGAGCGGGTCGAGCTCGAGTGGGCTTGTTGGTGCTCGGGCGGGTAGTACATTTTTGGTGTAAGTTCTGGGAGGGGGAAAATTGCGCTCGAGCGGACTGGTTTTTCACGCTCGAGCGGATGTACTTTATTCATGTGTCTTGGCGCTCGAGCGGATCTAGTTTTTTTGTTCTTGACGCTCGAGCGTTGTGTTTTACGCTCGAACGGGAGTGTCATATAACAGTGGGCAGCTGGGCATTTTTGAATCATTTTCTACACTTCCTCTCTCTCTCTTACTTTTCCAAAACTCCATTGTTGAGCTTCTCTCTCTAGAACCTTGCCTTCTCTCTAGGTATTGATCTAGTAGGAGTTGTTTTCTCACCTTTGGCCTTTACAAAAAAGTTGTTGATCGTCGAGGGCTACCTTTTGATCCAAGAATCTCGGGATTTGGAGCACTTCCATTTTCTTCATCTTCTTCGTTGGGTGTCAACTTTTGAGGTAGGGATTCCTACTCACAACTATGGGTTTTGACCTAGATTTTTGAGCATTTCGTTAAATGGTTTGATTTTGGGATCTAGGGTTTCAAAATATTGAAAGAGGGTTTTGTTATTTTGATTCTAAAATGTGTATTTTGGGTTTCAAAATAATGATATTGTTGTTGGTCGTTGAAATATAGAACATTGGGTCAACATTGAGAAATGGGGTAGAAAACCCTAATTTGTTGTATAAATTAATTGGTATAATTAATTTGGAAAAGTTGTGGATTTATGGAATTGAGTTGGAAATAATGAAATTGACTCATTATATTGTGAAATGGTGGAGTTGGATTTGTTAATCGCTCACTTTTGAAAACATTGATAGTATATCTGTTGGAGCTCTTATTATCTGTTTAGAAATAATTGCTTGGGCTATCGGTGGAGGGTAGTTTTGATTGTTGTAGACAATGCATGATGATTAGGCAAACTAAAACTAATCAATTGGTTATGTCATAGAGTATGACGGTTGATAGAATACATTAACGTTATGTATTGTTTAGTTGTGTATATGACCTATGTGTATATACATTGCGTGTGTGGGAGGAGATAGGGGATGTACTCCACGGTTTAGGGGAAGATAGGGGATGGACCTCTAAACCGGAGGTTGTTTGGGAGGAGATAGGGGATGGACTCCACTGATACAGCTCATATGCTTGTCAGTTATTGTGTTGATATAGCTCATATGCTTATCTATGGAAGTGTGGATACAGCTTGTATGCTTATCTGTTGAGATGCTGATACAACTAGTATGTTTATCTATTGTAAAATGGGAAACGTTTAATATGAGTCACTGTCTCATATAAGTGGTTGGCCAGGTTCTGAGCCGTTGATATAAATTGTGAAGTCGATAAGAAATGGAAAATGGAATGAAACATGAACATAGTGGTCTTGTAATGGAAATGGATTATGAATTGATTTACGGAATTAAACATTTAACAATTGCTAATGTCTTAGTTATTGCTCATACTGTGTTTAGCATATCTCTACTGGGCGTTGGCTCACCCAATATGGGACATTATTTTTAGGTATAGGTAGCATGCCACCACCAAGGACATAGTTTGGATGGATATGGGAGTTGAAGACTCTTTTTTTGATTATTTTGTTGTGTTACATGTATATCAAGCCAAGGGCTTCTTTTGTATAGAGTTAGTACTCTTCTTTTGTGTGACCAAGTGTTGACTTGGAAAGCTGTAAGCCCACAGGGTGTTTGCTTTTGTTGTTAACATGTAATACTGTTGTAAGAATTCATTTAATGAATAGAAAAGGTTGATTTCTCTTATATCAATGCATGTCTAAAGTAATGGGTTTTATGTATTATTTTGAGGGCGTTACAACTTGGTATCAGAGCATACTGGGTTCGAATACTTTGGGTACGTGGGAAGTGATTAGTATCACAATGGGTTTGTCTCGCTTATTGAGAGACTTAGATGTAATGTTATATGCTTATGTGCTAACATGCTTATGTGACTATTTGGGTATGGGATTTGATTTCTAGGATATCTATTGGATCCTTGGGTTTCTGTGAGTCTTGTTGGAAAAGCACTTGATCAATACTGTTTCTAACCGAAACTCTAGTAACGCCTCGGGACTATCATTATTTGGGAATGAAATTCGTAAGTGCTTATGTGTTTATGTGCTTACGTGGAGTGAATTACAGTTGTCCATGCATTAGGACGCGAGTGTTTAGTTTCGGCACATTTATAAATGTGCTAACGTCTTCGTTACCTTTAATAGGATGTCAGGACGAGGATGAGGTGGTAGGCGTCGTAGGCCTAGGAGGCAGGAAGTGCCTTTATCGGATGACGTTCCGGCAATGCAGGAGGGAGTTGGTCAGGCCAATGTGGCCGAGCCAGTGGGTCAGCAGGCTATGGGTGCCTTGGCCCGAGAGATAGCAGAAGCTTTGGGTATTCTCAGAGCTGAGAATCAGGTTGCTAAGGCAGGGCCTTCTTTCTTGAAGAGGTAATTCTTCCGGTCCAACCCGGACGAGTTTGTTGGGGATCCGAAAAAGCCGCTTAAGGCTGACGAGTGGTTGGAACAGATGGAGAAGACGTTCGAGATGCTTGGCATCGAGGACGGGGCTTTAAAGGTGACCTTGGCATCCTTCCAACTGAAGGGAGATGCGGCTCAATGGTGGAAATACGAGAAAGGCCGTGTTGGTGGTGCATGGGGGGCTTTTGTAGATGCCTTCCAGGAGAAGTTCTTGTCTTCAGCTGCTAGGGAGAAGCTGAGGGAACAGTTTTGGCAGCTTAAACAGCAGGTCTTGACAGTGGCCGAGTTTGAGGCTACTTTTACCAGTCTGTCCAGGTTTACACCTGAACTTGTGGCGTCCGAGGAACGTCGTTGCTTTGAGTTTGAGCGGAAGTTGAGGTGTGGACTCAAGTTGAGGGTTGGAGGGTCGTTTATCCAAGAGTATAGACATTTGGTGGATGCTGCAGCTCATATGGAGCTTATGATGCAGGAGGAGGATGAGGAGAAGCATAGAGGCTCCAAGAGGAGCTAAGATGGCCAGAGTGATGGCAGGAGACAGAGGGGTTTTAACCCTCAGCAGTCTCAGGGTGGTTTGGCTAGATCGACCTTTCCAGTGCTGAGTGCAGGCTCCGGGAGAGGTAATCAGGGAGGCTTGACTTGTTTTACATGTGGCCAGCTGGGTCACAAGTCTTCGGTGTGCCCGCAGAAGGGAGGGGGTCAGCGAGCTGCTTCTTTTTCAGCTAGACCTCAAGGCCAGAGTTAGGGCAGGGGCCAGCCTTTGTCTTGTTATCAGTGTGGACAGCCTAGGCACCTGAAGAGGTTTTGCCCACAGTTGAGTGCCACTTCGGGAGCGTCTGGTTCTAGGCAGATGCAGAGTTATCAGCCAGTTCAGTCTGTGCAGGCCTCGAGGGCCAATCCGGGAGCTTCGTCATCCCAGTCTGTGTAGCAGTCGTTCGCTCCTAGAGGTGAGCAGGTGGATCAGGGGCCTACTGGGCGCGTGTATGCTGTTACCGCGCAGGATCTAGTACCGGCTCCATCAGTTGTGAAAGGTACCTTTCTGTTTTGCAACTCGGTTGCTAGTGTGTTGATTGATACGGGTGCGTCTCATTCTTTTGTATCCGCTGCATTTGCATCTGTGTTGGAGTTGGAGTTAGCACTTTTGGCATCTCCTATATGTGTTGTATCACCTGTTGGGGGTGAATTGATTTTGAAACACGGATGTAGAGGTTGTGATATAGAGGTCGCCGACCGTAGGCTTCCTTTCCCTTTTATTGTTATGCCCATGAAGGGTTTTGATGTTATTTTGGGTATGGACTGGTTATCATCATACCGGGCTGTTATTGATTGCTACCGCCAGAGGGTTACAGTTTGCACCTTAAGCGGGGAGTGTTTCCATTTCTTGGGGGATCGGGTTGGTAGTGTGTTGCCACCGGTGTATGATCCGTGAGGGCAGAACGAGCATGGTGGTCTACTTGCTAGCTTCTTGAGTGGTGAGTGTGATGAGACCCAAATTGTATTGCCGAGAGTGGTTTGTGAGTATCCGGATGTTTTTCCCGAGGATCTCGTTAGTTTGCCACCTCACCGAGAGATAGAGTTCTCTATTGATCTAGTGCCTGGCACGGCGCCGATTTCTATGGTACCTTATCGATTTGCCCCAGCCGAGTTGAGTGAGTTGAAGATTCAGCTCCAGGAATTGCTAGATAAGGGTTTTGTTCGCCCTAGTGTTTCACCGTGGGGAGCACCGGCCCTCTTTGCTAAGAAGAAAGATGGTGCCTTGAGATTGTGTATCGACTACCGAAAGTTGAATCGGGCTACGATCAAGAATAAGTACCCTATGCCCCATATAGATGATTTGTTTGACCAGTTGAAGGGTTCCCGTTGTTTCTCTAAGATAGACTTGAGGTCGGGTTACCACCAGTTGAGGGTTAGGGAAGAGGATATTCCGAAGACGGCATTCCGTACGCGGTATGGCCATTATGAGTTTCTGGTGATGCCATTTGGGCTTACCAATGCACCGGCAGTCTTTATGGACTTGATGAACCGGATCTTCCGGGAATTCTTAGATCGGTTTGTGGTCGTTTTCGTGGACGACATTCTTATCTATTCACCTTCTGAGGAGGAGCACGAGGAACACTTGAGAGTGGTGCTTGAGTTGCTTAAAGCCTATAGGCTGTATGCCAAGTTCGGGAAATGTGAGTTCTGGCTAGAAGAAGTCAAGTTCTTAGGCCATGTGGTATCCGGGGAAGGGGTGTCTGTTGATACATCCAAGGTTGAGGCAGTGCAAGATTGGGCACAGCCTAAGAGTGTTTTCGAGATCCGCAGTTTTCTGGGATTAGCGGGGTATTACCGCCGGTTTGTGAAGGATTTCTCCAGGCTAGCTTCACCGTTGACTAGATTGACGCGGAAAGGGGTCAAATTTGTATGGAGCGAGACTTGTGAAAAATCGTTCCAAGAGTTGAAGGTTAGGTTGACCACCGCTCCGGTGTTGATCATTCCGGAGAGAGGGTTGGGTTATGCGGTTTACTGTGATGCCTCACGAGAAGGTTTGGGTTGTGTGTTGATGCAAGAGGGGAAAGTGGTAGCTTATGGCTCACGTCAGTTGAAAATACACGAGAAGAATTACCCTACACATGACCTAGAACTAGCAGCAGTGATTTTTGCCTTGAAGATTTGAAGGCACTACCTTTATGGTGAGAGGTTCGAGGTGTTCTCGGACCACAAGAGTTTGAAGTATCTGTTTACACAGAGAGACTTAAATTTGAGGCAGAGAAGGTGGATGGAGTTCATTGAGGACTATGATTTTGAGTTGCACTATCACCCGGGAAAGGCCAACGTTGTGGCCGATGCCCTTAGTAGGAAGTCCATTAGCGATGTAGCTTGTATAGCCATCCGGGAATGGGAGATGATGGGTGCGTTGGGCGAGTTTGATTTGCTTTTGGGTGAATCTGTTGAGGCTGCAGCCTTGTTTTCTGTAGTCGCATAGCCTACGCTTGTGACTCGAGTGTTAGAGGCACAGAGAGGTGACCTTGAGGTAGTGTAAACACCCCATTTTTGACCGCCCTCGAGACTTGGGCGTTACTGATGGTTTGCTCGGTGATGAAAGGTGTGCAGGGGAAAGGTCGGCAAGGAGAGAGGCGAATCTCAACTTCACACCCCATTTTGAACCAAAATTATTTTGGATGGTTTTCAGACCTTAAAACCCTCTCTTTCAAAACATTTTTGAAATAAAATTCCCACGATGTTCCGACGCTCGCATTTCGGTAAATGGTGCGCTTTTCGGTAAACCGAGCAAGGACAAAGTGGAGATGAATGAAAGAGAGATGAAATCTTTGAAAAATCTTTCAAACACCTTACTTCGGGGTTTGAAGTTGAAGAGAAGAGGAGAAGAGGGGAGAAAACAAGTTGGAGAAGAGGTTCGACATGAATCCGGGTAGAAGGGAGTCAAGCAGTCCTCGCTAAATCAAGCTTATCTATCTGCATACTTGGATTTTAGCTATGAGGCCACATCGTTGGAAAGAAGACTTCCGGGGCTTCATTTTGCACTTAAGAATCTCTTAAAGCCAAGTCCGGGTGGGGGAGATATGGTTGGTTGAAGTAGAGGATCAGCCCGGTTGGATCGAATCTGCGCGGCTTCACCAAAAAGGGCATAACTTTTTCCACAGGAGGAATTTTAATGCAAGGTTTGTGCCATTGGAAAGCTAACTTCCGGGGCTTCAATCTGGACATCCACCGGCACTTTTTGACCTTACTGGCTACCTACCGGCCATCCATTTATCTGACCAGCACAAAAGATTGCTGACCGGCACAAAAGATTGCCGGCCGGCCAAAAGTGCCCAGAACTCAGATTTTTGACAGATATTTATCATCCAGCTGCTATACACTGTATCAGATATTTTCAATTGGGATATTTCGACCAAAAGCTCTTATTTTGATATATATAGAGCCTTATATCTCATATTGGAGGGGTTAGAACAAAAAAGCAAGTTTTGGGAGCTTCTCACTCTAAAAGACCCCTTTCTCTCTAGAAATTCCACAACCAAATCTCAACCCTCTTTCTCTTCCTATATTGTGTGTATAGAAGCATATAAGTGCCCAAAAGTGAGTGTTCTTCCCATTTCTTGAGCCTCCACCCTTGATCAAACTTGCCTATATTGCAAAGGTGATTCTTGGAGGTGTATTTGGAGCTCCTAAGGCTGGTTTTGGTTCAAGAAAAACCTGTTTTGGTGCAGAGCTTCAAGGGTAGGTTCCTACTTTTCTCAAGCTTGATTTTGTGCACTTGTATAACTACTTTTGCATGCTTCTCTTGACCTGATTTTCAACTGTCAAAATCTCTATTTTTATGTGTTAAAAGTGGTGGATTGAAGTCCTTGTGAGTTAAGGGGTGTCCTCCCTTTGTTTGTTCCTTGTTTTGTGAGATTGTGATCCACCTTTGAGCTCTTTTAAGCAAACCTCTTTTTTTTTTCAGAGGTTTTCAGTGATTAAAAACCAGTTTTGAGGTCTCAAATAGGAGGGGTTAGCCCCTCCTCCTTGTAGCCAGTTGTTATGCCTTGTTAGGCTTGTAAAGTGGCATCTTTTTGTGGCTTGTTTTAGCTTAAGCCAAGCATGTTTTAGGCTCTGTTTTGCCATGTTTCAGATCTGTTTTGGTCTGGTTGGGGGCTTGGTTGCTTGCTTCATACACTTGTAATGTGATTTTGCTCCCTAGCCTAGCTTGCTTCATGCTTAGCCCATCTTCCTAACATGTGCTAGCTTAACTTTGGCCTACAATAGTCCATATTTTGCTGTGATTAAGCTCTGTTTTGAGGTGTTAAGGTAGCTTGTGCATTGCTTTGCATGGTTGTGGTTTAAATGCTTAGAATGGCCTAAAGGAGAGCATGCTTTGCTAGTTTGTTTGGGCTATTTTCCAGCATGTTTTAGGCCCCTAAATTAACATGTATAAACTCTGTTTTGGGCAGGATAAAACTCTCATACATTGCATTACATAGGTGTAGTTCATGTGCTTCAAGAGCCCATCGTTTGGGCATATCATTTGAGCTTGTTTTGGTGCATGATCATGGCATTTTCAGCATGGCTTTAGCATGTAGAAACACCGTTTTGAAGTGGTTGAGACCTGCATGCATTGTACCATATAGCTATGGTTTATGTGCTTCATTGGCCTCTTGTATGAGCATGCTTCATTGACTTGTTTTGGTCTTTGTTCCATGCACTTTGGCCACTGTTTTGGACCTAATTTAGGGCTGTCCGATTAGCGTAAGTCCCTCCCTTAGCTTGTGTTGCATGTTTACTTTGCATATTGTCATATGTTTGGTCCCATTTGTGATATTGCATGCCTTGCATATTTGTACATTTGGATCACATCTCACATGCTTAATATTAACATGCTCGCCCCATGTCTTGCATGATTGTTGTCTATGCCTTGCATGATTGATGTATGTTTTGCATTGCTTGCTTGCATGTTCGTATTGCATGCTAGCTCCCATGCTTAGGATTGCATTGCATTGGCATGCATGCTTCACCTCTTGACCAAGTCATGATAGAGGTAGAGGCCCCCCCTTGGTTTAACTATTTGGTTTGCATTTCATTTGACATGAAAATGCACAACTTGGTCTCTTGGGCCATCACGCATTGAAATGCACGATTGATGGTCCGAGAACCAAGGACCATGTCCCTTTGAGTCATACACATGATAAGGGATAGGGTTGGTGCATACATTGCTTGAATTGCATTGACATGCTATGCCTTGCCCTCTACTGCTGTCAATTGCAGGTTCTGTAGGCATTCTTTGCCGACCGGCAGTGTTCAGTGCAGACCGGCAATCCATAGATGGCCGATGGATCTATTTTGTGCCGATGAACATCTCTTGCGGCCGGTGGACATTCTATCTAGCCGGCAGTGATCCCCAACATCCAGTGAGAATATTCTGAGATTTTGGCAGTCTTCAAAGGGGCAGAGCAGGGAAAACAGAGGCAGCCTATGCATGGCAGTGCGCTTCCGAGCAGGAACCGAGCATGCATTGCATTGGGCCCTTTTCCCGAGGCGGTTTACTGTTTTAATTAGATTAATTAATTTGCTTAATTAATTTAATTGGTCTGTAATAATTTAATTAGCTAGAGTAGTTGATTCGTTATTCGGACTGTATTATTCTTTTAGGTCCCTCCGAGCGAGGGCAAATTTGTAATAAGTGTGGGTGAGTGTGTGCATGTCTTCCAACCCCCACTTCTTTCTCCCTTTTACTTACATGCTTTGATGGTTAGTATTAGGACATGTATATTTTAGCATACCTTATGCTATGCATACGTGCATCATTCATCAGTATTACATGCACCAGGCTCGGTGCATCATGCTAACTGCACAACATTTCAAATCTAACTTGAATACGTGCTACTCGTGCATTTCACATGCCATGTTTAGGATAGCCGAGCCTGTTTAATTGCATTCTGTATGCGATGCATTAGTCACTCTAACATGAACTGGGGCATGTATGTTTGCTAACTAGTTTATCGTTTTGGCACGGAGTACGATGTAAGTATATTTATGCTTTAGCATATCGCATGCGTGTGAATGCTACCATGACAGCATGCTTACCATGTGGCTACACTACAACAAAATTAACAATTCACGGCATCATGTTTACGACATGAATTAAATGCATGTCGTAATTAGTACGTTCTACGGCATTTTTTTTTTTTGCAAGCCGTTAATGTTTTGTCAATAACAGCATACATACCATGTAAGTCGTTGATTCATATATTTATAGCATGCAAAAGTATGCCGTAAAAAATGTATGTTTTTACGACTTACAAAAAAATGTCGTAAAATATTTGCACTTAAGACGACATATATTTTATGTCATAAAATATTATAACGTAAAAAATAATTTATATGTTATTTTATAATTTAGTGTCTCTTTTAAGGGATAATTGCACCCAGGAGATTTTGAGAAAAAAAATTACATATTTTCACGGCATACAAATATTTCCATTTAAGATGACATACATTTTATGTTGTAAAATATTATACCCTTACACAATATATATTAGCATGTCGAGAAAACTTCTATTAAAAAAAATTTCAATCTGATATTTTTTTAAAATTAAAAAACAAACTATAATTTCCAAACCCCTGGGTGTCATGTTTTCGTCACTGTATTCAAATCGTATTAAGGACTCGCCAATAAAACCCAACCCCACTCTTCTTCGCTCCTCCCCTCCTCCTCCTTCAAAACCCTAGAAAACAAACCAGACCTTCAAATCCCCTAATAGATCTTCATACATTCTTTGCATTTGAGATTAAAGTCACACAGATTTTGCATTCATACGTCTCTCTCTCTCTCTCTCTCTTCATCGGCGTCTCACACAAACGCACGAGCACCACCACCGACCACCACAAGCTTCTGTCACTCTAAACTTGGAGTTCGATTCCGACCTTGGAGTTCAATTCTAATTCTAAGCCCCTTCCACGGATTCGATAAATTCGGTGTTTGCATATCTATTCGATTAATTCGATTCTAAGCCTTGAATTTATGTGTTCCAATTCTCCTCTCTCATCTCTCTTTGATTTTGATTTCTAGGGTTTTCGTGCCCTTATTGAATGTGTTTTGACTTCTGTGATTGCTTGTTTTGGGATTGAACAAAAAGGTCCTCTTCGCGATCGCTTCAATCGAAGTCTACTTCGAAGAATGTTTTCACGGTACCTTCTCTCTCTCTTTAGCTCCTGTTTTCTGGTTCTTACTTGCTGATTTTCGCTTGCATTTCGAGATTCCTATGATTTTGCGGTGGTTTAGTGGAATGAATTGATGTTGAATTTGATATTCCTTGCCGAAGATTGACATTATGATTACGCTTGTGTTGTCGATCTGATGAATTTTGTGTTCATAAAATATATTGAATTTTAGTTAATGATGGTTAGTTTTACATGCTCTGTATGTTGTGTTCATAAAATGAAATATAAAACCATGAAACCAGTAGCAGTTCTATATTTTTCAGTTAATGCTTAAACATTTTTTTTATTGTTAACTGGTTTCATATCATGTCATTAATCCCCCCCCCCCCTTATATCTATAGAAATCATTGTAGGTTAAGTGTTTTAATTTAATTTAATTTTTTTTTTTTTTTTGATGTAGAGTTGTATAGATAGGTCCTAGAGAGTGCTACCCATATGGAGGAAAATTAAAATAGAGTTTGTTTCTCTCTCCTTGTATGATGCTTCCATGTTGTGGTGTAAGATTCTGCTTGGCATTTCATTAGGATGAGTTCATAAATAAAAGTTGTCTATTTGTTTTTCAAGGAGTAGGGATTCTGGGTAATAATAATTTTGAAGTATCGCCTTGTAGAACTCAAAATTGTCTCATAAATACTGTTATGAGCTATTTAAGAATGTCTCATGTCTTAATGAATTTCCTTTGATATACTTGCATATTTGGATCCACAGGACTTGGTATAAAATGATTTTGTGGGCTACTTAATGGATAAAGTACAACATTTAATTATGCTGTCAAAAAATTATAGAAGTTTTATCACAATTTTGTCATTTGTGTCTAGGTCTTGATGGCTGTGGGCCAAGGAGAGACAGTTGTGAAAGCTTTGCAAGATGCCTAATTTATGTGCTTTTCATGTTATTTTTTAGTGTATTAGTGGCTTTGACTTTGCTTTATCTGTTTATTTTTGGCCGTGTTTGTGTATAAATAACATAGTTAGTTGGTGGTTTAACTTCAGGTTTTCTAGTTGGCAAAATTGATGTTCACATTTTACATGGGTTCTCTGTTTTAAGTCCATTCATGACTTTAAATTGTAGTTTTAAGATCAATTGAAATTTAAATCATAAAATAAAAAGTGTTGCCAATTGACAGAGAAGGCTGATTTTGGCTTTGGTCATACTTCTTAATCTCAAAAGGTGAATTGGAAATTCCTACAAAATTGATCTCAAACTTGCTTGGAGATTATAAAACCTTGCAGATTTCTGGCTTTAATAACCATACAATGTTAGTGAAAATTTTTATTCTCTTTGTTAAAGTAGCATTATTCAGTGTAAAATTGTATGAATCAATATAGAAGTTAAGTGTTCTTTATCCACTATTAAAATTGTGTGTTTAAAATTCATGTTCTATTTTTTCATCAAATCTCTAGTCAAAATGTATAGGTTCATAGATGTGGGAGGTAAGTAAATATTCTCTAGTAGTTGAGTTGTCTTGATGTAATTAAACTTATTTTTTATGTTGTGCTACTAACAGTAATATGAGAAAATGAGATTATGGAATAGCTATTGGCCAACAAGGCTCTCTTAAGAAACCATGTCCTCTAGGCTTTGGTTATTTCAAAGAGGGCTATGTGAGAAATTCATTGGGCTCAATTGAAAGTCTATGCTCAAGTTTTAAAAAGAAAGGCTTAGATTAGCAGGATTTGCCCCCAAAGAAACCTAGGAAGTACTTTCTAATTTCTAAAAAGAGTAATGTGATTATAGGACTTTGAATTGTTGCACCATATTATAATCTTTTAATTCAGTTTTTTTAAAGAAAGATAATTCCCTTGTTTCATACAAGAAGTTAGAGTCTGTATGAGAAGCTTGTAAAACATGTAAAAAGGCTGAAATAAGCATTCCCATCCTCAGAAGTCAGCCCTCTAAGTTAGATCTGTCATCTATATTATAGAACATAGATAAGTTAAATTATTTTCCATTTGTTGTTAATAAGAAAACATCAACATCATTTATTAGATCAGAGAAGAGATCAATACAAGAAGTTGGAGTCTGTATGAGAAGCTTGTAAAACATATAAAAAGGCTGAAATAAGCATTCCTATCCTCAGAAGTCAGCCCTCTAAGTTAGATCTGTCCTCCAGGGTTATTGAGAACTGTTTTTTTTTTTTTTTTTGTTCCAAGAGATGTTTTGGTTGTCCAGTTGGTATTTTAGGTTGAGAAGATTAATGAACTGCTTAAGTGGCAATGCAAGCAACCAAGTTGATTTGGCAAACTGACTGCTATTTTCTTTCATTTATTAGGAACAACTGATTTTTATTCACATTATTGTTATAATGTTATTATTTATTTACTTGTTTCATTTATTAGGAACCCCCTTTTTAATCTTCTTAGTGCGTTTAAAGAAAGTGTATTGTAAAATTTGCTAAAAATTAAATATAACAGCTATTCACTACACATGACTTTGTCTTACCCGTAATTTTCTGCACACGTTATTGTTAACTTCTTCACTGTATCTTTCTATAAATATATATATTCCTCACATACAAATTGGACAGATAACTGAAGTTTAATCTGAAAAGTCAAAGTTTGTGATTTGTTTTTTGCTGTACCATATTTTTTTGTTGTTGTTATTTATGTTGCACACATAACCAAATGAGAAACGTCAAAATTCAATCACTCAACATGCACATATACTCTATATAGCCTTCCTCATCATCTCTGCAATTACTTTCCAATCTATGAATTTGGTATTTCTCTCTCTCTCTCTCATCTCTCTGTTTTTCAAAATTAAAAAGTCCTATGTTGTTTTTCTTGTTTTCTTCTTTCTTCCATTCTTTCATGGAGGATTAGAATTAGCCATGGCTACAACAACCCAAGATGGATCTGAACAGTGGGGTTATGTTCAAGTCAGTAAGCCAAATCCTAAACTAGTATTATTTTTTATTACATATTGTCATTAATTTTGATATTTAGATATGGAAATTCTCCAAATAATGTACTGATCATGGCATCTTTTATTGTGTGTTTGGATTGTACCCAAAAAAAAAAAAAAAAAAAAAACAGAAGCCCACATGTTCTGGTGGTACTACAGGAGTCCATACAGAGTTGAAGAACCAAAAAAGCCCTGGCCAATAATTCTCTGGTTACAGGGTGGACCAGTAAGTATATGGGTTCATAATTATATCCCAACAACTCTGAATAGAACCCAATTTTGTGAATTTGTTTTCTGTGTTTTTGAAAACAATTTTCTAAGTTTTTTTTCATTGTGTTTGGTTCAATACAAAATTATTAGGGTGCTTCAGGGGTTGGGATTGGAAATTTTGAAGAGGTTGGACCATTGGACACTGATTTGAAGCCTAGGAATTCAACATGGCTGAGAGAGGCTGATCTCTTGTTTGTGGTAAGCAATTTTCATTGAACAATTATGGCAACACAGAGTATAGATCACAGAATGTGTTTTTAGCATTAGTGATTTTGATTAAATTGAAATTGTTGGGTTTTTTATTTTTATTTTTAGAGAGAGTTTTTTTTTGTTATTTATTTTTATAATTAATTTAATTTTTAACATTTTAACCTATATAGGATAATCCAGTTGGGACTGGATTCAGTTTTGTGGAGGATACAAAGCTGTTTGTGAAAACTGATGCTCCGTAAAAGTTGCACCAAACATTGAGCCACTTAAACATCAAGAAATTTGATTTTGTTTAGTTACTCAACTCATACTCATACTCATACTCATACTCACTCATACCTGCTCCAGGGTTATTGAGAACTTTTTTTTTTTTTTTTTTGCAAGAGATGTTTTGGTTGTCCAGTTGGTATTTTAGGTTGAGAAGATTAATGAACTGCTTAAGTGGCAATGCAAGCAACCAAGTTGATTTGGCAAACTGACTGCTATTTTCTTTCATTTATTGGGAACAATTGATTTTTATTCACATTATTGTTATAATGTTATTATTTAGTTTGGATTATGAGTAATGTCTTAGGTTACAATGTCAGAACTTTGTCTGGAGTTTGGATTATGAGTTTTAGCTGTTACTTTCAGGAGAGCCCATATATTGGGTAAGGAAACCAAGGAAAAATTGTGATGCTCTTTGGATAATAGCTCAATGGTCTCAGAAGCAACACGATTGTGTTTCTTCCATTTAGGGTTGTATTCTCTAATTCAATGCATTCTTAACTGTAAGAAATGATGATTATTTTGAAATACATGAATCTTATGATTTAGAGTCCATACGATTTGTAGTTATACTTTTGGATGTTTAAAGTCGTATTTTAGAGATTAGTGAATTTTATGATTTGGATACTTTTTTTGATTTGTATGTTTGAGGTTGTTATCAGCTTGATATGATAGAAGTTGAGGATAAAAGTTAGTATGCAGGTTGTTTGGTGTATGGATATTAGATTTTTTTGCTTACTTCATAGTTGCTGCTTCTGCTTGGTTTGTAACAGGTTGCATTTTATAAGCTATTGTCTACATACGGTTAGGCAATGTCATATTCATATATATATATATATATTAAAAATAACTTTCTACGGCATGCAAAATTATGCCGTGAAAAGTGTAATGATTTATAGCATGTAAGAAAATGTCGTAGAAGACTATATACGGCATACAAAGCATGTTGTAAATATATTAAAAATGACCTTCTACGGCATACAAAATTATGTCGTGAAAAGTGTGATGATTTATGACATGCAAGAAAATGCCGTAAAATATTATATACGGCATACAAAGTATGCCATAAATATATTAAAAATAATCTTTTACGGCATGCAAAATTATGTCATGGAAAGAATGATGATTTATGGCATGACAAAAATGTCGTAAAAAGTTATATACGACATGCAAAGTATGTCATTAATTTTTAATTTATTACTTTTTACAACTTTACCTGCATGCCGTAAATGATGTTCAACTTTCCACGGCATGTCATATAACGACATTTGTGTACATGCCGTGAAAGAGTTTTTACAGCATGCATCGCAAGCCGTAAAAATTCAATTTTGTTGTAGTGCTAGATGCTTACGTGTTAAACTGCTTGAATGCCTGTGGGTGGAGGTTGGATTGCTTGAGTTGGAAAAACTCGTTGAAATCCGTGTTTTAGCCTACTTGCGAGTAGCAAATTCTGAAGCGCTTTCAAAATGAATGGATATGCAATGCTTATTTCCAAATTAGGCAATCTAGTCTATACTTGTTTGCTGTGCGCATAACATAGTAATTCTAGGCTAATAACCGGAATAAGAGCACATAACGTTTTCAAAATCGGATATCACGGTTAGTAGAGGCCGGTCTTCGGACCGGGCGAAAGGGGGTGCTCATAGCTGATCTTCCCCGATCGTACCCAAGCTCCCGAGCCAAGACAACTTTGGTGATGACGGACACGTGGCCTTCGGCACCGAGTCAGGGTTTCCTAAATTTCCCATTTTTAAAAATATTTAGGTGGCGACTCTGTATCTGGCAAAGCAGTCCATGTTTGGCACTTCTTTTCTAAAAATCTGTTTTCTCTCAAAACGATTTGCCAGAGTTGGACTCTTTGGTTCAGATTACGAACCGCAACTAACAAAAAATGGGGAGTCCGAACTGTAGCATCGAGGTCCCACGCGGGCGCTGTCTACAAGTAGATTCCCTCCGAGAGAAGATCTCCAGTGGGAAGGTTGAGAAGGGTTTGGCAGTGTATCCCGACCTGAGTGTGAGATACCAAGACCGTCTGTTTGTGCCGGAGTCTTGCCGAGAGGAAGTACTCCGAGAGTTTCACCATTCGCGCCTTGCGGTGCATCCGGGAGGCACTAAGATGTATCGGGATTTGGGTCGCCAGTTTTGGTGGTGGGGTATGAAGAGAGATGTGGCAGTTTTCGTGTCTAAGTGCCTTACTTGTCAGCAAGTGAAGGCCGAGCATCAAAGGCTAGCGGGTTTGTTGCAACCCTTGCCTATTGCCGAGTGGAAGTGGGAGCATGTCACTATAGACTTCGTTGTAGGTCTTCCGAGGACTCAGCGGGGTAATGATGCTATTTGGGTGGTCATAGACCGGTTGACTAAGTCGGTGCACTTTATTCCTATGCGCGTGAGAGATTCGGTAGATCATTTTGCCGACTTGTATATTCGGGACATAGTGAGATTGCACGGGGTCCCAGTGACGATCATCTCAGATAGAGATCCTCGTTTTACTGCTAGGTTGTGGCAGAGTTTGCAGAGTGCCTTGGGCACTAAGTTGACCTTTAGTACGGCTTATCACCCTCAGACTGACGGGCAGTCCGAGCGTACTATTCAGATGCTTGAGGATATGCTTTGAGGTTGTGTCCTTGACTTTAGTGGGACGTGGGAGAGGCACTTACCATTGGTGGAGTTTGCCTACAACAACAGTTTTCAATCGAGTATCGGTATGGCACCGTTTGAGGCCTTGTATGGCCGACCGTGTAGATCTCCAGTTTGTTGGGCCGAGGTAGGTGATGCACCTTTGTTGGGTCCGGAGTTGGTTAGAGAGACGACGGAGAAAGTTGAGCTTATCTGTAGGAGGCTTGTTACAGCCCAGAGTCGCCAAAAGAGTTATTCCGATCGTAAGAGGAGGCCTTTGGCGTTTGAGGTGGGTGATCATGTTTTCCTGAAAATATCACCTAGGCGAGGTTTGATGAGGTTTGGGACGACTGGGAAATTATCCCCTCGGTTCATTGGTCCCTTTGAGATCCTTGAGAGGATTGGGGAAGTTGCTTATCGTTTGGCTTTGCCACCGCAGTTGTCCGGGGTGCATGACGTATTTCATGTCAGTATGCTTCGAAAGTACGAGCCGGATCCATCCCATATGTTGGATTGGACCGATTTAGAGGTAGATGAGATGCCTCGTATGAGGAGAGACCGGTTCGGGTCTTAGATAGGCGGGATCAAGTCCTGTGAGGCAAGACCATTCCTTGGTTAAGGTTTTGTGGAAACATCACGGAGTGGAGGAGGCCACTTGGGAACGTGAGTTGGAGGTCCGCGAGAAATATTCGGACTTGTTTGTTGATGTGTAATCATACATTGGTAATTTTGTGAAATTGTTGAACTTTAAGAGCATTATATGTGTCTTAAGTTGTAAAACATTGTAAATGTTTTGGTAAATGGAAGTTTGTGTTAACATTGCGTATGTTAAGTATATTGTGGAAATGCAAGCATGATATTAATGTTGCATGTGTTATGGAATTGTAGAAAATGAGTTGAAATTGGTAAATTTCAAAGGAATGCATGTTGATAACGCAGGTTGTTATGTATAATGTGAAATGCCTCTTGATAAGAGATGAGATATATATAATATTTTATATATACCCCAAATAAAATATATTTAATAATTGATATTCTATCTCTTAAATATATGGTATAATCATTATATATATATTATAATAAGAGTCTATAAAGATAACATAGTTCACATAATAATTCTAATATGAAAAAAAAAAAAAAAAAAAAAAGGCCCAGGTGCGCATAGCCAGGCCCAGGTCTGAACCTAGCTCGAGACCTTGGGCTTGGGCTTAAGCCATGTGTTTTGGAGCTTGGCTCGGCCCTGACTAGACCCGACCTGAAAATTTTGTCCCCCACTGGCCCGACCCTGCTTGACCCGAAAAATTTCGTCTCCCCCCGCTAGCCCCGACCAACCCAATGGCTCCCTCCACTATGCAACGGTAAAATTTAAAAAAAAAAAACAAAAAACAAAAACAAAAACAAAAACAAATTTTAAACGATCATTTGACTGTTAATTCCACAACAGCCAGAAAATAAAATTATATAAATTAACCCCTTCCTCCCTCAACTCCTATAAATGCCACTCATCTTACATTTTATTTCTCACAAGCAAATCTTTCTCTCAAACTTTCATTCTCTCTCAACTCTCTCAATTAATTTTGAAATCTCATCCCCAAGTGGCAATTACAATTGTAAACTTTTATCAGAAGAAACTAATTTGTTTATCACATTCGCTAGTCGGTAACATTAATTATTTGAATTAATATTTATTAGTTACTCAAATTTTTACATTAATTATTTCTTAACATATATTAGTTGTTATTGTTTACTCATTATTTTAATTAATTATTAGTTCATATATACTATTTTACTTACATTACTATAAATCCTAATATTCGTAATGTTTATGTCGATATTGATACATATACACAACATGAATCTATTGATTCTCCTTCTATTGTATCTAATATTCCTTTTCCAACAGTAGCATCATCATCTAGAGGCACGTCTAGTATTGTTTGGGAGCATTTTGAAAGAGTATCTATAACTAATCTTGATGGTACAACTATATTTAAAGCAAAATGTAAATATTGTGCACATTTACTTAGTGTTGCATCAGTAGGAGTATTAGCCATCTAAAAAGACATGCTCAAAGACATTTACAAAGTCAATAACCTGATATTAGAACTTAAATACAATTAGGGAGTTCATTAATTGGTAATTTGCAACCATTTTCATATGATCCTATGCATGCACAAAATTCTGTAATTGATTATATTATTAAAAAATAACGACCTTTTACTATTAGCGAATGTCCTGATTTTTTAGAAATGATTCACGGAGATTTTGCACCGCAATATCAAGGTTTTTCAAGAAATACAACTAGAAACAAAATTTTTTTAAAAAAAATTGAGAATATTAAAAGTGAATTATTTAACATTTTCAAAAATTTGAATGGAAGAGTTTGGTTAACATCTGATCTGTGGTCAAATAATGGTGTAAAATATCAATATGTTACTGTACATTTTGTTGATAATGATTGAAAATTAAATAAAATAATCATTTTATTTAAATTAGTTGGACTTCCACACACTGATCATTCACTTGGGGTAGAAATAAGAAATGTATTATATGAGTATGTTTTGCAAAATAAAATATTTATCATTAGTTTAGATAATGCAATATATTACAATCAGATTTTAACCCATTTGAAATCAACTTTACAATTACTTGTTGATGATGATATATTTTATGTTTGTTGTTGTACTCATATTTTAAACTTGATTGCTAAAGAAAATATGCATGCATATGAGACTTCTGTATTGATAATAAAACATGCGTTGTTACTATTATATCTTCTGCTAATTGAATTTCAAAATATAGGAATATTTGTTAACGAGAAGGCATGCCATTTAAAAAATTAATTTTAAATATAGACAGCAGATAGAATTCAGCATATAATATGTTAAAGAGAACTTGTAAACGAAGAAAAACAATAGATATATTTTTTGCAACAATATCAATAAGAGAAGTACTGACTCACACAGAACTTAATTAGTACCAAGTAGCCTCATATAGAGATTTTCTAAAAAAATTTGATACTGAAATAAAATTATTTTCTTATATATATATATATATTCTTACTTCACTATTTGTTTTACATATATTAGCAGAAATAATAAAATGTTCACAAATTATATGGGTAACGCATATTATATAACCATTATTACTGCAATGAAAAAAAAAAATTGATAAATATTTTGATCCATTGTCTCATTTTTTATGTTTAGCCATCGTAATTAATTTTAGGTGTATAGAAATTAGTTTACAAAAATTTTTAGATCATATTTTTGCTAATAAAAAATAATTTGTCCATATTATGAAAATATGCACAAAATTATTTGAAGAATATAAGGAAACTGTATTTGCAAATACACATATATACACTATACCAGTCTCATCTCGAGATGGAAGATTAAATGTTTTCTTAATAATAAAAAGTAGAAGAATATCTCAACATATAAGTATAACTAGTTCTAAATTACAATATTATTTGAATAACCCACCAGTGGATGATGATGATGATTTTGATATTTTGGATTGTTAAAAACAAAATCAACCTATGTGGCATATGCTTTCACAAAAGGCCCATGATATACTAACCGTTCATATTTTTACAATGGCTTCTGAAATAGTTTTTAGTGTAGATGGAAGAGTGTTGAGCAATTACCGCAACAGACTTTCACATCAAATAATTGAGGCACTGATGATATCGAAAGATCATATGCATGAGCTTACAAAAATACAAAATTATAGTGAAATGAGAGTTTCCAAAGCGATTTGGATGATATATTTTCAGGCAACGGAAGTGAATTGTCTACCTCCTCCGATGATTAATCAACAATTTTTTTTTTCACTATTTCATTCCGTAATGTAGCTATTAGATTATTAAAGTAGAGTATAATACAAATGATTAGTAAACAAGTAGGTGTCAATCTAGTTAAGATATACTATGGTGATGTAATTTTTCTACCATCATCAATAATCTATATCATTTTATTTAATGATATAAATTTTTATAATATTTTATTTCGTTTTGAAATAAAAAAATTATTCATTAAATAAATATTATTTTATTTAATTTAATTATTGTAATATTTTGTTTCATTTTAATATATATAAAATTATTTATTTCAAAAGAAGAAATTTAGATAATTTTATACTTTTTTTAATCGTAACTAAAAATATATAATTAAATAATAAATATCACTATATAAAACATAAGACGGGCCAACCCAACCCAAACCTGAGTGGGCCGGACCGGGTTGAGCTCAAATTACACCCGCTAAATGTAGTGTGTTTGAAAGTTTATGGATCAACAACATATGTATTCTGAATTGAATTTTTTTTTATTTTTTGCTTTTGGTAGGTCCATATAGATGATAATGCTGTGAGAAGTGAAAGCTTTCAGGCCCAATAGGAAATGCTACAAGCAGAGAGTCCCACCAGCTAAGCCAATGTGCTCTGTTCCATGTTTTAATCATTGCGCTTATGGTTTAGGAAGTCTATTGGTATATTTTTATAATTTAAGAGGTGAAGTGATATTTTTTAATAATTTAAAGATTTATTTATACATTTTTATAGTTTAAGATATTAAAATAATACTTCTCTATAATTTAAGAAATTTTCGTATAAATAACTCTATCATTCATTTTGTTTTTAACTTTGTTTTTGTCGAAATTTCATTACACATGCATAGTTTGCTGTCTAATCTTCACAAGAAGTAAATAAATAAACATAAATCAATATGCCGAGGATCGCTTAGTAGTGTCCACATTTTATAACAACATTAGACTTCCGCAATCATGAGCTACTTTCATATAAAATCCACAATCTATGGAGCCATCTTGGGTCTTTCATGGACCAATTCATCATCGAATCCCTTTTAAATTATGTTTAAAATTTTAATTTGTCCCAAAAAATAATAATAATAATTACATCAACATCCTCTTAACTATTAAGAATTTTATTTTACGTATTATTTATGAATTCATATGTTTTGACTCCACTCAAATATAGAAAAACATACAAATTCCTTTTTGAAAAGGTAAAAGTAATGTCATTTTATAATTGAATCAATCAAAATAAATAGGCTTATGGGCTAGGTTGGATCAATGGCTGAGTTGGACCAGGAAGGATGGTGATGAGCTTCTTCTCCGAGAGACTTGCAAACTGATTCTTGAGAACTCACAGGTAGATATTCTTTCTCAAGACATTCTCACGATTAGATATGATTAGAGCATCCATATTAAACTAGCTAAACTTATTTTTTAGCTAGATTGGTGGTATTGTTCATCAAAAATGGTCTACATCAGTCTCGCTATTGTTCACCATTAATATACGAACGTCACAGTACTTCGCTATAACAAGCGAGGTACTGCTTGTCGCTGGTTGTGTGTTACCGGACGTTCGCCCGGAAGTCCGGCCGATCGACGGCAATTATTTTTTTTTATTTTTTTTTTTATTTTTACATTTCCTCCAATTTTACCTTTTGTAAAACATAAGAATTGTTTGGTTTATAGCTCATCAATTTAATTATTAAAAAAAAAAAAAAAAAAAAAGAATAACAAACATTTTAATAGGATTGAGTTAAAATAGAGAGTTTGATGCAGTAAGGTAACTAGCTAAAATAGAAAAATGACTTTTTAAGTTATAATTTGACTAAAATTTTGAAGAGACTGATATTGATGCTCTTAGAAAAAAAAATAATCAGAGAGAATGAAAGTACAAAAAAATATGGTGTACCATTGATATGACAAGTGTGAAAAATATATTAAAAGACTTCTATATAGGTCCTAATACATAGACTTATTGTCTAATAGATCCTATAATAATTAATGACGTTTTTCATCAAATACTATTAAAAAAATATGACTAAATGTTAAATTTCAGTGACAATTTAAAATTTGTGTCACAAAAAATATTTTATCATAAATTTCAGTGACAATTAGCTATAGTTTAAAAAAATTGTCACAAAAAATATTATTAATTTTCAACTTTGAACGATAATGTGAAAATTCTATCACAGAAAAATGTCGCTAATTACAAATTTTAGCAGCAATTTATAAAAATCATGAAAAAAAAAGTTATTAATTGTTAATTTTTAACGATATGCAAAAAATCGTCACAAAAAATTAATTTTGACGACAAATTTATTAAAACTTATTTCTAATAAAAATTAATAAGAATTAAGTCTAATTATTAAAATTTATGAATAGTTCACTCAAATATTTTTGCCCTGTTTGATAGGGCTTATTTCCAACTTATTTTAGCTTTTAACTTAATTTAAGCTATTTTGATGTGTTTGGTTCAGCTTAACGATACAGATTATAACTTTTTGTAAGTCAAAAATCAACTTATTCTTTGAGTGGGGGAGGAGAAGCTTAATTTATAAGTCAAAAATCATCTTATGTTTACAGTTATAAGTTATAAACTGTTAAATTATAATCTATAATCACTTTCTCACAACTCTACCAAACGGGACTTTTACAGGACACACCATTTACGGCCTGTGGCATCTCACATGAGTGAATAAATTTGTTAACCCTTTCACTAATAATGAAATGCCACGTGTCTTAACATAACTAGGCATACTCAAGTTATAAGACACGTGCCTTACCATAACGAGGCATACTCAAGTTATAAGACAGAATCCGGATCCTCGATCGCCTTTACCTGTGGCCCTTTCCTGTATCGCCCCAAAACGAACACAGAGTATGATCTAATTTTTTGGGTTTTTTTCTTGGATCTGTATGTAAGATAATATATACCTACCCAAAATTTCAATCAAAAATTTCAAACCCAATCAAATCCATTTTCTTCCTGTGTTCATCGCCCTTAAAATTTCAATCAAAAATTTTCCTCCTGTGTTCGAAGCCATTAATGGGTTCTTCCCTCTGTTCTTCTTTTTTCCATTTTTTTTTTTTTTTTCTTGAAAAGTTGCCCCAAAACGACGTTGTTTTGGAGCGCTACAGGAAAAGGCCACAGGCAAAACGACCGAGGATCCGAATTCACGTTTTGTTCGAAAAAAAGTTATGAGACACGTCTTGTTCAAAAAGAGTTATGAGACACGTCATCCACTAGCTGGTGGCGCACGTGAAGGGGACTAGCCTGTACACGTGCCAAGTGTTGAAACTGCACAAGGCTCTATTTGGGAAACATATTTGGGCTAAAATAGTTACAAAAATACTAGAGATTCTAAAAATTTTATCAAATATCTCACATTGGTTGGGACCCACATGTACCAAAAGTTCTACCAAATGTTTTACATGGGTATAGGACCCACATGGGACCCATATTGTGTGAGTCTCACACTCATGTGAGACATTTAGTAGAACTTTTGGTAGAATTTTTTAGGATCTCTAACATTACTTAGATAGTTATATAGGATTAAAGAGGTTATTTTAACCAAATATAACAAAATATCACATCTAACTATAATCATTTCATTTTTTCTCTCATAAAAATCAAAAAAATCAAAAAAAAAAAAACTATCACAAACAAGACCTTTTAATTCTATACTAGAATATTTAAAAAATTAAAAAAATCAAAAAACCAACTCACACCACAAACCAACTCTAAGTATCAAAGGCATGACATGGTTCTGATCGGGTTAATTCTCCAATTATCATATTCTAGAGCTGAAATTCATTAATTGAGGATATAAATAATTAAGCTTTCATTTGATATAATCTAAAATAAAAAAAAATTAATCACAAGAAAATAAAATAAAATTTTTAACCTAATAAGACAAAATTTCATATCTAAATCATTATTATTTTATTTTTTCTCTCACAAAAGTTAAAAATGTCAAAAATATATATAACAAACAAGACTTTTTGGTCTCATGCTAAAATAGTCAAAAAAAACTAAAAAGTAAAAAAATCAACCCACATCTCAAATGAGCCTTAAATGATCTCTCTTTTCAATAATTCAACCTTTTAAATAAATTGCTAATTAACAATTCAATATAGTAACAGAATATTCAATTTATTTTTCAAATGGTTACTGTAGAGGGATGGTACAAAAGATTTTGGTTTGCTTGTAGTTGATGCATGGTACAACAACAATGCTACATACTACTAATTTAGTATCTCTAACCCATCACTAATGAGGTGAAAAAGGGAGAAAAAAAAAAAAAGAGGCATAACAAATGATGTGGCAATGGGTGAGACCCACTTGCACATCATTAGTGATAGCACTAATTAGTGCTCCCAAGCATTATTGCATGGCACAATAATTGATTGCAGGACAAACTATATTATTACCGGAAAATTATATAATAATTTCAAAGTATCATGTGATTATTTGTTATGTTTTTTTTATGTTTATTAATCACTTAACATAAATAATTAATATTTTATTTTTTTTATCAATCATATTATCATAAAATATTATGTGACCGTATTTCTAAAGCACCAAAAAATCAGCCCAATTCATAATGCAACCGATAACAAATGTCATGTGTTGCAGAGATTTTTTTTTTTTTTTTTTTTAAAAAGTGTTGAGTAAAAAAACATTTGTGATCAACTTTATAATATTTTTGTTTTAATTTCTCTCCGGGCTACCTTTATAGTTTACAAGGTTATCCTTTTACATTTTAATAATGAAAGGATGGACAATTTTATCTTACACATCTTAATTATATTATTTTCTTTTTTAATTATAATTAATTTTTTTTAATTATAACATTATTTTGAAATATTTAATTATGTCTCATATGTAAAGAATATGAAATTATATCATTTTCTTCTTTAATTATAAAACATACATGGTACATATTCTTTAAAAGGTGTGCGCCATAATACTTCCCTATAGAATCAAATTTTTGTTAAAATAAATGTTAATATATCAAACATTACACGTGATTTAGTCAATTCCAAGTAAAAATGACGTGGCACCAGACAATAAATTAATTCTTTGATAAATTATAAATATATCTTTTGAGATTTAATGAAGATACAAATTACCTCTTGTGATTTAAAAAATTATAAATATCCCGTTGTCAAAAAATTTTATTTAACAGAATAAAATTTCTAATTGTTTTTCTATACAACGATAAAATTTTTTGAATTATTAATTGAAATAAATTCTTAACATCATTAAAAACTGTTAATTGAACTTAATAATTTAATAATAAAATGGCCATTTATTATTAAATTAGAAATTTCAAGGAGTATAATGTAATTTCTAAAATCAAAGGGGATAAATCATATTTTAAACAAATCTCAAATGATGTATTTGTATTTATTCATAGTTTTTTTATTTTATTTTGGAGAATAACTATTTTAGTCAAAAAGTCACTATAAATTATCATATCACTCTCTATTTTTTTACATTTTTTTTGTAAAAACTAAAAAATTATTAAAATAATTTATTTCCAAACGAGACCTTATTCCTATCATCATTCAACTTTTGATTGGTTTATTTTTTTATTTTTTGAGAAATATCTCATCCCCTATTTCATCAACCTCAGTTTCACGTCTAATAAATCAACAAACAATAACAACCAATTAAATATCTTCAAAATATAGGACCGCTTCATCTGAGAATAAACCAAAAGTAAACGCTACCGGTTGGTAGCTCGAAATTTAGAGGCCCGAATGGCCCTAAATTTCCATATAAGGCAACAAAAAAAAAAACAAGGCAAAAAAAAAAAAGAAAAAAAAAACAGTTTTTTCCAAAAAAGGAAATTAGGGTCATTAGGGCCACACTTTTTAGGGCCACAAATCTTTATTCGTAAAATTAACACCTCTGCTTTTTTTTCTTTTTTAACTCATGATTCAACTTTTGAATAGATTGAACATTTACGAGCCGTTTATTTTACATTTTATAGGTTTTCAGAAAGTAAACACGTTTATCATGCCGAAGACATCTTTTATTTTTATTTTTATTTTTATTTTTTTCAGAAAATGCTAAAAACAATTCTTAAGGTCTCAATTGAGGACTAAACATTTTAGTAAAATAGTTATTATAAATTTTTATATCATTTTTTCTATTTATATATATATATATATTTTTTAAAAAGTCAAAAAATTATTACAATAATATGTTTCTGAACGAGGCCTAAATATTGAAAAATGTATTAATATATATATATATATAATATGAACATAAGTAAAAATATTTTGAAATAGATAACAAAAAAAAAATTGTTAAAATATAATTTTTTTTAATATTATGTGCTTTTTAATAGGAAAATTTACCCATAAATCTCATATGGGGTAATATTAATCCATTTAGTCTTAAGAATTTTCTTATAAATCAATTAGTTATTTTTGTTTTGAAAAGTTATATTTATTTGATCTTCATTTGAGTTTAAGTGAATACCCTTTGGTGATTTGTTTTTTCAATTTGTTAATTCATTTTTGGGATGGGAATAGAAATGTGAGGTGTGAAAGAGTTTTTTCGGGGGGATTGGCGACTGAAGTATTGGTTGTCGAACGTAGAAATCTATATTTCTACTAATATGGTTTTTTAGTATTACATTGGAATGTTACGTTAAAGTATTACGTTTTGTGTTACATTAATTAGAGTGTTACATTTAAAAAAAATCTACTAAGGAGAGTTTTCTGCAATATTGCGTTGTTACGTTTGAGAAAAATATACTAATGAATTTTTTAGTGTGTTATATGTCAGTGTTAAGTTTGGAGAAAGTACAAGAGTTTTTATGCTATATTGATTGAAGTATTACGTTTGGAAAAAGTAAACAAGGTGGTTTTTTAATGTTACGTTATTACATTTAAGAGCAGTACACTAAGAAATTTTTTATTGTATTATATTGCAGTGTTACGTTTAGGATAAGTACATTAAGAAGTTTTTTTAGAATATTGCGTTGTTACATTTGATAAACGTACATTAATAAGTTTTTTAGTGTTATATTAAAGTGTTATGTTTGGAAAAAGTATATTAACAAATTCTAATTTTGTTAGTGTTATATTAAAGTGTTAAAGCGTTAAAGCGTTGTTAATTCTAATTTTTCAAAAATTATAAATAACAAATTAATCCTAATTTTATTCCAATCCAAATCAATCATACTCACCCCTACATACTTTCACACTTTCTTCCTCTCTCACACACAAGGTATGCTAACTTGTTCTCCCCCATTTGCACACCACGACGTTGACTTTTTAATTAAAATAATAAAAAAAATCAAAACAAATAATTACATATTTTTTAAAAAAATAAAATAACTAACCTTTTTTTTAACTGAAAAAAAAGATGCTCTGAAGTGTCATCATGACATTCGTGAGCCCAAGCTCCGGAATAACCGATTGTCGGTCTGATTTGACCCAACTCATAAGAAGAGATCCACCATCAAAGTACCAGCAGAGTTTAACCATACGCCACAAATGAGCCTAGATTTCAATCAGAGTACAGGGTGAGGTCTTCGAAGAGAGCCGGCTACAAAGCAATCATTTTTTGCCCCTCTTAGAATTCGAACCTAGGTCACGTCTGTGAAAAGGATGCCTTCTGCACTAGGCCACCACCCCCGATGGTAAATTTACCTAAAACAGTCATTTTCCAAACATCCTCTCATCACTTTAGCAAATATGGGAAATTACCTGTCAGTGGAAGCAGAAGATGTAAACTTTAAATCACTAAGTAATATTGGGTAACGTATACATTTTTAGTTTATATTTATAAAAAATTTATAAATTGGTTTTTGTTTATTTTTAAAAAAACATAAATTACAAATGTGTTTGGTTTAAACAAAATATTTGAAAATTTTTAAAAACATAAACTAAAAAATATATTTGTTCAAACCTAAAATATTTATATTTTTTTTTTATTATTTATGACAATGGGATCATACACATTATAATTGAAATATATATATATTTGAAAAAAAAAATTTGTTAGTCAAATTTTTAAATTTCTATTCAAAAGCCAGAATAAACCCATTTTTTGAGTTTACGTTTTTTCCTCAAATTTATAAACTGAGACAATCATTTATAGGAAAATCCTTCGTAGCTCGAATCTCTCTGCCCCGAATGGCTCGACTGTCCAAAACGACGTCATTTTTTACAGGATTTTATTTTTATTTTTTTTCTATGTCTGAAACAGAGAGCAAAGAAAGAAGAAAGAAGAAAGAAGAAAAGGAAGAGAAAGAGAAAGAGAGGAGAGAGAAGAGTGGGGAAGAGGGAATAGAGAGAGAGCGGGTCGATCGCCGCCTTCGATCTCCGATTCTTCTCCACCGCCGGGCCTCCGATCTCTGATCTCCGCCTTTGATCTGTGTATAATGATGATGTGCTGAAATTTTTTCAAATTTTTACAATTTTTTTTTAGTTGATTTCTATGGTGGATTTGTTTTTTAGTTGATCTTTATGTGTGATGATAATGATGCTCTCTCTCTTTCTCTACTGTGTTGATGATGATGTGTTAAGTGTGTTGGGTGGGTTTGATTTTTGGTTGACGATGCTCTATCCTCTTTTCTTCTTCTTCTTCTTCTTCCTCCTTCTTCTTCTTCTACTTTGTTCTTCTTTGTTCTTCACCCAGTTCTGGAAAAGAACGAGAAAAAAATATTTAAAAAAAAAATCAAAACGACGTCGTTTTGAATTCGAGCTACGTAGCGGAACTGATCATTTATAAACCAAAAAAATTATCAAACAAGTTTTTATGACAGTTTTTAAAATTTTTGTTAATATAAACTGAAAATTAAAAATGAAATCGTTATCAAACAGACTCTAAGAAATCTTTGAAAATTATAAACAGAGTAATAATTGAGTCCTCACAAGACTCTTACTAATCTAGACCACTCATGATGTGGACTCCATACATACATAAGTGGACTCCACACATATATGGAGGGTCAGGATCACTTTGAGGGTGTGGGGTTGTTCCTAAAGGGGTCCCAAATATTTTCTTTATAAATACATGAAAAATCGATAGTCATTTACCATTTTACCCTTAACTCTCAAATCTCTCTCATCTCACATCACTTACTGACACAGTAAACCACCCCCACCCACGTCACTTTCCTCCTCTGTCTCTCTCTCTCTCTCTCTCTCTCTCTTTCTCTCTCTCTACAGACCACACATCACATCACCCACATCACTTTTTTTAATTAAAAAACAAAATACATTTTCCTAAATTTTATTTTACATATAATTTTTAATATATAAATTCAATTTTTTTTAATTAATATTATTAAAAAAATATCAACAAAATATTTAAAATGAGACTAATATTAAACATATTTAATAAAAATTTAAATTAATAATTCAAAGAATATATATAAAAAAAAACTTACATAATTCAAATAATTTGTATGATTTGAAATTAATGTAAATAATAATTATTTATAATTACTTTTTGAATAGAAAAATATTTTTTTATTTAATAAAAAAATGTAAAGACTAATAAAAATTAAAATATTAACTCAAATTGTACAAAATAATAATAATAATCAAACCATATAAATGTTAACTTAGATTGTATAAATAAATAATAATAATAAATCATACAAATAATAATTAAACCATACAAATAATAATAATTATTATTATTATTATTATCTGTGTCTTACTGTATTGTTACTTACTGCATTGTTCCTTCTGAGTCACCTCTAATTTCTCTTGATTAATCTGTTGTCAGTCATCTTAATTTGTCAAAATATTATCTGTGTCTTTCCACTTTGGAACTAGCCACCTAGTCTTTGTCCCAGTCCTTGGTAAGTCCTTTGGTTAGGCAGTATTAGATTTTAGGGGCCAATCGAAATGGGTATGTGTGAAACCAGAGTATGTGAAAACATGATAAATTTTGACAATGTATTAAGATTCCTGTAGAACAGTTTAATTAATCGAAAATATGAGTCGATTATTTAGAAGTAACTCTTCAGTCAGTTCTAGGTTAACAACTTTGCCCTCAATATCAAATCAAGGATTAGTAATTAATGAAGAAGATGTAGAAAGACAAAATGATAAAATTGATTTAAGCTAGAATATACCAAAATTATCAGTTAAAAAAATTTATAAAACTACTTTTTTACAATCTACTTTAATGTTAATCTGCATGTTAAAACTTTAGAACAAGTTTATGCTTTAGAAAAACCTTGTGAAACTTGTCAGTTATTTGGTGCTAATACTATTAAGCATCATTTAAAAACTAGTCACAATTTTATTCATTTAGGATTAATTCAAGTTGGAATAAAACTATTAACTCCACAAGGAAAAAACACTTCTGTTTTATTATGTTTAAGAGATGCTCGTTTTATTAATTATAATGATAGTCTTATGGGTATGATGGAAACTGGTCTCCACAAAAGACCCATTCATTTTAATTGTTTTCCTGATTTTACACTTAGTTTACGTGATCCACACATATTAGATGCATTAACTTTGAATATTCAATTATGTGGTTCATTTACAAATATGAAAGAAAAAGCCCATAATATTGCTTTAATCTACCGTGTTCATTATAAATGTATTAAAACTAATTTGAATGTTCAAGCTTTACATAAAAGTCCTAAAGATAACACTTTACTGATTCAAAGTAGTAGTAATGATTCTAATATTAATATTCTTCAAATGATTGAATGGAAAAATATTACTCTCCCTGATCAATGGATTACCGTTAATGAAAATTACAAACATAATCAACAACAATCTACTTGTCAAGATATCCAAGATATTCAACAATTTACTGATGGATCTATTAAGATTAAATTTAATCGATCTCAATCTTCTCATCATAGTGCTTCTAGTATACCTACTGATGTTGAAACTGAAGATGAAATATTTAATACACCTTTGTTCCGTAAAAATAGTCACATTAATCTTGGTCAAACTTCCCATATTAAAATGAAAGGCGTTGATAATTCCACAACTTCCCAAATTAGTAAACTTGTATATTCTATGTTAGGTTTTTATTCTTGACAACCCCGTTTGACAAAACTCCTTTTAGTTGTATTTATTTTCGCACTTTTATTTCAGTGAGGCTATGAGTTTATTAGATTCGAATCCAACCCGAATTGTGCCGTTCAGAGAAGTTTGTGATGTTAATACTTTTAAGATTGCCACTTCACTGATTATGACGGGGTCGAGCTACTCGGTCAGCTCGCGGCCAAAGCAAATTGCAAAATTGCATTCAAAATTGCATGTCCGCCCATGTTCGCTCGAGCCAAGGAATGCTCGCTCGAGCAAAGTTCGCTTAATCCAAGGAGTTCTCGCTCGAGCTAAGGATTGCGTCCATACAAAAACCTGAAAGAGGGGTGTGCTCGCTCAAGCCAAGGATTCGTCGCTCGAGCCAAGGCACTAGTAGAAATCACGAAAGTTAAGGTTCTCGCTCGAGCGAGAGAAGCTTCGCTCGAGCGAGCTTCAAAATTCGGATTTCTATAGGAGTTGGTTTTCTTCCAAAACTAGGATTACTTTGGTTTTCTATAAATAGTTGGTTTTCTCCCAAAACTTGACTAATTCCTCCAGATCTTCTTTTTGGTTCTTAAGGTTTATATCTGGGGATATTTTGTGAGTTTTCTTTGATGTTTTATTGAGTATTCAACTCATGGTTTAAAGAGAGTACATCAAAGGTTTTGTTTGTTATACACAAAAGAGAGAGAGTTGTTCTTTGGTGGATTCTGAAGAATTCGAGCCTGAAGTTTCGGTGGATTCTGGAGTGGCTCATCGTAAAGACAATTCTGAGGTGAAGACGAGGTTGGAAGAGGCACATAAAGGTTGGTTCAATTAGGCGTGGATTCGCTAGGTAATTGAGAGTATACCTGTGTAATTCCTTTAAATCTTCTTAGTGGATTGTTTTGTGGCTGTTGCCCGTGGTTTTTTAATCACAGTTGGAGGTGTCCAATTGTGGTTTTTCCACGTTAAAATCGTTGTGTTGATTTGTCTTGATTGTTTGATTGGGATTGTTATTTATTGCTTAAAATTGATACATAATCACAAATCAACATCTAGGGGATTTCTAGATTTTTCAATTGGTATCAGAGCGGGTCGTTCTATTTTTTTTTTTTTTTTAAATTCTTTTAGAACGAGATCTTGTTTGATTTGTGAAAATGGATACAATTCGTGAGGGAAATTCTATGGTTCGACCACCCCTACTTGACGGATCCAATTATTCCTTTTGGAAAACTCGGATGAGATCGTTTTTAAAATCTATTGATGAAAAAGTTTGACAATCTGCCATGTATGGATGGACCGAACCAACAATTACCATTGATAGAGTAACTTTCCCCAAACCAATTGATAAGTGGGACACAATTGATTACCAAAATAGTAGCTGGAATAGTAAAACTATCAATTCTCTCTTTTACACTGTCACACCTGAAGAGTTTAGTCGTATTTGTAATTGTGAAGTCGCAAAAGAGGTTTGGGATATCTTACAAACTATTCATGAGGGCACTCCTTCTGTTAAACGCTCAAAACTTCAAAGGCTCACATCTAGTTTCGAAAACCTTTCAATGAAAGATAGTGAGACCTTTGATGAATTTTATGCAAAGTTGAGTGACATTGTTAATTCCAGCTTCAATTTAGGTGAAAAAATACCAGAATCCAAAGTTGTGGGAAAAATTTTGAGATGCTTGCCCGATCGGTTCCAACCAAAAGTTACGGCTATTGAGGAGGCTCAAGATGTTGACACCCTCAAGCTGGATCACTTGGTTGAAAATCTCCAAACTTATGAGGCACATAGGAATTTCAAAAAGAAACAAAAAGATATTGCTTTTAGTAGTGCTTATAGTGTTGGAGAGGATTCTGATAAGGATTGTGAGATAGACTCCAAGATTACGGCTGCTTTTATTAAACAATTTAAAAAATCCATTTTGAAAAAGAATCCTAATCTTTTGGAATCTACTCATACTCATAAATCTAAAGGCAAAGATAAACTCAAAATTAATTCTATAGCCAAGAAGGAGAAAGGAAAGATACAAGGGAACTCTGAAAGAGTCCAATGCTATGAATGCCAAGGATTTGGCCACTTTGCTTCAGAATGCCCCACTCGTTTGAAGAAGAAGAAAGCCTTCGCTATCACTTGGGATGATGAATCAGAATCTGATGAAGATGATAGTGACAATGAAGATCAAAGTGAAGAGGGACATAAACAATTCCTTGCTTTCATGGCGGCTTCCGAAGCTGAAGGACAAACAGATTCTCCGAAGAGGTTAGTTGAGAATATCACTGATGATGAATCCTTGGAGAGTGATCATGAAGAGCTTGAGCAAGCTTATGAAAAGTTGTATAAGGAGTCTCTTAACTTATTCAAATTGAATGACAAACTCACAAAGAAACTCAAAGCATGTGAAAGTGAGAATGTCAAACTTAAGGAGAAGATTTCCGAGGCTAGGATTAATGCCATCAAGGTAGCTGATGATCAACAAGTTCTTTGTGCAAAGCTCTTGACTTGTGAGACAGAGAGGAATGAGCTACAGCAAATCTATGCAATGTATGAAGAAAAGATTGAATCTCTCGAGATGTCTCAAGTTGCCTTGGAAGAACTAATAATCAAGAAAGAGGAAGAGCTCAAGTGTGCTATAGCTACCATTGGTCTTTGGAACAAAGGATCAAAGACTTTGGAGGATATCATTGGGTCTCAACAAATGTGTTGTGACAAGAGTGGCATTGGCTTTGGTGCTAACAAAGAGCAAAAACAGAGTGCATCTACATCTCATGATACAAGAACTCAAGGAAAGGGAGAACAAAAAATTCAACATAAGGATGAACTTCTCAAACTTCCTAGAGTTGGTAAGGTAAAAGAAAAGAAGGTACACCCTGTTTTTATTTGTCATCATTGTGGTATGCATGATCATATTCGCCCTTATTATTATAAGTTGCATGGGAGAGTGTATTTGCCTAGACCTAGAAATAGGAAGTTGGAAACCAAGTCAAGACAGGTTCCCATTGAAAGCAAAGGGAACCACAATGTCAAGACACCACCCAAGAACCGCAATGCTCACAACTTTGTTTATACTAAAGCGGTTTGGGTGAAAAAACTTGACTTGTGTTAATTTGTTTATTTGTTTTAGTTTTTGGGTTTCTGTGTGTTTTGTTTTTTTTTTAAAGAGAAAAAAATGTGTGCATGTTCGTTTTTTGTCTTGCTTTGGTTAAGAAAAAAATAAAAAATAAAAAATCCAAAAAGATTTTCTTAGTATAGTTTTGCAAGCTTGATTTTTTTTGAGATGTCCTTGGTGCATATTGGAATTAATGAGAATAACCATTACATGTTAATGTGTGTGTGCTTTCTGTGGTCATTACTCATTTTGGAGTGTGTGTTTTTTGATTAGTTTGATTCGTGTGTCTCATTCTGTACACACTCTTGGATTAGCAAATATCGGAGTCTTCCGCCTTAGTGATTATTTTTTTTTGGACTTCTGGCATTGTATCTTTTGCTTTTCTAGAGGAATTGACCTATACTAGCATATCATGGGTGATGTTGAGTCTCTTAACAATTTTCCATCTTTTTGCATCTCTATGGCTTTCCCCTCTGTTCTTTGTAGTCCAGGTATGAGGAAAAGGCTACCTCAGAGTTACTAACCAGGCCATCCTTATTATATTCATGCTTCTCTGGTTCGGTTTCCATACTCTTGAGCGTGTCAGCCGCCAATGAGTGTGCAAAAGAAAGAAAAACTGTGCAAAAGAAAAAAAAGATGTGCAAAAGAAAGAAAAGAAAAGAAAAAGATGTGGAAATAAATAAATAAAATAAAAATAAATAAAGGATTCATTGATTGAAGGGGAGCCTCCGCCTTTACTCACCAAATACCCCTTGATTCCTAGTGGTTTGACTTTCCTTTGTTGTGCTTAGATTCTCTTGCTGGAGGTCCAGTTATCAGATCGCTACTAGGATTTGAATCTTGTGTTCGTCGAACTCCAAGAGTCACACACACACTTTTATCATGGGATCTATGCTTTTCACATAATGCATCACTTTCTTTCATGAGGAATCTTCTACAGGCTGTGCACATTGTGGTTTCAAGTAATTGTGTTTCTTGGATAAGCTTATGTGTTCTAAGGTACAAATCTGAGATTTCTTGCTTGCTTCACCATATTTTTTTTCGTTTTCTTCTTGTTCATTGTTTTTAGTAAGGGGGCGTTTGGTTTATCTTCACAAGAGAGTGTTAGCATGAACACTTTGATTTGTTTGGAAAGGGAGATTGGCTATAGTTGTTTTGCATGTTGCCATGACTGTTTGTTCATTATTTCCTTCTTGCATGCTTCTGTTATTAACTTCATCATATCATTGCTTGTGTGGTTTATAATCTTGCTTTAGTTGTTTAAGCTTCCTTTGTCAATTCGTGACAAAAGGGAGGAGTAATGTTGCCCTTGCAATTGTCTGAGGATTTCATGTATTAGTTTTCAAGTTTTCATGCTACATGTTCTTAAAATCTCCAAGTCACATCTATTCATGTTTTCCATCTCATGCTTCAAGATAATCTTGTCATATGTTTATTGCTTTTTCATATACTCTTATGGGACTAATAGTTGTTTTGGAGATTGTGGCATTAATAGTCGTTTTGCAGATCTTGACCGTCAGAAAGAAGTTTGTTTTTGTTGGCTGTAATGGGTTGGGGTGTTTAGGATTTTATTTGTTAAGTGTGTTTTGTCACGGCATTGCCAAAGGGGAAGATTGTTAGGTTTTTATTCTTGACAACCCCGTTTGACAAAACTCATTTCAGTTGTATTTATTTTCGCACTTTTATTTCAGTGAGGCTATGAGTTTATTAGATGCGAATCCAACCCGAATTGTACTGTTCAGAGAAGTTTGTGATGTTAATGCTTTCAAGATTGCCACTTCGCTGATTATGACGGGGGTCGAGCTACCCGGTCAGTTCGCGGCCAAAGCAAATTGCAAAATTGCATTCAAAATTGCATGTCCGCCCATGTTCGCTCGAGCCAAGGAATGCTCGCTCGAGCGAAGTTCGCTCGATCCAAGGAGTTCTCGCTCGAGCTAAGGATTGCGTCCATACAAAAACCTGAAAGAGGGGTGTGCTCGCTCGAGCCAAGGATTCGTCGCTCGAGCCAAGGCACTAGTAGAAATCATGAAAGTTAAGGTTCTCGCTCGAGCGAGCTTCAAAATTCGGATTTCTATAGGAGTTGGTTTTCTTCCAAAACTAGGATTACTTGGTTTTCTATAAATAGTTGGTTTTCTCCCAAAACTTGACTAATTCCTCCAGATCTTTTTTTTGGTTCTTAAGGTTTATATCTGGGGATATTTTGTGAGTTTTCTTTGATGTTTTATTGAGTATTCAACTCATGGTTTAAAGAGAGTACATCAAAGGTTTTATTTGTTATACACAAAAGAGAGAGAGTTGTTCTTTGGTGGATTCTGAAGAATTCGAGCCTGAAACTTCGGTGGATTCTGGAGTGGCTCATCGTAAAGACAATTCCGAGGTGAAGACGAGGTTGGAAGAGGCACATAAAGGTTGGTTCAATTAGGCGTGGATTCGCTAGGTAATTGAGAGTATACTTGTGTAATTCCTTTAAATCTTCTTAGTGGATTGTTTTGTGGCCGTTGCCCGTGGTTTTTTAATCACAGTTGGAGGTGTCCAATTGTGGTTTTTTCACGTTAAAATCGTTGTGTTGATTTGTCTTGATTGTTTGTTTGGGATTGTTATTTATTGCTTAAAATTGATACATAGTCACAAATCAACATCTAGGGGATTTCTAGATTTTTCATTCTACTCAGACACATCTACATGAAGAAGATATTGAGTCTCAAGACTCTCCAACTCAAACTGATTTCGAAATAATACCTCCAATAAATCCTCAATTAATGACAATTAGTAAACCCTTTGCTCCTAATCTAGATAAATTACATGTTGAATTTGAATCTAAAGACAATCAAACTAAACGACATGCTTATCGTTCCAAATATGACCAACATCAACAATCCCGAATTACTCGCAAATGGTATGATTTTATGATTGAATATAGTATAGAAATCCCTTTCTTTGAATACTTCGAAAATTATTACAAAAAAGTAAACAAAATCACAAAACATAAATGGAAAACTTCTCCCAATACTGCTGTTAGTTCTAGTCATCCTCCTTTATCTAATATTATTATTGAACATCAAGGATCTCATGTCCCAGCCTCTCCTTTTAAGCTGCCTGGTACTGACCCTGAAATCAAAAAAGTGATTGAACAAAATAATTATACTAATCAATGTCTACAAACGATTGGTAAACAATTAGATAAGATAGAAACTAATCTAGATGATTATTTAGCCAATGCTACGTCTACCAAACAATCCTTGGATCAACCTTTGCTTAATCTACCTAGTAATCATTCTAAAAAAAACAGTTTAATCACCCAAGATCATTCCACTATTAAAGCCATCAAACAACTAATCAATAAGTTAACCATTTCTGAATCAGCTTCTCCTTCCATTGAAAAAGGTCTTACTGTCTTAAATCAATCACCTAATCTTGACCCTATTTCTACTCAATCAGAAAGTGATACAACTGATAATGAAATTAATCAATTAGCCCAACAATTTCAATCACCTAATCTTAATAAAATTCATTATCCTAAACCTAATCCTCCCACTCTTACCAAAAATTGGTATCCTCGACCTACTCCACCTGATCTCCAATATGAAGAAACTAATCTTAATAATCAATTTTCCGTATCTGCTAAAAAATTATACGAATGGAATATTGATGGTCTCAGTGAAGATCAAATTCTCCAAAAATTAAATCATTTATCTATGGTCTCAAATAATTATCTTAGTAACTACCCTGATTATAGTCAACTTGAAATTGTTTCCTTAATTACATTGGTTTTACTGGTATGCTCAAATCTTGGTGAGAAAAATACCTTACTGAAGATCAACAAGAATCTATTTTACATGCAAATCAAAAAGATGAACATGATTTACCTATCTTTGATGAAACTATTGGTTATTACAAACCTGATGGTATTAATACATTAATCTATACCATAGTTCGGCATTTCATAGGTACCCCTACTAATATATATTCTTGCATACATGATCAACTTAGTAATCTTACTTGTCCTACCTTAAGTGATTTTAGATGGTATAAGGATGTATTTACTTCTAGAGTAATGCTCAGAGAACACTGTACTAAATCTTTTTGGAAAGAAAAATTTATTAATGGATTACCTAATCTTTTTGCTCATAAAATCAGAGATGTACTTAGTCAACCTACTAGTGTTATTGAATAAGATAATTTAATCTATGGTGATATCATTAGTACTATTCAAAAAGAAGGATTAAGAATGTGTATTGATCTTAAACTTAGTCAAAAAGCTGCTAAAGATAAATATAAGGCTAAATATGAATTAGATAATTTCTGTGTACAATATGGTTTACCTCCTGTAGCACCCTCTCATCGTAAAAAACATAAACACACTAAACATAAGTCATCTTACAAATATAAAAAGAACTATACACCTTCTAAATCCACTGACAAATTCTATACTAAACCAAAAAAGAAATATTATAAGAAATCACATCCAAAATTCAAATCTAATAAAGATGTTACTTGTTATAATTGTGGTCAAAAAGGTCATTATTCTAATAAATGTAAAGAAAAACAAAAATTAAAAGATAAAATAAATCAACTTCAAATCAATGATGAATCAAAAAATCAATTATATAAAATCTTCCAATTAAATCAATTTGATAACAATTCCTCTTCTGATAATTCAAATACTTCATCTAATTCTGAATCACCTAGTGATAATTCTGATAACAATATTGAATGAGGTTGTAATGATGTCTGTTGTAAACTAGTTAAACAAATTATTGTTCTTACTAAACAAAATTAAGAAGAAACTGCTCTTATTGAATTAATTAGTCGATTAGAAGATCCAGAGTTAAAAAATAAATATACTAATAAACTTAAATCTTTATTAACCAATCACGATAAACAACCCAAGTTTGATAAACTGATTATTAGCTTATCTAAAACTTTAGAAAGGTTTAAAAATAAACAAAAAGAAATTACACTACAGGATTTACAATATGAAATCAATCAAATTAAACAAACTATTAAAGAATTACAAAGTAAAGATAAAATTTTAGAAGATGAAATTCTTCCCTTAAAACTTAATAAAAGTTTGGACAGTTTCCAAGAAAATCATGATAAATCCCCTAGTGAATCTGAACATGATTCCGATCATACTAATCCTGAAAATCTACTATTTGATAATCGATCACATCAATATCATAATCTTGAAGATAAAAGATTAAACCTAATTAATAAAATTCATATTCAAAAATGGTATTCAAAAGTTAAAATTATTATTGACGATTTTGAATTAAATATTATTGCTTTAATTGATACTGGTGTTGATCTTAATTGTATTCAAGAAGGATTACTTCCTACTAAATATTATGAAAAATATCGTGAAAAATTAACTTCTGCTAATGGTAGTAAAATGTATATTAAATACAAATTACCCAAGGTTCATATATGTCAGAATAATGTTTGTTTTAAAACTTCATTTGTTTTAGTCAAAAATATGACGGATAAAGTTATTTTAGGCACACCATTTATATTTTTACTCTATCCTTTTACAGCCTCTAGTGAAGGAATAACTACTCATGTTTTAGGTCAACCTGTTACTTTTAAATTCTTATCACCACCTGAAATGTTCGAATTAAATCAATTAAAAGATTGTTCTATTTCTCAATCTATTAATCGATTAACTCGTCAAATACGCTTTCTCAAAGAAGAAGTCAATTATAAACGCATTGAACAACAATTAACTGATCCTGTTGTTATCTCTCAAATTGAAGAATTTAAATTAAAATTAAAAATAACTGTTTGTTCTACTTTACCTACTGCATTTTGCAATAGGAAAAAGCATGTAGTCACATTACCATATATTAAGAACTTTAATGAAAAACAAATTCCTACTAAATCTCGACCTATTCAAATGAATCATGAATTACTTGAAATGTGTAAAAAAGAAATTAATGAACTATTAAAAAATAGAATAATTAGCCCTAGTAAATCACCATGGTCTTATCATGCTTTTTATGTTAACAAAAATGCTGAATTAGAAAGAGGCGTCCCTCGCCTAGTTATTAATTATAAACCATTAAATAAAGTTTTAGAATGGATTCGCTATCCTATTCCTAATAAAAAAGATTTGATTAAAAGACTTAGTCAAACTGTTATTTTTAGTAAATTTGATTTAAAAAGTGGTTTTTGGAAAATTCAAATTCATTCTAAAGATAGATATAAAACTGCATTCACTACACCTTTTGGTCACTATGAATGGAATGTAATGCCATTTGGATTAAAAAATGCTCCTAGTGAATTTCAAAATATAGTGAATGACATTTTCAATCCATTTAGTCATTTTTCTATTGTCTATATTGATGATATACTAATTTTTTTTAAATCAATTAGTGAACATTAGAAACGTTTATCTGCTTTCTTTTATACTATTAAAAGTCATGGTCTCGTCATTTCTGTTCCTAAGATTAAATTATTTCAAACTAAAGTCCGCTTTTTAGGATATAATATTCACCAAAATACTATTTTGCCTATTAGTCATTCCATTGAGTTTGCGTCTAAGTTTCCTGATGAAATTTTAGATAAAACCCAGTTACAACGGTTTTTAGGTTCACTCAATTACATTGCTGAGTTTTATAAAGACCTTCGAAAAACTTGTCAACCTCTATTTGATAGGTTAAAAGACAATCCTCCTCTTTGGTCTTCTACACATACTACTATTATTAAACAAGTCAAACACTATGTCAAGTCTCTTCCTTATCTTGGTATTCCTACTGAAAATTCATTTAAAATTATTCAAACTGATGCCTCTGATATTGGTTATGGTGGCATTCTTCTTCAGAAAGTCACTCCTTAGTCATCTGAACAAATTGTTCGCTATCATTCTGGTGTCTGGAATAAAGCACAACTAAACTACAGTACTATTAAAAAATAAATTCTATCTACTGTTCTATGTATTACTAAATTTCAAGATGATATTTTAAATCAAAAATTTTTACTTCGTGTTGATTGCAAATCTGCTAAATATGTTTTAGAAAAAGATGTTCAAAATCATGCTAGTAAGCAAATTTTTGCCCTTTGGCAATCTATTTTAAGTATTTTTTATTTTAATATTTCCTGTATCCCTGGTTGTCAAAATTCTATTCCTGATTTTCTTACCTGCGAATTTTTACAGGGGGGATAGGGATAGGGATAACCACTCCTTTTATCTCTTACTATAAAACCCAAATTACCTATTACAATGATCTGATTCACCAAACTGCTTACCGCATTGCCCGACTCAAATTAGCTAAGAAAACTACTAAACGTGCCCAATACATTCAATTTCATCAAATTTAAGCTCGTCGCCATTTCCTTGCTGATTATTACAACTGTTTAGACTACCATCAAAATTATTTAAACCTTCTTAGTGGTTGTTAGTCTACTAATCATTTTTTCTATTAAACAAATGTCTCGCCCCAAGCCTCCTTCTAAAGCCTTGGTTCCTCAACCTTTTGTTCCACCTCCATTGGAGCTAGTCACCCAATACCATCCTATTGAAATGATTAACCGTTACCAAGTTCTTGGTAATATTCCTAAACCTAGTTATACATCTGTTTTAGCTACTGATCCTTTTGCTTCATCCAGCCAAGCAGTCACTCCATACCCTCCTAATCCTATTAAATCAGCCCGGTCTGATTATGTTAATTCCACCACTACTAATCTCTTTTTCAAAGAACCTAGTCATCCCAAGAGTCAGTCTGTTCATGACCTGGTTAAATCTTATTTCCCTCCTGGATGGCATTTTGTCCCTCTCCATCCAGAGAAAACAATCACCTTCTATAAAGATATCATGTTTAACCATCAATCAATTGTGATTAAACCTATTTATGATCACACTTACACTAGTAAAGTTGTCTACCATTCACTCTATATTCACGACATTGTTTCCTTAGTTGAATGGGGTTCTCCTTATCAACTTCGAGATTTACCTAATCACTCCCTTCAGTATAGTTATTATGACTATATTGATGCTTGGTTCAAAGTATTCTTATATCAAAATGAAACAAATAGTCACTCCTGGTTTCTCCAATTTGATCAAAAGTTCAAATCAGAATTACCTACTTGGTTTCTTCGATGGTGGACTCATTATAGCGCTATTTCAGAAATCTTCCCAACTATTCTGATCGAGCAGATTAACTATTTCTCTACTGTTTTCTTATTCACTCCACAACAAAGGAAATTCCTTAAATTGCTTATTTTTATATCCAAATATAAAATCCCTTGGATATTCAAATGGCAATACAGTATTTCTGATGATGTGATTTACCGGCAACATATGGTTAAATGGTGGGATAACTTCAAAGTTTCCCGCATTGTTGAAATTGTTCAAACTAAATTCCCGATTAATATCCATGCTCCTACACTTGCCATGGTTAAAGTTCAGCAGATCCCAACTGCTTCAGTCACACAAGGAAGCCAACTTCCTACAGTTAACCTTGGAAGCCCAACTTCAAGTTCTTCCAAGCCCAAGTCATCCAAGTCAAAGGTTAAATCCAAGACAGCTAAACCTAGCACTGTTCAGCCCAAGCCAAAAGATAATGCTAAGCCCACTGCATCACAGGCTAAGCCCAAAGTCCATGCTAAATCCAAGTCATCCAAAGATGAGCTGCTCCAGATGGCTCGTCTACTTGTTAATCAAGCCTAAGCCCAGTCAGACTCCGATTCAGACAGTTCAGAAGAAGGATCAAATAGTTCAAACTCTTCTGAAGGTTCAACTAGTCAACAAAACCCATATGGACCAGAGTTTCAAGATGCTCAGGACCCATATACCTAGTCAGCTCAGCATACCCATATGCCTAGTCAGCTCAGCATTGGATTTCATATAAACATAAATCAGCTTCAATCAATACTCTTTTGAGAAAAGCTGCCGATTTGTATTTATATTGATTCTTTTAGTCACATGTCTCCACCAAAAGTAAAAGTTACTATTCACTTTTACTGTTCATCACTCAATCAATCTGCTAAAAGCTACATCAACTTTCAGTCAATTAGCCGAAAGCATCTGCCAGCCTGCCTTCCCATGTGCTCCCAGCTGCTTTTGATCAATCACCAAGTCACATGCTGCATAGTTACATTTTCTTTTCTATAAATTGTAATGTTTTAGTCATTTGTAGGGAGAGGTTCGAAACTGAAAACTCTGAGTGAGAACCAACACCTATTCTAGTCAATCTTCTTCCTCCTCCTTTGGATTAAAAATGTATTTTGAATCAACTCAGTGTTACCTCTGTTAACCAATTGTAAGTAACCAATTGTAAGTTAAATGTAAAGTTATTTTTGGTTTGTGCTTTGTGCTGCTTCTAGTATATCATTTGTATTACTACACTGCTTCTCTGCTTCTCTTTGTGCTTCATTATTATTATTATTATTATTATTATTATTTTGACAAAAATTGTATAACTTTTAAACTACGAATAATTTTTTTTATAAAATTAATACTGTTAAAATATATCAATAATGCATTTAAAATGATATTAATAGTAAATGTATTTATTAAATTTAACATAATAATTTAAAAGTACATTTTTTTAAAATATTTAAATGATTAAAATGAAATGTCTTATTAAAATTGATACGAACAAAAATTGAGCTCGTTTGAGAATGAATAAAGCTTGGTAGCTCGAAATTTTCGAGGCTCGACTGGCCCAAATTTCAAAACGATGTCGTTTTGACTTTTTTTTTTCCTCTCTTTTCTTTGTGAAACAGGGAGAAGAGGGAAACAGGGAGAAGAGGAAAGAGAGAAGAGAGAAGAAAGAAGAAAGAGGAAAGAAGAGAGAAGAAAGATCCACCCACCGGCATTGTCGCCATCACCGCCGCGATAGTCCTCTGTGTGTATACGCATATAGATCTGTCTCTGCTCTATCTCTTTTCTTTCCTCTCCTCTTCTCTCCTCTCCTCTGTAGTAGTGGGTTTGTTTTTGGATTTGGTTTTTATTTAGATTTTAGATTTTTATTTTTTTGATTTGTGTAGATTTGGTAGATTTGTGTAGATCTATGTAGATTTGGTTTGTTTTTTTGATTTTTTTGATTTTGATTTTGATTTTGATTTTAATTTTAATTTTGATTTAGATTTAGATTTAGATTTTTTCGGAGAGTAGAGCAGAATAGAGGGGGAAGGAAGAAGAGAGGGAGAGAAACAAGAAAAAATAAAAAATAAAATAAAAAGGTGCCAAAATGATGTCATTTTGGCATCTCGAGCCATTTGTGCCACAATGAATTTGAGCTACCTAGCGAGACTGTTTGAGAATTGACAAACTTAGTTGCTTTTTTAAAAATTTTACGAAAAATGTGCAAAAAAACAAAGAGAAGAGTAATGTTAGAGATCCACTATTTGGATCCTCAAATTTACGCACAATGATGTGGCAAGAAAGATAGGCCCTACACAATTGAATATATGATAAATCAAAAGTTGACATGCATCCTACCATATCATTGTCGATCAAATTGTAAGAGATTATTTGCGGGTCTTAAATATTTTTCTATAAACTATTTAAATTACTTAAATCAAAATAATTTTTCAATTTTTAAGACTTTAAACACTAATTATCACTATTTGGTTACGTTTTCAAAATTATTATTTTTTGAACTATAAATAAGTTTGATGAAAAAAAAAGAAGTTATTTTTTAAATCTTAAAATTATGTTTTTTTTTAATTTAAAAATATATTTTCTAAATTTAATTTATCAAAAGTAATTTTTTGTATCAACTTTAGCCACACATCACATTTTAATTATTCAAATATTTCAAAATAATGTAACTTTTATTTTTTTAATTGTTATTTTATGTTTTTTAATTAAATATTCTTAATATTACTGTTGTTTTAAAAGTATGATCCATATCATCTCAATGCTATTAATTTTTTAAAAGATTAGATTTGTATTTTAAAATTTATACATAATTTATAAAAGAAAAATAAAAAAGTCAATAAAATTATCAATAAAAAGAATAGTTATCAACAAAAAAAAATAAGACTGAAACATAAAAATATTAACTCAAATCATATACTAAAAATAGTTACAAAAATTACTTTAAAAAAATTAATCACAAATATATTTCAATTTTATAAATAGTTATAAAAATAGCAAAAAATAGTTACAAAAAAATAATTCACATGATATATTTGTAGCTTTAAAAATATTTGAGCGAGGTACAATTTAATTGCCTTGCAGGTCCAATCTAGGTAGGGTGCAAGTCCAGTTTGTGTGGGGTGCAAGTCGAATCTGTGTGGGAGTGCAAGTTTAGTTTTGTGTGAGGTGTAAGTCTAGTTTGTATGGATTGCAAGACGAATATGTGTGGGGCTGTAAGTCCAGTCTGTTTGGAATGCAAGTCGAATCTATGTGCTAGTATAGTGCAAGTCCAATTTGTGAATTAATATTTGTATGGTTTGAATATATATATATATATATATTTTTTATTTGTATGATTTGAATTAATATTTTTTATTAATATAAAAATTATTTATAGTTTAAAGTTGAAATATAATATAAAAATTATTTTTTGTAACTAATATTTGGTTGAAGCTTAAAAGTTGAAATAATTAATTTAAAATATTACAAAAAATTTAATATTTGTAAACATTTTATATTTTCAACTAGGGTAAATTACACTGACACCCCTTAAGATTTGATCCGATTACATCCCATTCCCTAACGTTATAGAAATTACATTTTCACCTCTACGGTTAATAATCTCATTTCACAAACCCCCTATTTATATAAAAGGTAACAACTCCTGATAGAAAAATTGAGAAAATTATATTGAAAAAAAGAGAGGAAAAAAAAAGAAGTAAAACAAAGTAAGAAAAGAGAGAGTGTATGAATTCAATGTATTTTTGATACCAACGTTAATCCCGTCTAAATAATTACAATGACAGGAGGCTCAATGTAATTTACCAAACATCAAGGGTGATATATATTAAATTCAAATCTCAGGGGGTGTAAGTGCAATTTACCCTTTCACTATTTTTATCATATATATGGGATTTGATTTAATATTATACAAATATTAATAAAAATAATAATAAATAGTGTTCCACCTGTATAAATATTAATTCAAATCATACAAATTTGCACCCCACACAAACTAATTTGCACTTTCAACTTACATCCCACATAAACTGGACTTGTAGCCCCACATATTTGACTTGCACCCCTACACAGATTCGACTGGCATCCCACAACTTGCACCCATACACACACTAAACTTACACCCCACACAAACTAAACTTTCAATTCATCATATTTGATTAAATTATGTCTTCTATCATATGATTCTATTTTTTGTTTAAAAAAAATTAAATTATTTTCCTCCCAAAAAAGATAGAATCATATGAAATTGATTTTTTTTTTTTTTTACAAATTAGTTTTATTTTTTTTAAGAAAGATAGAAGTCAGAATTCAATAAAAAATGATGAATTGAATTTCTCATGTCCTAATTTTTTTAAACTATTTTTAATGCTAAAATATATGTTACTATTTTTTTATTTTTTTGATTATTTTTAATGAAATTTTTTGTATTAATATGTATTATTTTTATGAAAAATTGGTCTAATATCTCTCTTCAACTTTTAGTAATGGGAGAGGTCCACAATAATTTTTTTTGTAACCTAAGGTCCCTCACCTACACCCATATATAACACCTACTCTCTCATTCTCTCTTCTCTCTCTTCTTGCACCAAGCCTCTCGCTCTCCTAGAACTTGATCGAAAAATTCATCTCCCTCCACTGAAAACCCTATATAAATCTGCAAAATATGGATCATGAAATCAAATATTCATCGAATTATCTTCCAAACTCACCAAGAACAAATATATGTATATATATACAAATCAGAGCAACAACAACTAAATCTACAACGGTAGTTGGGTCCCAAAAGCACTAAACTCACCAGAATTGGCAGCAAATTGAGGTTGAAAGAAGAAAAAGAAGAAGAAGAAGAAGAATGGCAGCATAAGCAACAACAGTGATAAGGAGAATCACCGCACAATGCCGCTGTCAATGGTGGTGTCAAACTGCGTGAAGCGGTGGTTCCAAGAGGCCAAAGGCGGCTACTTCTCTGGTGAGTTTGTTAGAGAAATCGCCGACGCCATCAATGTGAGATATGGAGATGTTTCCCGGTTGGACAACGCCAATTCCATCGACAATGCAGCCCAGGAATCATATTGAATTTTCTCTAGATTGTGTAAATTTTCTTTAGATATGGGAACTGTGTGAATTTTCTCTGGTTGTAACCATTTTTTGTAATTTTATGAATTTTCTCTAATTGTGTGAATTTTTTCTGGTTGTATGAATTTTCTCTCATTGTGATCACTGTATGAATTTCTCTGGTTGAGGTCACTGTTTGTAATTTCGTGATTTTTCTCTAGCTATGGTCATTCTGTGAATTTTCTCATACACTATGGGATTGTGATGTTTCTAGAGAAATTTCAGAGAAAATGCCTAGAGAAATTCTAAACATAACACACAAACACACTTAGAAAATTTCTAAGAGGATTTTGATGTGTCCAGAGAAATTCCAAACATGAACACACAAACATACTTAGCGAAATTTCTCTAGTTTCGAAATATCTCTAGATCGAAATTTCTCTAGAAAAATTTTGAGGGACTCTAATTACTATGAAATATTATATGTCTTTTATCTTATAAAATCTTAATACAAAGGACTGTAAAAAAAATTCCCTTATTTTTATTGTATGATTTGAGTTAATAAAAATGTAAAATAATATTTGTGTGATTTAATTATTATTTGTATGATTTATTATTTTTTATTTATACAATCTGATTTAACATTTGTGGAGTTTAAAAATTATTGTTTTGTACCATTTGAGTTAATATTTTTATTTTTATTAGTCTTTACTTTTTTTTAGTAAATAAAAATAATGTGTTTCTTTTCATAAAGTAATTCTAAATAATTATTGTTTACATTAACTTTAAATCAAACATATCAATTTAATTATGTAAGTTTTTTTTATATATTTTTTGAATTGCTAATTTAAATTTTTATTAAGTATGTTAAATATTAGTCTCATTTTAAAGATTTCATTGATATTTTTTTGAATAATATTAATTTTATGAAAATTAAATTTATACGTTAAAAATTTATGTATTTTATTAAAATAGAATAAAATAAAGGGGCCATTTGGAAATATCTAAAAAAAAGTCAAAAATCAATTTTTAATTTATTTTAAATTATATTATCTTTTATATCAAAAAAATTTAAAAAGTTAAAAAAAAAAATTTAAAATTATCTTTTTAAAATAAAATATGTTTTGTTTTTTAATTAAAAAAATGTGAGATGATTGATGTGATGTGTAATCTGGAGAGAGAGAGAGAGAGAGAGAGAGAGAGAGAGAGAGAGAGGGGAAAATGATTTAGACCTCTAAAAAAACACCTCTAATGAAGTTCTAATTTGTCTTTTTCTTTCCTCTTTTTTGTCTTTTATTTCACTGTTTTTTTTTTTTAATTCTTGGACAGCTCATTAGAGCTGTACGGCAGAAGCTCTAATTAGAGCTCTGCAGCAGCTCCCGGGAAGGGAGAGGGGGGGGGGAGTGTGTAATGTGAGATGTCAGAGATTTGAGAGTTAAGGATAAAATGGTAAATGACTATCAATTTCTCATTCCTTTGTAATTTTCAAAAATTTTCTATTAATTTAAGGTTAAAAAATATTATAAGTTCTAAATTTTTTATTAAATAAATAATTAAATATCTTATATAAGTGTGGGGTTTACAAAATTACGGATTTCATATTTCAAAAATGTTTCATGCCTCCTTTTCCCTCCACCCCCTTTGACCCCCTCTCTCTCTCATTGGTTACATTTTCTTTTTCTTTTTTCTTTTTTTCCTGCTCCTCCAATCACCACCCGCCATGTGTCTGTGGGGGTTGTGGAGGTGGTGATTGGAGGGGGTCTCTATCATGGCTCTTCATATTTATACAAGAAATTTGATTATTTATTTGATAGAAAATTTAATATGCCTAAGCCTCTATTTGGAAAGATGGGTTGCGTTTAAGATTATTTTAGTTACAAAAAAATAAAATAAGCTTTTTCGTCTAATAAAGTAAAATATCACATTTAATTCATATTCATTATATTTTTTTTCTCATAAAAATTTAAAAAAAATCAAAAAACTCTTTTCAAATAAAAATTTTTAATTCTAAATTAAAATAATAAAAAAAACCAAAACATCAAGTTACTTCCCCAACAAAGCCTGACATTGGTTTGCATCTTCCGTCCCCGCTGTACAGCTAGCACAGTGTCTAATCACTTTAGCAAATACACTAACACCATCATTGGAGCATCTGTCTCATTGTTTGCTGGCGCAACTACAGCATGTGAGAGAAGGGGATTATTACATGTGTAAGGCTCCGCTGTGGGGTACACATTTGACTAAAATAGTGTGGCTCCGTTTTGGGATACATATTTGACAAAAGGAAAATGATTTGTGGCTCTAAAACTGTTGGTACTAATGGTACTAATTTTTTGTTTTGGTAACTTTGTTTTTTTTTTTTTTTTTTTTTACCTGATATAAAAATTAGTGCCATTAGTGCTCAAAAAATTAGTGCCACAAATCACAACTGTTGACAAAAATAGTTATTTGGGAATGTTTGGCAAAGATTATTTTTTAGCTTTTAGATTAAAATTTATAAAAAAATATAATAAATTAAAATAATTAATAAAAAAAATATTATATCAAATTTATAATTATTTTATTTTTTTTCTCACAAATATCATATCTAATTATAAAAAAATTCACCTATCTTCCTAAATACAAAAATTTTAACCTACTAAAATAGTCAATAAAATATCAACTTCTCAAACACCCATATATAGGATAAATTTGACTATTTTAGTCAAATAAAATAAAATGTCGAGTGATTCTATTTACACACCAAGAAATCTTTTAGTACACATCATTTTCTCAATACATACCACATATTTTTCATTTTTTGATTTCTTCTTACTTCACACCATCAATTTTCAAAAACCCTAAATTACCCTTATCTTCTTCAACTCTCCATCCCAAACCCTACTAACCTTAACCATCACCTCCAGCCACCACTCTCTCTTCAGCCGCCTACCCTTCTAGCACCACCGAGCGCTGACCGCCACCCCTTCTTAGCTCATCACTTCCGACAACCCCCTTAAGCCTCATCTCTTTCCGATGAATCTCCATCACCACTTCTACTCTCTGCTGTTGCCTTTTCTTTCAGCCTTGTTGTTCATCGCCATCATCCTCTTCACCACTGCCAACGCCTGTCTCTTGATCCCTAACTACAACCGCCATCCCCAGCCACCAAGACAATCGCAACTCCACCATCACGAACAACCCACTTCCCCATCGTCATCACGATTCATCTCCTCACCCCCTTTGTACGAGCAAGAAATATTCTTTCTCGTATAATTCTGTTGATTAAGTCTGCGCTCCTCCGTACGACGTCGCTTTACTCCCTGAAAACACAAATGTGAGCTAGCCGGCGGGTGTGTGCCGAATACCTCTCCGATGCCTAAGTCAGCAAAATAGACAAATAAACAAGAAGCTCTGTGTATTCGGGGGGTCAAAGTTGTGTTACTTCTCCAAAGGTAATGTTGTGAGCTTTTATAGGTTCCACGTGGCACAATCCTAGTAGGACTCTTACTTTTCTATGTGGAGTCCTCCTAGAAATTACATTTCTGAAAGATAGTGCTTATCCTTCAACACCCCCCTCACTGCTTAAACCAAGTGAGATGGTTTTACCACGGTTAGATGTCAATACGACCGAGATAACATGGCCATACTAGAGCCGCAAACTAGACCGAGCTCCAACTAGCTCGGTTCTTCCTTTCACTGCGTGTACCTCGGTTTGACATATTCCAACTGGGTTGTCTGAAACCATACTAACCACAACAAGCTTGGACCGAGCTAACCACAATGACCTTGGACCGAGCTAACCAATAGCTAGGTTCTGAGGAAAGCTCAACGTATTTTGGCTCAATATGGTATGACCGAGCTAACCGTAGCGCTCTCTTGGATCGGGCTAACTTCTAGGTCCTTTTACTCGGCCTCTCCTACTATGGCCCACACATCGACCCATTTACCCAGCTCGGCCCAATTTACACATAAATTACCCTCTCACCCTTCTATCGCAACCCAACTCTTGTCAACTGCATGAAGAGAGAGAAAGAGAGAGACCTAGAGTTTTCAAATTTTAGACGAAAGTGCGAGTTGCAACGGCAACGGTGGAGAAGGGAAGCGCGAAAGATGAAGGTTGGAAGAAGAAGAAGAAGAAGAAGAGAGAGAGAGAGAAAATAAAAAAAGAGAGATGCGACAAAGAGGAGATTGAGAGTTGCCAGCAAAGGAGGAGTTGGTGCGACAGGCTGGGAAAGCTGCCAGTGGCGGTTGGTTGATGGTGTAGCCGAAGGAGGGGTTTGCTGGTGGATTTGATTTTAGGGTTTTTATCCAATATGATAATTTCATTCAAGGACACATTGGTAATTAAAAAAAATTGGACAATAATGTGTATTGAGAATAATGATGGTGTGTAAATAGAATTACCCCTAAATGTCACATTTAATTCATAATTATTTCATTTTTTCTTTTACAAAAATCAAAAAAGTCAAAAAGCCAAAAAACCTATCCTAAATGAGATTTTTTAGCCTCAAGCTAAAAAAAATTAAAAAGTAAAAAAGTTAATTCACATCCCAAATGAGCTCTAAGTGTGTTTGTGATGGAATATAAATGAAAGATTGTGAAGGTGCCAATGTTACTTGTATTATTTTATGTATTGGTAATTTTATTTTTATTTTTTTATTTTTTTTCACCTGCATGTAATTTTCCTTATTTGTTAGTTAGCTGTGACTAACAAGTATAAAAAAAAAAGTGTAAAGTTTCTTGAATTTTTTTGAAAGTGTAAAAGAAAGGGTGTTTTTGAAAGTGTAAAATTTCTTAAGTTTTTATTTTTAAAAAAATCACTAAAATTGAAAAAGGCTTAGTGAAAAAAACCATTAAAATAACCCTTCCATACATAAGGAAGAGAAATTTTATTATTTCATTATAAAATTTAACTTTTTTTTGAAGTTAAGATAATGGAAAGAGAAATCTTAATAATAGTTTGGGAAAGTAGCAATGCAGTGGGATAGAAAAAATTAATTATAAAAAATAAAAAAATATTACAAATATTAATAATTAAAATTATAAATCTTTTCATTAATATATAATTAAGGGCAAATTACAAACACCCCCCTCAAGGTTTGGTGAAAATACAGATTCCCCCCTAAGGTTTGAGAAATTACAAATTGCTCCCTGAATGTCAAATTTGCATAACAAATTAAGGAGGAATCTGTATGAAATAAAAACCTCAGGGGGCAATTTGTTATGAAAATATAAACCTCAAGGGGCGGGATGTAATTTCTGAAATTTCAGAGGAGAATCTGTATTTTCACCAAACCTCGAGAGTGTGTTTGTAATTTGCCCTATAATTAAATTACAATAACACCACTGCAGTGTTATACTTTATAACAATTTCAACTATAAATGAAATTTATGTAATTATTGAAATCATAAGAAGATTCTTGCAATTATTCAAAACCTCAACAAAAGTCTATGTAATTTCAAAAGAAAAAAAGGAGGCAAAGTATGTTAGTAGTCTGTATATTTTGTTACTTGTGTCATTTGGTTTCTATATTTTTAATTAATTTAATTTTGATTTTTAAATTCTTAGATTTTTAAATGATCACTAAATTAGCTAAGATTAAGTCACTTAATTGATCAACTTTATAATTTTTTTCCTAAAAATATGACATAGGTCTCTCATGTGTATATTTGCCATAAAAAAATGGCCGACAATTGAAATCAATTGGCCCTGCAAAAAAAAAAAAAAAAAAAAGTGTTTGCAAACTATAAATACAAAGCTAAGGACGCCAAGTTCTCCATTAATTCTTGAGGGAGAAGGCATTTAGAAAGAGAAAAACCTCATCTCTTTTTAAGGTCAGGTATGCTTTCGATTATATTCATGGTCTTTTTTTGGTGCCATCGTGTTTTGCTTCTTGATACTTCTCAAAAATTTCCGAGTGTTGTTTTTGTTTCTTCAAGTGATCAATGTGATAACAGGTCATGTTTCTTTCCAACCACGTTCATCAGTTTTTCAACTGTATCGGTGTTTTCTGCCGAGGAAAATAACTAAAAATAGTGAGAAAAAAAGCTGCTTCTTTGGTCCCGTTTGGTGTAGCTGTTAAAACAGCTTATAGATTATAGCTTAACAGATTATAGATTATGACTTTAATCAGAAGTTATTAATCTGTTTGGTGTAGCTGTTGGATTATAGATTTAAGTTGCTGAGTAGTGTTTGTTAAATAAGCTGTGAAATAGCTTTTTCAATTAATTTTTATTTTTTATTTGTCTACGTTTTTCATAAAAAATAATAATAATAATCTATAATCCATTTGAGTCTTTTTCTATTTTTAAAAAAATAAAAAATAAAAAAATTTAAGAGTATAACCATAAATTAACATGTCCACAGCAGAAGTTGATAATCAGAAGCAAGGGGTGAGCAGCTTCTCAGAATCAGCTTTTTTGAGTTAAAATAAGCTGTTAGAATCAGAAGCTGTTTGAAATAAGTTTAACCAAACAGTCCAAAATAACTTTTTCAAAGCTAAAAGTCATAAGTTGGCTCTGAAAAGCTGAAACAAACACCCCCTTTGTTTTCAATTATTTTACGGGTACAAAATCTGACAACTCCTATGAGAGAGAGGATTGTGTCTATTAATTGGATTATGTGTATTTAAAAATTTTAATTTATTAGGCATTGTTTGGGTACCCAATATAAGTGCACTTATTTCATCTTTTTATTTTTTTTGGATCACATCAATCAACACCTCCTCTCTACTTTTTCTACACATAATACAAGAAAAGTCAAAAAGTGTACTTATTCTAAACTTCCCAAACTTGACTTTAATGTAGTGAAAAGATATTATCATTGATTTAAGAGTACATTACACTGAACTCTCATGGGGTTTAATAATATATAATAAATTGGATAAATTATAATTATAATCCTTAAAGTGTAACCCCTTTTTTGTTTAATTTTCTAAAGTTTTAATTTTGTCAGTTAAATATCTAAAGTGTTAAATTCGAATCAATTTAGGTCTCGTTTGACAACATCACTTTTTAGTTTAAAAGTAAAAAAGTCACTAAAAAAATAAAAAGCCAACAACTTATATAAAAAAAATCAAAGATTTTATTTTCTTTCTACCTTTTGCACATCTTTTTATAAAAAATCAAAAAGTTATCCTAAATATACTAATTTTTTTTACATCATATTTTAGTCAAAAAGTCAAAAAATTACTAAAAAAATATGTTTCCAAACAAGACCTTAGTCTTGAGGACAATATAAAAATAGAACATAAGCCTAAAAGTTATATAAAATTGTGATTAGGTCCAGATTTTAATTTATTATTAATTTAATGTATCTTCTAGACATGTGTTTTTATAATTAATAAATTTCTCACAGACTAATTAATTCTAATTACTTATATAGGTCAGATTCTATATTTTTTTTCATGCTGTTATTTATTTCTTGTAATACGCAATTGTCCATTTTATTTGATTCTTTTTCTTGTTTAATCATTATTTATAATTCTTCTAAACTATAATTACTTAGATTCATTTTTATTTTTTATTTTTTGGTGGTAATAATTGAAAAGATTCACTTGGAGAGTTTCCCTATAAAAATAAGAATAATTATTTGTATTATCTTCTACAAGAGCTAACGGGTGACCTTTCATCCGATACTATAGATGTTGAAACTTTATGTATAATTTCAATTCGTTTTTTTTTTAAGATTTTCGTCAGGCTCTTTAAATAGCTTGATTATAATATTATTTTGTTCAATAATTATTGTACGGGAAAGAAATAAACCTTCTCGTATAATCCTGTTGATCAAGTCTGCACTCCTCCATACGACGTCACTTTACTACCTGAAAATACAAACGTGAGCTAGCCGGCGGGTGTGTGCCGGAAACCTCTCCGATGCCTAAGTCAACAAACTAGACAAATAGACAAAAACTCTGTATATTCGGGAATGAAAGTTGCGTTACCTCTCTATAGGTGATGTTTGTGAACTTTTATAGGTTCCGTGTGACACAATCTAAGTAGGACTCTTACTCCTCCATGTAGAGTCCTCCTAGGATTCATACTCCTGAAAGATAATGCTTATCCTTCAACACCCCCTCACTGCTTAAACCAAGTGAGATGGTTTTAATACGGCCGGACTACCATACGACCGAAGTAATCATGGCCACGCCGAGCCATAGAGTAGACCGAACTATCTTTAGTTCGGTTCTTCCTTCAATGCTCTTACCTCAGTTCCTTCTGCACAAACCGTGGTAAGTCTAAACCGAGATAACCTTTAGCAAGGTTTTAGACTGAGCTAACCATACTGCGCCATAACCGGTATAACTTCTAGTATGGTGACCGAGCTAACCTCTTTGGGACCGGAGTAACTGTAGGCCTCCTTCGGACCGGACTAACTTCTGGGCTTTGGGCCCGGCCTAACTTCAAAGGCCCCTTCAAGACCGGAGTAACTTTACGGCCATATTACTCAGCACTTCGCATAGCGGTCCATAACGGCCCATTATCCAGCTCGGCCCAATTTTCATATAAATTACCCTCTCAATTGCCCCTTAATTCCGTTTGCGTAGCATGATAGGGATTACCTGTCCATCAGCCGAGCTAGAGTTCTTAAGCCTTTCCAGCCGAGCTAATACTCAAACCGAGCTGTGCTTGTTCGGTCAAAACGTCTCTTCAATCACAGCAATTGAATCATTTCTCCTTCCCATGACACGTGGCACGCCCTCATTGGCCTATTGCAGCTGTCACGCCGCCCTCGTACTTCGTGTAATTTGAACAGTTCCCGCCTTTTGCCCCTTCTCTTTCCACAAAACAAAAAAACCCTTTGTTTCTGAATCACTTACACCATTCACTCTTCCTTCTCTCTTTTTGCCTCCATTGTTCTTCATCCTTTGCAACTGTGAAGCTCCTGCTCGCTGCTACTTTCTACCTCCATTTCCTTCTCTTTACCTGGTAAGTTATTCAAATCTGTCTTGCTTTCCTTGTTTTCGTTTAATCCATAGCACACTATTTATGTTTTTTTGAAAAGTGCCTTTTTACTTCCATTCTCCACTGGTCTTTTGTTTTTCTGGAAAAAACTTTAGTACTAGAACACTTGAGTTCACTAAAAACTTGTGAAACACTGATTTTAATTCAAAATCATGATGCAACCGAACTAGGATACTGTTTATGCTAGGTACAAGTCTAGTCAGTTTATAACCGAACTAACACTTCATGTTTACACTAGTAGTTTCAATAAGTCAAACCACTCCTTGATTTACCTTAGTCGAGGTAACCAACCGAACTAGGTTTGCACTTAGTATACTGGGAAACCTTAATTCCGACCGATCTAGGTCTTCGGAGCTAAACCAGGTTTCTTAGTTTTTAGACCGAACTCAGAAAGCTGCCCCTAGAAGCTCAACCGGTCTAACAGAACCTTCTCCTCAACCGAGATATCGAGTCGCTCGCCAAGACCGAGCTAAAAAAAAAACCCCTGCTCAATCCGAGCTACTAAGTACCTTGTTGAAACCGAGATAGAACCTGTAACATCCTACATAGCCGAAGTAGGACTTCTATTTTCTTGCTTTTTACTTTGTAGCACGGTCCAACGATCTGTGCTTAACACCTTTGTTTTCCACTTTGCAGACTTAGGTTGCCCAGGCACTCCTCTGAGCGCTCAACTGAGCTACTGAGCACAAATTCTCCACCGATCTAATTTATTCATAACTTATAAAATAAATGGGGAAGTATAGGTTTTTAGTAAACACACCTGGTGGTCTAGCCGAATTCCGAAAAGATTACAATATACCTGACGACGTCCATCTCACTTTAGCCGAACAAGATATCACACCTTGGGGAAATGAAGGCTTTGTACCCTTTACCCTCCTATCCATAGTAGAAACCGGTCTAAGATTCCCGGTTCAACCCTTGCTTTGCGAGTTTCTTAGGCAAACTAGGATCTGCCCTACCCAACTTTCCACCAACTCATACCGCATAATAAACGGTATAGCTGAACTAAACCGCCGAGCTGGCATTAACCTTGGTCTAGCCGAGATATTCCACCAGTACTCCATAGGCTCAAAAGATGATGGCTGGGTCTATTATTTAAGAATATGACGCCACCGAGAGAAAATAATAAAAGACACACCGGATAAAGACTTGAACGATGACGATTTTTTCTGGGTATCTGGCAATTTTGAAGACCACCAAGCCCAGATCCCAGGCCGCAGTATAAATTGGAATAAAGGAACACCCGGTATAATTACTTCGGCTCTATGCATGCTTCTGTTTTACTTCGGTTTCTAATTTCATAACCGAACTAATAGTTGTATTCTTTTTGCAGATTCAGCCCATCTTCAATCTCTTTACAGCTACCCCAATCTGAACACTCTCCGCGCCGCACTACGGTTTCCAGAAAGAAGTTGGGCGAAGCTGCTGAATATCGAACCGACATACCGATATAACAGCCGACGTAAGGCCAGAGTGACAGACTTTCTGCTCGAGGACGCCCCCGAACCGGACCCAACCTTGCCACAAATTAACCTAGTCCCCCTGACAGCTGAGCAAGAAATGGCAAAAAGAAACAGAGTAAGGGCCCTGCTGACCGAAACAAACAGAGCCGAAGTACCGCCACCAAACCAAGCACAAGAAACCGTGGTGGCCCTGCCATCACAACAACCCTCCTCATCACGCCAAAGTAAGCGCGCCCGGACTACCCACACCGAACAACGTTTAGTTGATGAGGACGAAACCATCCTTCCACCGAGCCACCCACCGAGTCCGCAATTGGAGCCTTCTGACCGAGCTACCTCTAAGTGGGCACCCAAGCTCACTTTCCAGAACCGAGATATACAGGATACTGACTCGGTTGTTGCAGAGAAGGATCACTTACTGGCTTTCAACCTGGCCAAGAGTGTGTGCCTTCCAAAAGACATGGACCACCACAATCAACTGAACACCGAGCTGAAGGCCATCCGGTCATCAACGAAATCCATAATCCTGGTAGGTAGCACTATATTTTTTTTTATCTTTCTAATTTTTCCAACCTTCAACTCGGCTAAAAAAGAAAGTTACTATTCTTTCGCAGGCCATACAAAAAAACAACATCGCACACAAGCGAGTGTTGGAACTGAGGAGAACAACAAGGTAAGCCATGGCAGAAGCCGAAGCCAAGACCGTCGAGCTAAAACAATCCCAAGAGAGGACGGCCGAGCTGGAGGCCGAGGTACCTCGTCTAACCGGACTAGTTACCTCGGCTAACGATGACAAACAAAGAGCTCTAACCGTAATGAAAGACGAGTACTTGTGCGAGCTTGCCAAACTTGAAGGCACCAAGGACGCCGAAATAGCGGTGCTGAAAAAGAAGGCAGACGACGCCGAGCTCAAAGGCTTTAAAGAAGGCGAAGCTGCTTACATTAAAAAATGTGAAGCAGCAAATGATTTATTCTTCAAGTGCGGCTGGAGAGGTACCGTGGAGCAGCTCGGCTGTGGTCCCGAAACCGAGGTCTACAATGCTCCTTAGTATTTCATTCCGGCCTCACTGGTGGAGTATGCTGCCGACCTTCAGAAGCAATTTCTTGAAGCGTCTGATGATGATGAAGAAAATGAGCCAACTGATACTCCGGTTGTCAATGAGCAAGCCAACGATCAATCAGCTCGGTTGGAGCCAACGGTTGAAGACCTGACTGTTGAGCCGCCGACTGACACCGTGCTTCCAGTTGATACCGAGCTCACGACCGATACCGATCTTCCGTCTGCAACCGGTGTTCGAGTTGACATTGATGCCGATCTTGAAGATCTTTTTAACTGATTTTGTAATTTTTCTTTTTTCTCGTGTAACCGGGCTATAGCCCCTCCTTTGTACTTGTTTTGAACTTGATCAATGAAAATCATCTTTTCTGCTCAACACTTATTTCGGTTTGATCTGTATGCTTATAATGACTTTTCCATGATCTTTTTGCTCCAACTGTTATCTCGGTTTAAATTCCTATTTGAGCTTGCTTTCTAACTGCAGTCTGGCCGAGATACTTTATTCCGGTCCTAGCTGATTAATCTGACTAAGGTTACTTGCCAACCACTATTTAGCCGATATACTTACTCCAGCTGAAGAGTATCGAGAGTCGGTTTAATCCAGCCAACCACTCTTTAGCCGATATACTTACTTCGGCTGAAGAGTAATAAGTCTTTGTTTAATCCAGCCAACCACTCTTCAGTCTATGTCCTTACTTCGGCTGAAGAGTTCAAAGAGTTGGTTTTATCCAGCCAACCACTCTTCAGCCTATGTCTTTAATTCGGCTGTAGAGTTCAAAGAGTTGGTTTAATCCAGCCAACCTCTAAGTTGGTTTTTCCAGCCAATCTAGAATAAAATGTTTGGTTATTCCGACCAAACATCCTACAGCCTGGATCCTTATCCTGGGCTTAGGAGGGGTGTTGGTTTAATCCAGCCAACCTCTAAGTTGGTTTTTCCAACCAACTTAGAATAAAATGTTTGGTTATTCCGACCAAACGTCCTGCAGCCTGGATCCTTATCCTGGGCTTAGGAGGGGTGTTGGTTTAATCCGGCCAACTGTGTTTTTTATGCCCCTAACTCACTAATTTACTAAAACAAACTTTTACAGAAGAAAACGTCTAACTGAAAAGAAAACTACTTGTTTTATTGAGAAAGGGAGAAATTACGCAAACTTTAATAAGAAAAAAGCTAAAAATAAAATAACTTGAGATTTCCAGTATTCCATGGCCTGGGAATTGCCTTGTCGTCCTCGTCTTCTAAGTGGTATGCCCCTTTGCCTGCTAATCCTACCACTTTATATGGACCTTCCCAATTGGGCCCTAGCTTGCCATCTCCTGGTACCAGGGTATTTCCCATCACTTTGCGCAGTACCCAATCTCCGACTTTGAATTGCCTTGGATGAACTGCCTTGTTGTATTTCCTGGATAACTCTTGTTGATATGAGGCAATGTGAACCAGTGCTCTTTCTCTTCTTTCTTCTGCAAGGTCGAGCTCTAATGCTATGGCTTCTCCATTCAAGTCTGGATCAAAATTCTCGCTTCGAATTGTGGAGAGGCCAACTTCCAGTGGGATTACTGCCTCCATACCATAGGCTAAGGAGAATGGTGTTTCTCTTGTTGATCGCCGAAGTGTGGTGCGGTAAGCCCATAAAACATGAGGGAGCTCTTCTGCCCACTTGGCTTTTGCTTTCTCTAACCTTTTCTTTAATCCATCCAAGACTACTTTGTTTGATGCTTCTGCCTGTCCATTTGCTTGGGGATATGCCGGTGTAGAATTGTAGAACTCTATCTTGTACTCTTCACAAAAGCCTCTGAAAATTCTGCCGTCGAATTGAGTACCGTTGTCAGAGATTAGGGCCTTTGGTATGCCAAATCGAGTGATGATGTTCTACTAGACGAATTTCTTTACATCTTTTTCCTTGATTGATGCCAAGGCTTCTGCTTCCACCCACTTTGTGAAGTAGTCGGTTGCTGCAAGAAAGAACTTCCTGTTGCCTGGTGCTGTTGGAAGTGGCCCTACTATGTCCAAGCCCCACATTGCAAAGGGCCATGGGCTTGTTAATAGTAGCAGTTCTCTAGCAGGTTGGTGTATTTGGTGTGCAAATTTTTGACACTTTTCGCACTTTTTGACATACTTCTCTGAATCTGCTTGCATGTATGGCCACCAATATCCTTGCGAGATTGCCCTGTATGCTAATGATCTTCCTCCTTGATGGCTTCCGCATACACCCTCGTGTATCTCGAACAAGAATGCTTCTACTTTGCTGGGATGAACACACTTTAGATAGGGTCCTGAGAATGATTTTTTGTATAATGCCAATGATGGGGAGAGCCAAAATCGCTACGACTTCGCTCTTATTCTGTTGGCCTCTTTCTTTTCTTCTAGTAAGGTGCCATCTTTTAGGAACAGTATGATGGGATCCATCCAAGAAGGGCTTAGCTCCACGCAACATACTTCTTCTGCTTCGGGGTCTTCAATGCTTGGTCTAGGTAGGTAGTCGATCAGCAATGGATGAGGGATGGAAGTATCTGCCATTGAGGCAAAGCCTGCTAGTTCGTCCGCTCTGCTGTTTTCCTCCCTACCGATTTGTTCTATCCTGACTACTTCAAATTTCTTGATCTCTGTTCTGACCAACTCTTGGTATTTGGCTATCCTGTCGTCCTTTGCTTCGTAGTCGCCAGAAATTTGGTTTACCACCAGTTGTGAGTCGCTGCAAACCATTAGCTCGGTGGCCTTCATGTAGAATGTTGATTTGAGTCCTGCAAGAAGCGCTTCATACTCCGCTTCGTTGTTTGATGCTGGGAAGCCAAGGTTGACTGCTTGCTCCACTACCAGGCCGTCTGGAGAGATGAGGACTATGCCAAGCCCTGCTCCATGCCGGTTGGATGCTCCATCCATGAAGAGCTTTCACATCTCCCCAACGAACAACTTCCAGCAAGTGGAGGGATCAGATGACGCCTTGGAGTCTTCCATGTTGCTGGTGTTTTCTTCAAGGTCTATGCTTGCTGTCTACCCCGTGCTTTCTGATTATACCAAGTCTTTATTTGTTGGTAAGTCTTGACTTGGTGTAGCATGGTTTGCTTCTTCCTTCCTTGCTTTACTTTGGTTTGCCTTGGGATCTGACTGACGATCCTGTGCTAGGGGTTGCGCTATTCCGACGTCAACTTCTATCCCTAGTTCGGTTGTTTTAGTCAGGTCGATTGGGCAGATATGATGACTTCCTGGGGTGAATTTTGCGACAAAGTCTGCCAAAGCTTGAGCCTTTATCGCGGTTTTGGGTTGGAACTTGATGTCATATTGTCCCAACTCGACTGCCCATTTCAAAATTCGCCCAGAGAAGTTCGCCCTTTCAAACAAAGCTTTTAATGGGAAAGCTGTGAGAACGACTATGGTGTGGGCGTGAAAGTAGTGCATCAACTTCCTTGAGGCCATCATCAAGACCAAGGCCAGTTTTTCTAGTGGCAAGTACCTTGTTTCGGCACCCAGCAATGTCTTGCTGACATAAAAGATGGGCAGATGTTGGATTCCTTCCGCACGGACCAACATTGCGCTAATTGCGTGCTGAGAGACAAGTATTCTTTCAGGCTTTCCAAAGTGTGGTCGCATTCTTCATCCCACTCAAACTGGGCTTTTAGAGTGTAGAAGAATGGTCGTAGTCTGTCCGACGACCGACTTATGAACCGATTGAGCGCAGCCGCCATGCCTGTGAGGTGCTGTACTTCCTTTACTGAGTTTGGTCTCTCCAGATCCTGAATTGCTTTAATCTGAGAGGGGTCTGCCTCTATACCCCGGTTGGTTACTAGGAAACCCAGGAATTTGCTAGAACCTACTCCGAATGCACACTTAGACGCGTTGAGGCGCAGCTCGTGCTTCTTCAGGATCTCAAACATTTCACCTAGGTCCTTGAGATGGTCATTCTCATTCTTGCTCTTGACCACCATATCGTCGATGTAAGCCTCCATTGTTCTGCCTAACAATGGTTCAAACATCTTGGTGACCATCCGTTGGAATGTCGCCCCTGCGTTCTTTAGGCCAAAGGGCATGACCTTGTAACAGTATAGACCTCTTGGAGTTGTAAGGGACGTGACCTCCTGGTCTGGTTCATGCATGGCGATTTGATGTAGCCTCTGTATGCATCCAGAAAGCTAAGTCGGTTGTGCCCCGCCGTTAGGTCTACCAGTTGATCTATCCGTGGTAGAGGAAAGCTGTCTTTTGGGCATGCTTTGTTGACTGTTTTGTAGTCGACGCAGACACGCCACTTGCCGTTCTTTTTTGGCACTACGACTGTATTGGAGATCCATCTTGGGTAGTGTACCTCTCTGATTGCTCCTGCCTCCAGCAGGTTTCCTACTTCTTCCGCCACTATCTCGGCGTGGTGGAGTACCGATCTGCGTGTGCACTGGATGATTGGTCTGGCGGATAGGTGGACATTGAGTTGGTGACAGATGAAGTTAGGATCAATGCCTGGCATGTCGTATGGTGTCCAGGCGAACACTTCAATGTTAGAGGTCAAAAATTCCAAGACTTCTAATCTCTCAGTGCTGGACAACGACGAACCGAGCAAAAAGAACTTATCCGGGTTCTTTTCATCTATTCTTACCTCTACCAAGTCTTCCACCGCTTTTTGATTAGCTGCTTTGCCGATATCTGCGAACAGTTCATTACTCTCAGGTTCTTCCACCGAATGAACATATCCTTTGGCAGCGCGGCTGCCATTCACCGTGACAAAGCATTGTTTGGACATAATTTGATCTCCATAGATCTCTTCAATTACCCTGGCATCGTTTGAGAACCGCATTACTTGGTGGTAGGATGACGCCACCGATCGCATGGCATGCAGCCATGTTCTGCCCAAGATGATGTTGTAAGTGGAAGGGACTTTCAATACCCAGAACTCCACTTGTTTCGTTACACTTCTTGCTCTAACTAGAAGAATTATCTTGCCGATTGGCCACTCTGGCATTGAGTTGAATCCAATCAGGGGAGATACGGCAGGTGCCAAGTCTTTATCTTGTAACTTCAATTGTTTAAATGTTTCATAGTACATTATTTCACATGAACTACCCTGGTCAATCAGAATCCGCTTGACGTCAAAATCCTTGACTTGGAGGGTGACGACCAGGGCATCATTGTGAGGGCAATATATCCTTGCCAAGTCTTTATCCGAAAAAGACATGACGTTCGTGGCCTCTGTCTTCCCCTTCTTGGTGGTAGGCTGGGCACTTAGTACCTCTCTTAAGTGCTCAGCCTTTTTGATTGATCCTCTGAGCTCGCATACACGCTCAGGTTCAAAGACCCCATGTATAACATTGATCACGCCTTGAGGTGGGGCGTCGATTGGCATCCTGTTGGGGTTATTGTGGTCCTGGGAGGCTGGTTGCGTCCCTCTTTTAATGTATTTATCCAGGTGACCTGCTGCCACCAACTCCTCCAGGTGTTGTCTTAATGGCGTGCAATTTTCAGTGCGGTGCCCCTTTTCTTTGTGGAAGGTGCACCGTGATCTTTCGTCATAGTCCTTCTAAGCTTCCCCTAGCTTGGCTGGCCATCTGACGAAAGGCTCATCTCGTATTTCACTTAGAATTCGGTAGATCGGTTTTTTGAATACCGTAGTTATGGCAGTGCGAACTCTCAACCATTTTTTATCCTGGTCCTCTCCGTTGTCTCGTCTGCCGCGTCCGTTTCTGCTCGGACGATCTACCACATTGACCTTTGCTGAGGCCTTCTTTTCTGGTACTGTGGTCGTGCCAGATTTTGTTTTGGCACGTGCGCCATCCTCCTCCACCCTAATGTGCTGATGCACTCTTTCCATCAAGGCTTCCATGGTGAGGGACGGTGTCATGGTGATTGAGTCCCTTAGTCTATTCCCGACTGGAAGGCCTCTTTTGTACTGTGCAATGGCGAGATTGGTGGGACAGTCCCCAATCTGGTTGAAGGTCTCCCAATAGCAGCTATTGTAGGATTTTAGGGTCTCTTGGTCGCCCAAGTCGATGGAGAGTAGTTGGTCGATCTCCACCGGGGTTTTAGTGTTTGTCCTGAATCTTGTTACGAACACCTCCGCCAATTGCGCCCAGGAGGCTATGCTGCCTTCTGGAAGTTTTTCGAACCATGTCAAGCCTAGGTCGCCAAGGCTAGATGGGAAGAGGATGCACATCAAAGCCTCGTTTCACCGGTATACAGCCATGACCTGGCGAAAGTGGCTCAAGTGTGAGTAGGGGTCCGTTTTTCCCTCATATGTAGTGAATTTGGGCTGAAGGAAGCCTGATGGTAGGGGCGCGTTTTCAATCGCCGGAATGAATGATGAGGTCTGCAGCCTCGCTAATGCCTTGTCCGTCGGTTCGTAGGCAGGGCGCGGTATTGGCATTCCAACCTCGACGCTTCCATGCGTCCGAGGAGCCAACCGCTGTAAGGTAGAAATTCTGTGTGGATCTCGTGCCTTGGCGTCCTCCTTCCATCGTGCCTTTTCTTCAAGCATGGATCGTAAGTCGGATGATCTGGGCAACTCCGTCTGTCTGGATCTTGTTTGGTGCGTATGCGAAGGCCAATAGGTGCTTCCTTCAGTGTATGACCTCTCAGATCTCGTCCTCTCAGTCCTGGAGTGATGAGTTCTGGAAGACCTGGATTGTGTATCGCCTGTCCTGAGGCTCCTATTCTCTGCTTGAGACGGTGTGGTACGTCTACTATGATCTTCCGAGTGGCGAGGGGGCGTTTTGCCCTTGTGCCCCTCTTCTGTCACCACTCCTTTACCCTTTATCTGGCGTTTCATGGACTCCATGTCCGCCGCCATCCGTCGTATCAATTCGTCCTGCTCCTTGACGCGATCCTCCAAAGTTTGAGGATCAATCCTCCGCCTTTGTCTCTCTGGACTTTGCGAACGAGAGTGATGGGGGCTGTTAGTCCGCCTCCTTCCCCTTGTATCCCTCATGCAATTCTGTCGTTGTGGCTCCAAGTCCGTCATAGAAGGGATAAAAGGTAGGCCTTCGCGCCTCATACCCCCTTCTGGTGTTTGTCCGTCGATGGCGAACTGTGGCAAATCTTCGTTATGCGCCATTGATTCTAGAGAGGAAAAGCTTGATCAAGACGTTTTGTTCTTGCCTGAGTTCCCACAGACGGCGCCAATTGTACGGGAAAGAAATAAACCTTCTCGTATAATCCTGTTGATCAAGTCTGCACTCCTCCGTACGACGTCACTTTACTACCTGAAAATACAAACGTGAGCTAGCCGGCGGGTGTGTGCCGGAAACCTCTCCGATGCCTAAGTCAGCAAACTAGACAAATAGACAAAAGCTCTGTATATTCGGGAATCAAAGTTGCGTTACCTCTCCATAGGTGATGTTTGTGAACTTTTATAGGTTCCGTGTGGCACAATCTAAGTAGGACTCTTACTCCTCCATGTAGAGTCCTCCTAGGATTCATACTCCTGAAAGATAATGCTTATCCTTCAACACCCCCCTCACTGCTTAAACCAAGTGAGATAGTTTTAATACGGCCGGACTACCATACGACCGAAGTAATCATGGCCACGCCGAGCCATAGAGTAGACCGAACTATCTTTAGTTCGGTTCTTCCTTCAATGCTCTTATCTCAGTTCCTTCTGCACAAACCGTGGTAAGTCTAAACCGAGATAACCTTTAGTAAGGTTTTAGACCGAGCTAACCATACTGCGCCATAACCGGTATAACTTCTAGTATGGTGACCGAGCTAACCTCTTTGGGACCGGAGTAACTGTAGGCCTCCTTCGGACCGGACTAACTTCTGGGCTTTGGGCCCGGCCTAACTTCAAAGGCCCCTTCAAGACCGGAGTAACTTTACGGTCATATTACTCAGCACTTCGCATAGCGGCCCATAACGGCCCATTATCCAGCTCGGCCCAATTTTCATATAAATTACCCTCTCAATTATTAATAGTGTAATACTATTATTTAAATTGTCTTATTCAACTTTTTCAATGTATCTAATGCTCATATAGCAAAACTAAGAAACCAAACTCTGATATCAATTCTATAACACAAGCGCAGAGGATAATCAAGTTAACAATAAATTAAAATTCGGATTTTATAACAATTTTATATAACCTTCGGGATTATGTTTTATTTATATTGCCTTCACAACTAAATTGATTTGAATTTAATACTTTAAAAACTTAATTGACAAAATTGAAATTTTAGGGAGTTAAACGAAAGAAGTGTTAAACTTTAGGGAATACAATTATAATTTATCCTAATAAATCTCATTAGTTTAACATAATTATATTAATTTTTTTAATTTTAATTGACATAATATTTAATCCTTTTTCATCATTAATTTGGTAGTCATAGAGATAGAAAAGTATAGAAAAGTAAAATTGTCAATTCTTTTATATTATAATATTTATATTTTATTTTATTTATCTTTTTATTTTTAATTTGTAAATTGATTGGGACTATATAGTGACAAGAAGTTATTCTGTGAGTCCGGCATATCACGTCAATAGCGTGCTTGACCAATGGGAACAACCTTTATGTTTGGTCAAGGTAGAGGGAAGGGGAGTCCGGATCCTCGGCCGCCCTCTCCAGCGGCCCTTCCTACAGAGCCCCAAAACAACATCGTTTTGGGGCCAAATTTCAATTTAAAAAAAAAAAAAGACAGAGCAAGAGCAACCTAGAGAGGGAAAAGAAGAAAGAAGGTAAGATCGAGAAGGGGAAAGAGAAAGGGTAGAAAGAGAGGAGAGGAGGAGGATCAAAACTTTTTTTCTCTTTAACAATGGTATTCGCAGATTTACCCAAACCCGGTACCAATTTCCAACCCCTCCAGCCCTCTCATCGCGAAACCCTCGACGTTGCCCCGCCTTCGCTGCCGGAGGGAGAGATTTTGGTGTGTGGTAGTTGCGGACAAAGGTTTCATGTGAAGTGTTTGATAACAAAGACATCTTCTGGTTTGTCCCATTCTCTCTCTCTCTCTCTTCCTCTCTCTCTCTCTCTCTTCTTTTGAATTTCCGTTCACTGTGTTTGGATGTGGAGAAAACCAAGTCAAATGAAAGGGAAAATTTGTAGTTAACGTTTCTTATTTTGGTCTCTGAAAATTAAGAAACTCAAAAATTTTGGTCTCTGAATTTCTGATCACTCTTTTTCTTCTTCCTCCTCATCCTCCACTATTCCTCATTCTCCTCTTTTTCTCTCCTTTCCTTCTTCTCCTTTCTTTCTTTTTCTCCCTCTCTAGGTTGCTCCTGCTTTGTCTTTTTTTCTTTTTTTTTTCTTTTTTTTGATTGAAATTTGGCCCCAAAACGACATCGTTTTGGGGCGCCGCAGGAAGGGCTGCTGGAGAGGGCGTCGAGGATTGGGACTTGAGGGAAGGGGGGTCAGGGGGTTGTGGCCCTCAGAAAGTATATATATATATTTAAGTTTGACACAATCATTTTTTATTTGGACCATGGTCAAAAGTTTCACTACAATAAATTACACTTTCCGCAACTAACATTTTGGTCGCGAAAAGTACCATATTTGGTCGCTAAAATCTTTTCGCGACCAAAATGTGTTGGTCGCGAGTTGGTCACTAAAGCCTCGTCACAAGTAGTTTTCTGCGACCAAAGTTATAGTTGGTTGCTAAAAGGGACCATTGGCGACCAAATAATTGGTCGCGGAAAGTCCAATCCATATTAGCCAAAAGGTAACTTTTAGTGGCCAAAGTTATAGTTGGTCGCCAAAAGTCAGCACCTTCACCCAAAGGAAAATATTCTTTTGCTCTGCCTAGGAGTTGAACTCCTGACCAAGGAGTCACTCTCCATACACCCAATCCACTCTACCAATAACATGCTTGTTGTTCACATTTGGCAGAGAAAATATATAACCCATAAAAATTGGGTTATATATTATTTCATAAAACCTTCAATGCCTAAACAGAAAAATAGAATGTAATTACAGTAGTACCCTTTTTTTTTTAATTTATCCCACCATAACTTTCCTCGACCAGCTTATTTTTTGGTTGCCAAAAGGTGATCTTCCACGACCAAATTTGTAGTTGGTCACCAATAGTTAAGTCATTCGCGACCAACTTATTTTTTAGTTGCCAAAAGGTGATCTTCTGCGATCAAATTTATAGTTAGTCACCAATAGTTAAGTCATTCACAACCGACTTATTTTTTAGTCGCCAAAAGACGACCTTCTGCGACCTTGGTCACCAAAAATTAGCTATTAGCCACCAAAAAATTGTGGGTCGCAAAAACATACCCATCAGCGACCAAAAAAAAATTTAGACACAGAAAGTGCACTATTTGCGACCAACTCAAAATAAGTGATCGCCAAAAGTGTTTTTTCTTGTAGTGCTTGTTGACTGTTGAATTTATTTTAACACAAAGAAATAATTAAGAGTTAATTATTTAAAAGTTATATTTATAAATGTTATGGTAATTCAAATTTTATCTAAATTTTTTTGAATTAATAAGTCCTATTTAGTAAAATTGAGAATAGTATCAGTTTTTTTCAAAATTTTAAAACTAAAAATATTATCAATTTTGCATAGTAATGTTTCAGATAATTGTTTCACCAACTAATGAAAAAAACAGAGTATGAGATTAAACGTTTTTTCTATTCTATTTATTGGTTTGATTTAACTATCTAATAAAACTGAGAAGATTATCAATTTTTCCAGTTTTAAAACTGAGAACATTATGAGTTTTTCATTTTAAATTTTTTTTTATAAAAGTTTTACACATCAATATTCTATCACCGTGCTCCTTTATAAACACAATTTTCAATTTTGCACAAAAAAATAATTTAGTTTTTTTCAATTTTTTCAAAAAAAAAAAAACGTTTTTTTTTTCACATAATTTTTTTTTTTTTTCAATTTGAAAGTTAATGTTTTAAAGTTTTGAAAATCAAAATAAATGTCAAATCATCATGTTTCTTTACAGATAATCATAAATGATAAACAATCATTGTTTGAAGGGCAATTTCGACTATTAAAAATTTAATGGGACTTACAAGTCCAAAAAATCTTAATTATGGCCTCATTTGGGAACAAGTTTTTTTAGTAATTTTTTAGCTTTTTGGCTAAAATATGATGTAAAAAAAACTAGTATGTTTGGGATGACTTTTTTATTTTTTTGAAATGATGTGTAAAAAGTAAAGAGAAAATGAAATCTTTGAATTTTTTATATAAATTATTAGTTTTTTGGTTTTTTAGTGACTTTTTTACTTTTAGGCTAAAAAATAATGTTGCCAAATGAGACGTAATGGAGTATAAATTCGTAAATTAAAACTTGTGTATAAATGCCCCAATAATTAAACTATTTTAACCACTGCTGTTTTCAAAATTGTAATGCTTCACTTGCTCAATATCTTAATAAATTTATAAGATAATAATTTACATACACAAAAATTATAAAATAAGTAATAAATTTTAAGTTGTTTTTAATTATTTTTATTTGAGTAGTTCAAAATTTTATTAGAACTGATCTGATTAGATTTTCTATATAATAGAATCTATCCTATTCATTTCCGTTTAGTCCCCCACTTTTACAATCCTAGCTTTGCTTCTATTTGGGGTGAACCTTTTTTTTTTTGGTGGCTAAAATGGTAAAAAAGTTAAGACACCTAATCATATCATTCTCTTTACTTTTTTAACACGTTTTTTTTTTTTTTTTTTTTTATTATTATAAAAATTCAAAAACCAACTAAAATAGCTTAATCCTAAATAGATATGGAGAAAAAAAAGAGCCACAATACATGAAGAAATTTTAGCAATTTCGCCAATGTGTTATTGATTAAAAAAAAAAACTACAATTTTCTTTTTTGTTTTTAAATTTTATTAGTTAGACACAGTACATTAGCATGATATATTTTTTTGTTATAATGACCCAACAAACTGACTTTTTCATTTGTGACATTTTAGTGACTTCTTCTAGAATAAGCTGTTTAAATACGATTAAACAATGGATGCGTTGGCATCAAGTGAATGGCTACATGAACTGGTAAGTTTGTTAATAAGTTTTATTTTACTCTCAAATTTACTATCTAAATCTACCAAATTTTAAATGGACAGTTAATTAATTTTGTTTTTAATAACCTTTTCTTAAAAAGTTTAATTCTCCGAAATGATATTTTTATTCCAAATTTACCCTTCTCAATTCAGATGAATTCGGCCGTCGATGAGTCACTTGATGAATTTTTTTTCAAGTGTCTATCCCCAGAAGTGTGCTCTTCTTACACCTCTATCAATAATGAGATGAGAGCATACCCATTGAAACTTCCGAACAAATCGTAGCCGAAAATGTCAAGACTGACACCAATCACAATATGGCACTCGTTGACTCGTCCACTTTCAACGATAATGAGATTTCGTTGAAGCAGTTGGGCTCACCATCGACCCAGCCAGAGCAACTCAATGGTGCAAATACATACTGTATTGGGAAGCCTAACGACGATGAATTGATGTCTCAAGAAAACATGAACTTGTCGTCGCCACTGAATTCTGGACAGAGTTTGGAAGAGAACCAAAATGATGCATCGGAAACTAGGAAAAGAAACAAAAGGGTTGGAGGCCGAACTAGGGGATCGTTGCATGCCCGAAATCACATTTTCGCAGAGAGAAAGCGTCGCGAAAGACTAAGCCAGATGATCATCTCTCTCTGCGCCCTCATCCCAGGCCTAGCCAGGGTACTAATCAATAATTATTTTTCGTGCACATAATTAGATACTATTTTCTCATAGGAAATGGAATCTGCATATTCAATAGACCCATTTCATGTAATATGGAATCTGCATATTCAATAGACCCATTTCATATAATTGTGTCCAATTCTATTATTAGATTATGTGTATTTAAAATTTTTCTATTGGGCTCTTTACTATGTACTGACCCATGATCTCTGAATCTGTTATTTTGATCGACTAAAAAAAATTCAAATATTTTGTAAAAGGTTGTATATAGATGAATAATGTAAAAAATTACATAATTTTATTATATTTGTTTGCAAAAAACTACGATAAACTATTTTTAAAATCATACTAGTTATCTATTATTTTGAAAACAATATGCTATCATGTAATTATGATTATCATATCAATTCTTTTTTAAATGATCTATACACAATAATACATTTTTATATCATATTTAGTTTATCATAGATGTGTTTTCACTGCATTAGTAATAAATATGAATGTGTTGACGTATTTAACTTGTACAATTATAAAATATGAGATGATAAATGAAATTTGGTCATTAATTGCAACGTTGTTACACAAGAATTTGCAAAATAGACAGCTCAAATCATTAAAATAAGATTCATGGCAGCCTGATGATCCTTTTCTTATTTTCAGATCAAGAACAGTAAATATATTGTTTTTAATGTTCATCAATATGAAACACAGATGGACAAGGCTTCAATTCTGGAAGGTACTGTTAAGTGCATAAAGCAACTTCAAGAGCGTGAGAGAACTTTGGAGAAAGTGTGCAAGAGAAAACTGGTAGAGCCAACTGTATTTTCTGCGAAGAGATTTCAATCTTCTAACGACGATGATGATGTTTCATCTGAAGATAACTTTGATGAAAAGTTGAAGCAATTATCTCCTGAAATTGAAGCAAGACTGTCTGACAATATTCCATTTGGCAATGCCGCTATTGATATGACTATTATCGCTCAGGTATTTTCATCATTAATTAAAATTTAAAATTAATAATTTATATTTGTCACATTTTATAAGTTTTATAATTTTTCTGAATTGTTCTTAAATTTAAAATATATAATTTTTATGTGAATCTTTGACAATTATTGATCGTGAAATAGAGAGAACCTAAATCCACAAAATAGTATTTTGTGACCTGCCCTCAATTTTCAGTTAGAATTTGGATTTGTAATAATAAGAAATGAATAGATAGGGGAAAATAAAGTTAAAAATTAAAAATTTTTAAAAAAAGAGAGGTTTTTTTCACTTAACTAGAGATTTTTTTATTTGTTTCTCATGCAAATAAATTTGTAATTTTAGTAGGTGAAAAATTATTATTCATTAATCTCAATTTTTGGCACAGATGGACAATGGATTTAACATGACAGCGAAGGATCTTGTGAAAAACCTAAGGTTGGCTCTTGTAAAGTTGCTGTGATTCCATGAACTACTACACCCTGTTGTGAGTATGCCTGATTGAACCAGCCTAGCTAGGAGTAGGAAGAATGGAAGCTGAAGATATGGGTTCCAGATGGCTGCTGGTTTGAAGATTGAAGAGTTTTAGTTTGAATAAAATTGTTGTAATTTCATTTAATGCTTTTATATTATGAGTTTTATCTATAAATAGGTTTTGTAGTTCAGTGTTTTAAGTGTGGAGTTGAGTAGAAGAATAAGAGAGCTAGAGAGTATGAGTGTTTGAAATAGAAAGATAATTTCCTCACTCCTTGTTTGTGTTCTAAATTATTTGAGTGAAATAAATCTGTTTTTCAAATTATAAATTCTCTCTTTTGTGTTTGTTTGTGAACCATCATAAGTGGTTTCATACCCCACTCTCACCAATAGTGGTATCAAAGCCAAATCAAGCCATAACTGAGCAGAATTGTTGAGTTTTTCAAATCTGTCTAGAAATCAAGTTGCTCAAAATTTAATTTTTAGTATACTAGGAGGTGTTTCTCCACAATACGAGTTTAGCAACGCAAAAATAAGCTCAAACGGATATTGGGTGAACCACACCTTCCAATTAAAGCTCGAAACATAGTTACATGCGCAGTACACGCGTCTTCTCATTAAGACTAGTAATTTCAATCAATCAAGAGAAATTATTTAGTGCTTCACAAATCCAACAGATCTGAACTCTATCGAATTATTTTGGTTTGATCTAAGCCATCTAGAGTCCAATTTTAACAATCCAATAGTCGTTTCCAGCTATTTTGATCATTCCAGACTCATCCGTGGGGTCTGTTTCTCTAAATTCAAACTTGACAATTGTGTGTAGCTCATTTGAAGCACAAAGATCAACTGATAGCCAACATGAACAATTTTTTGTTGCCCCGATTTCCAAAATTAAACGAAGAGAACTATGAAAATTGAAGCATTCAGATGCAAGTTATACGAGTCTCACAAGATTTGTGGGGAATTAGTAGATCGAGGATATGACGAGCTGGCCACTGCTAAAGATGAAGGAAAGTTAAACGAAACTCAAAAGATAGTGTTAGAAGATTCAAGGAAGAAAGATAATAATAATAATATAAAAAAAAAACTTGTATCTACTCTATCAAGGCATTGATGAGTCAAGGTTTGAAAGGATTTTAGCCGCAACAACCTCTAAAGAGGCATGGAGTATTCTTCGGAGTTCACATTGAGGAATTGAAAAAACCATTAGAATTCGACTCCAAGTATTAAGAGGGAGTTCTAATTATTGCAAATGGAGGACGAATGAGTCAGCTTCTGAGTACTTTACAAAGACTTAGACCATTGTGAACAAATAAGAAGATGTGGAGACAAGATGGACGATGTTCAAATGCTAGAAAAGATAATCTGATCCCTAAGTTCGAAGTTTGAACACGTAGTTATTGTAGTTACGGAATCAAAGGACCTTATCACCATGGTCGTGGATAAGTTGATGGCCACGTTGGAGATCCACGAGCAGGGGATAAACAAAAGAATTTCCACAAGTTTCCTAGAGCAAGCTCTTCAGTCAAAGTTGACGTTCAAAAGGAATGAACAAGAGCAATGGGGAACACCACAAAGAAGTGAAGGAAGAGGTCGTGGACAAGATAGAAGTGGCCCTAACAAAGGGAGCATAAGTAAACAGTTGGTTGATAACAATGGATAACAGGTGGTTATTCCACGAGACAAACAATAGATGGTTGTTCTGTGAGACAAAAGTGGTCAACAGATGGTTAACAGTAAAGAACAATATATGGTTGTTCAGAGAGACAGAAGTCAACAAATGGTTGACAGGAAAGGGCAATAGATGGTTGCTCCACAAAAAGAAAGGGCAACAATGGGTTGACGTTAGAGGAAAAAGGTCATGACAAAAGCTACGTGCAATGCTATAATTACAATGAGTATGGTCACTATAGTAGTGAATGCCCAAAAAAAGTGTGATGGGTCGTTTCATACACCAAAATTAAATACTAAACTGTACCAAATTCCTTAGAATAATGGTAAGTCCAAGTATTGATCCACAGGGACAAACGGGAAATTAAACTAATTTAATTGTTAAATTGTTCAATTAATTTTGATAAAAAGATTGATTGTTCCTAGCCTAATAATAATTAAATTAAACAAAGCAAATAAATTAGTAATTATAAATAAAGATGAATTTACTGATTTGGGAAAAAACCTAGAGCAATGAGTTCACCACTAGTTACGTAAATGAGGTTTCAATTTGAAATCAATTATGCTACGGTTTGAATGGAATAATACTTCGCAACTACAAGTTCGAAGCATTTATCAAGAAAATCATCACGTTCAATGTACGGGCACAAACCATGTCAAGTAGTATGAATCGTTCGCTCTAAACTAGGGCAGCGATACGACTCGTCCCTCATAGTATGGTTTGTCTCATACATTGAATATGAAATAATAGAAAACCATTGTATGGAAAGCATTCAGTAATCACAGAAAGCAAAATACTTAAAGAGATAATGAAAAATATATGTTTGAAACTTCTTAAACACCATATAATTTGTTCAAACCTTTACATAATCAAAAAGTAAAGAGAAAACGTAATTACATAGCTAGGGTTTCATCAAAACCCTAGAAAGGGGAGCCTAGCCATTCATGGAGGAGCGGGAAGAGGTAGAGGTAAAAGAACCATCCATGGAATAGCAAGTTTGAGAATGTTCCCTTCCAAATGCTAGCCTCTTCTTTCTCTTGAAATTTTTCAGGACCCTATTCCAGCCTATTTTCTGTGTTTTTATACCTTTGTTGTCTTCCAAACAGGTTCAAAATAGCGGCACAATTTTCGAGGTATGGCCGCACGTGCAGGAGTGGTCATCGCACGTGCGGGAAAGGGTGCCGCACGTGCAGGAAAAACCCTTTGCACGTGCGGGAAATTGAGGCTCTATTTGGCTGCGAGGTAAAGGTCGCACATGCGGGAATGGGCCTCCGTACGTGCGGGAAGTAATTTTCTACTCATTTTATGCTCCTACTATGTACAAACCTGATTGACATTAAACAGGTATAAAATGTATAGTTTGTCAAGCAAGTAAAGTTAAGAGATCCTAATTAACGGCCCTTAGTATTTCACAATTCGGCCTTAATCACATCCCTCAACTTACAACTTGCTAGTCCTCAAACAAGGGGAAAAAAAAAAGAGAAAGAAAAATAAACTTAAACAAAATCTAACTATCTTCTCTTTCGTGGGATTAACAGTTGCATTTAGCATATGCAACAAGCCTTTAAACCATAAAGTTACCCCAAGTGGACGAGTAAAGTCTTGTGAGGGTTTCTAGAAATGATACCCACAAACATTAACATATTTACATCTATCCCGCAACAATCAATCACACTACACCACTCAAGAATTAACTTATGTGCCACTATAGTGCAATATTAAGACATGATGAGTCATTGAAGGCACAGTAAACAAGCATGAAGGAATCTATTGAGTAGAGACCGCAATTCAGTATTACACAAATCAAGTTCTATGTACTTGTGAATGTGAGTAGAACACATCATCAGTAACCTCGGTGTAACGTGCAATCTCCATGTTAGCTAATTGACCACTATAACAGCCCAATGTAACTCATATACCCCCAACATATACAAACAAGATTAAACTTTTGTAACCAGGATTCTCAAAATATTTTTTTTTTTAAAATTTTTTTTTAAAGACTGTGCAATGTCTTGATCCATTAAACTTTCTAATCAACCCATGTAACAAGCATTGGGCCAATGACTCTCAAACCAAACAGTTTTAGGGCACTAGGTGTGAAGACACCCCTCGGGCTTAATAACTCAAGCTGAAAATGCTACAAATCCGAACAAGTCAAGTGTTTGTTGTTTTTTTTTTTTTTTTAATTTATTTATTTTGAGAATCAAGGCTAGTCATTTATCATTTTCTGCAACACTAGCAATTATCAATGATGTACACCAGGGATTATAATAGAGGAGTCACCGCTATGATAGTGTTCATGTGAATCAAGGCATGTTTATGATATGTGTACTAATACCACAACCACAAATAACTATCTTAGTGCAAACATCACATGCAAGTGTTTACCCAATAAACCCTTTTCATATAAGTCTACAATGCTCCTCAATTAACATATGCAAATATCATCACCCTACTAGCAATAAGTCAACATCAAGTGAAGTAGTGCAATCAAGTGAAGCAGGTATAAGCATGCATTACGAGCCAAATAGAAATGCACAAAAGAAAATACCCTCATCTCCCAACTTGAATATGACATTGTCCTCAATGCAAGAGAGAATATTACCAGAGATTGTAGGTGCACATCCAGGTAGACAAATTGTAACACATACACACACACACACACACTTTTTTTTTTGTTTTGTTTTGTTTTTAGAAAGAGAAACAACTAAAAGTAAATACAGAAATAAAAGAGACAAAGAAAAAGATAGTCTAGTACTACTAAGAATCCAGTGGTGGCGGTGGGGGGAAATGCTGTGCAAACAAGGCGTTCATCAATGACTGCGTCTCGAACGCTTTGTCCTGAACTCGAGCGCCAAGCTGGTCAAAACACTACTGGCTGGACTTTTGATATGCATAAAAGTCAGTTTGCAGTGATGCAACTGACTGCTGAATGTCGAGCTAGCGGGCGTTGAGCTGGTCAAAAGCCGCCTAAGCATATTCCCAATGAGCTTGAAAATCCGTGCGCAACCCCATGAGGATCTGGTAGTGATTGTGAAGAGTACTGTGGATCTAATCCACAAAATGCTGAAGCTATAAATACTCCTTGCGAGTCATGTATAATGGGTCCCCTTTGCGAGGCACAAGGGAGGCAAGATTAGGTGGTTGGTCGTGGACGGGGTCATGGGCCTCATCATCCGGGGCACTAATTTGTTGCAGGATGCAAAATAAGCTATGCTACCATTCCCGCTGCCCGAAAGTCGGATAAATTGTGTCAATCTCCTTAGTCAGATTAATTGGGAGGCCATTCAGCTCGAAGACAAGTGTGAGCAAGTTGTCAAATGGCAGGAGCCAAGTTAGGTTCTGCATAGGTTGAGGCTGAACGGCCTCCTGTAGAAATTTGCGCATATGCATCTAGATCACATGGGCAAGCAGGGCCTGATAGCCATGCTGATAACCATGTAGGACCCGAACAAACTCCATGCGGCACTCAGCTTTATACCAAAGTGGAAGGGCATTCTTATGTATCACTAAGTTAATGAATAACAAGCGGCCAGGCAGCTTGCTCCGGCACAAGCATGTGTAACTTGCATCACCGTGGGCCCCCGAGAAGTACTCTTAGATGAGGCTGTGTATAGGTTGTCGACCCTCAACTTTTGGGAAAGGCTAGTGGTCCGCCTTGGAAAAGAACCCTAACACTTGGACAATCATGGATTCTGTGATGCTGACGATGTAGCCATCAACAATAGACAGAAGTCCTACCTCAGTGAGCAACTTGTACATGTTCTGGTAGAAAAGTCGTACTAGACAAGGATAAGTCGGCGCCGTAATAGTGCAAAGGCCCAACTGTTGCTGAAGGTAGAGCTACTCAATGGCCCAAGAGATGAGTGGGTCATTCTGAAAATAGGTGATGTTGAACTGTGTAAGCTTGTGAAGCAGCCGAGAGGCCCACTCCAGTCGTGGCAACTTAACCGGTGGTGGTAGCGAGGATGGTGGTGACGGTGGCGGCGATGGCACTGAGGAGGACGAACCTCTAGCCTTTTTGGAGGGTCGGGTGGATATCCGTCGACTCATGTCCTACACACATTAAAAACATACGCATATACCCATGGAACCAGCATGAGAATAAAGTAAGATATTAAAGCACAAGTCTGCCCACTGATGTACCACATGCAATTTTCATCACCCTAAATAAAATAAACTAGACACATTAACATTTTATTTAAAAACTAAGGACTAAACAAATAAAAACGGACTACACTAACAAGTAATGAATTAAACTAACAAGTAATAATGAGATAATAAAATAAATAACTAAACAACTAAATAAATAAATAGACAACCTAGGAAATAAAATGAATTAAGCATTAGACTTTTTAATTTTTTCTGAAACCTAAAATAAAATTAAATAAAAACGAACGAAACTAGACATATGCATGTAAATTAAACTAGTTACTTAACTATGGTATAATAAAACACATTAGCATTGTATTTAAATAACTAATTACTAAGCAACTAAAAACCAATTATACTAACAAGTCATCACTAAAATAACAGAATAAATAAAGTAAAATAAATAAATAAATAAATAACCTATAAAATAAAATAAAATAGAAAAACCAGGCATTAGATTTTTTTTTTTTTGGGGGCTTTGACGCACGTGCGCAATAGATGACTGCACGTGCGGTGGTCGTCTTCTTAGCAGCTCGAAATTTTTATTTATTTGTTTAGGGATGAACAATAGATCTCTATTAGACTATCCTTAAACCTCATTACAAGGGAAGATTGAAAGAAGAAATATAAAGTTTAAACAAAAAGGAAGGATTTACCTTTAAATAGTGAAGAAAGAGAAAGAAAGAAGGGAGATCGACAGACGAAGAGAGGGTAGGGCACCGACGGTGAGGCTCTGGTGGTAGAGTGATGGTGAGAAGAGGTTGGGTGCAGGTTAGTGATGGTAGAAAAAAGAATGAAGAAAGTTGGGGGTGGTGGTCGGGTTTGAGTAAAAGAGAAAGAGATGAAGAAGATGATAAGGTAAAGAGAGAGAGAGGGAGAGAATATGAGACGTAGAGAGAGAGAGAGAGAATCTATGAGAGTGAGAGTGAAAAGTCGGTCTAGGGTTAGATCTTCAAATTATTATTATTATTATTATTTTCAAAAACGAAAATAAAATAAAATAAATAAATAAAAGTTTAAACAAAGAAATCTTAATTTTTGTTTTTTTTTTTTCAAAAACGAAAATAAAATAAAATAAAAACATTGAACAAAGAAATCTGAATTTTTTATTTTATTTTAATTTTTAGTACTAAAGTCGTGTCGCACGTGCGGGAACCCACATCGCATGTGCGATGATGTGCACGCACCAGGAACCGCACCTGCATATAAAGCAGGCGCTGCATTTGACTAGGAAATTTCCCACACGTGCGGGACCTAGGCCGCACGTGCGATGACTGTGCCGCATCATCTCGCGCACCTGTATTTAAAGCAGAAAAAAATTTGGGGAAGGGGATTTTCGCCACACGCGCAGTGGATTGTGTCATACGTATGGAATTATTTTTTTTATTTTTTATTTTTTTAAATCTAAAGAGATTGAACCATTACTTACCCAACTACCACCCAAAACATTTCAAACCATTTCTACCTTCATTTTACATCCGCAATAAATATAGTATTTTAAAAATAACTAAATACTCAACAAAGGTATAATCTTCACGTGAAAAATACGGGTACTATTTTTCTCCCTAACAATGTTTGTAACTTTCCCTATTCTTCAAGAGGGTGACAAACTAGGTTGATTCGGTATCCAGAATCGAGGCGCATAAAGCTAACTCGACCTATAGGGCTGCCATACAGAGTTCAAGCCGAGGTGATTTTGAAGCAATTTTCACACCCCTAAGTATTTAAACTAGACTTTAGTCTCGGAACTTCCAAACCTTTGTGTTCTAGGCTTTGCCATTCGAACTCTAGTTTCCACCGTCTAAGTTGGTCTCCTAAGAACCCACTACAAACATGGTTAGGTGGCTATACCAGACCGTCAGATGTCGTTCAGGCATGGCTAACACCAAAAGAATTACACCTTTAGAGGATTTAAAGTCTCCTAGATGTCAAATAAAGCACAGCAAGAATAAACAAAAATATAATATAATAGAAAGGAAAGAAAAGAGAGCAAAACATCAATCTCTCAGTCAAAACAAAAAAGGTCCATCAAAGCAATGGACTTAATTATATTCCCATTCCCAATCCCCACTATATATGGCTTCAGTCTTTGGCCATTCACTTTAAAAGTGTGGCCATTCTTTGGATCTTGCACCTCAACGGTGCCATGAATAAATGCCTCTACAACCACAAAGGGACCATCCCATCTTAATCTAAGCTTACCAGAAAGAGTCTTAATTTTGAGTTAAAAAGCCATACTTTTTGGTCGAGTTCAAAGGATTTTCTATTAATGTGCTTATCATGGAATTCCTTAGTCCGAGCTTTAAAAATTCTCGAACTCTCATATGCATCATTTCGAATTTCGTCTAACTCATTGAGTTACAATTTTCAGTTGATCCCAGCTGCGGCCATATCGAAGTTAAACTTCTTTATGGCCCACAATGCTCGGTGCTCAAGTTCAACTGGGAGGTGGCAAGCTTTGCCAAACACTGCCCTATATGGTGACATCCCAATGGGTGTCTTATAAGCAGTGCGGTAGGCCCATAATGCATCAATCAAACGTTTTGACCAATCTTTCCTATCTGGCCTCACCGTTTTCTCTATTATGTACTTCACCTCCCTATTAGAGACTTCCACTTAGCCACTAGTTTGAGGGTGGTATGGAGTGCCAAGTTTATGAGTGATAGAGTATTTCTTAACTACCGACTCAAAGAACCGGTTACAAAAATGCGTACCCTGATCATTTATTATGGCCCTAGGAAACCCAAAATAACTAAAGATGTTTTCATGTAAGAATTTAATTACTACTTTATGATCGTTTGATCAGGTAGCTATTGTCTCCACCTACTTAGACACATAATCCACTGCCAAGAGAATATACTCAAACCTGAACGACAATGGGAACGGGCCCATAAAATCAATCCCCCAAACATCAAAGATCTCTACCATAAGAATATGGGACATTGGCATCATATCACGACAAGATATCGAACCCATTTGCTGACAGCGCAAATAAGTTTTACAAAATTGATAGGCATCTTTAAAAATGGTGGGCTAGTAAAACCCGCTTTGTTAAACCTTGGCAGCTGTTGTATGCCTACTAAAATGATCGCCACATACAGAAGAATGACAAAATGTAAGAATGCTATGCACCTCTCTTTTCGGCACACACCGTCGGATCACTTGGTTGGAGCAATATTTAAACAACTCTGGATCCTCCCAAAAATAATACTTGACCTGCAAAAAAAATCGGTCTTTGTCTTGCTTAGACCAATCTTTAGGAATTTGCCCAATGGCTAAGTAATTCACAATATGTGCAAACCACAGAGGGCTCGCTCGTGACACCACAACAAGTTGTTTGTTCAGGAACGAATCATGCAAAGTTAAAGGGTCACTAGTATACTCAACAAAGACTCGGGAGAGGTGATCTGCTACCACATTCTCAGATCCTTTCTTATCTCGGATCTCTAGGTCAAATCCCTGTAGCAACAAAATCCATCTAATCAACCTAGGTTTGGTCTCTTTCTTAGATAGTAAATACTACAAAGCAGCATGATCAGTGGAGACTATGACCTTGGAACCTAGGAGATAGGACCGGAATTTATCTAAGGCAAAGACCACAGCTACCAACTCTTTCTCGGTGGTGGTGTAATTCAATTGTGCATCCAAGAGAGTGTGACTAGCATAGTATATAGCATATGGTGCCTTATTGACCCTTTGGCCCCAACACAGCCCCATATAGCTCGACTTTTTTGCGCCCCCCTTTCGGAAGTTCGAAATATAAGCCCTACAGTTCGGACTCATGCGGTTCTGAATCTAATCTTACAAGTGCAATGTGAAATTGATAAACACCAACGAGTCCAAATCCAGAAAATCATTTGAAAAATCGATTTTGAATCAAATTGCCAAAAAATGACTGCTTTGCCAGATACAGAGTCGTCACCTAAATATTTTATTTTAGGAAAATTTAGGAAACTCATGACTCGTGCCAAAGGTCATGTGTCCGTCATCACCAAGATTGTCTCGGCTCAGGAACCCAAGTACGAGAGGGGAAGGTCATGAATACATTTGAGCACCCCCGCTAGCCCGATCAAAGATCGGCCTCTACTAATCATGGTATGAATCTTATGTACATTATATGTTCTTGTTCTGATTTATTAGGCTAGCATTACTATGTGATGCGCACATACACAAGTATAGACTAACTTGCAAGAATTAGAACATTTCGAGTCATGTTTGTTTTGAAAATTGTTTCGAAATACGTACCACTTGAAAAAGTGATCGCATATGAACATTTACTCAAATTATTCCAATTCAAGCAAATAGCCTTCATCCACAGGCATTCAAACAGTTATAATACTTAAGCAATTAGCCTCGTGGCAAGCATATTAAACATGGCAACAATCACAACATGCGATATGCTAAAGCAAGTAATATGGCATATGAATTGATAATCCTAACTTATGTGGTATGACTAATGCAACACATGCAATATGCAATCTAAATAGACTTGGCTACTAATATGGCATATGAATTGATTAAATAGCATGCGATCTAAGAACGTATTCAAAGAAGCATTTAAACGAACAATGCAAGTTAGAATGATACACCGAGTCTCGGTGCATGCAATATAAATGGATGCAAACATGAAGTATGCTAAACGAAACATGATGTTCCTAAACTAACCATCATAAGCAGTTAAATAAAAGAGAGAAAGACGTGGGGTTGGAAGACATACACATTATTACAATATTGCGCTCTCACAAAGGAGAGTCCAAATGAACTAGCTAATTAACTAACTAACTAAATTAAACTAAGCTAATTATTACAAAATAAATGAAATTAGCTAAACTACTTAACTAATTATTACAACAAATGAATTAACTATCTATTCTAGTTAACTAACTAATTACAACACGAAATTGAATAACTAGTTGACTAACTAATTAGTTACTCGGAATGCAAGGGATGCTCATGCACGTGCTCGATTTCCACCCGAAAAGTCACTGTTTTGCTTCCGGAGAGCCTTTGTTGCACAATAGAACACCCACATTGTTGCCCACTTCCAGAATAACTCTGCTTTGCCTCAGAAACATACTGCTGAATTTTGCATCAATGGTCGACCGGCCAGTGATAAGGGTTGCCGACCACCAGTGATGGCCGGCCAACCATCCATCAATGGTGGTCTGTCGGCCATCTGTCAACCACCTGTCGGCCATGGAAAGTGGCCTGCTGGCCACTACTGCCCAGTTCTCCTTGCTGTAACAGAGGACAAACTGTGACGACCCTCACCACTGATTATTGGTTAGCCACTGATTACTGCTAAACTGAGACTGATTATGATAAGTAATTGAATCGACTGAAATACTGAACTGACTGATTGAATGTACTAGTTTAAATGCATGTCTATCTGTTTGATTGTCTAATTATCTGTTCATGTTTTATGTTTAAACTGCAAATTGAAGGCCTTATCGGCGGCCGAATCTGAAATTGATTAGTGATATGTGTTAATTATAATTTATATGATTTTATGGCATATTTATCTGAAATGTGATTTGGTATCATTAAGTTAGATTAAAATGAGCTAAATTACATAAGTTAGGTTTATTTACAACCTTGCCATTGAGTGGGCCACTTAGCCAACACATATTGAAGCCTTAGTATACATTCACACAACATTTTCCTCAGCCAATTTCCTTGTTCTAGCCGACTAAAGTGAGAGAGTGAGAGGAATTGAGTTCAACTTGGAGATTTGCTTGGAAATTATAGGAATTGAAGGGTTCTTTGCCAAATTGAGCTTGTACATCTGGTATTCAAGACTTAAGGTAGAACATCCACCTTCTCGAACTTGTTTTTGAATTGATTCATGCATGGTTCTTGTGTCCTTAGTGATCTAAGCCTAGATTGAGCCTTATAATGTTGAATTGAAGCTCATTCCATGCATCCATGCCTATATTGATGAGTTTAAAGTTGTTTTCATGGAATTTGGTACATGCATGTTCATATTATTGGTATAGTCCATGATTTCATCATGTTTTAGAAAGAATTGGCTCAATTGAGCTAGCATTTGAAGCTTTGAAGTGTTTAAATCCATGCATGTTCCATGTTTATCATGTTCATGAAAGTTGGTTTGAAATTGGGTTTAATTCCCTCACCTTTGGGCCTTGATTTTAGAAATTGAGCTTTCAATCATGTCATACTATGTATTTACAAGTATTTTCCAGGAAATAGGCCCAAAAGAATCGAATTGATACATTGGAAGTTGAATTTGAGCTTGAGGTTCAAATCTGGGAATTCCAGATTTTGAACTCACGCTCGAGCGTGAAATTCGTGCTCCCAGCACTTTGCATTGTTTTGCAGTCCGCTCGAGCGTAGGAAGTGACGCTCGAGCGGGGAACCTTTGTCTGCATGTCCGCTCAAGCTGGGAAATACACGCTCGAGCAGGACCCTGTTTTTTTGAAAATTCTGAAAATGTTTTTAAAATGCATCTTTGCATCCTCATTCCATTCTAGGCATTCTTAGGCCTAGTTTAAGGCATCTTAATGAGGATATTGATGTAGAACCACACCGAGGCAAATTAGGGATTAAGTCATTATTTCCCAACTGTGTAGCTTAGTGTGTGTTCACTCTGTAACTGTGTAGGGTTGGCATCCGGAGACGCTCTAGCTTATCTGTAGCCCAGAACTCTGTGAGTAACAACTGTGTAAAGATATGTTCAAATATGAATATCTTATGAATGGTTAAACTGTACTGTTTCTGAATTGATACTGTTAACTGAATGAATGTATGTCCTCTATTCTGAACTGCATTGTGGCATCCATAGCAACTACTGTTACTGTTACTGTTACTGCTACTGTTACGGAGATCTCTGTCAGTTCCTATCTTGGAACTTCTGTTTACTGTTATGATGGCCTTCATTGATTGCTCGGTCTTTTAAGACCTACTGTTTGCTGTACTGTTCTGCTAATAGATGTACCACATATGACTGTTATGACTGAATGACTGATATACTGAATCAATTGATTATTTTCAATACTGAAAGGACATTCATTCTTAACCTCTTTACGCATTATGTTATTCACTGGGCTTTAGCTCACTGCTCATATATATATGTAGGTGTACAGGCACCGGAGCGTTGCTAGAATCGTCGGGGTAACTCCAGTTTTGTCAAGCTAACCTATGTGCCTCACTGCGAGGTTCCGAGCCTATTCCAAGCTAAGGCTATGGGGTGTTTTAGTTTCCCCCTTTCTGTTCTGTTTTGTATAGACTGTTACTGTACTGTTTTAATAGGGATTAAGTCCCTGTCCTGAATGATTGTAAATGTTGTATATACTGTGTTGCACTGATTGTATATATGTATGAAAAGTCTTTTTGCATACAGACTGTCACAGCTCATTGGACATTGTTTAATTACTGTATTGGCTTCCGCCAGCCCCTGTACTCTGTATTACTGTATTACTGTTAAGCAGGCCTTCGGTAATCTCAGATTACTGGCCGGTTACGGTGCTAAACCCATAGGGGCAGGTTTGGGTCGTGACACAAACAGAGCATATACAGGGTATTTCAAGGGTTTGTTTGCACAACTCACCCCTCATTTTCATGAACAAATCAAAGGAGTAGCAAGTTTGGTTCACAAACCATCAATGAATGCAATTTCATTGCATGATGGCTTATGAAACCAAGTGTGTAAGTTTAATAAATGCAATGAAATGAGACTCTCAAAAGCACCTCCCTATCATGAATGATCAAGGGAAGTGGTGACCTTGGAAACTTGAATCATTTCATTACTAGTAAGTATGAAATGGTTCAAGCTTCCACATGTTCAATTAACGTCTGATTGAACATGACCAAATTATTATCTTTCACCATTTTAGCCTCAATTTTATTTACTCTATTTTAGTTACCTTTCCATCATTTAATTCAATTGAGTCCAAAGGGTGAGTTTAAGTCCTCTAATGGAAAGAAGGCTCAAACCAAAAGTTGTCTTAGGCATGAAAGAGATATCATACCGTTGGTAATGAACCCGCTACGGGATTAAACCATTAAGCATGACACCTCAATCTCATGCTTTTAACAAGTTATTTGAACCACTTTCAAAGCAAAACAAAAAGCCAAGAAAGGAGGGAGGTTGTAGAGATTATTAGTGCTGAAAATGAGTGAGAAAAACATAAATAAATGCTATCAACTCAAATAAGATGGTGTCTAAGGCTTAGAACACCAAACTCATGAGGACTCTTACACTATAAGCATGCAAAACAAAGCTCAAATGCAACCAATAGTCCAAAATAGTGCTAAAACAGTCTAAAACAAGTCTTAAAATATGCTAGAATTGAGCTAACAAAAGCTAGATTAATATGCCAAAACATGGCACAAACTAGGCTAGTAAGCAAGACACACGGAGGAGAGGCTAACCCCTCCAAATTTGGACTTCAAAACATGATTTTGGCCATTGAAAAGTTCTAAAAATAAGAGTTTAAAAGCTCAGAAAAAGATAGTAAAAGGGTGGGAAACACAAGGACAAAGGCCTCCAAAACAAGGTACAAAGAATGGTAGAACACCCCTCAACCTTTAATAGCCTTAGAACCCAAGTTTCAACCCAAAAATATAGAAGTTTTACAACCCAAAATCAGTTGGAAAATAGCAAGTACAATAGTAGAAAAAGCAAGTAAAGGGACAAAACCTTATACTTCTTGAAGAAGAAATGAAGTCCAAGCTATAAAACCAAGCAAATAACTTAAGAGCTCCAACAAGCCTCAATGACACCTCAGCTTAAATATGGAGAGATTTGGTTAAGGGTGTATAGGCAAAGGTTGAGAGTGTATAGGCTAAAGTGTAGAAATTTGCTATAGAGAGAGAGAAAATCGTACAGAGAGAGGAAAAATTTTTATCTTAAAATTTTCTAACCTTAAAACATGAGAAAAGGATCTCCTATATATATAAAACATGAATTCCCCACAAGGATATCCAGCCCTACACGTGGGTGCAAATGCATGCATCTGTGCAAACAACTGGCACAACTGTCACAAAATATCTGCAAAAGAAACTGGTGGCCGACCGGCCATCACTGGTGGCTGGCAAGCCACATCAGTGGCTGACAGCCCAAAAAGGTGGCCGGTAGGCCAACAAGGGTTGCAGGCTTGAAAGATCAAGGCTTGGTCCAAGAATGAGGCAACAAAGGTGCAGGGTTTGAAAGGCTCAAAGCTGTGGCATTCCGCTGAGGACTTCGAGCACTTGGTGAGCATATAGAATCATCATCGGGTGTGCATGCAATGGTGTCCAAGTCGTAATGGCCGTCAAAAATAGGGTGTCTACACCCCGACAGCATAATCTGAGATATCACACATGATTTCAAAGGGAAGCACCTAATCCGGTGATTTCATGATTGGGGCGGTAATAAGGGCCACTCTCAGTGTTTCAAAGGCTTTCAAGCATGCCTCATCAAAGATAAAAGGTGCGTCCTTAGCAAGTAAACTACACAAAAGAGGGGATATTTTACTGAAGTCATTGATGAATCTACGGTAAAAACCTGCATGCCCTAAGAAAGATCGGACTTGACGCACAGAAGTTGGTGGAGGTAGGCCTGCAATGAGGTCAAATCTAGCTTTGTTTACCTCTATACCTCGAGGGGACACAATGTGTCACAACACTATACCTTCACGAACCATAAAATGGCTCTTCTTCCAGCTCAAAATCAGGTTTGTCTCAATACATCGTTTCAACACTCTAGTCAAATTCCTAAGGCATTCCTCAAAAGATGGTCTAAACACCAAAAAATCATCCATGAAAACCTCTAGAAATTTCTCCACCATATTGGAGAAAATGGCCATCATACACCGTTAAAAAGTCGCTGGTGCATTACATAACCCAAAGGGCATGCGCCTGTAACCAAAAGTGCCAAAAGAAAAAAGTGAACGTGGTCTTTTCTTGGTCAGCAGGGTACACCAAGACTTGATTATACCCCGAGTAGCCATCAAGAAAACAATAAAAACCCTGCCCCGCTAACCTCTCAAGAATTTGATCAATAAATGGTAAAGGAAAATGGTCCTTCCTAGTCATGGAATTAAATCTCCTATAATCAATACACACTTGCCACCCAGTAGTGGTTCGTGTGGAAACCAACTCTCCTTGCTCATTCTCTGCAACAATGATGCTCGATTTTTTGTCCACTACTTGTGTGGGACTCACCCACTTGCTATCTAAGATAGGGTATATAATACCCGCATCTAACAATTTCAAAACCTCTTTTTTCACAACCTCTTTCATGATGGGATTGAGTCTCCGTTGCATTTCTCGAGAAGGTTTGGTGTCCATCTCTAGATGTATATGATGCATGAATACGGAGGGATCAATCCCTTTCAAATCAGCCATCGAACACCCTATAGCACTTCGATGTGCCACAAAAACACTCATTAATTGACTTTCATGCTCTATAGTTAAGTCAGATGTAATGATGATAGGTAAAGTATCCTTTGGCCCTAAAAATTCATACTTGAGTGTGGCTGGGAGTGGCTTCAACTCAAGTTTAGGTGGTGACACTAGAGATGGTGTGGCAGGTTCCCTAGACAGAAGAGGAAGAAGGTCAAACCGGGCTTTCCACAAAGGAAAATCCGGTGTAGAAGAAGAATTAAGTAAGGAGTTCACCTCCTCAACTGACCTGTCAATATCAAAATTTTCAAACGCAAAATAAGCTAGACAAGACTCTAGAGGGTCCTCTACAAGAATGGAGGGTAAAGCCTCCTCAACAATCCCATCCACAAATAAACACTCCTCTCTTTCATGGGGTTGTTGAGATACTTGGAAAACATTGAATTTCACTTGCATATTTCCAAATGAAACATCCATATCCCCGGTACGACAATTTTTGCACGCATTGGCCGTAGCCAAGAAAGGTCAACCTAAGATCACCGGGATTTGCTTCCTAGAGCTAGCTACTGGTTCCATATCTAAAACCAAAAAGTCAACATGAAAATAAAACCTATGGACCTTTACTAGAACATCCTCAATCATGCCACGCGACACTTTGAGGGACCGATTAGCCAACTGGAGAGTAACAATAGTGGGCTTCAATTCGCCAAGCCTGAATTCCTCGTACATAGAGTATGGTAACAAATTGACACTAGCCCCTAAATCTAATAAAGCCCTATCAATGAAATGGTCCCCTATAATGCATGCAATGGTTAGGGCACCTGGGTCTTTAAGCTTAGAGAGTGTGTCACTCAATAAGATGGAGCTTACTTGCTCCGTGAGTATGACCTTTTGGGACACGTATATCCTAGATTTACGCTTTTACGTATAAAGGTCCTTCAAAAATTTAGCATAGGAAGGTACTTGTTTAATCACCTCCAACAGAGAGAAGTTGATTTTAACTTGTTTAAACACATCCATCATCGTTTCCATGGATGCCACCTTCTTATTAAAAGGGGACGATGTATTGAGGCATTGGGGAAAGGGTGCCTTGGGCACATATGGTGCTTTAGGCTCATGTGAAGTGTTAGGGACTAAGTTATCCCCCTTAGATGTCTCTTCATCACCCTTGCTCTCTTTGGGTTGACCACCGTGATCACCCTTCTTAGCCTTAGTTGCATCAGACACAACTGGTCGAGGCTCTAACTCCCTTCCACTTCTCAAGGTAATCACCGCTTGCACCTGCTCATGGTGCTTTCCATTCCCACCAGACCTCTCTGCCCCATATTGACCCTTAGGGTTGGCCACTGGTTGACTCGGTAATTTTCCATCCTCTCTCCTATTCATGTTATTAGCCATTTGACCTAATTGGGCCTCTAGCTTGGCAATGGAGTGAGTATGGGAGTGAACTACTGGTGCTTACCCATTAAGTTCTAAGAGAACTTCTAACACTTGAGTCTAAAAGGCCGAGTTGCCCTAAGGAACATACAGGGTTTGTGGTTACCGGTAAAGTTGTGGTGGTCGATAAGGTTGTGGTAGTCGGTAAGAAGATTGGTTGACAAAATTATTAAAATTCTGCCTTGGTGGTGGAGGATTATAAGAAGTGCCTTGTGAAGGAGGTCTCTATGAAAAATTAGGGTGATTTCTCCATCCCAGATTATATGTATTGGAATATGGGTCATTACTCGGGTTGGAGAATCCTTGAGCCACATTCACACGCTCTTGGACTAATTCCGAAAATTATGATGCCAAAGGGCACTCACTCAAGTCATGAGGAGGGCTCGCACAAATAGCACATGTCTCATGAAATTGAGGTTGATCTTGCTGTGTAAGGCCATGTCCCGAAGCTAATAATTGATCCATCTTATGGGGCAATGCCTCTACTGTTGGGCTAACTCTAGGTTTTGCCCTACCTTATAAATGCCCCCTCTTTTTAGGGCTCCAACTACCGGTTGCTGGACTTACTGGGCTACGGAGGTATGGTGAAAGGACTTATCACTTAAGTTCTCAAATAGTTGCTATGCCTCGGTGTCATTTTTGGACATGAATGTCTCACCACAAGAAGAATCCACCATTTGGCGGTGAGGTTCAGTTAAGCCATAGTAAAAGGTCTGAACAAGTTGTTAATCAGGCACTTGGTGGTGGGGACACTATTAGAGAAGGTCACGAAGTCTTTCCCATGTCTCATGAAATTGCTCGACATCAATTTGAGCAAAATTGGTGATGGCTAGCCTAAGTTGGTTGGTCTTACCAATAGGAAAGTACTTCTCCAAAATCTTCTGCTGTAATTGATCCCATGTTATGACAGAATTCGCAGGTAAAGAGTTCAGCCAATGTTTGGCTTTTTCTTTTAGTGAAAATGGAAACAGACGCAACATTAGGGCCTCATTAGTGAAGTTTTGGATCCCCACTGTAGAGCAAATTTCCAAAAATTCATGCAGATGCTTGTAAGGGTCATCGTGAGCTAGTCCATGGAATGATGGGAGCATTTGGATGGTGCTGGACTTAATCTCATAATGAGCAACAGTGGTGTCAGGTAATTGGATGCATGATGGTGATGTATATGCAATGAGTGTGAAGTAATCCTTAAGGGTCCGATTGGGCCCATTTAGGCCATTCTGATTCGCCATATCAATTGGTTCGAGATATAGGTATGGATATTCAAGCCTGGGAACACGGGAAGAGGCTCTAAGTTTCCTAAGAGTCTTTTCTAGTTCAAGGTCCAAATTCCACAAGTCAGGGTGACAAGAACGGTGCCCGTGCATGCACTACTCACACACACACACACACACACACACACACTAACTTCCGATTATGTGCACTAAGTTATGAAAGCAGAATACCAAAGGAGAAACTACTCACAGCGGTTAAATGAAAACGCTTTACTCGTCTTGCAAGTACTTGACGTGTAGACCGTTGTCTCCAATCCACTTAAGCTCTTTCTTTCTTTTTAGCACTTTGGTGCTCTATTTGCGAGTATTTGCTTTTGGTTTTTTTTAGCACTTTGGTGCTGCGGTTTTTTGTTTAAAATTTGGCTGTGCTTCACTTGCACTTCAGTGATGGCCCAATTGCAAATGCTCTGCACACTTAGCAATGCAAAAAAATATAAAATCCTAAACTAAAAATTAAAATAGGAATGTAACTTTAAATTACTTAATTTCGTCAAAAGTCCTCAGCAACGGCACCAAAATTTGATGGGTCATTTCATACACTAAAATTAAATAATAAACTATATCAAATTCCTTAGAATAATGGTAAGTCCAGGTATCAATCCACAAGGATAAACAAGAAATTAAACTAATTTAATTGTTAAATTCCTAAATTAATTTTGATAAAAAGGTTGATTGTTCATAACCTAATAATAATTAAATTAAACAAAGCGAATAAACTAGCAATTATAAATAAAGATGAATTTACTGATTTGGAAAAAAACCTACGGCAATGAGTTCATTGCTAGTTACGTAAATGAGGCTTCAATTTGAAATCAATTATGCTACGGTTCGAATCGGAATAATACTTCGCAACTACAAGTTCGAAGCATTTATCAAGAAAATCATCACGTTCAATGTACCGGCACAAATCATCTGAAGTAGTACGAATCGTTCGCTCTAAACTAGGGTAGCGACACGACTCGTCCCTCGTAGTATGGTTCGTCTCATACCTTGAATATGAAAGAATAGAAAACCATTGTATGAAAAGTATTCAACAATCACAGAAAGTAGAATACTTAAAGAGATAATGAAAAATATATGTTTGAAACTTCTTCAACACCATACAATTTTTTCAAACCTTTACGTAATCAAAAAGCAAAGAGAAAACCTAATTACATAGCTAAGGTTTCATCAAAACCCTAAAAAGGGGAGCCTAGCCACTCATGGAGGAGTGGGAAGAGGTAGAGGTAGAAGAACCATCCATGGAATAGCAAGTTTAAGAATCCTCCCTTCCAAACCCTAACCTCTTCTTTCTCTTGAAATTTTTCAAAACCCTATTCAAGCCTATTTTTTGTCTTTTTATAGCTCTGTTGTCTTCCAAACAGGTTTAAAACAGCGGCACAATTTTTGGGTATGGCCGCACATGCGGGGGTGGTCACCATAAGAAGGGGTGTCGCACATACGGGAAAAACCCTCCGCATGTACAGGAAGCTAAGGCTCTGTTTGGCTGCGGGAATGGGCCTCCGCACATACGAGAAGCAATTTTTTGCTCATTTTATGCTCCCACTGTGTACAAACCTAATTGACATTAAACAGGTATAAAATGTATAATTTGTCAAGCAAGTAAAGTTAAGGGATCCTAATTAACGGCCTCAGTGTTGCACAATTTGGCCTTAATCAAAGTACAATGCTACAACTATAATCAGTATAAACACTATAGTCATGAGTGCATGGAAGAAGTAACATATGACGAAATTGATGAATACGTAAACTTCGCAGATGTTGCTCATGGCATACTGTGACGTTGCTGAAAAGGACAAGGGATGAATCTCATTAAGAGAATTAGGCTTAAGGGGAGTAAGCCTAATTGCACCGGCCTAGCTAAGAGTATGAAGCATGGAAACTAAAGATATGGGTTCAAAGATGGCTGTTAGTTTGAAGATTAAAAGAGTTTTAGTCTGAATAAAGTTGTTGTAGTTTCATTTAATGCTTTTATATTATGTGTTTTATCTATAAATAACTTATGTAGTTAGTGTTTTAAGTGTGGGAGTTGAGTAGAAGAATAAAAGAATTAAAGAGTCAGAGTGTTTGAAAGAGAAAGATAATTTCCTCTCTCTTTGTTTGTGTTCTAAATTATTTGAGTGAAATAAATCTGTTTTTCAAATTATAAATTCTCTCTTTTGTGTTTGTTTGTGAACCACCATAAGTGGTTTCATATCCCACTCCAACCAACAGACCCATCCCCACCAAATTATCTCTCTCTTCCGTGCTCTTTATTTATTTTTATTTTCTTTTGGGGAATTACTGTCTAGTAGGGTAGAAGAAAAAAAATTACGAAAACATAGAGGGATGCAAGTAAGAGTTGCACGGCCACAAATTTTCACGTGCCCATTTTGGAATTGATTTCAGTGATTCAAAACGTTCATTTTTAGTACTCGTACAATATTAATGCAAAATATCAAGATGATTAGATATCGGTAACTATATATTTGAATTATATTTGTTTTAAAAAATGGATGACAAATATAATTTCAAGAATAGTCATCCATTTTTGTAATACAAATTTGATTCAAACATATAACTACCGATGTCCGATCATCTTGATTTTTTTAGTGAATATCCTACTTAATGAGTCCTAAAGGGTGAAAGGTTCAAATCACCGAAATTGGTTTTAAAATGAGCCTACCAAACCCAAACGCTCTGAAATTGAGATGGCCAACATGAAAGAAGTTCAACCCTAGTTTAAAAGCATCTCCAATTGTGATATCAAAATTATGGGTTAATTATTTTTCTTATCCATATAATTTGGTTCAAATTTCACTTTAGTCTATATAATTTTAATTTGAACAATTTGGTCCCTAGACTTTGAGTTTAATTTCAATTTGATCCTTCCGTCTAAATTTTTATTAATTTTGTTTATGAAATTGACAAATGTCTCAAAATTATTAATTTTAACTTTTAATTTAGATGGAATGACCAAATTGAAACTATACTTATAATGTAGGAACCAATTGTTCAATTTGAAACTATAGAGATTAATTAAAGTGAAATTTAGATCAAATTATAAGGGTAAAAAGTATAATTAATCCTAAAATTATGGTTTAAAGTGTATTATATGATTTTAAAAAAAGTGATAAAAATAATAGCTAATATTTTGTGTTAAGGATTTGTTAATTTAATAAGTGTATAATTGTTCCAATTGAAATGCTAAAGTGTGTATTAAATTAAATAAATATGGAGTTCACTCGAATGTGCATGTATATAGAATAAGATAATTATTTATTTTTTAGATAAAGAATGAAATAATTGAAAATTTTGAAAAAGTAATCTGTCATTCCCCTTTTAACAAATTTCACAACCATGATTTTTATTGAGTATTACTATTCAAATCTAAAAGTCAAACGTAATTTTTAAACATAATGATGTGATAATTAATTAAAAGAAAATTGATATATACAAATCTACTTTATAGATTTATTTTCTAAATCCTGTGATGTGTTAAGATGGTCGGTTGATAATTAAAAAATAAATAAGAGTGAGAATGTAACGACCCCAAAATCCGTATTAGAGATTACCTTTACGGCCTTATGAGTTAATGCATTTTAATTTAATGATATGTGTTCAAATTGAGGAATTAACTGTTGAGCCACGGCTTTAAAATTGAAATTACCGACCTTTACGGGTTCAGAAATCACAATTGAGGACTTGGATGTGTTAATGGAAATTTTTAAAACTATTTGGGAAACTTAATTGGAAATCTAATTTGTCTGATTCGTTAATGTACGTTTGGGTGGTTAACTTGGTACTGCAAATTGAAGGCCTTAGAGGTTTCAGAAACCAGAACAGTGGACATATTTATGAGCATCATAATTTTTAGAGTCATCTGGAAAGTTTAATTGAAATTTAATTTTGTGCGATTCGTAAGGGCGTGTTTGGCCCTCCTTGTTTGTGATAAAGCTTATATAATTAAATATATAGGTGTATATGAGTTATATGAGTAGGACTCATCTTTTGGAGCTCAAAAATATCTAAGAAGAGAGGAAGACCCGTGAGAAAGAGAGGCCAAGAGAGAGTGAGAGAGAGAGTTCACCATTGCTGGGAGCTTGAAGATGACTTGAAGAAATTGAAGAGAGAATAAGGAGATCAACTATGGAAGCTTGGAGAAATTAAAGAGAACTATGAGAAAGTCAAAGAGTGAACTAAGGTAAGATAAATTATCTTGAATCCTTATGTTTGAGGCATCAATTTCATGAAATCATGATAATAAGGGAAGCTTTGAACCTATTTGAGTTAAGATTCTATGTATATATTTGATTGAACCTTGATTTTCTAATAATTTCTTGATTGAAGAATTAAAGTCATTATATTTGTTTATTTTGAGGTTATGATGTTTGATGGAGATTAATAATGTGAAATTGGTCATGTATTAAAGGGTTTTGGGCTTTGATTTACATGTAATTAAGGTTTGATTTTGAAAATGAGAAGTCCCAAATTTTCAGCTATTTTCGGACTGCAAGCTGTCCAGGGCCACACGTGCAGCTCTGTTTCCCGCACGTGTTGGAGATAGCTTTGTCCAGCCAACTTTGAATAAGCATATCTTTTGCCTCGGGACTCCGTTTTGAGTGATTCTTGAGCCTAAAATCAATCCCCGAAAGTCTAGTTTCCAATGGCGGTGGTCTCACTCCCAAATTCTAAATACAGAAATAGTTATGCCCAAATTAGTGACAACTGTTCACTTTCTGTCAACCAGTTTTGTACCATTTCTTCACCTAAACCATTTCCCATTGATTTCTCCTGTTTTTTGAGACATGGATTATAAATTATTAAGGAATAATGAGCTTGGTACCACCATGGCTAATTGATTGAATGATCAAAGAGAATAAGTAAAGGATCGAGTATAATCTCATATTATGTGTTGTGCACTGTACTTGTAGGTCGAGACGAGGACATCGTCCCATTACTACCGGGAGCTGAACACTGTGAGTAATAGTAGTGTAACATTATGTTTCACTTACTTCTATGATTATGATTTATGTATTGTTGTTTGTGAATGGCCTATTCCATCGATATTGTGCTTTGATTAAATTAATAGATATGTTTGAATAATGGCATTGATATGGACCAAAGGTCATTCTGTCCCTATTAATAGAAGTGGGCCCGAGGCCATTATGATGTGAATGGTTCTGTCTCTATCAATAGTACTGTAGTGATACATGTGCCTTCTAGTAATAGTTATTATTAATGTTCTGTTATTCGCAAGACAACTATGTCTGTAATAAACCATGGGGAAATGTATGTGCACTATTGTGTAATGGTATTCTGATGAATCTGGAGTTATTCTGTTCTGTTTATTCGTTCCGTTTATGCTATGACATGATATGAATTGTTCGTCTTTAAGACCTAATGATTTCTGGTATGGAACAAAGTGCTGTACGGAACTAAGTGCTGCAGTACGAGTCACCTCTAGAATCCATGCGAGAGACCTCTTGAGTCCATACATATGTAAACTGGGCCTATGGCCAATCTGTGACATCTGGGCCTATGGTCGTTCTGTATCTGTTAGCCCTATGGCCGTTCTGTATCTGTTAGGCCTATGGTCGTTCTGTATCTATTAGGCCAGAGGCCGTTCTGTATTATCTGTGGGCCAGAGGCCATTCTGTAAGATCTGTGGGCTTAAAGCCGTTCTATATCACATCTAGGCTTAAAGCCGATCTATATCATATCTGTGGGCTTAAAGCCAATCTGTATCATATCTGTGAGCTTAAAGCCGTTCTGTATTATATATGGGCCCGAGGCCGTTCTGTATTATATATGGGCCCGAGTATTATATGTGAACCTGAGACCGTATTGAAATATAGTTATAGATAAGACCTGTATATGGTTGGTATCTGTCTATTTATTTTATCTAAGGTTTTGCTTATTCAATTAATCTTCTTAAGTTGCTATTATTCACTGAGCCTTGCTCATTCTGTTTTATGTATATTTCTGTAGGTGAGCCATCGGGGATTGACACTAGAGTTGTACTGAGGTTCGCTTGTCTGCCAAGTCACCTAGGGTATGTCTCCACGTGGAGGCCTTAATTTATTGTTGGAAGTCTTATAAATTATTAAGTCTTATGTAAAAGTGTGTGAGATCTATATAAAATCTTTGATTGTATAGGTATATTTGGAATGTATTTAAATGCTTAAATCCAATTAAACCATCATGTATGCACAAGCTCAATGAATGTTGTCTTTTATTGATATTGCTTCCGCCTAAGGCCCCATATATGGTTAAATATTATTTTAAAATTCTATTTTGAGGCTTATGTACAGGCCGGTCGTAGACCAAACTTTTAGGGGCGGGTTTGGGTCGTGACAGAGAAAGAGAGAAAGTTGACTTAAATATTTTAATAAAGTGTCAAATCATTGAGCCTATAAAATGATCTAATTTTTTGAGCCTAAATAGCAATACTCTTAATTAGAATATCAAAATCAACTTTCTCTCTCATATTTTCTCTACTTATTAGAAAATTATCTCTCTTACACATTATTGGGTCTAAAAAATGAGTCTAAAAAGTTGACTTGTATATAATTTTTCTTTTTATATGAAAGTGTTGTGATATTTTCTTGCTATTTTAAAATAGAACATATATTCTTGTGGCTCATAATTTGAAAATTGACTAATTACCAATGTGTTTTTTTAACACTTTTTGGTAAGTGGTTTTTTTAGCTAAAAAGTCAAAAAAATCACTAAAAAATATCAAAAAGTCAACAATCTATACCAAAAAATCAAAAAATTATTTTTCTCTCTACTTTTTGCATATTTTTTTGTAAAAAACTAAAAAGTCATCACAAACATACTAGTTTTTTTACATCATATTTTAACCAAAAAAATCAAAAAATTACTAAAAAAGCATATTCCCAAACGAGGCTTTAGTCCTTAATTTATTTTTGTCAATTTGGTACCCAATCACAAAATGTGACACTACAATATATAAGAATTTTATGAACTAAACTTATTGTTTCCTAAAGTGAAAATTTTATTACAAAAAATATTTGGAGATCAATTCTTACCGTTATGAGAATAGTAGCTAAGAGATCGTCTCAAAAAGGCACCAAAAAAAAAAAAAAAAAAAGACTTTTAGCGATAAGATATTGAAATCGTCGCTGATAAATGACAAAATAATTTGGTCCAAAAAAAAAGTTTGTTAGACAAAAAAAATTAGTCCAAAATGGATAATAATTCATCACTAAGTATCTAATTTTTTCAATAAAAATATAATAATAACACTTTTGGCAATAAAAATGTTTTGTCCTTAAAAAGTATTTTTGTAGTTTAAATAAATCCAATGTTCTCTTCTCTAAATTAATTAACAGGGGCTAGGTTATTTTCACAACTTAAAAATAAATAAATAAATAAATTTGCAACAAAACTAAAATATTATGATCATAATATAACAAATTTTTTGAGAGCCCAAGTGCAACAAAATGCATAAACGGCGTAAACATTAGAGGCCATTTAAACTCACAATTTATACTATAGAAACTAAATTGACAAATTAAAATATTGAGGATTAAGGGGTTGGTTTGACAATTTCTTTTTTTAACAGTTTGTTTGAAGATTTTTTTTATTTTCATTTTTACTGCTTTTTATAAAAATAAAATTAAAAAAAACTTGCCAGTTTTAGGCCCTACTAGACTCGAAGACCCTAAAAATTAAAATTTAAAAAAAAAATCCACTAAAGATTTTTATTTTTTCAAAAAAAAAAAAAAAGAAGGAAAAATTGCATTTGAAAAAGAATATTTCAAATTAATTATAATTTCATTGAAGTGCAAGTGAGCTACATCCAGTATAAGTGAAACTTGTGTTATGGAACACCTATTTTGGGAAGTAAGTTAAAAGTTATTTTTTTGATTTTTTTAAACTTTTTTAAAGAAAACGTGCAAAAAAATAGAGAGACGATGTGACTCAAAAAAATTAAAAAGTCAAAAAATTAACTTTTAATTGTGTTGCCAAAATAAAACTGCAATTGTTTTTTTATTTTTCCCAATTTACATGCAATTGTCCCTCCAAAAAAAATGTGTAGTAAAATAAAAAATTGTATAAAGACAAGCAAATGTAAGAAAAAATTGTGACTTTTCAAACCTTTTTCAAACAGAGCTTACATGACAAATAAAGCACATAATATTTTGATCATTGTATAATTAGACTTTTTTTTTAAAATGTATATGTTACACATATACGTATATATATTTGTGTGTGCATTTTCAACCTACTTTTTGATTTATTTGAGAGCATCTCTAACGTTGAACAAAAAATTTCATTAAATTCGAGTAAAAATTTGATGAAAAGTTTGATTTAATATCGTTCACTTCAATAATAAAACTAAAATTTTTATCAGATTTTTTTACATCCCTGGTTGTCTGGGAGGATGTCCGCACAGATGTCCTGGAGGTCCTCTGGACATGAACAAAAAAGGCTTGGGTGGACATCCGGGAGAATGTCCGGTCTAACGGTAACAATTTAAATTTTATGAAAGATAAAATGCTCATTTCATTTGATGAAATTTTTTGTTCATCTTTTATTTGATCTGAGTTTGATGAAAAGGTTAAAAGTTAAACAATTATTATTTCAGTTCCGATTGGTAGCTCGAAATTAGGAAGGCTCGAATGGCCCGAGTCCAAAACGATGTCGTTTTTGGATTTCTTTTTTTTCTTTTTTTTTCTTTTTCTATCTCGTTTTTCTAAAGATGAAGAAGATGTAGATGAAGAAGAAGAAAAGGAGGAGGAAAAGAGGGAGCTGGGGAACACAAAGACAAAGAATCAACAACAACATCTTCATCAACACATCATCATCATCATCAACAACATCTTCATCAACATCATCATCATCATCAACAACAACAACAACATCTTCATCAACATATCATCATCATCATCAACAACATCTTCATCAACATCATCGTCGTCATCATCATCAACAACAACAACAACAACAACATCTTCATCAACACATCATCATCATCAACAACATCTTCATCAACATCATTATCAACACATCATCATCATCATTAACAATTTTTTTTTCCCCTTCATCTTCAGATCCAGATCTACTATAGAAAAAATAAAATAAAATAAAATAAAATAAAAAAGAAGAAGAAGAAGTAGAGAAAACAGAGCGCCGCCACTGGCAGAGAGCTATCACCGTCAATCTTCCTTCTCTTCCTCCACCGCCATCACCGCCATCGCCTCTTCTCTCTGCCTCTTCTCTCTCTCTCTCTCTCCTCTTCTCTTCCCTCTGTATTCAAAAGCAAGAAAAAAAAAAAAAGAATACCCAAAACGACGTTGTTTTGGATATTCGAGCCACTTATTTCGAGCTACGAAGTATTATTGTTATTATTTTTTTATCAAATTTAAATTTAATAAAATATTAGATACAGTGCGTTAGAGAAGATGGTCTGACAATCCATTTCTTTGTCTCCCCCCTTCTACGTGTGTAGTTGTTTTAGTTTTTAATGATAAAAGCTTTAGGTTGATTTGATTTTACTAAAAATACTACATAAATTCATTTTCGGATTACTATTTGCACTGTAGTTTTCTTTATAATCTTATTTTTTGGAATAAATTATAAATACACCCCTTGAGATTTATTTAAATTACAAATTACTCTCTGTAATTCTAGAAATTACATTGTATCCCCTAAGGTTTTTAATTTCATAACAAACAGGTCATTTTATTAATAAATCATCAAGTTAATTAAAAGTTTTTAGTAATATTAAAATTTTATTTCAATTAATAATTTAGATAATTTTATTATTGTATAGGTAAACAGTAAAAAATTTTCTTTTTTAATTAATTCTGTTAAATAAAAAAAATTTTGATAGAAAGGTATTTGTAATTTTCTAAACTACAAGGGGCAATTCATATTTCAAGCAAACTTCAGGGGGGTGTATTTGTAATTTACCCTTATTAAAAAAGAGTACAAATTATACCTTGCTTGGTTTCCAGATTTCCAAAACACTTTTCAGAAAATTCTACTTTCTTATTTTCCGTGTTTTTTTGTTTTTACTGAATTTTTTTAATATTTTAAGCAATTTTTTTTACTTTTTAGACACACCTAACATAAATACACCTAAAAAGTAAAAAAATTGTAAAAAAAATCTTTTAAAAATTCACTAAATACCAAAAATATAAAAAAAAAATACAAGAATTCAGTACATTTTTTGTATTTTTATGTATTTATTAATTTTTTAAAATATTTTTTCACAAATTTTTTACTTTTTAGATACATCTAAGTAAGGTGCATCTAAAAAAGTAAAAAAAATATTTAAAATTTAAAAAATATTCACTAAAAACAAAAAAACACAAAAACCAAAAAAGTCAATTTTCAAAAAACTTAATCCAAAAAACTCAAACCAAACACAGTGAATAACACTTTAGTTCATATTTTCAAAAAAATTTAAAAAAACATAAAAATGGGAAAGGGTTACGGTGATGGTAGCCATGGAGAGGACGAGTGAGGGAAGGGTAGGAGTGGCGGAAGAGGGTGGGAAAGGTACGATTGTGGTGGTCGGTGATTGATAGTCGACAATTGAAGAGATAACAAACTAGACAATAGAGAAGGGATAGCTTCATTTTAAAATTTTCTTATTTTAATTTTTAAGATTTTATTATTTTGCAATTTTGGAAGCTAAAAATATGCAAGAACCAGAAAATCCTCTCACATAGATTGTAGAGATCTAACGAAAATATGAGCTTTGCTCCTGTAGATCTGCAAAGATGAGCACGGTCTGTGCCATCCAACCAGGGTTGCCAGCCGGAGACACTCCGATGATAAAGTTAGCAACTTAAATCAAATAGAGAAGATGAAGAATGGAAAAGAGTGAGTGTACTGTGTGGTGCAGAGATATGAGACATATCTATCTTTCATGGGGGGGCTTTCTTTTATAGATGGGGGTTTGATATTTGTTTGATGGGCCTCCTCATTTGGGCTAGACCCAAATGAGTTGATATTTTTTCTGGTTTCTACAATTGTCCCAAAACTTTCATTGTCTTCAGTAGAAGGAATGAGGGTTTTTATTGCCGAGTTATGTTGTTCAAATAGGTGTTAGGTCTCTTGACAAAGAATACATTTGATAAATGAATGACTGGATGGATGCATTTATGTATGAATGTATGTCCAAATATATGTGTAACTATATGTATATAAGGAAAAAAGGTGAGCTAAAATCCAGTAAGTAATACTAGTAATACTAGTACGAAATTATATCACATGAGTTCCAAACAAAGCATATCATAAGTGATTACTTGTCATATCAAAATTCACAAAGCATATATATATATGTGGTACATCCAATAGTGCACGATGGGACCATATAGGTCTAACATAGGGACCCCTTGGGTCTACATCAAATATCTCTGTAACGATGGGCCACGGTGTTATTACTCTCGGGCAAGGGCCGTAGGCCGCGGTATTATAACCCCCAGGCGAAGGCAGTAGGCCGTGGTATTATTACCCTCGGGCAAGGGCCGTAGGCCGCTATACTATAACCACCGCCGGGGGGGGGGGGGTCGTAGGCTGTGGTATTATTATCCCTCAGGCAAAGGCCGTAGGCTGCGGTATTATAACCCCCAAGTGAGGGTCATAGGTCGCTGTATTATTACCCCTAGGCGAGGGCCGTAGGCCGCCGTATTATTATCCCCTAGGCAAGGGCTACACTAAGGATGCCATGATTACTATATGTATGATTTGCTCCGAATTTAGAGACCTTTGCCGATGGCACTCCGTGCCAAGTGCGAAGATTGTGCCGTATTCGGAGACTTTTGCTAATTTTAAGTAGCGATCAGTTGCCAATATTGCAAGGATTTTGAATAGTGCATCCTGTGTCATGGATTGCCTAGCATTGCTCCATTTTAAGGAATTGCCGAGTAGTTTTTGGAAGCAGATTGAAGCAAATTGCCCATTTCGTTAAGTTGTTTTTTTGTCCAACTTGCCCCATTGTTTTTGAATGATAGTTGTTAGGCGGAAGGAATTCAGATAGGACATTAGCCAACATTGCCGAGGAGTAAGCCGAGAACAAATTGTTGATGTAGATTCCTTGCCTTATTGCTTGCGAAGGAAAGTTGTTATTCGGAAGGAAGTCAGAACAGACTTGACCCAAAATTGCCGAATGTTATGGGCTGTTATATAGGCAGGAAGACGGCAAAATTGTTGAATTCAGCATTGATCAAACTCCAGGCATGGCGGCAAAAGTGTTGTTTAAGCTGCGATAGATATGGGGCAGGGCATGTAAAATCTACAAATTTTTGGTATAGAATTTGCAAAATCAGACCGTATGTATGTGTTTAGAAGGCTCTAAATAGTTGGAAATGACTATTAGATCATCGGAATCGGACTCCTGATAGCATAGTTTTACGCAAAATGGATCTGAGGGCTCAGATCATTAAGGTGTAATTCAACCGCGAAGCACATGATAATTTTTTCATTGGCTGGCTGGGTCGTCTTTCTACTGCAAAACAGTGCATTTTCTGGGTAAATTTGATTGGCTCGTATGGCTTCGTTTTAGCTCCGATTTTGACGTGGTTTGTGGCGTTAGATTCATCTCGATGAGTACTTCACATTGGTATAGTCAAAACTTGAGTTCGATAACTTTGAAAATTTTAATTTTTTGAAAATTGGGTCTATTTCACAACTACCAGTGAACTTCAGTTACCTCTTGTCTCCTCGGGTTTGTGGGTTTGGACTCCTTGAGTTGATACGAATCCGCTGATATATTCAGATGTTGATTTCGGCAAGCTGAGATGCTAGTTCTATACCGAGATAGTAGCACCAAGCAATGGTGCTGCCGAGAATTAAATCATGAGATTCATGCCACAAAGGTAGATGAATTAATAACTGTAGGTTTTATTTCGAGAATGTCCAATGTTGTGGAGCATGTTGCCGAGATGTAACTTCCAAAAAGAGAATGACATATTTTGTTCTTGGCGTCACGGTTGTAGCCAACATGGTTAAGGATATATACTTACACCGTCAGTGATGAATATCATTACCGATGAGCATGGTGATGGAGTTGTGGTGCCAAGCGTCCAAAAATAATCGAGTGGCTGTGCGAATTCAACTTGGGAGCCGATTGATGTATGTGTGGCCAAGTAGTCTTGCCGAGTAAGCAATGTTTCCGAGTCAATTTGATGTAGGGAATCGAGAAATTTGATGGTATAGCAAGGGCAAATTTGATGCTTCCATGCATGGGTGTGCCGAACAACTATCAAAGGCAAATTTGATGCTTCCATTATTGCCAAGGAAGATGGAACGTACATAAAACTTGGGTAATTGGTTTCCTCAAGGGTATTGTATTTTATTTTATTTATTTATTTATATGTTTATTTATATTCATTGGGTTTTTAAATATGTATATTTTTTGTTTGCTGAATGAAGTGCAATTCTCTTGGCAAATGATGCTTCAGAACTTTATTTCGGCGGGGAGAATGTTGAAGTGAATGTTGTTTCTAACGTCCTTAGCATAACGGCGTCAACTCGGCGACATCATTTCTACTTGGCAAAGAGTATGCATGTTCAGTGAGGGCGTAATGGTGCTCGTCCCGTCCATTGGTCTCTTTGTTCTTGATCAGCAGTGCCATTGCTAAATAGCGTGACAGCCACTTTGATTGTTGTGCTCGGCAGATCGTGCTGTTGGTCGGCGGTGATGACTGCTAATTTGCTGCAATGTTAGTTCTTTAGATACTCCATAACAAATATTTCGGCTAGAATAAGCGGATGGTCGTCTTACCGAGTTACTTGATCGACAACTTCTCTTGGCGTTGTCGCTCGCCGAAGGACTTGGTCGGCAACTCTACTTAGTTCTTTGGTTTACCAAAGCACCTCTTCGATAGCTTGGTTGTATCTTGTCAAAATTGCATTGGCCAACGAGTTGGGCGACTTTGCTTGCTGAAACATTTCTTTGGCAATTCGCCTTGACCTTCTGTGTTGCCGAAACCTCTTCTAGAGAGAGAATGTCAAGTCTATGTTCATCTACAAATGTAAGCAACAATATATATATATACATATATTTATAAACTTGGTCAAGTCTCTGTATTCAACAGAGGTTGGACACCACCTGTGAGTCTAAATATATATAGATAGAATAAATAAATTGAGTTTGACCGAGCAACCCTATTGAATTGCCGAAAAGATGCTCTCTTTAAGAAAAGTGACCCATTTGTAGAGAGAGAAAATGGAGATTAGAGAGCAAATAAATCAAAAGTATTGTTGAATTTTTACTTACAATAACATGTTTGCTATTATTTTCGTTGAACTCTTGCAAACAATTTCCACAGACGGCGCCAATTGTGAGACTCAAAAAATTCTCTCACATGAATTGTAGAGATCTAACGAAGAGATGAGCTTTGCCCCCTGTAGATCTGCAAAGATGAGTATGGTCGGCGCCACCCAACCAGGGTTGTTGGCCAGAGACACTCCGGTGATAAAGTTAGCAAGTTGAATCAAATAGAGAAGATGAAGAACAGAAAAGAGTGTGTTGTGTTGTGCAGAGATATGAGACATACCTATCTTCCATGGGGGGCCTTCCTTTTATAGATGGGGGTCTGATATTTGTTTGATGGGTCTCCTCATTTGGGCTAGACCCAAATGAGTTGATATTTTTTCTGGCTCCTACAAAATATTATTTACAAAATAATGGAGAAAGTTTTAAAATTACAATACAAGTGGAAACTTAAAATATGATAGCAAACTCATGAAATCTAAAAAGTTTAGGACATAATTATCACGGTTTGTAAAATATTAATTAGGAAAAAATTAATTAATTTAAATGTGAATAAAAAAAAATATCTTTTTAATCACACTAATCATCTTACTTCAATTCCAAAACAGTTTCTTTTTCTTTTTCTTTTTTTTTTCAATTTTCATAAAGATCAAATTGTACCGTTTTCTCAAAATACATGTTTAATTGTAGTCTATTTACAATGTTGATACAAATAAAATGTTTGTTTATCAAATGTACACTTTTGTTTCAAGTAAAAAAGTCTCCACAAACGTGATAGATTTTATTAAAAAAAAATTTTGAAAAATTTGTTTGGTTTGAGTTTTTTAAATTAAGTTTTTTAGGGTCTGTTTGGTAACGTTTATGTTTTCAGTTTATATTTACAAAAATTTTATAAACTGGTTTTTGTTTATTTTTTGTTTACTTTTAGAAAAACATAAACTACAAACGCGTTTGGTAATTGATAAAATGTTTAAAAAAATTTTAAAATACAAAAAAGAGTGAGAAATGGCAAGTGGCGGCGGAAGACGGTGGTGAAAAGTGGTGACGGTGGGTGGTGGTGGGTGGTGGCAGGTGGGTTGTGGTGGTGGTGGTGGTGGTGGGTGGGTGGGTGAGTGGGTGACGGTAGCGGGTGGTAGCGAATGGGTGGTGGTGGTGGCAGTGGTGGCGGGTGGTGGGTGGCGGTGGCAGTTGGGTGGCGGATAGCGGGTAGGTGGTGGGTGGTGGTGGCAGGTAGGTGGCTGGTGGTGGTGGCGGGTGGGTGGGTAACGGTGGCAGGTGGTGGGTGGGTGGTGGTGGTGGTGGCGGCGGGTGGTAGTGGCGGGTGGGTGGCGGACGGTGGATGGCGGGTGGTAGCGGGTGGGTGGTGGTGGCGGGTAAGTAGCGGGTGGTCATGGTGGGTGGGTGAGTGACGGTGGCGGGTGGTGGGTGGTAGCGAGTGGGTGGTGGTGGTGGTGGTGGTGGCAGGTGGGTGGCGGATGACGGGTGGTGGTGGTGGGTGGGTGGGTGACGGTGGCGGGTGGTGGGTGGTAGCGAGTAGGTGGTGATGGTAATGGGTGGTAGGTGGTGGGTGATGGTGATGGTAGTGGTGGTGGTGGGTGGTGGTGGCGGGCAAAGTGGATGGGTGGGAGGTGGCTGGTGGTGGTGGGTGGCTAGTAGTAGCGGGTGGTGGATGGTGGTGGCAGGTGGGTGGTGAGTGGTGGTGCCGGGCGGTGAATGGTAGTGGCGGGTGGTGGGTGGTGGGTGGTGGCGAGTGGGTGGTGAGTGGTGGCGAAGGGTGGCGAGGGGTGGGTGGTGGTGGCGAGTGGGTGGTGGCTAGTAGGTGGCAGGTGAGTGGTGGTGGCGGATGGTGGTGGCGGCAAGTGGGTGGTGGTGGCGGCAAGTGGGTGGTGATTGATGGTGGCAGGTGGTGGTAGGTGGTGGGTGGTTTTGGCGAAAGACGGTGGTGGAAAATGGCGACGGGTAGTGGCTAGTGTTGGGTGGTAAAAAAAAAAAAACTCAAAACGGAAACACATTTTTTGAGTTTACATTTTTTGGCCAAATTTATAAACGAAGACCACTGATTTATAAATCAAAAATTTACCAAACAAGTTTTTATTTGAGTTTTTTAAATTTTTGTAAATATAAACAGAAAACCGAAAACCTAAGAGTGTGTTTGGTAACGTTTACGTTTTCAGTTTATATTTACAAAAATTTTATAAACTGGTTTTTGTTTATTTTTTGTTTATTTTTAGAAAAACATAAACTACAAACGTGTTTGGTAATTGACAAAATGTTTAAAAAATTTTAAAAATATAAAAAATAGTGAGAAATGGCAAGTGGCGGCGGAAGACCTTGGTGGAAAGTGGTGACGGTAGATGGTGGGTAGCTGGTGTTGGTGGGTGGTGGCGGGTGGGTGGTGGTGGTGGGTGGGTGGGTGACGGTGGCGGGTGGTGGTGGCGGATAGGTGGTGGGTGGGTGGGTGATGGTGGCGGGTGGTGAGTGGTACTGAGTGGGTAGTGGTGACGGGTGGTGGGTGGTGGTGGCGGCAAGTGGGTGGCAGATGGCGGGTGATGGTGGTGGGTGGTGGCGGGTGGGGATGGTGATGGTGGGTGGGTAGGTGGGTGATGGTGGCGGGTGGTAGCGAGTGGGTGGTGGTGGCAAGTGGGTGGCGGATGGCGGGTGGTAGTGAGTGGGTGGTGGTGGTGGTGGTGGTGGGTGGGTGGGTGACGGTGTCGGGTGGTAGGTGGTAACGAGTGGGAGGTGGTGGTGGTGGTGGGTGGTGGTGGCAAGTGGGTGGCGGGTGGCGGGTGGCGGGTGGGTGGTGGGTGATGGTGGCGGTAGTGGGTGGCGGTGGCGGGTGGGTGGCAAGTGGCTGGTGGTGGTGGGTGACTGGTGGTGACAGGTGGGTGGTGGGTGGTGGGTGGTTGGTGGTGGTGGCAAGTAGATAGCGGCAAGTAGGTGGCGGGTGGTGGTGGTGGTGGGCGGTGGATGGTAGTGGCGGGTGGGTGGTGGTGATGGTGAGGGTGGGTGGTGGTGGCGAGTGGGTGGCAAGTGGGTGGTGGCTGGTGGGTGGCTGGTGGTGGCGGGTGGTGGGTGGTGGTGGCAGGTGGGTGGTGAGTGGTGGTGACAGGTGGTGGTGGGAGGTGGGTGGTGGTGGCGGAAGACGGTTGTGGAAAATGGTGGCGGGTGGTGGCTAGTGTTGGGTGGGTAAAAAAAAAAAAACTGAAAACTCAAAATGGAAACACATTTTTTGTGTTTTCATTTTTTGGCCAAATTTATAAACTGAGACCGCTGATTTATAAATCAAAAATTTTACCAAATAAGTTTTTATTTGAGTTTTTTAAATTTTTGTAAATATAAACAGAAAACTGAAAAAGTAAGTGTTACCAAACGGCACCTAAGTGTTACTAAACGGCACCTTAAAAACTAAGTTTTTGGTTTTCATATTTTTTTTGTTTTTAGTGAATATTTTTAAACGTTTTTTTTTATTTTTTTAGATGCACCTTACTTAGATGTATCAAAAAAGTAAAAATTTTGTGAAAAAATATTTTAAAAAATTAATAAATACATAAAAATATAAAAAAAAATATACTGAATTCTCGTATTTTTTTATATTTTTGGTATTTAGTGAATTTTTAAAAGGTTTTTTTCACAAATTTTTTACTTTTTAGGTATATTTATGTTAGATATGTCTAAAAAGTAAAAAAAAAATTACTTAAAATATTTAAAAAATTCAGTAAAAACAAAAAAAAAACAAAAAACAAAAAATAAAAAAATATAATTTTCTAAAAAATATTTTTTGAAAAACCTAACCAAGCAAGCTGATTGCTTTTATAAAAATTCCTTTTTATCCACGATGCACATTTAATCACTTATTCAAGAACTAGTTCACCCATGCTTTGGCACATTATCACTAAAAGCAATCTAATATTTAGATATTACACAAAGAGAAAAGGTAGGGATCATGAAAATTTTTTTATGAAAATGATCATGAAAGATTTATGATCCTTGGATTATCTTGATTAGTGTGTAGTGTTTTATTCTAAGTGTAATCTAAGGGTCACAAAACTTTCATGATTATTTTCATGAAAGATTTTTCATGATACCTAGCATTGCTGTTACACAAATACAACATAAAAGAAAATCTATGCCCACATAAAAAATAAAAAAAATAAAAAAAAAAAAGGGAAGGAGAAGTGTAGCATTTATGGGCCGTGTGTCTCGTTAAGCCCCCAGTAATTGTGGTCCTAGGTCTAATGTCAAAGTCGGGAAGGTGTGGGGTTGGGCCCAACGGTGCTTGCATGAAACTCGTTCTTCCCTGGTCAACACGAATGTCGGGTTTTCCGTTACCTTCCTTGTTGTTGGTGAGTACATTTTGGAATAACTGATCTGTGGTGAGTGAAAATGGGAAATTTCTTGAACAGATTCTGATTTGACAGAGAGAGAAGATTGAGATGAGGAAAGAGGCGGTGGTGGTGGTGTTGGGAGCGGTGATGGCAGCAGCGACGGTGGTAGGGGTGGGGGTGGTAGTGAGGAGGTGGAAGAGGAGTGAGAGAAAGTTGAGAAAGACACAACGCATTCTAAGAAAATTCGCCAGAGAAAGCGCAACCCCTGTTCCGAAGCTATGGCATGTGGCTAATGACCTGGTTTCTCATATGCAATCAAACCTTGCTTCCGAATCCCATGATCATCAATCCATCCTCACAATGCTCGTCTCCTACCTCTCTTCTCTACCCTCCGGGTTCTCTCTCTCCCTCTCTCTCCCTCTCTCTCTCATGCATACCGCATGTGTGTGCATACCCACATATATATACTTACTGGCCACCTGTGCATGTGATGCTCGTGTTCACATTTATGCCCATGTTTGGTTGGAGGATTTGAGAAGGGATTTGTAAAAGAAAAGGAAAAAGGGAAGTGAAATGCGAATAAAAACATACTTATATTTCACCTAATTTCACACAAATTTTTCCTTTTCCTTTTTTTTTTCCTTTCCAAATCCATTCTCAAATCTCTCAGAGTACTGTTCGATCATACAAACATAAAAATTATTAAATAATTTTAGACCACTATGTGAATATTTCTTACCAGATTAGCAACAACAAAGATATTAAATGAGTAATTTATTCTCTCTTAATTACCTAATAATAAATGTGGGTTTACATTATTCTATTAGTAAAATTTTCTGTTATGCTATTGATTAAATGTGGATTAATATTGTCTTATTCGCAAAATTTTTTGTTATACTATTGATTGAATACACAATATTTGAACAATGTTGCATGATATTTTAAAATTACTGAATATAATTTCATATGAAACCATATGTAATGGAGGAAGCTACAAGTTAGAGATCATTGGGGAATAAGTTTGTGGATAATCTTAATATTAGAATTTGCATTACATAATGTATACTTTTGTTATTGCACTTGGAGGGCAGGGATGAGAAAGGATTGTACTACGGAGTGAATATAAGGGGTGAAAATTTCTTGATGTTGAGAGCGCGACTTGGGGGAAAGAATGAGCCTATTTCTGATCTACAGAGGGCTGAGATCTGCATTCCTCCCCATTTGATGGCCGGTACTTCTATGGTAGTATTTACTTCACTTATTAGTAGATTTTAAATCTGTTTGATTTAGTTTTTTGAAAACTTTTTCTGTTTTTTTATTTTTGTCTTTAACGAAATAAAACAAAATAAAATCATATTTTCAAACTAACCTTTAACAAACTACTACGTGAATTGATCAGCATCAGTAATATGTGGCAAAAATGCTTTTTTTTTTTTTTTTTTTTTTTTTTTTTGGGGGGGGGGGTTTGGGTACTCCAGCAATTATTCGACTACATTGCTCTGCAACTAGGAAAGTTTATTTCAACACATTCTGAGAATAGCAAAGATGATAATACATCAGCAAGACAAAGAAAACTGGGTGTTACTATATCATATCCAGTGCACCAAGCTGCAGCCTCCTCTGGAACAGCCATTAAATGGAAGAGTTTAGCTGTTGATGACACGGTTGAGTTTGCTTTTCTCCTTTTATAAATGTTAATATTCACATACAACAAATTCATAAATACCAATCTCACTTTGTTAAACACAAATGTTTTTAGATTTGAACTTTGTCAAGACATTTCAATTTCTAGTCACTTAGATATATAAAACATGCGATGCAATCATCAGGTTGGGAAAGAGTTGGCAAATGACATGAATCAGGCATTGGAGAAACATGGTGTGGACATGCGTGTTTTTGCATTGGTAACCACTTGTTTTTACACTCTTTCTTCTTTCTCACTATTGCTCTTTGCTTGCCTCTAACATTATCAATCACAGCTTAGAAAGCCTAAAAGAAAAAGGTTATAAGAGATTGGTGGGTTGTGCAGGTTGATGAAACTGTAGGAGATTTGGCTGGAGGTAGATATTACAACAAAGAAACTATAGCTGCAATTACCCTTGGGATGGGCACTAATGCTGCTTATGTTGAAACTGCGCAGTCAGTTCCCAAATGGAATGGACCATTCCCCAAATCAGGATATGTGGTCAGTATATCATCATTTGTGTTACGGCTGCTATATTCCATCTTCTTCTTTTAATTGTTTTTTACATGGATCCAATCGAGTGTGAAATGCACACAATCAACAAATATCATTGACTTGGCTGAACAAAGGTTGAGTGAATAAATGTAATTACATTTTCAGGTGATTAACATGCAATGGGGAAGCTTCAGTTCCTCCCATCTTCCCTTAACCGAGTTTGATGCTTCTTTAGATGCTGAAAGCTCAAATCCGGGTAACCAGGTGGGTATGGTGACTCGTGTGTTTCAGTTTTCTCTACCCATTGATGCATTTGGGTATATACTGCATTTGTTTCTGAATTTTCTTTTATCTCAGATCTTCGAAAAGCTCATTTCAGGAATGTATCTGGGAGAGATTGTTAGAAGAGTTTTACTGAAGATGGCCCAGGAAACAGCTTTGTTTGGAGATACAGTACCACCCAAACTTGCTACTCCTTACTCATTGAGGTACCCAAAGAAATTTTTAATCTTTGCTGATTAATTACATTATGCATGGTTGCAGCATGATTATGTACTGAACACTAATCACTCAATCCACTTGATTCAACTTCACAGTAATCCATACTCAATTCTGGAGTAATGATATTTTTGATATTTCACTGTTCTGCTCTGTTGCATTTTTTTTTTTTTTTGAACTAGCTGCTCTGTTGCTTAATACTTGTGTATTTCACACTCATTCCATAACTACTGCACCTACTAGTATGGAAAGCTTGTCATGTGCTTCCAACCGAAAACTCTGTTTACTGCAGGGAACTCTCTTTCAGTCCTCCTTTCAATTGCAATCACTCACTTCCATTTCAAGAAATTGGGCTTTGATACCTTTTAAGAAAATATCTACATGAATATAAATTATTGCAAAACCCCATTTTCATGTCTATGATCCTAGAATTGCCAATAGATGGGATTGAAACCAGTAAGGGCTTGAAATTGGATTGCACTGAGATTAGTAGTAGATTTATGATCATCTCTTTAGCCATACAAAGCTACATGTATTGCGTAATTTACATTAATGATTCTATAATGCGGAGGAAATATCATATAGATATTTTCAGTTTCGAGAAAACATACTTGAAGGTCTAAATCGTCGTCTTTGACAATTGACATAGGTCACCGGACATGGCTGCCATGCATCAAGATACGTCAGAGGATCATGAAGTCGTCAATGAAAAACTGAAAGAAATATTTGGGGTAAGGTCTAAAATGCTCTTATAACAATCAGGTGTGTTGGACTTTTAGTTGTGTAATACTTTATTATGTTCCACGACTCCACACAGATTACCAATTCAACTCCAATGGTGAGACAAGTGATTGCCGAGGTTTGCGACATTGTAGCTGAGCGTGGAGCCCGCCTTGCCGGTGCTGGCATAGTTGGGACAATAAAGAAGCTTGGAAGAATAGCAAATAAGAGGAGTGTAGTTACCGTTGAAGGCGGACTTTACGAGCATTACAGAGTATTTAGAAACTATTTGCACAGCAGTGTTTGGGAGATGCTTGGAAATGAACTCTCTGACAATGTCATCATCGAGCATTCGCACGGTGGCTCTGGAGCTGGATCTCTCTTTCTCGCTGCTTCGCAAACAGAAAATGACGATTCCTAGTACCTTAATATTTTTGGATTAACAAGACTTTTTTTTTTAATTTTTTTTTTTTTTTATAGCACATTACAGAACAATAATTGATAAAACTCTGCACTCCACTAGAAATTGTGGTTTGCGAAATCATGTCTTCTGCACTTCAAATTTGGTCCCAGCTTGGCTAAAACTATAAATGAAATCCAATTTTTTGAAAAAACCAAATGTACTGAAATCATATTACTACGTTTATCTGATCAATATGATCTTTTTCAAGAATGATTTAGATACAAGTAACTAAAATAATAACCGTTCAAATTTTATAACTCGGAAATCATCAACAAGGACAGGCCTTAGTCCCCCACTAGAATCAATGAGATCAAAAGACGGACAAAGTTGAAAAGGACTTAAGCTGTGAGGTGAAACCCAGATCCGATAAAAGGCTTGTCTTTTTGTTTGTCGATTGGGACCAACATTAGGCAGTGGACGATGGTGACAATGCCCACAGCCAAAAAGAATTGAGCAAGGCTTTGCCATAGAAGGACCGATCAATGAAGACATTGAATAGAGACAATGGGTTTGTCAATAAAACCTGAAATGACGAATGTGTTAGAACATGGCTGGCTACTGATATAGAATCGTCCTTCTCTTACCACCTAATGAGTCCAATCCCATTTGGGTTTTGTTTGGCATCTTCTTTGATAAAAGATGAGAGATAGGGGTCCATTTGCAAAGCCCATCTGTAACAAGCCTGACAATTTGTAAAGTAAGGTCCACTCCAAACCAACACCCCACCCCTCCATTGGACCACCATTTCCATTCTCATTGCATCAATTGAAAACACTAGGCATCCATAAAAAATATTAGAAAAATATCAAATCAGTTTTATAGAAAATAATTATAAATCAGTAATAAATTTTTAAAATATTAATAATTATAATTATAATTTTTTTTTTTTATGAATGTGCAATTATTTGTTAAAAAAATGGACTGACTTATAATTTTTCCATTCTAATTTAAGTATGGTGTAAGTCTTATCTAAAATGAATTCAAGTCACACCATTTTGTGGACACCTTCTTTAATCAAACTTGATATAGACACACGGCGAGACTCACGCGATATAAGTGTATTGTAATTTATTTGGTAATTTATTGTGTGCCTATTTAGTATTTTTGAATACTTTTGTGGAAAAGTTTTTGAATTCAAAAAATTGTCCCATAAAATTGTATTTGAGATCGAGGAGTGCATATTGAAAGTGCTTGTTATGGACCAATATCATGAATTAGTTGTATTTTTTAACCTATAAACCCACAATATTTTTTTTACATCGTTTTTGCTTTGTCAAATGACAATAATGTTACGACGTCACTTGTTAAAATTGTATTAGTTAAATAAGTTTTACCACTTATTAAAAATACAATATAGCACATAAAATAATAAATAAAATATTATTAAATAAATATATTTATCATGGTCATTTGAGCACAGCTTCTCAAAATTGTGTGGAGTGAGCATGCTTACAAGCATTATGTTATGGATATCATATGGTGAGGGCATGCCCAATTTTTATTTTATTTTTTTTCTCACTGCGTTTAAGCAAGCGTAATGAGTTCTTCATTTGCCAAAAAGCCTGCAAATTGGATTGACTCGGGCTGATGGAACAATCGGTCTGTTTCCCTGGGCCGATTTATTAATAGACCAGTCTTTTAATTTTTTTCTCAGCAACTTCTTGTACACTGACAAAGTAAATAAAACAAATATATATATATATTAGATTAGGCCAATTTGGAACACAAAGTTTAATTTATAGTAAGATAAAAAATCAATTCGCACTGTTTGTAAATTACTTCAATATAATACATATCACTACAATAAAATCATCTTAATATTTAAGTGTAGAACTATCAAGTAATATAAAATAAATAAATAAATAATGTCAATTAAACACACATAATAAAAATAAGAGAAATTTTTTTTAAGGTCCGTAATATTAAGATTTTATAAAATAAAGGGCATATAATATTTTTATAGTAATTAAGATCCCTCAATATTTTTACAAAAAAAATTCAACTCAGAGAATTTCGTCCCAACTCAGAGAAATTTTATTTTTCATAGAGAAATTTCTTTAATTTCACAAAGAAATTTCAAAATTTCTCTGAGCCGAGGTCGAAATTTCTCTTAGTCAGATGAAAATTCTTTGAGTCAAATTTTCTCTGTGGAAATATTAAGAGATCTTAGCTAATAAAAAATATATATTTTCGATCTCTCCTACTTCACAAAGTTGGAGAGGGATATTTCACTTCCCTTAAAAAGAAATGTTTTCTTAAATTTATTTGTGAATATGTTTAAATTAATGGTGCGTTGAGTTTGTTAGATGAAGAATGAAAAAAAATTCAAGTGTAAATATATATAATGTTAGAGGAAAAACATTGAAAATGTAATTTCTTAAAAGTTGAGATCCTAATCCCTTATTGCCCCTACCTCTAATTAACACTAACGTGATATTTGCGCCTCGTGCTACCAATTAATAAGATTGTACAAAAATATATATATATATACACACACATAATTGACCATATCTCTTACCTAATTAATTAAAGCAGGTGAAATCAGCTCCGTCTTTTTTTGTAAGCACTATAAAACTCTTATTGAAGCGAAAACACCAAAACCAAGTACTATATTCGAATGTTGAGTTGGGTTCCTCTACTAATATCACATCAAACATATTATTATTATTATTTATTGTATTTAGTTTTAGTTTTTTGAATTTTATTTTTTATTTTTTTATGTAACATATTATTATTATTATTCATTGTATTTAGCTTTAGTTTTTTTTTTTTTTTTATGGTTTTTTGTTTTTAGTAAATTTTTTAAAATTTTAAGTAATTTTTTACATTTTATATGCACCTTACTTAGATGTATCTAAATAGTAAAATATTTTTAAAAATCAATAAATACACAAAAATACGAAAAATGTATTGAATTTTCATTTTTTTTTTATATTTTTGGTATTTAGTAAATTTTTTAAAGATTTTTTTCACAAATATTATATTTTTTAAGTACATTTATGTTAGGTGTGTCTAAAAATTTTTAAAAAATTACTTAAAATATTAAAAAAATTCATTAAAAATAAAAAATATGAAAAATAAAAGATAAAATTTTTTGAAAAATATTTTTTAAAAATCAAAACCAAACAAAATAATTATTATTTTGGGTGTGCCTAAACTCCACTCTTTCTTTGTTCACAAACGCAAGTTCCTAAGCATAGATTATTAATAATGACCAACAGCTTGACATGATAACTTTCCCACCGTTAAACTATGCTCTACCGATGGGGATGGAAATAGACAGGAAATAGACAGCTTTATCTCCAAAAACCTCATTTTTTGATTGGAGTCTTATTCATATTATGCTCTACCGACACTTGACTTTTTAGGAAATCAGTATCCGCCCACTTTTATTGTATTGAAATCGTCTATTTGAGCTCAAGTTAGACGAATGGAATAGATCGGTTAAATGTTTGCCCAATCTTACATGAGACAAATATCGTCAAAAAATAAATAAATAAATAAATAATATTATAATGATAATGGTTTCTTATCATTTTATTTGTCACATTATGTATCACTAATATAACTAAGATATATCTTGGCAATAGCCAAAACAATCTAAAAATTATAAAATCAGCCTTAAAACAACCAAAGCCAATTGCCCAACTAGTAATAGTAAGCATACTCATCATGTGTCCTCCTAATAGTTAAATAGAAAAACAGAGGGGGAAGAATAAAACATTATACCCCACCCCCACCTCCCAAAAAACATAAAAACAAAACAAACAAACAAACAAAAAACTTAAAAACAAAACAAAGAACAAAAGTATTCTAGAAGAATTCATTTTCTAAGGCTACGTAAGTCCCTGTTGTCATATTCAAACCAGTTTTAACAATTTCAAATTTGTAATTGTTTTAGTAAAATAACAATTGGACAATAATAATGCTAAAAATTGTATCCAAAAAAATTTAATAATGCTAAAAACACATAAATTTATGTGTTTGTATTATTATCAAACAAAAAATGCATTTTTTGACAATTATATATTCATTTTTTTTTTTCATTTTACTAATAACTTCTCTTCTTTTCTTTTCTTTTCTTTTTGTTTTTTCCTCTTTATAAATTTAAGATTCAAACATAATGATACTTAATTAATAACAATTTGTGAAATATTTTTAATTAAACTTGTTACTATATTTGTTTAGTTACATCCAGGTGATATTTTTTATTCCCTCAGACGATGTAAAAGAGCATAAATAGGAAAGGTGTATTGCTGGGTTATGATGCTTAGTGCTTGTAATCATCCTCCTACCACATTCTCCTTCTAGACCCTCAATGATCAGTGTGGGGACATTTTTTTTTTTTTTTGAATAAGTGCATCTCCAACGGTGAATTAAATTTTTTATCAAATTTGAGTAAAAAAAAGTTAATTTTTCCAATTTGATATGACTTGCTCCAACCGTGCATCAAAAGGGAAAGGTCGACCGGTAAGGGCAATTTTGTTTTTGTTTTTTGTTTTTTTTTTTTTTAACATGTTTGAACCTTTTTTGACCGGTTTGAACCCACTATTTGAAAGGGAACCGGTCGATCGGTGGGTCAACCGGCTGGACAACCGGTTATTTGACCGGTTGGCCCACCCCAACGGTAACGCACAGTGAAATGGTGAAATCTGGAGCTGTTCTCACTTTGATGAATTTTTTGTTCCATTCTCATTTTGATACCAATTTGGTGAAATCATTGCAGCTCCAAAAAGTGACTTTTTCACCAAATTTCAAATCTGATGCAAAGTTTGATGAACCGTTGGAAATGGTCTAACAACACGTGGCTAAGGTGGCACCAAAGTGCCAGCCGAGGTGCCACGTGTCCTGGTTATGTCACCGAGATTATCTCGGCGAGGCCGAGGTTATCTGCGGAGATACCAGAATCCGAGATGAATGGATAAGCTATAAGAGTCCTAGAATAGGAAAGGACCTCAACCTGGATAAGGATAAAGCTCTTAGAAAATTTATCTTTATCTATTGGAGAGTCTAGGATGAGCATTGGGCCAGAGTCCAAGAGAAGCTAGGTTTCTACAAGGATCAGGTCAGTGCTTATTGTAAAAGAAAGGCACCCTTGTGGGTCTAAGGTACACTTTTTGTATTCTGACTAGTGAGTTAAAGCACTATTTGCTATCTTTGAGAGATAATTGAGTACTGACTTGATCGTCGGAGTGCCCCCAGGTGGACGAACCATCGTCAAAGTCTCATCTTTCTGTGACAGGTCATTCGAGCGCAATCTATTCTGCTAGTGTTCTCTAGTTGAGTACATGATTAGCAGTGTGGTCAGAAAACAGCACACACAATTTGGCACCGTCTGTGGGAAAGAAATGAGAATAGATGGCCAACGACAAACAGAAAGAGAAAATTGAGGACGACATCCCTTAACACTTTGATCCTAACATAGAGGAGGATAACTGCAACGAAGAAACTCGGGATCAGAATCCCGGAGAGAAAGACGTCGGCCAGGAGGGAGACATACCAAAGAAGGCAGACCGAGACGGGTATTATAATGAGGACGACCTCCAGGTATGGAAAGATAGATGCCTATAGAGGGACGGTAAGATGAAGGGAATGATAAACAAATTGGCAAACCTGCAATCGGTCGTCAATTTCATGATGCAGAACAACGTCATGCAGCCACCGTTTCCGTTACAAGATACGCCAATTCCAGCGGCCAAAAAAAATGCCTAGAAAGGTGGGCAAAAAACAGTTCCTCCAATCCCTCAGCACGACAGGACCAAAGAACACTCTCACCGACCTTCACGGGAGGTCGAGCGACGAGAGTCAATGAAAGGAGAGTCTAAGAAAACACATCGTACCAAAGAAGCCTATGCCAAAGAACATCGGCATGTTTAAGGGAAGGAGTTTTGTCTTGACACGACTAATGGAGGGAGGTCCAAGAGGACCCATAACGACATCGGGAGTAGCGGACCAAAGAGGCTAAAATCCGTTGATAGCCGAGCTCCTGGACAAACCAAGGAGAATCTGAGAGATTACCTCCAGAGGAAGCGACAAGATGCCGAGGTAACCTCTCTGGTCAAGCCGAGAACGCCGTTTTCGGTAGAATTGGACAAATTTGAGGCCCCGAAGAGGTTCCACATGCCGAGATTCTAGATTTACGACGGTAAATCTGATCCTAATTTTCACGTCAGCTTGTACCTGAACTCAATGACACTGTACACCGGGAACGAGTCATTGCTCTACAAGGTGTTCCCCTCATTCTTTGGGAAAATCACATCAGACTGGTTTCATAAGTTGCCGAAAGAAACTGTGAAAAGCTGGGAAGGCCTGACTGAGATGTTCATGGCCAGGTTTGTGACAAACAAACTACAGCCGCTGAGAGTGGACTCCCTGATGGCTCTGAGAATTGGCGAGGATGAAAGCCTTAGGGCTTATGCCAAGAGGTATTATGAGGTGTTCAACCGAATACTAAGATGCAACCAAGAGATGGCGGTCGTGTCTTTTAAGAACTGCTTGAATGATGATTGTCTGTTTTGAAAATCACTAGCAAAAACACTGCCAAAAAGTATAGAGGAACTTATGGCCAGGATAGAGAAGTATGCGAGAGCCGAGGAAGACACGCCGAGGACAAAGGCGTCAAAACAAGAGAAGAGAAACGACTCGCCGAAGCGAGGCCGAGGTAATAGTGGATACAATAAGCAAAAGACATGACTGAAGGCTGCACAGACGATCACAACGGTGTTCCGAATTCCGGTTTACAAAGTCTTGGAAAGAATCCGGAATCAGCCCTATTATAGAGCCCTAGAGAAGATTCCTGGTGAATTTATAGGAAGAACTCTAGGGAAGCACTGTGCCTACCACAATGAGAATGGGTATCTAATTCAAGGGTGCAGAGCCCTAAAAGCACGTCTGGAAGACCTAATAAGACAAGGTCATCTAAGGGACCTGGTAGATGAGGCCAAGACAAGGGAAGAGCAAGCGAGACTGCCTCAGGCACCGGCAGCACCACCTTCTCCAGCACCCCAACCGCAAGCAAGCGGACCTCGAGTAATCAATGTGATTCGCTCGAAAGTCAATGAAAACGAAACACGTGGAAAAACTCAGAAGGTAAAACACTTACAGCATGTGTATCAGTTACGACCTAGGGCAAACGAGTGCCAGGGACCAATGGTGTTCTTTACTGAAGAAGACCTAGAGATAGTGCAGCATCCACACAACGATACCTTGGTAATATCCCTCTAGATTAGAGAGTACCAGGTAAAGCAAATCCTGATTGACCAGGGCAGCTCTTGTGACATCATGTATGTCAGGTGTTACAAGGAGCTTGGCCTTCACCAAGATGATCTGGAACAATCCAATGGTCCAATGGTTGGGTTTAACAGAATGCCGACGTAGCCCCTGGGAGCAATAAGTTTGGAAGTACAGGCTGGCACCAAGAAGGTAAAAACTGAGTTCACAATAATTGACACCCCCTCCCCTTACAATGCTATCCTGGAAAGGCCATGGCTGCATGCAATGGGGGCTGTTCCCTTAACATTGCACCAGCTGTTGCGGTTCCCAACAGAACATGGAATTGAGAGGGTTAGAGGGGATCAGGTGCAGGCAAAGAATTTGTCTATGGCAGCAATGAAATCCACCTGTAACATACGAGAAACAGAAGTAGCAGAGATTGAGGATGAGGACATGAAGGTCCTTGAGGACGTCGGCAAAGAACCAACCAATAAAAGTGAGAAATCCCTGAAGAAGATTCTAGTTCAGCAAGGGGATGAAGAACGCTTCTTCCTTCTCGGCTCAAGCTTGGCCGAGGAAGAGGAAAAAAAGTTAGAGGCGTTCTTGAGAGCAAACATTGAGGTGTTTGCCTGGACACCATACGAGATGCCTAGCATTGACCCCGAGGTCACTTGCCATAGACTAAATGTGGACAGGTCAGCCAAACCTGTCATCCAGCAAGCAAGAAAGCCTACGTTGATACACGTTGAGGCAGTAGAAGAGAAAGTAGATAAACTTCTTGAGGCCAGAGCCATTCGAGAGGTAAACTATCCAACATCGTTATCAAACACGGTTGTTGTGAAGAAAAAGAATAAGAAGTGGAGGGTCTGTGTGGACTTCACCAGCCTGAACAAGGCATGTCCCAAAGATAGTTTCCGATTCCCCAAAATTGACCAATTGGTGGATGCCACCTCAGGACATGGAAGGATGAGCTTCTTGGACGCTTACAGGGAGTACCATCAGATAGCCATGTACCCCCCAGATGAGGAGAAGACTGCATTTATCACCCCAAAAGGGCTGTATTACTACAAAGTGATGCCTTTCGGGTTGAAAAATGCAAGAGCAACTTACCAGAGATTAATGACTAAGATGTTCAAACATCTAATAGGCAAAATAGTGGAGGTATACATTGATGACATGGTCGTGAAGACCAAGGAACCTGAGGATCATCCGGCCGACCTGAAAGCAGTCTTCGATATCCTAAGGAGATTTCGGCTCCGACTCAATGCATCGAAGTACGCATTTGGAGTTGGATCAAGAAAGTTCCTGGGATACTTGGTCACCAAAAAGGGCATTGAGGTAAGCCCAGATCAGATCAAGGCCATCTTGGACTTGAAGAGCCTAACATCGGCAAAACAAGTGCAAATGTTGACTGGAAGGGCTGCAGCCCTAAATAGGTTCATAAGCAGAAGTTCTGACAAATGCAAACCTTTCTTTAGTTTAGTAAAGAAAGCCACAAACTTCTTATGAACAGAAGAGTGCGAAGTCGCCTTGGCCGACTTGAAGAAATACTTGACCACCGCTCCAGTTCTCTCAAATCCAGTACTTGGAAAAGAGTTATTCTTATACTTGGTGGTTTCAGAGCATGCAGTGAGTGCAGTGGTAATCAGAGAAGAAAATGGAGAACAAAGGGCAATTTACTACATGAGTAAAACCCTAGCAGATGCAGAGACTAGATACTTACCCTTGGAGAAACTAACATTGGCCTTAGTCATGGCTTCCAAGAAACTGAATCACTACTTTCAAGCCTACAAGATTGTGATATTAACTGAGCATCTTTTGAAGTCCCTGTTGCAGCAATGGGATCTGACAGGCAGGATAGCCAGATGGGCAGTGGTGTTTGGCCAATACGACCTGGAATTCAGACCCAGAATAGCAATCAAAGGCCAGGTTTTGGCCGACTTTGTAGCCGAGTTCACACCGGGCGCCATTATACATCGGGTTTCGTTGAGCCGGGGTATACGATATCCGAGTGAACAAGGAGAAACCCAGTTGGGGGTAGCAGAACAGAGGAAAGAAGAGAAACTCAGGCCCTACAGTATTTATGTCGGTGACTCATTTCACTTGTTTGTTGATGGAAGTTCAAACCGACAACGAGCGAGGGCAGGAGTCGTACTAGTATCGCCGGATGGGCAAATGCTGGAACAATCCATTCATTTGGGGTTTAAAGCCTCAAACAACGAAGTAGAGTATGAAGCACTGATCGCAGGATTAAAATTGGCAGTAATAATGGAAGCCGACGAGGTGATGGTCTTTTGTGACTCCCAGCTTATCGTCAACCAGGCCATAGGTGAATATGCAGCCCAAGATGAAAGGATGATGGCCTATGTAAAGGAGGTGGGCAGATTGGTAGCCTTTTTCCAGAATTACCGACTACAGCAGGTTAGCCGAGATGACAATAACCATGCTGATGCCTTGGCCAACCTAGCTAGTGCAATGAAACCAAGAGAGGCAAGAACAATAATGGTTGACTATTTGTCAGGTCCAAGTGTAGAACCACTGAACACAGAGTATGAGGCAATGTGTGTGGAGATGGGACCAAGTTGGATGGATACAATAATAATATTCCTTGGAGATGGGAAACTACAAGATGATCATAAAGAAGCACACAAGATCAGACTGAAGTCGGCAAGATTCAGTCTGATAGCAGAAAGACATCTCTACAGAAGATCTTTTACTGGCCCCCTTTTGAGGTGTGTACATCCTTCACAAGTTGAAGACTTCCTGTATGAAATACATGAAGGAGTATGTGGAAGCCACACTGGGGCAGGTGTACTGGTGGCCCTACATGCAAAAAGATGCTAAAGATTATGTCAGAAAGTGTGAGAAATATCAGAGGTTTGCACCTTTGATATACCAACCAGCAGCAGATTTGAACCCAGTGTCCAGCCCTTGGCCATTTTCCCAATGGGGTATGGATCTTATTAGACAACTGCCCCAAGCGACTGGACAAAGGAAGTTCCTGCTAGTGGCAACAGATTACTTCACCAAGTGGGTAGAAGTTGAACCCCTTGCAAAGATTCAGGACATTGATGTAAAGAACTTCATATGAAAGAACATCATCACCAGATTTGCGATCCGAAGGGCAATAATAGCAGACAATGGTACACAGTTTGCTGGTAAGCTAATCAAGAGCTTCTGTGCAAAGTACAAGATCAAGAATTATTACTCTACTCCAAGCTTCTCTCAAAGCAATGGACAAACAGAAGCATCCAACAAAACTATCTTAGATGGGATTAAGAAGAGGCTGGAAGCAGCAAAGGGTAAGTGGGTGAATGAGTTGTCCAATGTACTCTGGGCATATTGGACTACGTCGAGAAGATCAACTGGGGAGTCTCCATTCGCCATGGCTTATGGCACAGAAGTAGTTATTCCACTAGAGGTCGGCATCCTACGGATTAGAACCCATGGAGTAGAAAATGGGACCAATGAGGCATTCTTGGCCCGAGATCTAGATCTGTTAGAAGAAAGAAGGGAAAAAGTAGCAATTCAGCTGGGGACATACCAATAGTAGCTTGCCAGGACTTACAATAAAAAGGTCAACCCACGAGAGTTTCGAGTTGGTGACCTCGTCCTGAGAAAGGTCATCGGCAACATGAAGGATTCCAGAGAGGACAAGCTTGGCCCAAATTGGGAGGGACCTTATAGAATCATCTCGGTCCTGAGCAATGGGGCATATCGGCTTGAAGACAGTGAAGGCAAAGAGTTGTTAAGACCCTGGAATACTTGCAACCTGAAGTTTTTCTGTCATTAGATTTTTTGTTTTTTAAAGTTTTTTGTTATTAGCCGAAGTAATAAATAAAATTTTAGCTCGATTTTTAATATCAAAACTTGTGTAATATGACTAACCAGTCACTTGGCGATGTTTCTAAGTGAAACATGACGAATAACTTAGACTTATTATATGGAAGAGTTGAATTATACTTGCATATAATAGAGTTGAACTAAGTTGGCGATGTTTCCGATTGAAACATGACGAATAACTTAGATTTATTATATGGCAGAGTTGAACTATACTTGCATATAATAGAGCTGAACTAAGTTGGCGATGTTTCTGATCGAAACATGACAAATAACTTAGACTTATTATATGGCAAAGTTGAATTATACTTGCATATAATAAAGTTGAACTAAGTTGGCGATGTTTCTGATTGAAATATGACGAATAACTTAAACTTATTATATGACAGAGTTGAACTATACTTGCATATAATAGAGTTGAACTAAGTTGGCGATGTTTCTGATTGAAACATGATGAATAACTTAGACTCATTATATAGCAGAGAAGAAATTATACTTACATATGATGGAGTTGAACTAAATTAGATTAAACTAGATTTGCCATATCGGCAGAGTCAAACATAGATTGAAATTAAGAGCATTTGAGTAAGATTAACAGAGGAATCAAGGTTGAAAACCTCAGCTAGTCTTTGTTTGAGTATAACTTCGGCAACAAGGTCATAGCCACATGCTTAATGAGAACCTAAATGAAACTTAAGTTCACAATAGGGAGCAGAGAGCTAGATAATGATGCTTGGGAGTTAGAATTTACAAAAGTTGGCTTAACACTTGTTGAAATTTTCAAATAAATTTACAAGTTAAAGATTAAGCAAAGATTATATTGAAAGAAGTATCTGCGTAATTGCCGAGATTACCAGGTTGCCAAAACTTGAAGTATGGAAGACTGAAGTCTTGATAGAAGACAATGAGAAGTGGCAAGTTTTAAATAAACCCTTGTGAAAATATTTTTTACAAAATGTTTTTAAGTGTTAAGACAAGACCGAGATAAACAGTCAGCAAGTATATCTGAGGTATTTTACCCCGAGGAGATTGCATAGTTAAGAGGTACTCTGAAGACATGCAAATTATTCTAAGTATGAAATCATACAGGACAGTAAAGAAGACAAACATACAAACACTTGAAAGAAGAAGTTGTACTTGCATTCAAAGAAGAAAAAGGGCACTTCGGCCTACAAAGGGATTACTTGTTCCGATTATAAAAGTGGCACATCGGCCAAATATGAAAACTAAAAATATTGTTCAGAAAAGTACTAAGTACAAAGAAAAAGCTTGTAATCAGACTCCTCGGCGTCGGTGGCAGGCTGTGTCTCGGCCCGAGAAAACATCTGGGGAATCTTCTCGACAGCCTTCTCAGCCTCGAGCTCGGCGTCGATCTCTTGTAGAGTCTGATCGATGCTCTTCTCGGCGACTGGTGCCTCGGATGTTGTCTTCTTGGGAGGCACCTTTTGAAACCTCATCGTCCTCATCTTGAGTCAAGTCCAGGACTTGCTCATTCACAGTTGGGGACTTGGCCCCAGCAGGAACTTCAGTGTCAGCCACCTCGGCCTCTTCGTCTTTGGCTTCCTCTCCTTCTTCTTCTTCTTCTTCTTCTTCTTCTTCTTCCTCCCTAGACTTAGCCTCGGATTAGCTTGAAACGGGAAGGAACGGTAGCATAAGTCGGCCTACATCTTTGAGAGGAGAGTCCTCGGGGATAACCAACTCCTTCAGAGCAGCCATCCAACCAAGGGTGTAACCCTTGTTGCATGCCTCTCTGACCTATTTTTTGTAGTCCTCGCAGACGTCAGCTGCCCCTTCGGCATAGGCCTTCTCATCCACCGCTTTAATCTTGGCGGCTTTTGTGGCCAGGGCATCTTGAAGTTTGGCTTGGGCTTCAATCGTTTCTGCCGCGGCCTCTTTCTTCTTGGCCTTGAGGACCTCAACGACAGCCTCTGCAGCCCCCGCCCTTTCCTTGGCCTCGTCTTGGGCTTGTTTGGCTGCCTTGGCCTGATCTATCAATGACTTGATCTTAGCCTCGGCTTTATTTATGGACTTGAGCAAACCAGCAGCCTCCTTGGTCTTGTGGACCAGCTCCTTCTTCATTTCCTCTGCTTGCATCACAAAGGAGTGGGCATGCTGGATCGCCTAGAAGAAATGCAAAGAACAAAGTTAGTATTTTCATTAAGTATGAAAACAGATAATACAGAGAACCAAGTGTTAAGGATTTACCAGTACAGAGTGCTACAGCATTAGAGCGAAATTCTCGTATTCGCTGACCTCGGCGTTGCGGTTGAGGTTGTTAGGAAAGAGCAAGGCAGTAGAGAGGGCAACGCCAACCTCGATGTTAGTAGCGCTGTCATCGGCTCTAACTAGCTTGTCCTCGATTGTGATGGAGGGGGCCCAGGGGTCATCAGATTTGAGAGAACCCGAGGTGGCTGCAGAGTCCGACCTCGGCTTCTTTGACTTAGTTGATTCGAAGGGGTCAGCCTCGGCGAGCCTCTTCTCGGCGGCGAAGGAACTTTTTTCTGCCTCAGCCATTTTTGAAATTGGCAAGGTGTTCTTAGAATCGTTCTGAGTCACCGTTGTCTTTGCTTGGGCTTTCTTCAGCCTTTTTGGCTTCGGTTTAGGCTGGGACTGAGAAGGTAAAGAATGGACTGTGACAACGTTGGGGATGTCGGCTAGAAGGTCATCTGCAACAGCCTTTTTGCGACCCATCTCGTCGGCAGCAACGACAACAGTGACCTTAGTGTTGAAGTGGATCGCTGGAAGTGCAGTCGGTGCGTTGGCTGGATCGTAAACCGACGCTTCAGTACTTCGGCGTCTTCGGCTACGAGTTCTACCTGCAGGGGCGAGCAGTGGGGCTCGATATCGGCGTTGGCGCTGGGAGGGTGGAATCAGTTGTGGAGCAGAAGTTGATGGCTGTTCTGCTGGGTCGGATGTTGAGGCTTGATCGGGCCTTGGTGATGAGTTAGTTGGGGGAGTTGTTGCTGAGGGTGGAGACTTGATCTTCTTGGAGACGTCGGGAATGATAGATTTGTAAGTCGGGATGTAGTTTAGCAGTAGAGGAGCCTTGTGCTGATTAACAGGCAAGTCCAACAGCCTTTTGAAGTCTTTGCTGGGAAATAATGTCTTGCGAAAGTTCTTTGAGGACTGAGGAAGAACTGCAAAGTTAAACAAACAGACCTTAGAACATACGAAAGTATCAAAGTAATAAAGACTTAAAAACAAGTAAAGTGACACTTAGCTCTTACCATTTCCTTCTTTGAATACTGTTCAGCTTAAGGGGTAGAGGTGAAGGTCATCATCTGGTAGGAACTCCCAGTTACCCGAGACGATGAAAAAATCATCTCCAGCACCCTTATTGGAGTCTGAGAGGTCGGCAATAAGTTTGTATTCGGTCGACCTTGGCTTAAGGTGGTAAATGTAGCCATTTTCTGACTTCAGGCCACACATGGTATAGCAGTATTGGATGTCGGCTAGAGTAATCCTAGCGTTTTGTCGGCTAGCTAGGGCAATGATACTGTTAATGACTCGGTAAGAGTTAATGGCTATCTACATTTGCTTCAGTTTGTAATAGTGAAGGATTTGGCAAAAGAGGATGTCAAGAGGGAACCTAAGCCCACACTCAATAAAGGCTACTACAAGGAAAGGCATGGAGTCACCATCAGACATGATGAAGTCCTCCTCCCCTACCAACCTAAGGTGGACATCGGCAGGGATGGTAAACTCCTGCCTAAAGTACTATAACTTAGTAGGAGTATCTACTCTCCACCTAAACATTCCCATGATATCGGCTTGGGAGGTATTAGTACACAGTTCAGGTGAGAAAATTCAGAAGAAGGTGGACTGTGTGGGTGTAAGGGACCTCGGCTAAACCCAAGACAAAAACTAGGGCAAGGGTTTTTCGAGATCTGGGGAAATTTTTTTCAGTTTTCCTAAACAATTGAGGTTTCTCAACCAAAACCCAAACTTAATCTATGTGGAAATGCAGGATTAAAGGCAATAATCTGGAAAAGACAACAAGAAAACAAGGCAAATAACAATAATTCAGACTCAACAAGGCAAACAAGAATTTAAAGAACATTGAATAAAATATAGATGTGCACAAGTCGAAGACAGTGGCAAGATAGCAAGTATATGAACAAAATGTCTACTCAGAAAAAGATTGAGCAAACTAGAAATCACAGAACAGACATGTTTGACACATGAATGACGAAATTTGAAACACGAGCAATCATTCAAATGGATGGAATCACAGTAGCAATGTATAAGCATAACAAATTTCGAAGTAAGTCAAAAACTGAAAAAATGGGGGAACAATGACTTACCGAAGAAAATGAGGCCGGTATGAAGTACGTCGGAGTCAAACGGTGGTAGTAAGCAGAGAAGAACAGCAAATGCTTCGCCGGAGGAGGTGAACGAAGTGGTTGTAGGAAGCTCGAAGAAGGCAACAATAGGAGCAAGAAAACTTTAGAGAGAGAAAGCTTGGAAGAAAACGAAGATATGAAAGTGAAAAGACGAAGAAAGATGAGTATTTTTGTTAAAACACAAAAAGGCGGCAAAATGGTATTGAATGTGTCTAAGACGACTTGCCTGTCAGACAGCACACGCAAAAGCGACACGACCTGATGACGCCAGGTACGGTTCAATAGGGAAGAAACGCGTGGCAAAAACGGTTAAGTTACTGTGCGTGACAGCTCATACGCATATAGAAACTCTTGGAGTTCTTGATTTAATGAAGCAAAGATCTCAGCTATGGGAACGATCTCAGTTAAAGAACTTGAAAAAACTTTGTTCTTCGTTCTAAGGCATTGATGAAAACAGATTACAAGTGTAATAACCCTGACCTCCGATTAATGCTAAGTCATGAGAAATTATGCCTAACAGTAATTTAGAAGGAATCTGAGATTAATTTGCATATGTATTACATTATTTATGTGTTTCTATCTGTTCGGTGTAAAATGATCTGTTCATGTTATAACTTTAAACTGCGAATTGAAAGCCTTATCAGCGCCCGATTCCGAAATTGATTAGTGTTTTAGACTAGTTAGATTTTATGTGATTTTATGGTAGATTTAATTTAAATTCGATTTGGAATGTTTAAATCAGATTAAATAATGTTAAACTAATTGAACCTAAGTATTTACCCTTTTGCCATTGTGAGTGGGCTACTTGTTTCATCTTGTTTGGGACTTATTTCACACCACTTCATCATCTTTTAAGAGACCAAAAACGTGGGTTAGAGCTAGAGATAGGAGAACATTTGATTCCAACAAAATTCCTTAGAGAATTGGGGAGATTTTGAAGAATTGTTGAGTAACTTAAGAATTTTGCTTAGTGGAGCTTAATTAAGGTGTTTAGGTAAGAACTCAATCCCTTGATCTTGTCATTGAGCCATCTAGAACTTGTTTACATATGAAATAGGTGAATTTATGGGTTAATTGGGCTAAAATTCAAGGAACCTTAATTAATTCATGCATGCATGTTTACATTCTTGAATTGAGAGTTTATTTCCATGAAAATCTTGCATGCAAGTTCACATTTTGGTTTTACTCCATGAATTCATCTTAATTTTGAGTTTAATCTTGCTTTGGATCATGTTTTGGAGCATTGAAATTTAATTGAACTCATGCATGTTTGCTTAAGCTTGGTTCATGAAGATTTATTGAAATTATGTTTAATTGACTCACCTTTGGGCTTTGATTTCTCAAATTGATCTTTAAAACATGTTATACTATGAGTTTAAAGTGTTTTTCCAGAAAATGGGCCCAAGAGGTTGAGATTTGGGTAGTTGAATGCTTGGTTTGAGCTTGGGAGGCAAATTTGGAAATTTCAGAATTTGGCTTCCTCACTCGAGCGAAGGATTCCACGCTCGAGCAACAATCATTTGTTCAGAGCTCCGCTCGAGCGAAGGAATGGTGGCTCGAGCGTAAATTGCGAGCTCTCAGGTTTTTAGTGCACGTAGACGCACGCTCGAGCGACGAGACCTACGCTCGAGCGAAGGGTGTGTCTCAAGCGAGCATCCGGCGTGCATCGAGTGTAAAATTTCAACAATCAGTACTTTTGCATTTTTACAGACCGCTCAAGCGAAGGAGTCTACGCTCGAGCGACCCCTCTATTTTGGCAAGCTCGCTCGAGCGAAGAAAGCTACGCTTGAGCGAGACCCCTGTTTTCAGCAAATTTTGAAAAATGTTTTCCAAGGCATCTTTGCATCCTTATTCCATCCTAGGCATTCCTAGGCCATGTTTAAGACTCTATAGTGAGGCTTTAAGGTTAGAAACACATTAAGAACCAACGACGTAAGTTTGTGTGATTGGAATGTGTGTTTCAAGTGTGTGTCTGTTATGTGTTATGTAGGTCACGTGCCGCGTGTCGTGTGATCAATCTGCTCCGTCTGTCTGTTTCAAGGCCAACTGTGAGTAATAATTTAGTAAAGTTATGTTCAAACTGTATTTACTTTCTATGTGATAAAACAAGATATGTTTTCTGAAATGATATGTTCTGTATAATGAATGATTGTTCAATTTCTGATATATATTTCGTGACATCCTTAGCATCATGTGATATCTGTTAGCTGTTACCCGGTATCGGAGGTTCCTTCATGGAACTTATTTCTGTCTGCACTCTGTTACCCGTACCGGAGGCCCTGTCACGGGGGCTCAGCTTCTGTTCTGTTCTGTTACCCGGATTCGGAGGTTCCTTTATGGAACTGGTTATTCGTAACCTCACGCGTATGCGTTCTGTTCTGTTCTGTTAATGCTAATGGATGTATCACGTAAATTAATCATGACTTATGATTTCTGTCTATATATATGATCTGGGCAAATGATGAATTTGATGCAAATTTGGATTGTGATTTCTGAACCTGTACGAACTCATTCATTGAAACCCTTTACTCTATTATTATTCACTGGGCTTTCGCTCACAGTTTGTATTATGTATGTAGATGAGACGGCACATGACCAGGGCCAGAGTTGACGGCCTTCTGTTCTGTTTTGTCAGCCATCCGTTGTGCCTCCCGAGGAGGTTCCGATCGAAGCCTAATGCTATGGCTGTTTTTGTATTTCATGCTAGTCTCTGTATATGTTTTATAAAGACAGGTCTTGGGTTGTACATGTTGTAAATATTGTGTACCTAGACTGGCATGTTTATACATGTATACATATAAGTTTTGAAATGTTCCGTCCCATGTACGTTATCACAGCTCATTGGATCTTGTTTATTTTGTATTATTGCTTCCGCAGTCCCTTACTATTTGCTAATCTGTTCAGAGGCCATTGGTAATCCACGGATTACTGGCCGGTTACGATGCTAAACCTATAGGGGCGGGTTTGGGTCGTGACAACAAGTCTGGGTCATATGGGGCCGACGAATGATGACCTCGGTAATAAAGGATAGAGCAAGCTTAGCTGACGTGCTATATGGTCAAATGATATAGGTTCCATCACCTCAAGATGCCGAGGTAATAGAACCTAGGAGACAATTGTGGGGATATTTTTTTTTTGAATAACAACACGTAGCCAAGGTGGCACCGAAGTGCCAGCCGAGGTGCCACGTGTCCTGGTTATGACGCCGAGATTATCTCGGCGAGGCCGAGGTTATCTGCGGAGATACCGAAATCTGGGATGAACAGATAAGTTATAAGAGTCCTAGAATGGGGAAAGACCTCAGCCTGGATAAGGATAAAACTCTTAGGAAGTTTATCTTTATCTATTGGAGAGTCCAAGATAAGCATTGGGCTAGAGTCCAAGAGAAACTAGGCTTCTGCAGGGACCAGGTCAGTGCTGACTATAAAAGAAATACACCTTCGTGGGTCTAAGGTACGTTTTTTGTATTCTGACTAGTGAGTTAAAGCACTATTTGCTATCTTTGAGAGATAATTGAGTACTGACTTGATCGTTGGAGTGCCCTTAGGTGGACGGACCATCGCCGGAGTCTCATCTTTCTATGACAGGTCATTCGGGCGCAATCTATTATACCGGTGTTCTCCAACTGAGCACCTGATTGGCAGTGTGGTCAGAAAACAACACACACAATCAATTTTTTTTTTCCTTATCCAGAAACCTCTTTTGAGACAAGATCACTTTGAATTCATTCTTTTAAAGTAAATTTTAATTACTTGTTAATTAAGTGTACAAGTGTATGAGTGTACCAGATAAGTTTGATTACATTACGAAGAATGGTCGTTCAAAGGAAAATATTAAGATCAAGTTTTCAAAAAATGGTGTTACGTAATGGTTATGGTGATAAACACTATTTGTTATATTCGCTTTTGCGATGTAACAAAAATTGACATGTATAACGGCCATTTCAGTATTACGTAACGGCCTATTACACACCATTACAATATTCTGAATAGCTTCCTTTCAAAAAAAAAATTCTTAAAAAAAATAACGAATACTCATCCAAGCCTAAAGAAAAAATCTTGTATGGATTTTTTTTCTTTCAAATTTTTATTTCATTACATTAGCATGTAAAATAAAAAATATATAAATAGTGGTTGTATTTAATTTTATAATCATTTCATTTAATATTTAATTGTAAATATTTTTTATTTTGTTACTATAATGTATTGTATAAAAAATGTCTTTAAAAAAAATCACTAATTTTTCTAATCATTTCATTTAATACTTAATTGTAAACAATTTTATTTAGTTTGCTATGAAGTGTTATCTAAAAAAATATCTTTTAAAAAACAATTATTAAATCAAAAATAATTTTTATTTATGGCACAATTTTTTTTATTATAACCATTTCATTTGATAATTGTAAATATTTTTATTTAGTTAGTTCAGGTATTGATCAAAAATAATTTTATAGGCATTTAAAATAAATCGTTCTTAAAGTCATTAACTATTGAAATAAAATGTAAAAAATTTCGTTTATAGTGATTTAAAAATATGAAATATATTAGATCATACTTAAAAACTAACAAAAATTGATCAAAATTTATTTTAAATCCTAATAAATGTGATTTTGAAAAAAAAAAAAAAAAACATGTGTATCGGTAAGTTTTTTTTTTAAATTGTGCAAAATAATTAAAAAATTCACAGTTCTGGTTACCACAACCGTTACACTAAGGCCTTTACACTCCGTAAACACAACCGCGCAATCGCAACCGTTACGGTGACTGTAACCACTTTTCAAAACCTCGATTATGGTACACATTTTTTAAAGGGTGTGTACCATATGCACTTTAGCGCATCTCTAATATTTACTCTTTTTTTTAAAAAAATCAAATTTGAGTTGAAAATTTCATCTGATACTAAGCGTTCCAACGCTAAATTTTTAACTTTTATTAAACAACTGGTCGAACTAGAGAACGACAGGAGAATGTTTAGTTGGTCAACTGGTCTAGTGTAAATTTTCTTCAATTTTCATCTATCTAGTCGTCCACCAACGATCAACTGCGAGATTTAATGAAAAGTTAAACGTTTCCTTGATTTGATGGAAAAAGTAGGGCTCCCTTCATTTGATATCAATTTGGTGAAACAGTTGGAACACTATTTTTATCAAATTTAAATTTGATGAAAAATTTGAGTTTGAGTTAGAGATGGTTTTATAACTATAAAACAAAATGATATAATTTTATACTTTTTAAGTCATAACTAAAAAAAAATGTTATAACTAAACAAAACGTGAGGTATAACTAAAAAACTCGTAAATCATAACTAAAATAATATCATAACTAAAGAAGAAAATTAGTCATAACTTAAAAATAAAATGACATAATTAGGAGGTGCATGTGGTTAGGGGTGTGCGTGGTATGGGTCGTGCAGTTTGTAAGTAAAATTATAAATCAAATGAGTGGTTATTGGGTGTTCCTAGAGCATAATCGCGTGGTGGTTCAAGGTGTTGTGATTGATAGAGAAGGTAGGGCCTATGATTTTGTATAGGGTAATTGAAGAACATGAGGGGGCATATTGTATAATGATTAGTTCTAGAATATAAATACATGGCACTCCAAAAGCATTGAATAGTTTTTCAAATCGAATGGCGAATTGGCAGATTAACAAATTGCGGCTTGAACGGTTTGACAGATTGAATAATATTTTAACCAATTATCAAACATTTACATAATATATAATACTAGTTTATATAATATTTTTCATATACATAACTACTAATTTGTAACAAATTTTACATCTTAAATATCTTTTACACTTATTTTTACTTTAATATTTCATTAGAGGCATATATATATATATATATATTAAGGGGTTGTTTGGGATGATCTAAATAAGTACACTTTTTGACTTTTTATGAAATATGAGTTGAGTTTGGGTTGGGTTTGAAGTGATGTGTTAGAAAGGTGATGTGACTTAAATAGAATAATGACTTTTTGACTTTTTTCAAACATGCCAAACCAACCGTACTTATAGTGGAGCAGAGCAATTTCGAATGTAGATTATAAAATTTAAAATTTAATTCGCGGTTAACGAATTGAACAGTACGAGTTGATACGGTTCAGTGCGGTTTTAGCGGATTTGACGACATTTTGCACAGTCTCAAATATGGTACACATTTTTCAAGAATATGTATATTAAAATTTTCCTTGTTCAAAATGTTCGAATTTATAATTTATCTCGAAAACCTTTAATAATTGAACTATTTATGCAAATTAAAAACATACCACCTACATTATCATCCATAATCTTCCCGTGATATGAGTCAATGTGTAAAATAAATCTAAATTACATATTATTATTTTTGACTAAAATTTTTAAACATATAATATAATTGTTCATAAAATGTAGTACAATACCATATTCGATTAATGGTACACCACATATAGAAAATGACAAATGGTGGACAAGAACATAATGTCGTACGAATAGGAACTGCTCAAGACTGTATCTGCTTAGATCACACAAAGCCATTTATATAATTACATGTGTGGGGATATATTTCTGGGACTCAACACGTGGCAAGGGGATGCCGACGTGTCACCCGGGGTGCTATGTGTTACAGTAAGATTCTTGCCAAGGAACTCTACTATTTGCCGAGGTAAAACTCAGGAGACATCTCAATCTGGGCTAAAGGCCTCGAACCTCGGCTTAACATACAAAGGCCGAACTACCCGCAGAAGAGTAAGCCGAGGTTTATATTATTAAATATTATCTTGGTTAGGTGGATGTCCAGCCTAGTGGAGAAAGCCGTGAGGCCATCATTTCACCAACAAGCTGGCCTTGAGGCCATGTGAAATAGCCACGAGGCCATAGGCGGCCATGTGCAGAAAGAATGTGCTTTTACCTGGAAAGCTGCCAAAAGTGCTTTGGTGGGCTGGCAAGGCAGCTCAAAAGCTGTGAGCTTCCCCATCTCTATTCCGAGGTATATATGGGGATGAAGAGGGAATTCATGAAGAAAGGGAGCATATACAACTACGAGCCATTTGTAACATTTACAATTATATACTCAGAAAGTGAGAGTTACTGAGAGCAAAACTGTAATTCTTGTTATTACTCATAGTGAAACACCTCGGCACCACCCGTGGACGTAGGCAATTATTGCCGAACCACGTAAATCCTTCTTGTCTTTGTGTTATTGCTTGTTCCATCTATTCTGCCTGTGCTACTACTGCTGACTCACTAAGATAGGCAGTGTGGCCGAGAAAAATAACCCACACAACATGCATAATCTAATATACTAATTAGATTAAATAATTAGAGCACATTAGTTAATTCAAGAGCTCACTTCACTTATTCAAGAGAAGAGAGAGAGGAGTCCAAAGGATAGGGGACAGAGGAACAGGGTCCGAGGAATAGAAAATGGTTTCGGAAACAACAACGTGTTTTCTGGGGATGGAAAGGGCATTGTGGGCTTTGAGGATTTTTAACTAAGCCCAAGTAATTAGCGAAGTGTTGTTTAAGAAAAAAACGTAAATAGCGAATCTCTCTATCTCCACCCACTCTCTGTGCTTTCCCAATAAGCAACCAAACAATAGCCTTCTTCCCCACAACCAATCCCATTCTAACCATGTCCCCCATAAATTTAAAATAATAAAAAATAATAAAAATTCCGAAAGTTTTCAATCGGTTTTATTGACGCATCATTTACACTATGTTTAATTAGAGGATTTGACGAGAAATTTGAAAAGAAAAAAAAAATTTATGTGAAATATGAATAAAATATATTACATTTCACTTAATTTTATATACATTTTTCCTTTTCATTTTTAAATTTATCTCCAAATTTTCTAATCAAATACAACGTTAATCTTATCATCAAAATACTAGTAATAAGGCTACGTGAAAAAATTTCTGGAAAAAATGTGACTTATTTTGTTTCCTAAGAAGTATTGGTCGCCATCCTGTTTTTTGGGTAGGGACGATTGGAGGTGGATTTTTTTTGGTTCATACTCTCAAATTGACAGTGTTGTTCAAACTCGTTGGATTTATCATAAGTCTTGTTTTAATGATCAAAATTATTCTTTTTGTTAGATATTTTATGTGTATCATTCATATAAAAAATTAGATTGATCCAATAATCGTAGCATATTTAATTGATTGTGTTTGTCATCAAAAAATAAATAAGAATTGAATAGATTATTTTTTTTTGTTACAAACACGATAAATTAAATATGTTATGATTATCGAATCAATTTATTTTATTTTATTTTTTTGATGGATGATATGCATGAGTGCCCAGAAAAATCAATGGTTCAAATTATTAAAATGGGAACAATATTAGACATATACATTTGTGATTGGTGAAAATTAGTGTCACGTGATATCCTATTAACATACAAAAATTTCTACTCCAATCTAGATTATGGATTAAAAGAAATACACCTCCAAGACTATTTGTCACCAATTTTTTTTGCAAGTTGTCTTCAATGCATTTCCAATTATAGTATAAAAAAACTATATTAAAATACGAGAATCTCAAATCTCAAGGTATATGAGAATACATTAGCATAAAATTTTAACCGTGTATTAACATAAAATTTACTTTCATAATCTTATGTTTTCAACCATTTATGTTATACTATTCTCAAAAAAAAAAAAAAAAAAAAAAAACATTTATGTTATAATGATATTTAAAAATCCTGTTACAAATAAGTAAATTTTACAGATATATATATTAAAATATATATATATATATAAAATGTTTTTGAAGTTGATTACAGTCGCGGGAGAGTAGTAGTAGACCCAATTCCACTCTTCTGAGAAACATTAGCTATCAATAGAGGTTGAGTTGCCCAAATCAGAGGCATGAGTGGCTCATGCGTTTTGGGCTTTGATCAAAGGCAGGTAAATTATAGTTTGGTGGTCAAACTTGATTCAGATAAACTTTGAATGATACCAGACCCCAAAACAAAAAAAGCACTGATTTGTACACCCAGTGGGGGTTCACCCCCAGTGACGTGGGGCACCCCCACTGGTCAGTTTTTCTCTTTTTTTTTTTTTTAATTTCAGGCCAATCACCCAGTGACACGTGGCACTGGGTGTCACTGGGTGTCAAGTTTACTGGGTGTATGAGGCTTTTTCCAAACAGAAATAAAATAAAGATTTTGATAGCTGTACCGCAAGTTTGCTTTTAAATTACCAAAAGAGACTTTTGGAACCTCATGTTCTGCTGCAACACCACCACCACCCCCCCCCCCCCCCCCCCCCCCCCCCCCCCCCACGAAAGGGACACTTTGCTTTAAAGCCATTAAATGCCACCATTTGCCCCCGTTTCTTCTCTGCTGAAGGTTACAAATTTTGGCCTTCTTGCTGAAAATGATCCACCCACCAATCTTGGAAACACCTCACACCCTAAATAGGGTTTGTCTCTTTCAATGGCGTGCAAGGTCTGTTTCGTCTTCCCTCAAAATCAATGCATTTCCTCCTACCATAAGAATTTTATTAGAATTTTAGGTGCATGACCAAGATTAAATTGATATATTGTAGAGTTAATATATATAGAATAGATTTAAATTACATATGATATTTTTAGATAATTTTTTTTGAGTAAATAATATTATTGCTTGCAAAAAATTAGTAAGTGTTATTGGAAAAATAAATTTATATTGTTTATCAATTGACACTTATCGACACTTATTATGTTAACTTCTTAAAATTAACTTAAAATTAATATATCTATTGTTAAAAAACGATGACTATTTAATGAATAATGTTATATGTACCAATGGATATACTAATTAGTGTACTAATAAATGATATGACATAATTTTAAAGATTTTGAGTATTCGTAATTTGTATAATGAGTGAGATCAGTAATAATGTTATAATATATGTTGGTACACTAATTGATACATAGATTTACTCTAAGAGCTCGTTTGTTTTGAAGGATAACTCATGGGATTGGACTATTAATCAGGAGGGATTAATAGTCCGTTGTTTGGTATGGATTTTTTGGTCCGGATTAATAATCCCCCCGGACTATCAATCCGGGATTCAGTGGCTTATTGTATCCCGGGGGGGCCTGGGACAGAATTCATGGGATAGTGTATCCCATGGGATTAGCTAGGTTTATTACATCTTTGACCCTCTTTCTTTCTTTTAGCTTTTGCCATTTTGCTTTCCTAGAATTCATGCTCTGTTTTTTCCCACATTTGATATGCAGCAGCACCAGCCACTCTTCCATTTTGCTTTCCCAGTGGCTTATTCTTTCTTTTATTAATATTTTTACTTAATAAAGTAAAATAAAAATATACTTAATAAACATAATACCCATTCATGGTATTAATTATACTTAATAAAGTAAAATAAAAATTTAAAAATCTCAATTACAAATTAAAATAAATTTATGTAATATTTATTAATATTCTATTTATTTAATATTTTAAAAGTTCTAGTAAACAAATTAAATAAAATTTATAATTCAGATTTAATATTCTTATTATTTTAGCAAATAATTCAAAAGGGCAAAATAATATTTTGAACATTTATCCTTCTCCATAATATCCCAAACAAACATGGGATTCAATAGAATAGTCCAATCCAGATCTCTAATCTCATGACTAAACAAACATAGAATACAAATTCAGTCCGACCAAATAGTCCAGGACAATGTATCCCAGGACTAATAGTCCGATGGATTACAATCCCCCCTTATCCAGTCCGTCCAAACAAACGGACCCTAAAAGAGTGAATTATAATATGATCTTGGAATAATATTGTATTTTAATAACTAATTGACATTTTATATCATCATTTGAAACACCAACAAAAGAGTGATAAGTCGTATTACATAGATCAATAGTTATTAATTTGGAACACGGTTTAAACATGTTCACGGTTTACTGGATATAATTTCACCTGTATACATGGTCCCAAAATTTGCAGTCACTATTGCTAATAATGTACCCATTGGATCCTGGAAGGGAATTGTGATTTTCCCATCATCTGAGGGGTATAGTTGTAATTTTAATTTGGAGGACTAACCCAGAGAATGAGAGGATTGGGTTCCATGAGAACCCTCCCACTTCTACATAGGGGGTGTTTGCTGCAGCTTTTTTTGAGCCAGTTTATGGCTTCTGGCTTTTAAAAAGTTATTTTGGACTGTTTGGTTAAACTTATTTCAAACAGCTTCTGATTCTAACAGTTTATTTTAAGTCAAAAAAGCTTATTCTGAGAAGCTGCTCACCCCTTGCTTCTGATTATCAGCTTCTGCTGTGGACATGTTAATTCATGGTTATACTCTTAGATTTTTTTATTTTTTATTTTTTAAAAAATAGAAAAAGACCCAAATGGACTATAAAATATTATTATTATTTTTTATGAAAAATTTAGACAAATAGTGAATAATAAAAAATAAAAATTAATTAAAAAAGCTACTTCACAGCTTATTTAACAAACACTACTCAGCAACTTAAATCTATAATCTAACAGCTATACCAAACAGATTAACAACTTCTGATTAAAGTCATAATCTATAATCTGTTAAGCTATAAGCTATAATCTATTTTAACAGCTACACCAAACAGTACCATAGTATAGTGTTCCTCCATGTCAGTCAACATTATTTGACTACCTTTTATCTGTCCCAACCCAAGCAATATCATTACCACTGTTAAAAGCAGAACCAGTTGTCATCATTTTTTTTTTTTTTGTTTCTGTGGTTAATCTCTTGTTTTTCAAAAGTGAATAATATTATTACTAGGCCTACTAAATTACCCACAAATTAAAAAATAAAAAAATAAAGAAATTCTGAAGCCTCGAGGATTTAATTTTTAGATTAAAATATTATTTAAAAAATGAATCATACATACTAACTACTATAAGTTTTTAAATTAAATTTTAACTTTAAATCTTAAATCTTAAACCACTATGAGCTCTTATGTTTTTAAATATTAAGAAACCCAAGTAAGAGTTAAATATTTTATTTTATATTTGAAAAAAAATTAATTATCTTGCTTAGTTTTCAATTTAAAAAATTGTTTTATTTTTAAGAATATTTTTATATTTGAATTAATATTTTTTCATTTAGATATATCTAATCAAAATGTATCTACAAATTAAAAAATTTATTAAAAAAAAAATTAGAACATAAAACTCACTATAAAAAAAAATTCATATTTTTGTATTTTTGTATTTTTTTTTTGGTTTTAATAAAAAACAATTAATTATTTTTATAGATATTTAACTTTTTAAGTATATCTAAAAAAAAATGTAACTAAACTTTCAAGACAAATTACTAGAAAAAACAATATAAAAAATAGAAAGATTTAAAAACAAGTTTAAATAAAGGGAAACTGACCCATAAATCCCATAAGGTGGAATTAGAAACTGATCAATCCCATTTTTTATTTTGTACACATAGTGATCCCATTATGTGTGGGTTTACGTTGTTGCCCCTTATGGGTTGTGTATTAGGTTTGGGCTAATTTGTTTTCCATTATTTGGGAAAATGGCACGTTTTGAAAAAGCGCACTATAGGGGTTTTTGGGATTGGTAGTGTTTAGTTGGTAATCCACGTTTCATATATAACCCACATTTAGTTATGGTTTACCCACATTGGTAGTGTCATATTTTGATATTTTAGTTAACATGAGCAACTCTTCAGTTGCAGGTGGTGAATGTGGAACCAATGAAATACTCTGTGGGTTTGAAGGTTACTAGGGTTTGTGATCGTGATCTATGGCTGTCAGAGACGAAGTTTGCGTGAGCACCGTTTCAAGGAAATTTGTAAATGTTAACCTAATGGGGGTGGTCTGTAGACGTCGGGCTGAAGCTGTAGTGGTTGCTGTGTGGGGATTGAGCAACGAGTTTGGCTGCTGACTTTACAGACTAAGTGTTGGATTACCTTTTCTGGGCCAAATCATTCCGAGATTTGGGACGTAAGTGTGGAGATTGGGTTAGGTTTGTTTTTGAATCGCATGGTTAGCGGGATTGCATAACAGATTTGACAATGTAAATGTGGAATAAAATTGCAATGTTGTACAACATCAAAATAGAACCAAATCCCATTTGATTTCAATTTTTAAACGTGACGTAGTAGTGCAGTGACGAGGGTTGCTGTTGTTGGTGATTTTGATACGTGTGTTGGGTATTCCGTTCAACGTTTGCAAATCCAAATATGATGACAACGCCTTGCCGCAATAAGTGTCCACTTTTCACGTTTAAAATATGAGAAACAATGTTAACTATGAATGTGTTGTTATTTTTTGTTTTACATGTTTAATGTATGGTATGCATAACTTGGTTGTGTTTGCCCAATTTGGTGTTTGAAATGTTGATGGACTGTTATGTAACAGTAGGAGAATGTTGCGTTTGTTCATAATATTTGGGGTATTTGGGCTGGTGTAGGTGGTGTAAGTGTGGGTGTGTTGTTAGTGGGGGTTGGGCGAAACGGGTGTTTGATTGGGGGAAGGGGGGGGTATGGACATGCTAGGGATGTGGTGGAGGGGGTAGTGGGTTGGTGTGCTTGTTTGGGTGGAGGTTTGGTTGGGTGACCTTTGTGGGGGAACATAATGACAGAACTATGAATATGGCAATATATGATCTTCCATATAGTCTGTAACGAAATCAACGTAATAGATGGGATTCTTATTAAACCCTCCCAAAAACGTTTTCAATCACCAAAATACAAAGGGCACAAACGTCATAAACACCAAACCCACAAAGCAATATGGGATCTTACGGAACACAAATTTACAAAGAAAGGACTCTAAGGTGTATTATTTTAAGAGTAGGACTTATTGGATTAAAACTCTCCCAAATGGGATTTACTAATAATTTTTTCAAATAAAAAATAAAAAATAAAAACTAAACAAATGAATATATATATAGTTCCAGGTGCCCAGCGTGACTGGAGAGGGAATTCCGGTGATATGATGAATTCTTTCTTCGATGGTCACACTGTCTGCATGGATGGGGATCCTGGGACCCACATTTATGTTCCAATTCCCAGCTTAGGTTGTGAAACTGGGGATTTTCTAGGCTGCATCACTTTTGATTTTGAACATCATATCCATTAATCAATTTTCAATCTCAATAGTTAGAATTAGATACTGAGAAAATTCAAGTGTTGTTGATTGATAATAAATTAAATCGAATTAAAAAAATAATAATTTATTTTCTAAACAAATGAAGTGATAATCTTAACTTGAGATTTCCAAATGGTATTGTCCTTGATTATATAAAAAGTCTCAATTATATAAAAGTAATTGTATTTAACATAAACCTTGGCAAGATCAGTATAATTTACCTTTTACTTATTTCTGGAAAGTGGGATTGGAAAGTGGTTGATTCATGCTGAAAATGTGAGAGCACAGTGTATGTTATTCTAGCCGTTAAAGTTAAACTATATACAACAATGCTATAAGATTTGAGATAATGGCCCTGTTTGGTAGAGCTGTGGGAAAGTGCTTATAGCTTATGTCTAAACAGCTTATAGCTTATAACTTTCAGCTTAAGCTGATTTCCAGCTTATTCTTAAAGCATCTCCTGCCCCACTCAAAGAATAAGCTGATTTCTGACTTCCACAAAGCTATAAGCTATAAGCTATAAGCTAAACCAAACACATCAAAATAGCTTAAATTAAGCTGAAAGCTGAAATAAGCTGTAAATAATTTCTGCCAAACAGGCACAATGCTCAAAATATAAATAAGAAAAATGTTAATTAGTATCATTATGTTATATTTAATAAAAAAAAATATTCATCCATCGAATTTGAGTCTATTTGAATCATCCAATATCTTCCGAATTTGTACATATCGGTTGATTACCCAGACAACTACCTAGATGACAGGTGCAACCCTTGTCAACTGCGGTTGTCACCCTTGTCAACCGCAATTATTACCTTTATTTCCGAATAATCGGCTGAATAACTGACATACACAAATTCATACAGTTTGAGCAAGTCAAAATTCGGTAAGTATAGCATTGTTCATATTTAATATTAAGATTGTCATTAAGATTAAAGTGATTTGAAAATAGATAAAGAACAAAATTTAAAAAGATTGTGAAACCAATAAAAATATATATTAAATTAAATATTAACAAAGGTTATTATTATTATTATTATTTTGTTGTTGTGTCTCTAAGATCACTTATTAAGAAGGCTGTGGTAACAGGAAAAATATATTACAAGATCATGAAAAAAATTATGATTTTAATTATTATTATTTATTTATAATTATTTTTTAAAACATCTACTAAATTGTAATTTTTTCTAAAAATAATACATAAAATTTATGCTAAACCATAAACCCTCTAAGAGGTTTGAGTTGGGTGACAATGTTATTAGGAGGGTAAAAATGACCTGAGGCCCGTGAGTGGTCTGAAACTCGTCTACGATTTGAGGTGGGCCCGGCTCATTTTGGCCCGGTTAGGCCCAAGCCCGAGCCTATCCCATGACCTTGGGCTTGGGCCTGGGTCTTTCATTTGAAACGCGGCCCTCCCTTTCTAGTTTTGCCTGCCAACAGTCAAATTTTTAAAAATAAATAAAATAAAAGGTTTGCAAGTTGCAACAATTAAATAATAATAAAAAATTACATAATTACATATTTTTTTAATTATAAGTTCATATTAAAAAAAAAAAAAGTCATATATAATTAAAAGGGTACTGTTATGGTGTGCAACTTACGCCTTACATTTACGCCTTTTCTGTTTGCAGTCCTGCTTTTGTTTTCACCTTCCACTTACACTTTTTGTGTAAGTGGCACATGGTGTGCAACCTTGAGGGTTGCACACTTAAGAAAAGTCCTTAAATTTAAATACCACTATACATGAAACATAACCAAACATCTCATTGATTTGATAATTAAATTTAAATACCACCATAGTATTGTTATTGCTATAATTTGATAATTAATAGTAGCAAATTAATTATCAAATTAGGGTGTGTTTGTTTGGACGGATTAGATAAGGGAGGATTGTAATCCATCGGACTGTTAGTCTCGGGATACATTATCCCTGGACTATTTGGTTGGATTGGATTTGTATCCTATATTTGTTTAGTCATGGGATTAGATGTCTGGATTGGACTATTTTTAGTGAATCCAATGCTTGGTTAGACGGATTGGATAAGAATAAATGTTCAAAAAACTATTTTACCCTTGTAATTTATAATTTTTATTTAATATATAATTTTAAATTTTAAATTTGTAATCTATAATTTATAATTTATAATTTAACAACACTAAAAAAATTTAATTTATAAGGCCATAATTTTTAATTTATTATTTTCAATTAAATTAAATTTATAATTTATACTTTATATTTTTTATTTAATATATAATTTTAAATTAACAACACTAAAAAAAATAATTTTATTTAATATGTAAATTTAATTTTTTAACAACAGTAAAAATATTTAATTTATAAGGCCATAATTTTTAATTTATTATTTTTAATTAAATTAAATTTATAATTTATAATTTTTATTTAATATATAATTTTAAATTAACAACACTAAAAAAATAATTTATAAATGTTCAAAAGACTATTTTACCCTTTTCTAATTGTTTGCTAAGTAATAGCATGGGGATAAAATGGACATTTCAGAGTCTAATCCCACGGGATACCAATCCTATGGAAATAATCCCACCCCTTCATGGGATAGAATAGTCCCACAAATATGGGCAAAAAAATTGAAACAAACAATGGACTATTAGTCCGGTGAGACTAATAGTCCAATCTCACACCCTAATCCTTCAAAACAAACACACCCTTATAGTAATGGTTCTCCAATAGTCAAATGTCATTTTAGTAAATCTCAACAAACTTTCTATCTAATTTTGCAGGTGTTGTTTGGATATAGGTTTTTAATGATTTTTTTTATTGTTTATTTTTTTTTATCTTTTGTAACCTTTTTTCAAACTTTTTCTTTAAAAAAATTAAATATTTACATTCGAATACAAATCCGAACACAAAAACTATGCATTTGAACGATTGGCCGGACTCCAGTCGTTCGAGTGATCGTCCAGTGGAATAGTTTATATGTTTAGTTCTGCAAAAATCTGGTTTTGCAAAAAATTATCTATTTTGTTGGGAGGAAGAGAGGGAATGAGAGAGGAAAAATATTGGTTTTGGCTGAGTTGATACATATGACAGTTGCCAAAATTTATATTAAATTTGACACAAATTTTGACAATTATCAAATTTAATAGAGCATCACTTTTCAAATAGCAATGGCAATTCTAATACAAATCATTAGAGATACTCTTAACTGTCGCATAATGACTTTCCTTTCCCACCTTAATGGGCTCTGTTTAATTTATGTTTTAAAATCTAAAACATAATTTGGTGGGGAAAAAAAAAAAAAATTGACCACTTTCATATAGTCTTATTTTTTTGGAAAACAGAAATAAGTTTTAAAAAATTAAATTTATTTTTTAATATTTATTTTTATCAAATTAGTTTTTTTTAAAAAAAAATTTAAAATTTATTTTGAAAAAACAAATCAAACATAGCCATAAGTTGTATTTGAATCCTTACAAAAATATACTGCATAAAAACCTTTTTATTTATGGAATTAGCTACTCTCTGGTTCGTTGTCGGATTGGAGGGCATTGTTCGATTGTTGTGGGCTTTGATCGGGGTCTATTTCAATGATCTAAATTGTTTAATCTATAAAGTTCGTTGAGTATATTATTTTTATAAAAAATTACACTGATTAGATATCGATAAACATTTTATTCGAACACATGTCAATTAATGGCGTGTATAAATTTCAAAATAAATTATAATAAAAATATAATTTAATCAAGTAATTATTGACATTTAATTACCGTAATTTTTTATAATGATAATGTAATCAATAAAATTTACGCAATGAATACTTTGAGTTATAACGATGAGTTCAAATTAGAATCCAAAATAATCCAACAATACCCTCTATTCAGGCCTTGTTTGGGTACTCCCAAATAATTCAAAAAGTCAAAAAGTTATTCAAAAAGTTAAAAAGTTAACACTAACTCCCAATTCAAATTTTCCTCTAAAAACCAATTTTCACAATTTTTTATTACACATTTTTCATAAAAAGTCAAAAAGTTAACCCAAACATTCATATTTTCAATCTCAATTTTTTAATCAAAAAAGACAAAAAGTACACTTATAGTCTTTCCAAACTTGGCCTCAATAACAAACTAGAAAGGGGCCAACTCCATTATTTATTTATTATTTTGAATTTTAACAAATTTAATAGTATAAATAAAAATATAAAAATCATGCTTCATTCTTCATCTTCTTCAGTCGCTCTGCCTAACTGAACTCTCATTCTACTCTTCTTCTTCTTCTTCTTCTTCTTCTTCTACCTCCTCTCTCTCTCTCTCTCTCTCTCTCTAAAAGCAGAGTGTGCAGAGAGAGAACCAACCTCCATAAAAATGCGCTTCATCCTTCTCCTCCTCCTCCTCCTACTCCACCTGCACGTTCACCCTTCCACCGCAGCACGAATACCAGAATACAAAGCTCTCCTCTCCCTGAAAGCCTCCATCACCGACGACCCCCAATCAGCTCTCTCGACATGGAACATCTCTACAAGCCACTGCACATGGGTCGGAGTCACCTGCGATTCCTACCGCCACGTGACCGCCCTCGACATCTCCGGCCACAACATCTCCGGCACTCTCTCCTCCGACGTGGGTCACCTCCGCTTCCTCCTCAACCTCACCCTCGCCGCCAACCAGATCTCCGGCCCCATCCCCCCTGAAATCTCCCTCATCTCCGGCCTCCGATTCCTCAACCTCTCCAACAACGTCTTCAATGAAACCTTCCCTTCCCAACTAGCTCGCCTCAAAAACCTCCAAGTACTCGACCTCTACAACAACAACATGACTGGCGATTTACCCATTCTCGTCTCCGAAATGACCAGCCTCCGCCACCTCCACCTCGGCGGCAATTACTTCTCCGGTAGCATTCCGGCGGAGTATGGCCGCTTTCCCTCCCTCCAGTACCTTGCTGTTTCCGGCAACGAGCTCGACGGAGCTATTCCTCCTGAAATCGGAAACTTATCGACCCTTCAACAGCTCTATATTGGCTACTACAATAACTTTTCCGGTGGTATTCCTCCGGAGATCGGAAACTTATCCCAACTCGTCCGATTCGACGGCGCTAGCTGTGGACTCTCCGGCGCGATTCCGGCGGAGATCAGCAAGCTTCAGAACTTGGACACTCTGTTTCTTCAAGTGAACGCGTTTGCGGGAGCATTAACGACTGAGCTTGGTTACTTGAAGAGCTTGAAATCTATGGATCTGTCAAACAACATGTTTTCCGGCGAAATACCGGCGTCATTTGCCCAGCTCAAGAACTTGACCCTTCTCAATCTGTTTCGAAACAAGCTCCATGGTTCAATACCCGAGTTCATTGGTAATTTGCCGGAGCTCGAGGTGTTGCAACTCTGGGAAAACAATTTCACTGGGAGCATTCCTCATGGTTTGGGAACAAATGGGAAGCTTCAACTCGTCGATCTCTCGTCGAACAAATTAACTGGGACTCTGCCTCCAAGTTTGTGTTCTGGTAATCGTCTTCAAACCCTGATCACTTTGGGTAACTTCTTGTTCGGTCCCATTCCTGATTCGCTTGGGCAGTGCGAGTCACTGAGTCGAATTCGAATGGGAGAGAACTATCTAAATGGGTCGATTCCCAAGGGGCTATTGAGCTTGCCTAGTCTCACCCAGGTTGAACTTCAAGACAATCTTCTATCCGGAAGCTTTCCCGAAACAGATTCAATCTCTGTCAGTCTCGGACAGCTCAGTCTATCCAATAACCATCTCACCGGTTCTTTACCTCCCACTATCGGCAACTTCTCCGGCGTCCAGAAGCTTCTCCTCGATGGGAATCAGTTTTCCGGCAACATTCCTCCTGAAATCGGAAAATTGCAGCAGCTATCGAAGATTGATTTCAGCCACAACAGTTTCTCAGGTCCAATCGCTCCGGAAATCAGCCAGTGCAAGCTCTTGACCTTCGTCGATCTCAGCCGAAACGAGCTCTCTGGAAAAATCCCAACTGAGATCACAGGTATGAGGATACTAAATTACTTGAATTTATCCCGAAATCACTTAGTTGGAACCATTCCAGCATCGATAGCTTCGATGCAGAGCTTGACTTCGGTTGATTTTTCATATAATAATCTATCTGGGTTGGTTCCTGGTACTGGTCAATTCAGTTACTTCAACTATACTTCGTTCCTCGGCAACCCTGACCTCTGTGGCCCATATTTGGGTCCTTGCAAAGATGGGATTGCCAATAGCACTCACCAAGGACGTGTTAAAGGGTCATTCTCAGCTTCTTTGAAGCTCTTGCTTGTTATTGGGTTGCTAGTTTGCTCGATTGCTTTTGCTATCGCTGCAATTATTAAGGCCCGATCGTTAAAGAAAGCGAGCGAGGCTCGTGCGTGGAAGCTTACGGCTTTCCAACGCTTAGATTTTACTTGTGACGATGTCTTGGATTGCTTGAAGGAAGATAACATTATAGGGAAAGGTGGTGCTGGGATTGTTTACAAGGGTGTGATGCCTAATGGTGATTCGGTTGCGGTGAAAAGATTGCCCGCAATGAGTCGTGGGTCGTCTCATGACCACGGATTCAATGCAGAGATACAGACCCTCGGGAGGATTAGACACAGGCACATTGTGAGGTTATTGGGGTTCTGCTCAAATCATGAAACAAACCTTCTGGTTTACGAGTACATGCCTAATGGAAGCTTGGGTGAAGTGCTTCATGGCAAGAAAGGGGGTCATTTACATTGGGACACAAGGTATAAAGTTGCTGTGGAGGCTGCAAAGGGGCTTTGCTATCTTCACCATGATTGTTCACCATTGATCCTCCACCGAGATGTGAAGTCCAACAACATCTTGCTTGACTCTAATTTTGAAGCACATGTTGCTGATTTCGGGCTTGCCAAGTTCTTGCAAGATTCGGGCACTTCCGAATGCATGTCTGCCATTGCTGGTTCATATGGATACATAGCACCAGGTACAATCTAGTTCCAAAAATTAATCATTGAAGTATGAACTTTTTGTGTTTCATTAGGTACTTATTTGCTTCTCCAAGTACTTAATTTGTCAAATGAACTTGAGACTTGAGGAGCCTACTTTTGACTCATGATGCTGTTTTGATTGAGAAACTTGATATCTTTAATTAATTTCTTTCTATACTTTGGTTTATTGTGGTCTAATTTGACTATGTTGTTTGTATTATCATGATGATATGTGTTGTGTGGTCGTCTTGGAAAGTATATGTTCTAACTATCAGTCTTCATTTGTCTTTGGCATTGGCATTGGCATTAAATTGCTGTTGGTGGTTCTTGACTGATAGTTCACCAAGTGATTGGTCTCTTGTCCCATAAATGGGACCTCAGACCTGAAAATGATTTGTAACTACTCAGTTATTGTTTTTTTTTTTTTTTTTTTTTGGATTTAAAAATAACATATGCTACTATTTATAGCAAAAATAGAGCCTATTTATGCTCCCAAACTTAATATAGGTAATATTTCAAATGCAGTCCAACTGATGATTTAAACTATTTGTTAGGAACGTTAATTGTACATGACAAATTAGTTACCTCAAATTTGAACTAAACTTAGTGACCTTGTGAGCTACTATTATTGAATTTGATTACTGCATGTTCATTTTTGACTGAAACAAAAATTGCCCTTTTCAGAGTATGCCTACACTCTCAAGGTCGATGAGAAGAGCGATGTCTACAGCTTTGGCGTAGTTCTCTTAGAACTTGTAAGCGGCAGAAAACCAGTTGGAGAGTTTGGCGATGGAGTAGACATAGTACAATGGGTTAGAAAGATGACCGATGGGAACAAGGAAGGAGTGCTAAAAATCCTCGACAAAAGACTAGCCACAGTCCCCCTCCACGAGGCTATGCACGTATTCTACGTGGCAATGCTGTGCGTTGAAGAACAAGCCGTGGAACGCCCAACCATGAGAGAAGTTGTCCAAATACTAACAGAGCTTCCAAAGCCACCCAACTCGAAACAGGGCGGAGACTCGATGGCAGTCACAGAGTCCTCCCCTCCACCAGTCATTTCTCTCGAGTCTCCCAATGCAGCAACTAGAGACACAAAAGAACATCATCAGCCATCGCCACCTGATCTTCTTAGCATTTGAAAAATGTTCTATTGGGATGGGAAGTGTTTGCTTTAGTTTTCCATGATTTGGGTTAGCTAAGGTACTTGTATTTCTTTTCTTTTCCTTTTATTTTATTTTCTTGGGTAATTATGGGGGTGGGGAAAGGGTGTTGCTCTGTTTAACTTTAAGGCCTTGTTAATGTTTGAAGTGTTTTTTTTTTTTTTTTTTTTTTTTGGGTGTACAGTGGGATTTTGGGGGGAGGGGGGGTTCTCTTTTAACATAAATTATGGTTCATGATGTGCTCTTGTCTCTCTTCTGGTTCTCATGTTGATGGCACTGCTAGAGCTTTGGTGTGCACATGAATTGTGTTTTCAGTGTATGATTTCTCATGATAGAGAGGGGGGAGGAGGCATGTACTAGTAGCAGTGTAAATGAATGATAGGTCCAAGAGAGTGGGGTGGACCATGAGGCTCAATAGTCCAGTGTCTTTCAAGTACCGAGACAGTGTCAGTCAGTGGGGTTCACTAATTGAGATGAGGACTCACTTGAAATGAAAACTCGCTCCCTTGGGATATGGGTGCGTGGGTATTTGTTTTGGGGAGATGGACTAGAATTGAATTCAACTTTGGGCACAGTATTGAGTCAATTTGATGAGTGCAGACTTTCCCTTTTCATGAAGCAAGTATCTCTTTCCTCATTTACTATGATCTTTATGTAAGTCTTAAATTTACATTAGCTCTGCCATAGCTGTGTTTGGTTTGGAGGTTGGCATTGAATATAACGATGATGTCAAAGCTAAATCATTATGGTTACGTTAATGGAAGTCAAAGTTTGTCTATCTAATTTTATGTTGCTGTTGCATTTAGTATTTTATTTGTGGAGTATAGGAATTCAATTTTTTGGTTCCCTGATTTTGGTATCATCGCTAGTATTTCCTTGCATGTGACGCACATGCTAAGATAGCAAAGTTGTTTCGAAGTAAGTGAGATATGTCCTATGGGTTGTTGAGCCTTTTGAATACAAAATCGACATTGTGTTTAAATGTCCAAACTGCCCTTCTTTGCTATGCTTGTTAATGAGTTTCCTTTTTGGCCAACACAATTTTAACTGGTACCCTCGGACAATGCTAGTAATCAGGAATTGGGTGAAAATTGTTTTCAAAATAGTTGAAAAAAATTAGAAAGTATTTTGATTTCAGAAAAAAAAAAAAAAAACTTGTGTTGAATTCAATCAAAACCGTTTTGAATTTTGTCTTCTCTTAATTTTGAACTAGGGAGTCTTGTTTTTTAGCCAAATGCTAGTTTGGAATATTTCTTAAGCGCAGCTAATTTGGTGAAAACAGGATTCGTCTTAAAGTCCTTTTGACTTCAAACAAGAGTAAACACAACTTTGAATTAGGTTTCATAATAAGAACATAAAATTAAGGATTTTAACTTCTCTTAAGTTGTCATGTTAAAACCGACCCTAACTTGAGAGTGTTTGGATTTTGTAGGTTTATTTTGGAACTGATTTTGGTGATCCAAATTGTTTATTTTTTAAGATTCATTGAATAGAATATTTATGTAAAAAATAAGGATGATTGGACATCGGTAATTATATGTTTGACTCATATTTATTTTTAAAGAATGGACGATAAATATAATTTTAAGAATTTTTATAATATAAATTTGATTCAAACATAGAACTATCGATGTTTCATTATCTTTATTTTTTGTATTAGTATTTTACTCAATGAGTTCTACAAAATAAATGGTTTGAATCATCAAAATTTATTTTAAAATGAGCTTACTAAACTTAAATACTCTCTCAAATTGAAATGACCAACTTGAGACATGCCAAATCTTAAAATTAAAACATGGAATGACTTACAAAAAGAAAATAGTAGGTTAAAATTTAGGAACATTAGTGAAATATCATTTTCCAACTTTGAATAGTAAGAGATGTCCAATATTTTTTTTATTATTAGTTAAGGTCCTTTAATAATAGTATTAGAGAAATTTCAGCTTGTCGCAGATAAATTGGTTGAAATTTCTCTATGAAGAGTTAGAAATTTCTGTGAAAATATTGAGGAACTTTAACTATAATAAAAATATTACATGTCATTTATCTTATAAAATTATAATATCGGGGATCTTAAACTAAATATTTTTAAAAATTTATATGGCTGAACTAGGTGTTTTTAAAAAAATAATTTTTAAAAACTAAAAGATGAAAAAGTTAACTATGTTAAAAAAATATTAAATTATATTGATCTCTCTTAAAAAAATTTTAAAAAAATAGAACAAACTCCACATCTTTAACATAATTATCATTACTTCTCTTTTAGTAAGGTTAAATAGACCAAAAATAACATAGATGGTAGAAAGATACACAAGATAAAGGCCCTGTTTGGTAGAGCTGTGGGAAACTGCTTATAGCTTATGCCCAAACAGCTTATAGCTTATAACTTTCAGCTTAAGCTGATTTCCAGCTTATTCTTAAAGCATCTCCTGCCCCACTCAAAGAATAAGCTGATTTCTGACTTCCACAAAGCTATAAGCTATAAGCATAAGCTAAACCAAACATATCAAAACAGCTTAAATTAAGCTGAAAGCTGAAAATAAGCAGTAACAAACAGGGCTAAAGTATACATTTCAATGTAAAAGAAAGACATCATCATTTTCTTATTCATACAACTAAAGGATTTTTGATGAAAATGGGACCAAGTGTTATATGAATTAAAATTTTTAAGGAGTCTAATGTAGTTATGTCAAATTCTCAAGAAATGTAAGCGTAATTTATCCATTAAAAAAATTAATTCAATTTTTTTAAAAAGTTCGAAAACTAAATGCATAAATTATAAATATACCTACTGAGATTTGCTTAAAATACGAATTGTTATATGTAATTTGAAAAGTAACAAATATTTCTCTGTCATAATTTTTATTTAACAAAATTAATTAAAAAATAAAATTCTTGCTTAAAATATGAATTGTTATATGTAATTTAAAAAGTTACAAATATTTTTTTTTCATAATTTTTATTTAACAAAATTAATTAAAAAAATAAAATTCTTAACCGTTCTTTATATAATAATAAAATTTCTTAAATTACTAATTGAAATAAATTTATTATATTATTAAAATTGTTAATTAAATTGATAATTTATTAATAAAATGAGATTTTTTTTTAATTGAGTTAAAAAATTTCGGTTGCGTTTGGTAGAGTTTTGTAAATATGATTTGAGAGTATGAGTTATATTTTGAGTTTGTGAGTTGTGGAATTATGATTTGAGTGTAGAAAATTTGTTTGTTTATGGTTTTTGAATGAGTGTTGAATTGAGTTTTGAATTAAGTGTGGAATTGAATTTTGAAAGTTTGATTTGACATGTGAAGTAAGAAAATTTGTTTGGTTATGAGTTTTGAAAAGAGTTTTCAAAACTTAATTCAAATTGTTATAACTCATAACAAAACACACTACTTTCACACTATTGAAAATTCTGATCAACACTCATAACCAAACTCTTTTTAAAATTCAATTAAAAAAATTTATTATTAACAGAAAATAACATTAATCAATTTTTTAATTGAAAATACTACAAAGGAAATAATTTTTTTTCAAAATAAATATTCAAAAAATTTAAATCATAAATATTTAAATAATTTAAATAATCTAAAAAATTTAACAAGTAAAAAATTAAAATAAATATTCAAAAAAATTAAATCCTAAAAATTTAAATAATTTAAATATTCAAAAAATTTAAATAATTTAAAATGTTAATATTTTAAATTTAAAAACAATTCTACACTCAAATCGTAACCAAACACATAAAACAAAACTCAATTAAGAAATTATTTTTAAAATTCATAGCCAAACACATAACTCGAAACTCCATACTACTTTCACAACTCTATACTCAAATCGTAACCAAATACATAATAAAAAAATTAAAATATTTAAAAATATTTTTATAAAATAAAGTTTGAATTTATTTTTATAAAATATTTTAAAATTCAAAAAATAAAAATCGTAATATTTTGAAATTAAAATATTTAAAAATATTCAAAAAATTTAAAAATTTAAAAAATCGTAACATATTTAAATATTAAAATATTTTAAAAATATTTAAAAAAATAAAATATTGATTTGAATTGAATTGAGTTTTAAAAAGAGTTTTAAATTATGTGTTTGATTATGAGTTTTGAAAAGTACTGATTATATTTTGAATTGAATTTTAAAAAATAAGTGTAAAATTATGATTAAAAAATTCAAAACAAATAACAAACTCAAATCAATAAGTAAAATTATAATTTAAAATGCTTACCAAACGGAGCCTTCAAAGGCCGAATGTAATTTATAATTTACCTAAACCAAACGGTGATTTTGCTATTGCCAGGTGGGTGCTGGCTGGTTCGTCCACTGTAACTGCTCCGTGTCTTGTCTTTTTTTGTGTAGACCCATGACAAAAAATGCCACGTAGATACACTTTGTTGTGTTTTGTGTTGTATCGTATCAACTCATATCACGTACTAAACAACGACGTAGGGTTTATATGACTCTGATTTGACATACCAATGTCGGGGTTTTTCAGATCTGCGATCAATCCCGATGATAACCTGGAATGCCCCATCACCGTTGGATGGTACGTACATGCACGATTTGCAGTGGGTTTTGAACCCTTGATTTTGAGGACAAATTTTGATTGATAGATCGCATTAATTTTATTTTCAAGAATAGTTTTGAGGGTCTTGATTTGCATAGTGGGGGTGTTTGGTAGGGCTTATTTGAGCCAGCTTATGGCTTCTGGCTTTTAAAAAGTTATTTTGGACTGTTTGGTTAAACTTATTTCAAACAGTTTCTGATTCTAACAGCTTATTTTAAGTTAAAAAAGCTGATTCTGAGAAGCTGCTCACCCCTTGCTTCTGATTATCAGCTTCTGCTGTGGACATATTAATTCACGGTTATACTCTTAGATTTTTTTATTTTTTATTTTTTTAAAAATAGAAAAAGTCCCAAATGGACTATAAAATATTATTATTATTTTTTATGAAAAATGTAGATAAATAGTGAATAATAAAAAATAAAAATTAATTAAAAAAGCTACTTCACAGCTTATTTAACAAACACTACTCAGCAATTTAAATCTATAATCCAACAGCTATACCAAACAGGTTAACAGCTTCTGATTAAAGTCATAATCTATGATCTGTTAAGCTATAAGTTATAATCTGTTTTAACAGCTACACCAAACAGCACCAGTGAATGAATGTTCTCTCTCTCTCTGTTTAGTACACAGTATTGCGTGCTGGAACTTAGCTGGGGAGAGTGGATTCTCTTTTTACAAATGTTGTGTGGAAAGTCGTGTGTTTGGCTATTTTCCACTTTGGAATTAATTGCTTGAAAAGGTAAGGAATATTTGCCCTCTTGGTTCGGCTGTACTTGCTGACTTGAGAGAGTCTTTGGTTTGTTTGGCAAAAATGCAATTTTGGGTTACAAAAATGTTTGAGATTCTTTTTTTAAGGGTTTTATGACTTTTAATTTGATCTTGGTCTTTGATGTATGTGTGTAGAGTTCACTTATATATGTGTGAGTTTCATATTATATGTATGGATGGAATGAGCGTAGGAATTATAGGAGTCATATATGTGTGGAGGTCTCTATCATAATTGTTGTTGGTTATATGCCAAACAGTGAAATCAAACTAAGACTTCGTTTGGCTACGTTACGTGGGATTAAAAAAACACAAACAAAAAAATAAGTTAAATAAATTAATGAGATAAAATGTTACATCCAAACTAATTATTTCACTTTTTTCTCATAAAATTCAAAAAAGTCAAAAAAGTTTTGTCAAACGAGTTTTTTAATCCCAAACTACAAAAGTCTAAATTTCAAAAAGCCGACTAATTTTTTTTTTTTGCCAAACAACACAAACTATTATATTCAAGATAGAGGTGGGCATTCTTCCAATAAGAAGGGTTCGGGTCAAATCGATATTATATAATAAGAGATTTTATATTTATCTAAATCCGGCTTAGTTTGGTCCTAACATTGGGCCTCTCTACACCTTCCTAAACTCGATTCAAAAAATAATTATAAATCATAAGTTCAATCATTGGGTTATATGTTAAAAAAATTAAAATATTCTATAATTAAATTCAATCACATATTATATTTCTTAGATAAATATACTGACATGATTAAAAACTATAAGATTTTGTGTATAAATTGAAGAATTTTTTAAATAAATTCAATCACATATCACTATAAATGTGAATTTCAATAAAAGTAATAAAGATAAAATCTAGATCTCCCCCCAAAAATATATTTTTTAATATATTATAATTTATTTATTTAATAATGGGTTAGGTTGGACTGTGTTAAAAGTATAACCCATTAATATATTGTGCTGAAAATGTTTGTCCAACCTAATTCTATAGGTTAAAACAATCTTTTCAAACCCTTAAAAAATAAGATTAGACGAAACAAGTTAAGCAGGTCAACAGGCCGATATCCACCCCTAATTCTAGGGGTGATCATGGATCAGTTTTAGGCGGTTCAGTTTGCAGTTTGGACCCGCCTATATATCTATGGTTTGAGAAAAATTGAACCCGCAATCGCTCGTAGTGCGGATTGCGATTTATGCATATAGGGTTCGCAGATATGCGAGTGGTTTGCGAATTTGAAATTTTCTTTTAAAAAACAAAACTTGGGCCTGTTTTTTCCCATTACTTTAGAATATCAATAATTCATGAATTAAAACTTATAAAATTATGAGATATTTACCAATAAATCACATCTCACAAACAAGTACTCCAATTAGTTTCAAATTTTTTTATTGATCTGTTAAATCCTATTAGTGAAGAGTTTTTTTCTGTGTGGTCTTATTTTTTATTTTGATGGACAGCTATATCATTTTGTTAATGTGACAGGTATGATGTGATACTTTAATGTGACACTTTAACGATGTGCACTCTAAAAAAATTAAAAATTTCATAGTGTACTTTTTGCTAAATGTGACAACGTGGCGGGTATGATGTGACGCTCCAAAACTTTTACTCAAAAAAAATATAAAAACTCTTTAATGTATTTTTTTTCAAATGTAACAACGTGGCGAGTATAATGTGACACTTTAAAAAAAATAAAAAAATTTTAGTATACTTTTCTCAAACGTGACAACGTTGAGGGTATGATGTGACACTCTAAAAAAAATAAAAACTCTTTAGTGTATTTTTCCCAAACACGACATATGTGACACTCCAACGTGACAGGTATGATGTGGCACTCTAAAAAAATCAAAAACTCCTTAGTGTAATTTTTCCGAATGTGACATGTGACACTCCAACGTGGCGGGTATAATGTGACATTCTAGAAACATTAAAAACTCGTAAGTATACTTTTTTCAAATGTGACACTCTAACGTGACGGGTATGATGTGACACTAAAAAACTCTTTGGTGTACTTTTTCTAAATGTGACACTTTAATGTAGCAGGCAAATGAGTAATTACATATCCAAAAGAACTAAATAGATCACAAGAAAACATATGGGACTATTGGGATTATAAGTCCAAAATATGGGATTTATTGGTCAATCTCCCTAAAATTAAAAACACAACAAAATCAATTTTTAACACAAGTAAAACATTCAAAATCTTAAATTTTTAAATCAAATCATAAACTAACACAAGTATATCATTCAAAATCATTCACTATTTTAATGACTATTATATTTGTATGATTTTGGTAATCTTTTAATTTTTTAATTGATTTTCTAGTGATGTTTGATTAGTTTTAAACTCTAAATACAGAGCTTAAGCCTGGGGAGCCTGTTTTAGATTGGCCTACAAGAAAACGAGTGGCTTTAAGCACAGCTCGTGGGCTAGAGTACTTTCATGAACATTGTAATCCCAATATTATCCATCGGGATGTTAAGGTTGCTAATGTGTTACTGGACGAAAGTTGGAGATTTAAAATAATAATAATAAAATGTTTAGTGCGGGCGGGTGCTAGCGGGTGTGGGTGAAACCCACAACCCGCAAAACAAGAAAATCTTAAACCGCATTCGACCCTAACAATTTTGGGAAACCACCCATATAGACGCAGCTGGTTCGAATTGGACGATTTTCGTGGATCGGATAACCCTATGCCCCGCCCTATCTAATTCTAAGTAAGAACAATAGAGTGAGTGATTCAATTGCTAGGAACAATTTTGCCCTTTACTTGGGATCCCCTAAATACTCTCTCACCGACAATAATAACTTATTTTTAATGGAACTTCTAAATTCCATAAAATGTGATTAATTTAATTAGTTTTTTTAATTTTTTATGAAAAAACGTATAAAAAAAAAGGTCCGGACAGTCTTCGATCCAGATTTGGAACAGTTCGGTCTAGTTTGGTCCATTGGGCCCATTTTTTGGACCATTTTTGATAATTAGAACCGTTCACATTTTAGAGTTTGTTGAGTACATTATTGTGAGACCCCTAACTTTTGTAAACCCTATCAGGTCCCTTACTTTTAAATTATTTCTTTGAAATCGCTCAACTTCTTAATTAATTACAATTTTAACCCTAGGATCAAAATACATGCACCAACTGAAAACCCGCAAACCCTAATCGATTTCGGAAACTTGGAAATAATTTCAAATACTCTAATTGACTCCCTAAATATGAAATTACCACTTGAAAACAATAGGTTTTTTCCGGTCTTTATCACATTCGTTGGTTGATCGCGTTTTTGTTCAAAACAAGAAATTCAAACCAAATTAGATTCTCTAACCCTAACTATAGTTAAATTCTATTCTAAAATAAATGTTCCAATTCATAAATTAAGGCCTTAGCCCTCATATTTTACTTAAATCACAAATTGACCCCAAGTTAGTAACCATTGTATGTATATATATTTGTACCTCTTATTCATCAAATTTTTTTGTACACAACATCTATGGAATTTGTACACAAAATAAATAGGAAAATCTCCCCAAATCTAGAGCACGTGGCTAGCCATCATATCTCCTAGGCTATAATCATTGTACTTTAGTACAAACAAATCCCTTGAAATCTTGGAGCAATGATGACCTTGGTACCTATAAAGATTTGCTATGAGTGTACTTCTAACTAGAAGGTATTTAAATTAGCCCTAAACCTAACTAGATCATAATTAAATACACAAATAAGGTTCTAATACATGAGTTTAATTCCAAGCCCTCACTTCTTTTATTAATTTCAAGATTTGCCCCAAACTAGTACATGTACTTTTTATACTATAGTACCATCAAATCAATTTGTGGATATATATATACATTGGGAAATGTGTCCATAGCATCTATATATTGAATAAAAAATTCCCCATTTCCTTTCCCCATGGCCGGCCAACCTAGGAGAATGTGAGGGACCAATTTTCAAGACTTGTAATTATGATATTCTAGAAGCTCTAGTACCTAGTACCCTTAAATCAAGGGTTGTGTTCTCAACACTAGTTCCATTTCAACTAGAGGCCAACTAAATATTGTGTAATCACATGATTAAGTTCCCTAATCACTTCGTATTCCATTAGACTCCAAGTAAATCCAAACTTTTCAATCCAATTCCAACTAATGGGTCTTTATGTCTTTTTACACCAAAATTGCCTATAAATACAACCACCCCCTAGCATGGCATACACAAACAACACACACTCACATACATTCGGCCTAGAGGAGAGAAAGAAGAGCAAGAGAGAAGTCTTCAGAGGGAGAGGAAGGAAGAGGAGAGCAATCTTGTTCAAGCCTAACAAGTAAGCCACAACACAACTCTCTCTTTTATTTTCATTTTTCTAATACATGTTCATAAGGGTTCTACACATTGTTTTCAGATATGTTTTAGTGATTTTCTTGTGTTAAAAATGAAAAGAGTTGAGCCATGATTCTACTCTTCTTATAGTTCTCTTTATTTGGTACAAAACTATCTTTTTCATACCGATCTCTCAAACTTTCCAAAGGCACACCTTCAAGGTAAATTTCTGAGTTTAATATATATTATTTAGCATGTTTTCATCACAAACGAAATGAAAAATTTCCCCTAGTGGATCCCTTTCTCACAAATCTTCTTGTTTTGGGTACTGTGCCTTAAAAATCTGTTTTCACAGCCAACTTTCAAAATTTCTAGAAAAATGTAGAAAATTATTCTGGACCTCCATTTCATGTCAAAATCTTCCTTAAGGAGTTATCTTTCAACTAAAATTGGTTTCATTGAAAAACCGTGAGCAGTTTGTAAGAAAATCAAATTTTCGTAACGGTCGACGAATCTGGACAGCGCTAGAGTGTTTCTTAAATAACTAAAAATCTAGAAAAGCTATCTCATTTCCGAAATATGTTCTGGAAACTAGATTAAATTCTCTACGAACCAAAGGAAGGCCAAGTTCAATAAAAATCTAAAATAGCCCTTTTGACTTTAATCTTTTAATAGTATTGAATGTGGAAATTTAGTTTTATATGGGTGTTTTATGCTCTTGTGTACACGAATATGCTTATTAGTTTATGATCATGCCTTGGTATGATGTTTTATGTGTTATGGTTATGTTCCTTAACTTCTTCATTTTAATGATACTTGTGCTTATGTGGATATTACTATCTTGTTGAGTTTTTTCTAACTTGACTTGAAACATTGATCCAAATGGAAAACTTAATTTGGATGGTATTGGGTTTTCGATCACTTGAATCTTGAAGAGATGATAATGTGTTATGTATGGATTGATGGGATGCGCTCCCTAATTGAAGGTTAAGTCTTGCGCAAGCGATTGTCGCGTAAACCCTGTAATGGAACGGACGTATTTGAACTCTTTGCGATGGTTTGATTGGTGAGATAAGGTTGGGTCCGGATGAGACATTCAGGAAGATAAAACTTTTTTTTGGATGGATAAGGTTGGATTCAGGAGATAATACCTTTTTCTTTTCACTGTCCCTTTTGAGGCCCTGTGGTTGGCGCTACGCGGTATATAACCGTTGGTAGGCATCCGAGGTTAGTTCTACAACAAAGCAGCAAAAGGGGGAGTTCTGAGTAGTCCGGTGTCCAATTCTTGTGGTTGGGAGAATGAAATCTCTTTGGGGGATTTCTAGAATACTAACCACTAACATTATAACCTTGTTAGATATTTGAATGGCATGCTTCTCTTCTCTATTATTGAAATTACTGTTATTAACTTGAATATCATGCTTCACTACTTGTTTGCCATAAATGTGATGGTGTATTGGATTGGGAAAAAGGGACGGGGTATGTGTGCGTTTACTGGGCATTCAAAGCTCACGACGTTTCATGCCAAGTATTGAAAACTATTAAGCTGATGGAAGGCAAAGCTAAAGTATTTGAGGACGTATGGCTATCCTATGAGAGTTAGGAACTAGTTATGTTAAACGTGTTTTGAGATTGTAAGTGATAGATCTCATGTTGTATTTAAGACATGATTTGTAATTTGTATATGTATAACATTTGTAACCTATCCTTATACTCCGTCAACTCATGTAGGCCTTGTGTTAATACCTTGTCAAGATCTGTCAAAAAGGTAGCTTTGCTATCTAAGGTGGTTGGACTTAGAAGGGAGGCTATTTTGACTCATCCGACCTTCCTGGGATCTTGCTTGGTTATTAGCCAAAAGACTCATTAGTGACGTTTTCTACTCTTGTAACCTTAGATAAACCCTGTATTCAATGGTTAATATATTATCTGATATTCCCGATTTTTGGGACGTCACAATTATCCTTGTAAAAAATCATGTCGATCGGATAACTGATACTATGTATTCGGATCACTTTTGTCTTGAAAAAAATGGACGGTCAGAAAATTAACGGTTCATAAAAAAGTGATCCGAATATATAGTATCCGTTATCCGATCGATGTGATTTTTTACAGAGATAATATATTCAACAAACCCTAAAATGTGAACGGTCCGGATTATCAAAAAGAGGTTCAAAAGTGGGTCCAATAAACCGGACTGAACCCTCTAATCTAGATGGTAGACTGAAGGCAAGCCCCGGCCTAAAGAAAAAGTAAAGTGAATGATTTGATTAGGCGTTTTGACTTATTAATTATTTTAGTCAAAAAAATCACTCCAAGACCTATGACAAATACTACTTCAGTTAATTTTGCACTAAATTTTAAGGAGTTGGCCAAAGTAAAAATTTGAGAATAGCATTCAAAATCTTTTTTCGGAAAAAAAAAATGATTTGATTGAGTGTTTTGACTAATTAATTATTTTAACCAAAAAAAAAAAAAAAACCTCACTCCAAACAGGTCTTATGATAAATGCTACTTTAGTTAATTTTGTACTGAATTTTAAGGAGTTGGCCAAAGTAAAAATTTGAGAAGAGGATTCAAAATATTAAATTCAAGTCATCTAACGAATGATTAAAAAATTATCTAATCGTTAACTTAAGAATATTAAGATTAATGAAAGTATGCACAAGTTAATCCGAATACCTAAAAAAATTAATATTGTCTAGACCTGAGTTTACAAATTTTAAAATGATTATATATTTTTCATAAAAATAAGATAATAAATGTATTGTAAGTTGTTGGAACACTTGTTAACAAAACTCTTATATTAAAATTTTGGCTTTATATTTAATGTTAAGATTGTGTTTATTATTTATTTATTTATTTATTTATATTTTTTTTATAAAAAAAAAAATCAAAAACACCAAGTTATAAAAATGAAAATGAAAAGTAACAAATATTTAACCCGATTTTATTTGGTTTTTCCTTCTTACTTATTTTGTCTTCATAAATCTCTATCTAAATCTAAATCAAAATGCAGTCTAATTATGAATAATGTGGATATTTTCTTGACAGTTTCCTAACATGCTTCTTTTTTTTTTTTTGGTTGGTGAAGGAATTGAAATAGTAGAGTAACTGAGTGAGTTAGTGGAAGTAGTTTAGGGTAGTTTAATTAGTGGGGGTACCGGAGAGTAATTTATAAGAAATTAATATTAAAAATTTGAAACAATAAAACTTAATTGAATTTAATGCTTAAATTTTAGGGGAAATTTTAATGCATACGAATTACCTTTTCATTGAACCACAACTCTTTGGATATATGAGTCTTGTTAATAATAGTCCCTTTTCATTAATTTTTCAAAAAAAAATTAATCTGAATTTCAATATTAACAAGTGTCCCAATGAGAGTTGTTAGCATTTGTACATACTAGCAACCGCGCACACGCGATGCGTGTGCAAATTCGTTTAGAATTATAATATAAATTTGATATTATTTTTTCTAGTAATATACATATAAATCATATGAGTAATTATGTACAATGTAACTTTTTTTATTAAATTTGAAGACATAAAATTAAGTAAACAAACAAATGAATTTTATTGAAAACATAATTTTTTTTTTTATTTTTTTTGAAGACACACACACAAAATTAACCATCCAAACAAATCAATTTTTTCAAAACATAAATTATAAACACACAAATACAAAATTAAGAAAATTGATTTTTAAAAATAAAAACACACACACACACAAAATAAATAGAGAATACTTACAATTTTGATATAAACAAAAGAAAATAATAATTCTTAAAAAAAAGTACTCTTTTTAAAAATTATGAATCCAAGATTCTTAGAATATTTATAGTCAAATGAATTTGGTGTACACAGAAATATAAACAATTACATTGAATTTTATTTTTTTTTTAAATTAAACAAAGTAAAATAATAGTCAAATTTTTTCCCAAGCAACTTGATAATATAAACTCTGTTAACACTTCTAGATATACTTTATTTTCATTAAGAAATGAATATATTTGGTATTAAATTTGAAGACATAAAATTAAGTAAACAAACAAATGAATTTTATTGAAAACATATTTATTTATTTTTATTTTTTTTGAAGACACACACACAAAATTAACCATCCAAACAAATCAATTTTTTCAAAACATAAATTATAAACACACAAATACAAAATTAAGAAAATTGATTTTTAAAAATAAAAAAACACACACACACACACAAAATAAATAGAGAATACTTACAATTTTGATATAAACAAAAGAAAATAATAATTCTTAAAAAAAGTACTCTTTTTAAAAATTATGAATCTAAGATTCTTAGAATATTTATAGTCAAATGGATTTGGTGTACACAGAAATATAAACAGTCACATTGAATTTTATTTTTTTTAAATTAAACAAAGTAAAATAATAGTCAAATTTTTTCCTAAGCAACTTGATAATATAAACTCTGCCTTGATCAGCTGTTATGAAACATTTTATACATGAATACAAATAATTGATGATTAACATTCATAATGTTTGATGATTACCATGGGCTTATTGGTTAGAAGAAAAAAAAAATCTGGAAAGAAATAAAGTTAAACTGGGATGCCCAAAGTATAATAAGACATTTGGACTTGGAGACCAAAGACAATAAATGAAATCAACACTGTATGAATTTGAAATTCATACAGAATTTCAGAATGAAATGGCCATCTCTTAAAACCTGTGTAACTAAGAAAAATGAGGACTGCAAGCACTGTTCGAAGCTTCTGGAAGGTCCGTAGAAGAATAGACATATGATCTTTGAATTGAGGAAGAAGGAAGGTGCGGTTTGAGAGCTCTCGAAAGCCTTCTCAATTGAAGCAATGCGGTGGCCATGGGGTGGTAGAGAGAGAAAACTCTGAGTCAAGAAATGTGAGAACAAAGGAGAGAGAGAGAGGAAATTGAGTATTGGTAGTTTTTTTGAACAACCGACTACTGGGTAGTTTTTTTGTTATAGAGTATTGGGTAGTTTTTTTTTTGAAGGAGAATGGGTAGTTTTTTTGTTATAGAGTATTGGGTAGTTTTTTTTTTGAAGGAGAAAGTGGAAAACGGGGGATGTGAGTTTTTTGTTTTTTTTTTTAATCAAATCACCTAAATTACACGTGGACATAATAGAGGCTTCATGACACCAAAGTTGGTGTTGGCTTTTAATAATAGAATAGATATATTTAAATGCATTTTTTACGTATTTTGTATAATTTTTATAGGTAAATCAAAACTAGAAATGTGAAAGACCTACATTTTAAATTTTCAATTTCACTTGCATTGATAGCACAAAACATTGTGTCTCAAATAACTGAATTTATGATAAATTCAAAATTAACATCTAACATGTCAGGTGGGAAACACTTTTCAATGGTCATATACATTTTCCAATCAAAACTAAACATCACCCATTAACATTTTCTTATAAATAAATGAAAATGAAAAACAGATTAGATGTTAGGAAGACCGTAGGATAGTATCTAAGGGAGAGACAAAGAGAGAGCTGTATTAGGGGAATAAAGATTAAAATACAAAACAAAAGTAAAAAAAGCAAAAGCAAAATAATAAGAAAGAGCATGGGAAGTGTGCGTACTGGATCCCGCATTAGATAAAAGTGGATCGGGGTTCCACAATTGAAATGGACTATTCAGGAACTGGGGACCTGCAACACAGAACACCGTCAGAGCTGCCCAGTTGGCGTTGGCCGGAAAACCCCTCCGGCGTGGAAATGAGTGATCAAAGAAGATGAAGACTCTTCCTAGGTATAGAGAGAGGGAAAGAAAAAGAGTTTAAGTTGTGTTGAGTTCAATTAAGTGGAGTTAAGTTTAGTTAACTTATCTTTAATGTGAAGAGAATCGGGTTTATATGGAATATTTTGTCTGTTGCCCAAGAGAGTTTTGTGGAGCTTTGGTGCCTCAAAGCTCCCCTTAACATTGCTCAAGGTGGGGGACCTCAAAGTAGTTGACTATGGATACATGTGATCATTATAACCATTTATATAACAAATTATATTTCCTTTGCTAACTGCTCCTGAAATTCCAAGAGGGGGAGACCAGCTGAGGTGGTAGTCTGCTGTTGCATGTATTCATAACTTTTACGTTTATCTGAGAGGTTTCCTCAGTTCGATACCGATGTGCCTCGGCTCGGCCTTTTATAAGATTATCTGATAAGATGGGCTGGCCCATTTGGATATCTTTGTGTAGGCTCATCCCACTTTGGTTCTAATAATGAGTTTGACCCATTAGTTCGGTCATCGCGGCTGGATTATCCTTTTCACTGCGTATTGAGCCTAAGTGCTTGAGGACTTGGGAGGATCATACTTCATGGAGATGGGCTTAGCTAGTTGGCCCATACGTTCAGCTAGCCCATTTGGGTTTGGGCTTAGTGGATTGGACCGGCCTAAGGCTTGGATTCGACTTGCTGATACTCTGCCCCTTCATTTGCCCCTAGCTCCCACTAAGGTTCCCCTTGGAGAGGAGCTATTACCCATTATTCCATCGGTCACGCCATTTTCGTTCCGCTCCAATTCGGCCTTGGTGGGGTTCAAGTCCTGACTCACACGCTTTGCGTGCATCCTTTCATAGTGACACGTGGCAGCGTGGTGTTGATGTGCAGAGATAGTGCGCCATTTCCTTGCAGAATGACGTGATTTGTACCATCACGTTAGTCAAGGGTCATAAATACCCTTGGGCTGTCTTCTCACCCTCTTTGTCTACTTCCAAGTTTTTTGAAATTCAAAAAATCTTTTCGTTCCTTTCCTTTGGTTTCGTTTGTGCTTCACTCCGATGTCTAGCGTCATTGTTGTTGGTTCCAGATACTGTCGTTTTCCTTCGATTTCAGTCTCCAACTCTTTTGTTCTTCGTCATTCTCTCATCAAACCACTGTAAGTTCTGCTAAACCTCTTATTGCCTTTCATTTTTCGATATCTATTGCCATTACTAGCCCTCGTGCCACTGTTTCTGATGATTCTTGCTATTTTTCTACTGTCTCCTTAGTATAGTTTTGTCTTTGTCTAGATCATGGATAAATTCCGTGCTTTAGTTGATATCCCTAAGGTGATAGTTCTGTTCTGTCAAGATTATGGCATTCCAAACGACGTTACTCTGACACTGGCAAAGGTTGATGCCAAGTGTATGGGTACAAAGAACACTGTTGCATTTTCGGTTGTTGCCATCGTTGAAAGAGGGCTTCAGTTCCCCTTGGACCCATTGGTCTGCCATTTTCTACACCAAGTTCAGCTTTTCCCAATGCAAGTCTCTGTGAATCTATTCTGCGTTGTCTGCGGTGTCTCCGCTTTGAACAGGTGTGGACTCGCCTTTTTCCGTGCCCCCGGCCTTTCGGAAAGGGTTTGAAAAGAAGGCCTCACAGTTCGGACTCCAGCGGTTCTGAATCTAGTCCCACAAGTGCAATGTGAAACTGATAATCACCAAAGAGTCCAAATCTGACAAATCATTTTGGAAAATCAATTTTCAATCAAATAATGCCAAAATTGGACTGTTTTTCCAGATTACAGAGTTGTGTAGACCGCCCGAACTCTCTCCGCGCGCGAGGGCACAAATCGGGTTCATGCTACTACAGTTCGGACTTCTGTCACGGTTCTGAATCTAATCTCACAAAGTGCAATGTAAGACTGATAAATCACCAAAGAGTCCAAATCTGGAAAATCGTTTTGGAAAATCGATTTTAATCAAAAAGTGCCAAACATGGACTGCTTTGCCAGATTTCAGAGTCACCACCTAAATATTTTATTTTGGAAAATTTAGAAAACCCTGACTCGTGCCTAAGGCCACGTGTCCGTCCTCACCAAAGTTGCTTTGGCTCGGGAACTTGGGTACGAAAGGGGAAGGTCCTGAAATGAGCACCCCCGCTCGCCCGATCAAAGATCGGCCTCTACTAACATGATATGCTGGTTTTATAAACACATGTGTTCTTATTCCGGTTATTAATCTAGAATTACTATATGATGCGTACAACATACAAGTATAGACTAAATCACTCAATTTGGAACAAAATATCTCATGTTTGTTTTTCGAAAATGGTTTGAAGTTGCTACCCTTAAGTATGCTAAAATGTAAATTTGCCACCCTCAAGTGGGCTTAAAACATGATTTGCCACAAATAAGTGGGCTTAAAATGCACATTTTGATGAATTGTTCCAATTCAAACAATAAAGCCTTCATCCACAGGCATTCATGCAGTTATAACAGTTAAGCAAATAGCCTCATGACAAGCATGCTATCATGGCAGTCACTTACACACATGCAAGGATGCTAAAGTATAAACACTTACAGTGTACTCCAAACCAAAACAGAAGCTAGTTAGTAATCAATGCATGATCCTAGCTATGTTAAGTGCCTAATGCAACACATGAAAAATGCAAATAAATGGGCTCGGCTATCTAAGATGGCAATGAATGCGACATTTGATACATGTATTCAAAGAAGTGTATTGAAATACAATGCGGTTTGAATGATGCGCCGAGCCCGGTGCATACAATACAAATGAATGATGCACGCATGCAAAGCATAAGGTATGCTAATCAAAACGTACCCTAAACTAACCATTGAAAGTGGTTAAGTAAAAGGGAGAAAGAAATGGGGGTTGGAAGACATGCACATACGCACACACCCTTATTACAACAATACGCCCTCTCGCAGGAGGGTCTGAATGAAATGAAAGCTAACTAGCTACGCTAATTAAGCTAACTATTACAAATTACTACATAGATCTATTAGCTAAGCACGTTAACTAATTAAGTATAGAACCAATGAATTAACTAGCTAAGCAAAGCAGTTAAAAGGCCTTGAGGGCGAGGGATGCATGCATGCTCGGTCGTGTCCTCCCGAAAATCCACCGCCTTGCCTCAAGATGCCTCTTTTTGCACACCTTTAGACCTCGGAAAATTGTGCCAACTTCCAGGTTGATTCTGACCCATCTCAGGAACATGCTGAGGGATGATTGGCCAGAGATGGTGGCCATCGGCTAGTAATGATGGCCGGTCGGCTGCTCTGGTGGCCGGTCGGCCATTGATTCCCTGAATTTCCTCCTTTTGCTGCAGCAGAGCACAAACAGAGGCATGGCAATGTATTTGCAAGGAAATGTGTGTACCACCACACTCCTTATCCTATCTCAAGCTCAAAGGAGTGTGGTACTCAACTCTCGGACCACCAACCAAGCATCACAATGCACGATGGCCGAGAAGCCAAGTTTGTACAAGTTGATGAATGCATAAACAAGACTCGATGAACCTCCACCCTATCATACATGATCAAGGGTGTCGGTGACTAAGAAATGAGACACGTTTCATCACTTCAAGTATGAAACGTCTCTCATTTCTTGTGCTTGGATTAACGTTCGATCCAAACACATGCAATGCAACACAAACATGTTATCTTGACATGTTTTACTTTGATTCATTTTATTTACTCATTTTAGATTACCGATAAGTCCTTTAACTGGTTAAGTCCAAAAGTGAGAGTCCTCTAATTTTGAAAGAGGATCTAAGCCACAAGCACCTTGAGCACGGAAGAAGCCTCATGCTTTTGGTTAGTAGAAACCCTCAAGAGAAGGCTAAAACCATTAGGCATGAGAGCCTCAATTCCACGCTCAAGCCAACAAGGGGCTTAAGACCTCTTTCAAAGTGATACAACAAATGAAAGATGACATGCGATGATATACATTTCAGTACTGAAATAAGATACTAAATGACATTAAAGCATGAAAATGATGCATGCAAGACATGCTTGGAGTCGAATACATCGAAACTAACAAAGAGCATAGCACTATAGGCATACAATACTAAGCCTAAATGACCAAACCAACCCCGGACAGAGGTTAAACAAGCCAAAACAGTGGCCAAAATGTGCTGAGATGATAACATCAAAGGCAAGAAATGCGTGCTCATGCGTTGGCTCATAAACGAAGCATAAGGCTCAACTCTTAAAAGCACTTAAAGAGCGATGTATATGAGTGTATGATGGAAGTATATGCTTTGAAATACCATGCCAAATGATGCCATGTCATGCAAATAGCTCAAATAAAGCATGCCAAGAGACTTGAAATACAAAGCCAGTCAAGGGCTTTACACTACAACCATGCTAAGCAATGCTCAAATGACCTTAAGCGCTCAAAACAGACCTAAGGCAGGTCAAAATGGTAGCAAAAACATGCTAGACTTGCAACATAGATGGCAAGAAAGATATGCTCCCGTATTTGCTCACAAACAAGGCATAAGGGCACAACTCTTAAACACAACGAAAGAGTGATAAATATGAGAGTATGACATAAGTTTATGCTCTGAAATTACATATCAAATGATGCCATATCACACAAATATCACAAATATAGCATGCTAAGGGTCTCAAAACTCAAGACTAACAAAGCCAACTATGCCATAGCTATACAAAGCATGAGCCACATGACCAAGACCACTCAAATCAGACCTAAAGCATGCTAAAACATAGCCAAAAACATGCTGGAGTAGAGCATACACATGCTAGAACAATAGGCCAAAACACCAAGTATGCTAGACTAGTGAGTGAGATTGCACTACAAGTGCAAAAACCAAGCAAGAGGCGACCTCACCAACCAAAATCAGAGCTAAAGCATGCTAAAACTAGAGTAAAAGCATATGAGAGCATAGCCAAAATAAGCTAGAATGATGAGCCAAAGTAGCAAGCATGCAAGGCTAAATAGCAAGATTACACTACAAGTGTAAGAAGCATGCATGAGGTGACTCAACCAAGCCAAAACAGAGTTATGGCATGCTGAAATAAGGCAAAAAATAAGCTGAAAACAAGCCAACACATGCTAAAAAAACATGCTCAATAATTAGGCCAACAAGACAAGCAAGACAAGAAGAGAGGGGACCACCCTCTCCTATTTGGGACCTCAAAACAAGTTTTCTCCCAATTCAGTGGTTTGAAGGCCAAAAAGAAGTTGTTTGAAAAGCTTGAAAGTTAGTTCAAAAGGCCTTGCAAGCCAAAGAGCAAAAGGAGAGACAACCCCCTAACACCAAAGGGGCTTAAACTACCATTTTTAGGACTGAAAAACAGAGTTTTTTTCAGTTCAAAACCAGCCCCAAAATAGTCCAAAACAATGGAAAAATGGGGATAAAGCAAGTGTGTAAAAACAAGCTTGAAAGGGGGAAGTGCTTACCCTTGAAGCACAGCAGCAAAATGGCCAAAATTCTGAGCTTAAACCTGCTTTGACGGCTCAAAATAGGCTCCAAGGGACCTCATCACAAAGATATACAACTTTGATGAAGGATGCCTACGTAAAGGAGAGGTGTATCTCCAAGTGTATCTCTTGTATGCACACAAGGGCAAGAGAGAGAGCAAACTAGAGAGAAAGGTTGAAATTTAGCTCTGAAATTTCTAGAGAGAGAGAGAGGAATTTTTAGAGAGAGGCTCCCAAAATTGCTTCTCTTGTTCTTTTTTTGAAAATGATAGATATTGCCTTCATATATAGCAATTCAAGAACTTTTGGTTGAAAATATCTGAATTGGGACAGCTGGAGCTTGTGTAGAACAACTGTAGGGAAAAGATCTGCAAATTTTGAGTTTTCTGGGCATTTCTGGCCGACTGGCCATCTTTTTGGCCGACCTACTACTTTGTTGGCCGACCAGCTACTAATGTTGGCCGACTGCAAATTCTGCTCTGCAGGTTCGACTTCAAATGGGCATAACTCCTTCATCTAGACTCCTTTGCAGGTCATTCTTGTGTCTAAAATGAAGCCCTGGAAGTAAGCTTTCCAATGGTGGCAGCTTCACCTCAAAAATCCAAGTGTGCTAAGAGATATCCCTCTTTTAGTGAAGACTGATCGTTTCCGGCTCAATCGAATTGATGCCTAACTTCAACCAACCATATCTCCCCCATCCGGACTCAGCTTTAGGAGATTCTTGAGTGTAAAATGAAGCCCCAGAAGTCTTCTTTCCAATGGTGGAAGCCTTATAGCATAAATCCAAGTATATAAAAGGATAGGCCCTATTTAGCGAGGACTGCTTGTCTCTCTCTTAACGATTCATACCTAACTTCTTCGTCAACTAGGTTTCTTCCCTCCACTCCTCTTTTCTTCAACTTCAAACCCCTAGATAAGGTGTTTTGAAAGATTTTTCAGAGATTTCACCTCTCTTTCATTCATTTCCACTTTGTCCTTGCTTGGTTTGCCGAAAAACGCAACATTTAACAAAATGCGAGCGTCGGAATATCGCAGAAACTTTGTTTCAAAAATGTTTTGAAAGAGAGGGTTTTAAGGTCTAAAATCTTTGGTCAAAATAGTTTTAGTCCAAAAATGGGGTGTAAGGTTGGGATTTGATTCTCTCATTGCCGCAGAAATTGAACCTTTGCACTGCATACCTCATCACCAAGTAAACAATCAATAGAGCCCAAGTCTTAAGAGCGGTCAAAAATGGGGTGTCTACAAGTCGCCACCTAAATATTTTTTTTTTGGAAAAATTTAAGAAACCCTAACTCGTGTCAAAGGCCACGTGTCTGTTATCACTAAAGTTGTCTCGGCTCTGAAACTTATGTACAAAAGGGAAAGGTCATGGAATGAGCACCCCGCTCGCCCGATCAAAGATTGGCCTCTACTAATCATGATATGTCATTTTATAAACATTATGCGCTCTTATTCCGGTTATTAAACTATCTTTGCTATGTGACACACACAAGCAAGTATAGACTAGTCGCAAGACTTAGAACAATTCAACTCATGTTTGTTTGTGAAAATGGTTTGAATTTGCCACCCTCAAGTGGGCTTTAAAAGATACGGATTTGCCACCTCAAGTGGACTTAAAACATGATTTGCCACAACAAAGTGGGCTTAAAACGTGCATTCATTGAATCGTTTCAATTCAAACAATCAAGCTTTCATCCACAGGCATTCATGCAGTTTAGCAGTTAAGCACATAGCCTCATGGCAAGCATGCGAAACATGACAACATGGCAATCACACTTATGTAAGTATGCTAAAGCGTAAAACTCACCGAGTACTCCAAGCAAAAAAAAAAAACTAGTTAGAAAAATGCATGATCCCTAACTATGTTAAGTGTTTAATACAACACATGCAAAGAATGCAATTAATAGGCTCGACTACTAATATGGCATATGATTGATTTGAACAACATGCGATTAAACACGTATTTAAATAAGTATTGAAATTGCAATGCAGTTCGAATGATGCGCCGAGCCTCGGTGCATGCAAAACAAATGAATGGATGGAAACATGCAAGCATAAGGTATGCTAATTGAAATATGATCCCTAATCTAACCATCAAAAGCGATTAAATAAAATGGAGAAAGACGTGGGGTTGGAAGACATACACACAGCACACACGCACACTTATTACAACATTATGCCCTCATGAAGGAGGGTCCGAATGAATAAGCTAACTAGCTACGCTAATTAAGCTAACTATTACAAAACAAATTAATTAACTATTCTAGCCAATCAATATTACAAACATGATATTTAACTAACTATACTAAGCTAATTAAATATTACAAAACGAATGAATTAGCTAAATACTTTAACTAACTAAATTACAAAGCAAGTAAATTAATTAATTAGCTACCACTAACTAATAAAGCAATTAAACGTCCTCGAGGGGCGAGGGATGCATGCATGCTCGGATTCTCCTCCCGAAAATGCCACTGCCTTGCCATTGCAGCCTCTGTTTGCACATTTTTGACCACTAAAAATTGTGCCAACTCCCAGAACACTTCTGATCCCCTTCAGGAGCACACAAAGAAACCTCCTTCATTGATGGCCCGTCAGCTACTGCTGAAATTACAAAGGAGTATGTGAAAGCCATTTCAAAATAAGGGATTTAAAGCCACTTTCAAAATAAATGAAAGAGTGAAACAAAGGAGTATGTGACAGAGTTTATGATGCTGAAATTACATGCAAAATAGCACCACAACATGCAAGCAACTCAAGCAATTTATGTTTAAAAGCCTAAAACACCAAACTAGTGAAGCCCTTTACACTACAACTATGCAAAAGACCACTCATACAACACAAACAGCCCAAAACAGAGCCAGAGCAGCCCAAATCAGAGATAAAAACATGCTGGAAATAGGCTAAAATAAGCTACAAAAACATGCTAACTTATGAGGCAACTAGACATGCAAGCAAGACAACAAGGAGGGGAGGCTAACCCCTCTAATTTTGGACTTCAAAGGAAGGTTTTTGTCACTGAAATAACTCTGACTTTCAGTGGTTAAGAGGCCCAAAAATTTTGATTTAAAGGTCATGAAAGATGGCACAAAAGGCTTCACAAACAAAGGAACAAAAAGAGGGAACAACCCCTCAACTCACAAAGACTCAAAGTACCATTTTTATGCCTCAAAAATAGAGTTTTTCACACTTCATAGCCTTAAAATAGTTGAAAAGGATGATAAATCAAGTATGCACAATAAGCTTAAATGAGGTTAGTGTAATACCTTTGAAGCAAAGTGCAATTCAGCCACAAACTCAAACTCAAATCCCCTTCCAAGGCTCAAACAAAGCTCCAAGGGACCTCAACTCAAAGGTAAGAATGTTTGGTTAAGGGTTGATTTGCAAAAGTATAGAGAAAACTAACTATAAGGCATAAAATAAGAAGAGAGAGAGAGAGAGAGAGAGAGAGAGAGAGAGAGAGAAAGAGAATTCTAGAGAGAGAAAGAATTTTGGTGAAAAAAATCTAACCCCTCCAAATGGGGGAGAGCACCCCCTATATATAGAAAATCAAGGTTTAAGCTTGAATTCATCCCTCCATACACATGTATGGAGATACAGTTCAATGAATAATAGCTGGCATAGCTGGCACAGCTGGCAAGCAAATATCTGAAAAATGAGATAAATGGTCGTCGACCACCACTGGTGGCCATCAGCCACCACTAGTGGCCAACAGGCACAACTTGTGGCCGACAAGGTCTAGGGTTGGCCGATAGGTGACCTTCTCTTCTAGGCAAGAGACAACAAGCTCTTGGTCCAAAAACAAGCACACAACAGTCAAGGTTCAAAACTCAAAGTCAGGGCATTCCGCCGAGGACTTCGAGCGCTCAAATGAACACAAACAAGCATAATCACCGAGTGCACAAACGATGACGTCCAAGTCTTGAGAACGGTCAAAAATGGGGTGTCTACAACAGGCAGTTAGGCTTGAACCTAGATGTCTAGGACATCTTAGGCTGCTATACCCTCTCTCATAACAAAGACCGTAGCACTTATTACCTTCATGTTTGTTCTATTGACTCCCACATTGTCACTAGTTTGCCTGATTCCGACAAGCATAATGACGACTTCCTACAAGTTGGTGGGAACTGGGAGTTCCCCTCCAGGACAAAGATCCAGTCTGAAAAGATGCCCCAAAAAGACGGTTATCCAGGTTTGAATCCTCTATCTCTGTGTTTCGCTCCTTCCGCTTTTAACTTATGTTCTATTTGAATGTCATGCTAATGCTGTTTCTTGTTTTTGCAGAGTCTTCTTACTACCAAATGAGATTGGCTCATGAAAATATCGAAGCCATCAGAGCCGCGTTGCAGTATAAGAAGAGATATGCTCTTGAGTTGTTGGATTACCAAGCTACCTACCGAACCATTATCCCCAAAAAGGTGAAACTTGTTGCGTCTTTGCTTGATTCTGACACTGAAACTGACACACCTTATGTCCCCTTGATTACCAACTGTGGCCATGGCCATAGTTTATCTGCTGAGAGGACCCCTTCTCTTGTCCCTAGTTTCATAAGAGGTGGATCGATGTCAAAAAGAAAGGTGCTCGTGGACCTAGAAGCGGAGGTCTTTGGCTCATTTTCAGCTTTGGGGACTTTGGTAGTCAAGGCCGAGCCAAATGGCGGTGAAATTGGAGATAGAGGCTGCTAACCCTTCTATTATCGTTTCTGAATTTGATGCCCTAACTACTGAAAGGGCAAAGAAAAGAAAAAAGAGAAGCTGGTAAGGCTAAGGTTGGTGAGGCTTCCAAAGAGCATATTGTTGACGAATCCTTTGAACAGTGGAAACTGCCCATGTTATACCAGGGTAGGCGTATCTCGACTTCTGACTCCGTTGTTGCATCTGGAGAACTTGTTTTTTACTTAACCAAAACTTTGCTATGGCCAATAGACATGACAAACCACAATGGACCCCGCGATATTCCTATTTTAAAGGAGATGTTGCAAATGATGATTGCTGTAAGTACCTTAGTAATTTTGTTCTTTGTTGTCTGCACCATTTTCATTTCCTAAGTTCCCTTATTGCTGTAGTGTATTCAGAGGATGCACCTATTGATTACCCGCATTGAGGCATAAAGAAGGCTGTACTGGAAGCTGCAATGAGTTCTGAAAGGTTAACAGCAAGTCTAAAGGCCGAGAAAGAGGGCCGTAAAGCTGTAGAGATGGAGGTCTTTTGATTGAACAAGGTTGTTACTGCTACTGAGAAATCTAAGGAGATAGTTGTTGATACCTAGGCCAAGCTTGAAGGAAAGGTTGCCGAATTGGAGGCTGTTATTGCTGTGATTGTTACCGAGCGCTCAACTCTGGAAACTAAGTATTGGAAACAAGGTTGGGATGAGGCCTGTGCTACTTATAAGGAAGAGGTACTAGTTTTGCGTGACAAACTTTTCCTTAAAGGATGGACGAGTGCCTTAATTGTTGCTCAGGTTCCTGAGAGGCCCCCCTTGTTCCAAGATGTCCTTGTTCCTTTCAAATCCTCAAGCCTGAAAGCTACTACACCACTTGCTACTCCTCAATCAAAGATCTCTCCAAGCACCAGTTCTGCCAACAAGATCCTAGAGAGTGATGCTGCTAAGCTGTTGAATGCTGGAGAAGGTGGAACCTATAGGTTGAAGTTTCAAAATAGATGGCTAAGGAAGTTTATATTCCCCAGGATGTTGGAGTTGCCTCTGTTTCTCCCCTCAAAGATGATTTGAACAAGATTCTGAACCCTGCCCTTAAAGTTCCCCCTTGTGATAAAAGTTGAAGTGGTTTTTGAAACAATTTAAGTTTTTTACATCCTTTTTTTTTTTTCCTTCTTTTTTTCTTTTTGCAACATTGGAACTCGGTCTTCCTGACGAGTTGCCCCATTATGATTGCTGAGAAAATTTTTCTTCACCTTTTTTTTTTTTTTTTGAGGCCAGCTGTGCCTTTGTTAGATGATGATATTTTTCTTTTGATCTTACAATCTAGTGCCTTTTGCTTTTATGTATGAGTATTATTTGTATTGTTTGCCTTTGGTCGAGCACTATTGGGACCTCTGGGCTGAATATCTACTCGGTCTGGTTTTTTGTTATGCTGTATGGTCACTTGTTTATAGTTGAAGAAAAAGTGTCTTACTTAGGTCCAGGTTGGTTCATAAGAAAAAAATTGTTTGCCCCACCTAGAGCTAAGTAAGACTGGCATTGAGGATCATGCTCTGTGGGAGAGCTGCTTAAGTCTATTCCAACTTTGATAGCATGAGTGCGCTTTGAATAAAATAGAGGTATAGGAAAGTGTCTTACTTAGGTCTAGGTTGGTTTGAAAAAACAATTGTTTGCCCTCATCTGGAATTGAGTAAGACTAGTGCTGCAGGTTTGTTTATGAGAGAATCATCCAAGTCTATTTCAACTTTGTTTGCATGAAACGGCACATGACTTTGAAAATCCTGTGATTTTTGAAGAAATAATCATGTTAAAAGATTCGTTAGTGCGGTTTCCACCAAACAATTCCACTTGGCTAATTTCCATTTGGTTGCCAAACATAATTCCACTAAGCAATTCCACTTGGCATGTTTGAGCGCAAACCATACTCAAATTCTGTTCGGTCGTCCCAAAGCTAGTTTCGTTCAGTAAAAATCGAAGCTAATTCTGTTCGGTCGTCTCGAAGCTAATTCCGTTCGGTTGAAATCGAAGCTAATTCCGTTCGGTAGTCCCAAAGATAATTCTGTTCGGTTGAAGCTGAAGCTAATTTTGTTCAATCGTCCTGAAGCTAATTTCGTTCGATTGAAATCGAAGCTAATTCTGAAAGTCGCTCATGGACTTTGCTAAAATCCTTTCATTTCCAATAAATTTTGAGAGCTATTGCTAACTCTACTTTAGTCCAAACCTTCTTTAGTTTGAATTGTGCCCCCAGAACTTGGATCTTAAGGGGCTGTGTTAATTAGTAATCGGTTCTGGTCTTAAGGCTGTACAGGTGTTGGAAATAAAAGTTCAAAGAAACAAAGAGAGACCTTTCCCATAAATCAGATTAAAAAATATGCCACTACTTTGATAAATGTTTACGAAGACAGACTACTGATAGTTGCCCTTGAGATCTTCCAAATAGTATGCTCCATTTCTAGTAACAACTGCAACCTTGTAGGGCCCCTCCCAATTAGGATTTAACTTTTCTTTACCAGGTACCTTTTTATGATCCATAAGTTTTCTCAGAACTAGTTCACCAGGTGTAAACTATCTTGGGAGAACCTTCTTGTTAAAACTCTTGAGGAGTTGCTGCTGATAGGTTGCAAGTCTAATTAGTGTTGTTTCTCTTCGGCCTTCTGCCATGTTTAGTGCTTGGGTAGTGGCTTCCTCGTTACTATAATATGCTCGGAAGGTACTCGTGTGCGTTAAGCAGTTCAGACCCTCGACTTTTTTGATCTAGTCTCACGAGTGCTATATGAAACATAAATGAGAGTCCAGATTTGACAGCTTTTATAGAAAGTCCATTTTATTACAAAATCTTTGCCAAAAATGGACTACATCATCAGATCTTAGAGTTGCCACCTAATATTTAAAAAAAATTAGGAAATCCTATGACTCGTGCCAAGGCCATTTTTCGTTGTAACCAAGGATGTTTGGCTCAGAACTTTTGGTATGAAAGGAGAAGGTCATTAATTGAGCATCCCTGCTCACTCGATCAAAAGATCAGTCTATACTAAACTATGATATAAGTTTTATTTACTTCATATATTCATATTCTGATTATTTAATAAATCCTAAAATTTACTACATAAAGCAAACAAGTATAGACTATGCCATTCATTTTGGAACAATCTGATTTCATGTATTTTGAAAGAGTTTTGAAGATGTACAACTCAAAAAAATTGAGTTTACGAACATGAAAATCAACATCATTCTAAATTAAGTGACACAATCTCCATCCACCGGCATTCATACAGTTATATCAAGTAAGCAAGTAGCATTATGGTGGAATGTTAAACATAATAAGAAAAACTCACACAAGCGGGATGCTAAAGCATAAAAACTTACATGTTTACTGAAGTCCCGTGAACAACTACAAAACAAAGTTAGTAAAATATGCATGATCTTATATACAAAATCCTAATGCGATTCACTCATAAGATGCAACTAAAGATTCGACTTCTAATATATGATATGTGAATCATCTCAAGAATATAAGGTAGCGCACAACATCACATAAGAATTGATTAAATCCACAAATGCAATCTTAGCCAAATCAAGATGCATGAAACATGGTTGCAAAGCATTGATAGGATTAAAAACAAAATATGATGTTTATGTACAAATAAGGAAAGCAAGTAAAGAATGGGATAGAAAGAAGTTGGCAGAGAATTATTACAACACTTTGAATAAATAATTACAAACCGATTGAAAGAAGAAGGAAGACAATATCTCAACAAAAGAAAAAACCTCACAAAACACTCAAATGAAAACAAAATAGAAGCTTTATGTGCCTTGGAGACCATCGAAAATTGGTATGCTGAACATCAGAAGATTACTTCGTTTCATCTAAAAGAAGCTAACCAGCCGGCCAAATAGGCCAGCTAGCTAACTCGGCCTAGCAAAACCTGTATTGTTGCAACACCAAGAAAAGAACAAATAAGGAATATGTAGGTGGCTCAACTAACCACTCTCGGTTAGATTATAATAAACCAACATACAACTTAAAACAAGAAAATAACTATAAGATAAAAAGTGCAAGAAAATAAAAGAATTGACAACTAACCGCTTCCAGTTAGATTATAATAAAATAATATGAAACAACAGCAAGAAAATGAAAGAATTGAAATTTCACTTTCCAAAGAAAGATTGAACTTCTTGATTTCCAAACTTCCCCTTGATCACCCTTAAGGTTATGGAATATATTTTTGAAAGCTCAACAATAAATTCAAATTTTTAGTTTTAGTGAAATTTTGGGTGGTATATCAATGGATATTAGTCAAAGGTAAAAAGATGGAGGTTTATATCTCACTTTATATCTTCTCTCAATTTTGATAAAACCAACTTTTTCTTTGATCAAAACTTAGACCTCTCTCAAATCAAAAATTTTCCACCTCTCTTTTTTCATAGCTCTAATGGTCTTCTATATATAAGCCCACCCCCTTCAATTTTTGAAGAGTCAATTTTGAAAAACCAAAACCTTTTCATCTTTTGAAGAGCCAAAACCCATTCATTTTTTGAAAAGCCAATTTTGAAGAGCCAAGACCCTTTTTTTTGGGAGGGGCAAACTTCACTTTAGCTCCCTATGGTTTTGGCCATTTGCGGATTACCCCCTGACGTTCGAATATCACCACATAACCCCCCTGTCGTTGATGGACTAAAACGCACACTAACTTCTGTTAACAGAAGTTGTAAATTGGCAATTATACTCTCATCTTCATCTTGGTCTTCTCTCTCTCTCTATCTTCATCTTCTTCTTCTTCTTCTCTCTCTCTCTCTCTCTCTCTCTCTCTACATTTCAAACTTTATATGTGTACATACATATACAAGAATAGATGGCTCTAAAGTGGCTGGAGTTATAGATGAAGTTCTCCACTTTGTTGGAGATCGACCAAAAAAAAGATTAAAATGGGTTTGGATTTGTATATGTATACAAATATATATATATATATACGTATGTATATGTATGGGAGGAATTTCAATTCTCTTCAATCCAAAAAAAATAAAAATTAAAATGGATTTGGATTTGTATAGTATACAAATATATATATATATGCATGTATGTATATGTATGGGAGGAATTTCAATTCTCTTCAATCAAAAATAATAATAAATAAATTAAAATGGGTTTGGATTTGGATTTGTATATGTATATGTATATGCACATGATCAAGAAAAACATATATATGTGTGTATATATGTGTAGACACCCCATTTTTGATTGACCTTAAGATTCAGACGTCATCGATTGAGCGCTCGGTGATAGTGCATGTCGTGCTCGTTTCGAGGTTTCGGAGTTTTCGGCTGAGTGCCTTGCCTCCGGGCCTCTGAACTCTTTGTGCTTTGGCTCGGTTTGTGGACCGAACCTTGTTTCTCTTCCCTAGAGGGATGGAGAGGTCTTGTGGACCACCTCTTTGTGGTCGTAGACCACTTTTCTCATTTGGAGACCAGTTTCCGGTTTTCGGAGCCTTCAGCCGCGCGCCTTGACTCCGAACCGCTTAATGTTCTCCATTTGGCGTGGTTTTTGAACCACACCTTGTTGCCTCTACCTAGAGGGACACTGTGGTCCAAGAGACCACTTTTGTGGTCGCAGACCACTTTTGATGCCCGTAGACTAGTTTTCGAGGGTTCCGGCCGCGCGCCTTGCCTCTTGAACTTTCGTCTTGTATCATTTTTGGTTTGTTTTTGGCACAAACCTTATTTTCCTTGTTTGGAAGGTGGTACAAGGGTGGGAGACCAGTTCTTCCCCTTGGAGACCACTTTCCTCTCCGCCAGCCAGTTTTCTGGTCGGCCAACTGGTTTTCTTGGTCTTTGGGCCACATTTTCTGGTCGGCCACCACACCACTGCATTGTTTTCATGTTGTAGACCCTCTCCCACCATGGCCGACCAATTTTCTTCTTGGGGGACCACTTATGGTGGTCGGCCGACCACTTCAAGTAGCTAGCCAACCACTTTAAGTGATCGGCTGCTTTTCATCACCTTTTTGGAGATATTTTTAGGCCAACTATGCCAGCTGGAAGGCACAGAAGCCATCCTCCATACACGTGGAGGGATGGCTTTGAGGCCAAAGCTTGTCCAACAAGCTTGAGCTTTGTTCTCTATAAGAGAGAACCTCCCCCCTCTTCCTCCAGGTTCAGATTTTAGTGGCTTGAGAGATAGATGCACCCTTGTCTCTATAATCCTCCATCTCTTTCATTTTTGTGCCTTAAAGTTTCATTTTATCACACTTTTGTACACAAACACACACTCAAACACCATCCTTTTGTTGCTGAGGCTTCTTGAGGTTTGTTTTGGTTGTTTTGGACTGGTTTGAGCTCAAAGAAGTTGCTGGAGTTGCAGCTTTGAAGGTGTTCATCAAGGGTGAGTTTCTACCCTCTTGAACCTTGCTTTTGCTTAAGCTTTTAGCCCTATTTGCATGCTGATTTAAGCTTAACTCTTAACTACAAAAAGTTCTATTCTTGCATGCTTAAAATGTTTATTTAAGGTCACTTTTTTGTTGGGGGTGGTCTACCCCCTCTTAGGCCTTGTTTTGAGCCATTCCTTTCGGCTCTTGTTCTAGCCTTTGCATGACCTTTGTGGTTTTGGGGTCCCAAATAGGAGAGGGTCATCCCCTCTCCTTGTATTTTGAATGCTTGCTTTGAATGCCTCATGTTTGAGCATGTTTATTAAGCTTGTGTTGTCTTGTTCTTAGCATGTATTTGGGGTTATTTTGAGATGGCATGCCACTATTTTTGCTTGTCTTGATCACCTCATGCATGCTTAATACACTTGTAGTATAAATTTCATAAACTAGTCTTGTATGCTTCATAAAGTAACATGTCTTTCTAGCTTATGTTGACTCCATTTCAGTAGGTTTTTAGTGTTGTTTTAACACGCCATAACTCTGTTAAGGTTGGGTTTGATAGCCCCATGCATGCTCCATGCACTTGTAGTGCAATTCTATGAACTAGCCTAATGTGTATCATGCTTTAGACCATCATTCTAGCATGCTTTTGGCTTAACTCTAAGAAACTTTTGTCTATGTTTTATCATGCTCTAGCTCTGATTTGTGTTGTTTTGGTCGTGCATGCCTTGCTTTGTATAACTATAGTGCATTCTAGCTTGTTAGCTTTGTGTATCAAGTCCACTAGCATGCATTACTTGGGCTATTTTCATGATTTGGCATCATTTGAAATGTTATTTCAGTCCATATAGCGTGGTCATACACTTGCATTTGTCACTCATTCAATGCGTTGGAGGGTTGGTCCTTTATGCCTTAAACATGAACCATTGCGTATGCCTTCATGCCTAAGCTTGTGAGCTATCATTTCAATGTGTTTTTGGGGTTATTTTGCCATGATATAACTTTGATTTTTGTTGGTTAAATCATCTCATGCTTGGTCTTGGTAGGTGTAATGTAATCCACCTTATTTGCCTTGCATATTCCATGCCTTATGCCCTTCATGCTAGCTTGTTTTGGCTTCCTTCCATACATGTTTTAGACTCATTTTGACATGTTCTATGACTATTTTGGGTTGCCTTGACCATATGCCTCATGAATTGCATAGTTGTAGTGCAATTGGCCTTACTAGCCTTGTGTTTTGATGCCTCATGCATGTTATCTTTGAGCTATTTGGATAATTTGGCATCATTTAATACTTGATTTTAGAGCATGTAGCATTGTCATATTCTCATGTATATCACTCTTTAATTGTGGTTTAGGAGTAATGCATTGTTGCCTTGTTTGGGCCTAGCATGTATACCATCTTACCTAGACCTTTGGGCCCCTATCTCAGCATGTTTTGGTCTTTATTTAGACCTATTTGAGCTCTGTCCATGATTGGTTCATGCATTTGTGCCATGTATTGCATGCCCCCTTTGTAATCCTCTTTACTAGCCTTATGCTTTAAGGACCCTAGCTTGCCATACTTGTGTTGTTTGAATGATTTGGCATCATTTCTTACCATATTTCAGAGCTTATAGTGTTGTTACACTTCCATGCTTGTCACTCTTTGAGCACTCCTGAGAGTTGTGCTCTTATGCCCGGTCAATGGGCCTTTGCATTGTGCATGCATTTACTTTGTACTTCATGCCTTAGTTTTATCATAATGGCCACTGTTTTGGGCATGGCTGAGGTCTACCCACATTCGGTTTAAGTCCATTGAGCATCGTGTATGCCATGTTACATCGCATTGTGCATGTTATGTTGTTGTTTGCATTGTGCATGCTATGTTCTTGTTCGCATTATGTATGCCACAATCACATTACATTGAGTATGCCATGTTATTCATTGTATTGAGAATGCCATGTTGCATTGCATGTTGTTGCATACTTGTCCCTTGCATTGCATGTTTGCATGCTTGAGATGCATTGCATGTTTGCATGCTTTAGTTGCATTACATTGCATGTTATTTGTTGCATTTCGTTTGGATTAGGTGTTAGTCCAAACACGAGAAAAGAGAGACGTTTCATAGTTGAAGTGATGAAACGTGTCTCAATTCTCGGTCGCTAACGCTCTTGATCATACATGATAGAGTTCTAGGCTTTATGTGCTTATGTGTGCATTCATTTACATTGATTCGTGCAATCTTGACTTCTCGGCCATCATGCATTGAGATGCGTGATTGGTGGCCCGAGGGTCAAGAACCACACTCCCTTGAGCTTATGAAATGATAGGGAGGGTGGTTGTGCACACATATCTTGCAAATACATTGTCATGCCCTTTCTTGCTCTCTGTTGTAGCAAATTGGAGAAGTGCAGCAACAACTGGTCGGCCGACCAGTAAAAATGGTTGGCCGACCACTTTTTCTGGTCTGCAGCAATGGAAAGTGGTCGGCCAGTGGCTGGCAGCATCCCTAGGTGGTCGGCCATGTTCCTACAAGTTCCCATGGTGGAGTTAAAGCTTTGTGGAGCTTTGTGCAAGGTTCTGAGAACAGTTGTAACCAGGGGCAAGTCGGGGCATCGCGATGGATTTCCGAACGAGGTGACCGAACATGCGTGCATTCTTCTTCCTCTGAGGACATTGCTTTACTGCTTTACTTTGCTAATTTTCTTAGCTAGTTTATGCTTTGGTTTTGTACTTAAGTAGATTAATGCGTTTAACTATTCATTTGTGTTGTAATAGCTTAATTAATTAGCTTGTGAGTTAATTAATTTTGTGATGTAATAATTAGTTTAATCAACTTAGATTAGCTAGTTAGCTTCTTATTCGGACCCTCCGTCGAGAGGGCTAACTGTTGTGATAAGCGTGCGTGTGTGTGATGCATGTCTTCCAACCCCCATTTCTTTCTCCCTTTTACTTAACCGCTTACGATGGTTAGTTTTAGGGCATATTTCGATTAGCATATCTTATACTCACATGCGTGCATTCATTCATCTATTTTGCATGCACCGGGCTCGACGCATCATACTAACTGCATTGTATTTCAATTCCAATTTGAATACATGTATTGAATTGTCGCATTAATATGCCATCTTAGAATAGCCGAGCCTATTTTAGTTGCATTCTTGCATGTGTTGCATTAGCCATCTTAACATGAACTAGGATCATACATGATTTCTAACTAGTTTTCTGTTTTGGCTCGGAGTACACTGTGAGTGTTTATGCTTTAGCATACTGCATGTGTGTAAGTGCTGCCATGTTTAGCATGCTTGCCATGAGGCTAACTGCTTATTTGATTAACTGCCTGAATGCCTATGGGTGAAGGTTGGATTGCTTGAATTGGAACAATTCATTGAAATCCTCGTCTTAGCCTACTTGCGAGTAGCACCTCTAAACCGTTTTCAAACAAACGAACATGCAATGTTTTGTTCCAACTCAGGCAATCTAGTCTATACTTGTATGTTGTGCGCATCACATAGTAATTCTAGGTTAATAACCGGAATAAGAACACATGTGTTTTCAAAAACAAAATATCATGCTTAGTACAGGCCGATCTTTGATCGGGCGAGCTGGAGTGCTCATTGCATGACCTTCCCCTCTCGTACCCAAGTTCCCGAGCCGAGGCAACTTTGGTGATGACGGACACGTGGCCTTAGGCACGAGTCACGGTTTCCTAAATTCCTCTAAAATAAAATATTTAGGTGGCGACTCTGTATCTGGCAAAGCAGTCCATGTCTGGCACTTCTTTATAAAAATCAGTTTTCCAAAACTATTTGCCAGATTTGGACTCTTTGGTGATTTATCGGTCTCAAATTGCACTTTGTGAGATTAGATTTAGAACCGTGACACGAGTCTCAACTGTAGTAGCTAAAGAACAAACAATTCGCGCCCTCGCGCGCGGAGCTGGAGAGTTCTCGGGCGGTCTACAATATGTATGTACACATGATCAAAGATGTGTTTGTTCATCCTATGAGAGAGAATGGATATGGGTGGTGGTTTGTGAGAGAGAGAGAGAGAGAGAAAAGCGGTGAAGAAAAAGAAGGATGAAAAATAGAATGGCATCTTTTGTTAATTTGAAGAGGTAGAAAGGGTATTTTTGTCATAAAAACGGACTCATTCTTTATAGAGGCGTGTGATTTTCACATTTTGTTATCTTAGATAGAAAAGCTAATTGTGCATTTTAGTCCATCAACCACAAGGAGGTTATGTGATGATTTTCAAATGTCAGCGGGGTAAACTACACCCGACCTAAACCACAGGGGGGCAAAATGAAGTTTGCCCCATTTTTTTTTAAAGAGCTAATTTGCCCAAAATTTCTAAATTTTCCAGATAAGAAAAAAATGCAAAAAAAGATTTTTGAATAGGTCTAGAATAATTTGGCCAAAACAGGTGTAAGGTTGGAATTAAAGTTTAAATCTTACTTTTCTGCTAAGAAATTCATAAAATAGTATATTCCAATTTTCATCATCGGGTGGTCAAAAGAAAACACCTAAATCTTAGAGTGGTCAAAATGTGGTGTATACAATTACTTGCATCTTCAAACAGTTTTGAACGTATGGTTGGGAGACCGACTCCAGTGGAATAATAGCCTTCATTTCATTAGTTAGGGAATAAGGAGTCTTCCTGGTTGAGCACCGTGCCATTATTCGGTAAGCCCATGACACATAGGGTAACTCTTCAACCCATTTTTCTTTTACACTCTCAAGCAGCTTATTTACGTTATTAATGATGGTCTTGTTTGACGACTCTGTCTGCCCATTGTTCTATGGGTATCCCATAGAGGAGTTCCGATATTCAATCCTGAGGTCAGCACATAACTTTCTGAAAAAAATTTCGTCAAACTGCATTCCATTGTCTACAATTAGTACCCTTGGGATGCCGAAACGGACCACGACATTCCTTATAATGAATTGCTTTGTGTCTATTTCCTTGATACTTGCCAATGCTTCAACTTCCACCCACTTAGTAAAATAGTCAATTGCAGTAATGAAGAATCTTCTGTTCCTGGTCCCCCGTGCCAAAAGTCCAACGATGTCTAAAACGCACTAACTGAAGAGCCAAGGGTTGGTGAGCGGAATGAGAGCTTTAGCTGGCTAATGAATTAGAGGAGCAAACCTCTGGCCTTTTTCACATTTCTAAATACTATTGTTCATCTCTCTATATCTGTGGCCACTAGTACCCATGAGTTAGAGCACGGTGCGCCAATGACCTTCCACCAACGTGGCTTCTACAAATCCCGTCGTGAATTTCATATAGAGAACATTCTCAACTAGATTTGGATGCACACATAGTAGATAGGGGCCAAGATAGGAGTGTCGGTACAGTTTTCCAGATGATGAGATCAAAAACCGAGCTGATTGATGTCGAACTTAGCTTCTTTCTTGTCTTCGGGGAGAGTGCCAGATCTCAGAAAAACAAGTATTGGGTCCATCCAGCTTGGTCCTAAGTTCGTACAAAGGACCAAATTCGGAGATGCAATGCTCAGTTCTGGTATAAACTCAACCCAAATCTTTCTAGCATCTTTGGTATCTATTGATGAGCTGAGGTAGGCTAGAGCATCAGCGTGGCTGTTCTTGTTTAGCTTGATCTGTTCCACTCATATGGACTGAAATTTCTTGATTAGATCTCTGGCCTTGTCTGCATACATGACCATTATTTCATCTCTTGCTTCGTAGATCCCAGTGAGTTAGTTAACAACCAACTGAGAATCACTGAAAACCAGGAACTAGTCTGTATTGAAGTGTTTGGTACTGCGCAAACCAACCAGTAGTGCTTCGTATTTTGCTTCGTTATTAGAGGCTTTCCATCTAAGCTTCAGAGCTTGTTTCCAGATGAATCCTTCTAGAGAGATGAGTATCACCCCTGCCTCCAAGCCTCAGTTATTAGATGATCTGTTAACGTAGAGTTGTTAAATGTCTCCAACGAAGAGTTTCTATGCTTCTGAAGCACATTATTTTCCCAGTTCAATGATGCGTGGCACCAATACCGAGCTGGTGTTCGGATGTACGATGCTTGGGACGGGAGCGAATTCGGTGACAAAATCCGCCAAGACCTGAGCCTTAATTGCTATTCTGGGCTGATATCAAATGTCAAACTCACCAAGCTCAACCGCCCATTTTGTCATTCGGCCCGAGAAATCAGCTTGGCAAAAGATATATCTGAGTGAGAACTCGGTAAAAACATTGATGGTATGGCCTTGGAAGTAGTGTTGTAGTTTTCTTGAGGCAATGAGTACAACGTAAGCCAAATTTTTCAATGGTAGATACCGTATCTTGGCATCCAAGAGAGTTTTGATAATGTAGTACACCAACCTCTGCTCTTTTTTTATTTCGCAAATCAGGACGCTTATAGCATGGTTTAAAACTGCCAAATATAGGTATAATTCTTCCCCTAGTTCTGGAGTAGAAATGATAGGTGGTGAGCTGAGGTACTTCTTCAAGTTCTGCAATGCCTCGATGCACTCGGGCCCCAATTCTAATGCTGTCTTTTCCTTAGGAGTTGGAAGAAAGGCTTCATTCGGTCTAAGGACCTATTGATGAACCGGTTCAGCGCTGTTGCTATTCTTGTCAATTTTTGAAGTTCTTTGGCATTCTTCGATATTTCTATTTCTTGTATTGCTTTAATCTAGTCCGGGTTTACTTCAATTCCTTTGCGAGTAACCATGTAACCTAAGAACTTCCATGTTCCTACCCCGAAAACACATTTTCAGACATTGAGGCAAAGTTGATGATTTTTCAAAATGCTCAAACGTTCCTTTAGATTGGCAAGGTGGTTTGTTACATACCTACTTTTGACCACCATGTCGTCTATATATACTTCCATAGTTCATTCGAGCTGATCCTTGAACATCTGAGTCACCATTCGCTGGTAAGTCGCTTCGGCATTTTTAAGACCGAACGACATTACCTTGTAGCAGTAGGTGCCTCTAGGGGTGATTAACATTGTTTTCTCTTGGTTTGGGCTGAACAGAGGTATTTGATAGGTAGCCACTATAAGTGTCTAGGAAGTTCATCCGCTCTTGTCCGATCATTGAATCGACGAGCTGATCTATACATGGCAAAAGAAAGTTGTCTTTTGGACATGCTTTGTTGAGGTAGGTGAAATCAACACAGACTCTTCATTTGCCATTTTTCTTCTTAACTATGACTGTATTAGACAACCATTGTGGGTACTGGACCTCCCGAAGTGCCCCCGCTGCTAGGAGCTTATCTACTTCCTCAATTACTATTTCGGTATGCTCAACTGAGGATCTTTTACTCTTCTGCACAACGGAAAGAGCTGAAGGATTGACATTGAATCTATGGCAGACAAATTCAAGATCCAGGCCAGGAGTGTCATAGGATGACCATGCGAATACTTCTATACTTTTCCTCAGCAAATCTAGCAATTGAAGTTTCTCATCAGCGCCCAGTGAGGTACCAATAAAGAAGTATTTCTCAGGGTCACCTTCCTCCACCAAAACTTTCTCCAGGTCTTTTACCATCTTTTTAGGTGGAGTTCCTTAAACATTCTCTGTTACAGGTTAATCTGCTACCTTAACTGTCTGAACCTAATTACAGAGTTGTTTGGACTTCATGGCAACCATGAAATAGTTCTTTGCCGCAACTTGGTCCCCCGTGATCTACTCTACTTCACACTCCGATGGGAAACAGATGAACTAGTGGTAGGTTAAGGAAACTGCTTCCATCCAATGCATACAGGGTCGATCGAGGATGGCGTTGTAAGGGGATGGAATGTTTACAACCAAAAATTCAATTTGGAGAGTCCTCATTCCAACTGTCACAAGTAATGTTATCCTACCGAGTGACCATTCAGGTTGGGAATTGAAGCCAACCAACAATGCCATAGTTAGGGTGAGATTCTACTCAGTAAGACCGAGCTTTCTGAACAAATCATAGTACGAGATATCTGCAACACTACCCTGATCCACTAGGACTTGTTTCACATCAAATCATTTTCCAATCCCAACAGTTATAATCTATGCATTAGTGTCAACATGTTGAATTCTTTCTAAATCTTTCTTAGTAAACAAAACAATACATAAAAGAGATTTAGGTTCTGTTCTAACCTTTTTTGGTATTGGACCAACTGACATTGTCACGACCCAAACCTGCCCCTATAGGTTTAGCGCCATAACTGGCCAGTAATCCTTAGATTACCAAAGACCTCTTAATAGAATGACATATAATTAGGGGTTGCGGAAGCAATTATACAAAATATACGTAGTCCATAGAGCTGTGTAGACATATATGGAACGGAAATTTGAAACCTTATAAAATATACACGTAAGATGTCACGCCCATATAAGTCTTGCAACACCGCGCAAGCGTTATCAAAAGGGACTTAGCCCAGTGTACAGATATTAAAATAAGACAAAACATAACGTTCTTAACACAAAACACAAAACAACTCTTGACATGGCCCACAAAATTCAACTTCTAGACACAGGAACCTCCTCGAGAGGCACGGTGGTTGGCTGATACCAAAACTTTCCAGGCAGCAACTTAGGCCTAGTCACGCGCTTGCTCACCTACATACATAATATAAATAGTAAGCAGAAGCCCAGTGAATAATAACAGAGTAAAGGGTTTTAATGAATGATGTCCATATCAGATTTAGAAATCAGAATTTAGATTCACATTCATATTCTTGATCAAAATCATATACAGAAATCATAATTCATACTTAATCATACGTGGTACATTCGTTAGTGCTAACATATTAGATACAGACAGATACAGAACAGATTGTGGTTATGTATAACCAGTTTCCTAAAGGAACCTCCGGATTCGGGTAATAGATAACATATATGCTGAGCTCTATGATTGAGCCTCCGGTACGGGTAGTAGATTACAGACATATTAAGTTCCATAATGGAACCTCTGATACTGGGTAACAGCTAACAGATATTACGTGATGCTAAGGATGCCACGAATACACGTCAGAAATTGGACGATCATTTATTATATAGAACATAACGTTTCAGAAGACCGATCTCATTTCATCATACATAAAATAAATAAAGTTGAACATAGCTTTACTAAGGTATTACTCATAGATGGCTCCGGGTGTAGACAGACAAAGCAGACCAATCAAACGGTTTACGGGCGTGACCTACATCAATACAGAACATAAATACATAATGAAACGCACACTCGGTTGATACTTAACTTCTTTCGTTTCATTCTTAGTGTTTTTTTTCTAAGTCTTAACCTCTTATTGAGTCTTAAACATGGTCTAGGAATGCCTAGGATGCAATGTGAATGTCAAAATGCACTTTGGGACTCTTAACCAAACTTACTGAAAACAGTGGTCACGTTCGAGCGCAACTTCCCTCGCTCGAGCGGACATGCAAGCATGTGAGGAGACGCTTGAGCGCAACTTACTTCGCTTGAGCGGACTGCAAACTTTGAAAAAGTACTGGTTGTGTGATTTTCATGCTCGACGGACGCTCGATAGTCACTCGAGCGCAACTTTTGTCGTTCGAGCGGTCTACAAAAACATGAAAATTCTACGAGCTTGCATTTCACGCTCGAGCGGACTTCAGGTCGCTCGAGCGGAAGTGTAAGATCATAGAGTGGTCGCTCGAGCGCAGATTTTACTGCTCGAGCGGAAGTGCAAAATCTGAAATTTCCAGATTGTACTCCCAAGCTCCAAACTCGAATTACACACTTCGAAACTCATCTTTTTGAGCCAAAACTCCAGAAAACATTTCAAAACTTGTAAAATACCATGGTTTGAAGATCATTTCATTAAATCAAGGCCCAAAGGTATGCAAATTGATCAAAACTCCAACTTGAAATTGTGAAAACATATCGTTACACATTATGCATGTAAAAGTGCAAGTTCAAATCTTTCAAAACACGATCAAGGCCAAAATGAGGACATGTAAGAGGAAATTCTTTGAAAACAATTTCAAATTGTGATGAAATGATCATGCATGCATGATATGGTTCAATTCTTTTCAATTCTAACTCAATTCTTGCATTAACCAACTTAATTCTCTAGAGTTTATGTCCCACACACTATAATTGTACAATCTACGGGTTGAATTCTTACCTAGGCTTGTCAATGAGAGAGTTAGAAGCTTGATCCTTGTGTTTCTATGTCCAATCCTTCAATTCCTAGAAAGTTCTTTGGTTGAGCTCAAATCTCTCCTTTCTCTCCCTCTCTCACATTTGTTTACTTGTGTAGGCTCAAAGTGTATTAAAATTAAGGAAAAAGAATGAGTGGAGGTACCAATGGTGCCTTATATAGGCTTGGATAATAGTGTAATTAAATTGTTGATCAAATTAATCAAATAGACATTAAATTATTCTAATTTAATCGTTTCGAATCGAATTATAATTAAACTTACCATAATGTTCTAAAAATTCCAACTAACACATAAATCAAGTCAATTTCGTGATCAGATGTCGATAAGGCCTTCAATTCATAAAACAAAATAGGAATTCAAACAGATATTTCTATATTAGACAGATATGAGCACAAATAATGTGACACATATGCATTTTTTTCAGAATTTCACCTTAATTACTTATTAGGCATACTTAATCATGAATTAACGTTAATTGAAGGTCAAGGTTGTTACAGTCTTCCCCCCTAAAAAAGTTTGGTCCTCCAAACTTGAGTTACCTTCGTTTTGGGAGAATGTCGGGTCCAACGGAAACAAATCTGAATATCTCTTCATCATATTTTCTTCCGTTTCCCATGTAGCATAAGTCCCTCCATGATTTTGCCAATCAACTTTCCCCAATGGAATTTCCTTGTTCCTCAATCTTTTGATTCTACGGTTCATGATCTGAATTGGCCTCTCCTCATAGGTGTTGTCATCTTTCAAAAGTGCTTGTTTCAGTTCAATAACATGTATCGGATCTCTCAAATAATCCCAAAGCATTGAAACATGAAAAACATTGTGCATATTTTCCATAACTGTAGGCAAGGTTACCCGATACATTATTGGGTTAATTTTCTCAAGGATCTCATACGGTCCAACATATCTCGGTGCTAACTTGCCTTTCACTCCAAACCGCATTTGGCCCTTCATCATAGTTACTTTGATAAACACGTGATCCCTAACTTCATATTCTCTGTCTCTTCTTTGGACATCAGCATAACTCTTTTGGCGGCTTTGTGCAGTTTTCAATCTTTGTTGAATCAATTTCACATTTTTAGTCGTTTCTTGCACCAGTTCTGGTCCCAACAAAGGTCTATCACCTACCTCGGTCCAATATATCGGAGATCGGCATTTTCTACCATACAAAGCTTCGTAATGAGCCATTCCAATGCTTGAATAATAGCTGTTATTATACACAAATTCGACTAGAGGAAGGTAAGTCTCCCAATTGCCTTGAAAGTCTACTACACACATCCGTAACATGTCCTCCAATGTTTAAATAATCCGTTCATATTGACTATTTGTCTGTGGATGATAAGCACTGCTTAATCTCAGCTCAGCCCCTAAAGCTTGTTGCAAACTCTGCCAGAATCTTGAAGTAAACTTGGGATCTCTGTCAGATACTATGGACACTAAAACTCTATGTAATTTCACAATCTCATTGACATACAAATTAGTCAACTTATCTGCATTATACAAAGATTTGACAGGTAAAAAGTGAGCAGAAATGGAGGCTAAGATCCCGTCCTGTTCATGTAACACAATTTCAATCTCGTCCTTCTCCAAGTCACATAACAACTCTTTCTGACCAGTGAGCAAACATGACAAATTGGCAATGGATTTCCGGCTCAAAGCATCTGTAACGGTATTGGCTTTCCCCGGATGATACAAAATCTATAAATTATAGTCTTTTATTAATTCAAACCACTGTCTCTGTCTCATGTTCAATTCTTTCTACGTAAAAATATATTTCAAACTTTTATGGTCGGTGTACACCTCGCAAGTCACACCATACAGATAGTGTCGCCAAATTTTTAGAGCAAACACTACAGCTGCTAATTCAAGGTCATGTGTTGGATAGTTCTTTTCATACGGTTGGAGTTACCGAGAAGCATATGCAATTACCTTCCTATTTTGTATTAACACACACCCCAAGCCTTTGTAGGAAGCATCACTATAAATCTGGAACCCATCGGTTCCATTGGGCAACGTCAGAAATGGTGCAGTTACTAGTCTAGTCTTCAGTTCTTGGAAAGCTGATTCCCGCTGTTCGGTCCAATCAAATGGTACATTTTTCTGTGTTAACTATGTTAATGGCATAGCAAGTTTTGAAAAGTCTTTCACGAATCTACGATAATAACCTGTAAGTCCTAGAAAGCTTCTGATTTCTAACACATTAGTTGGTCTTGGCCAGTCTACAATGGCCTCAATTTTCTGTGGGTCCACCGATATGCTGTCTTTGTTGATTACATGTCCCAAAAATTCTACACTGTCAAGCCAAAATTCACATTTGGAAAGTTTTGCATACAATTTCTTTTCTCTCAAGATTTGTAAGGCAATTCTCAAATGAGTTTCATGTTCTTTTCTGCTTTTGGAGTAAATTAGTATATCATCAATAAAGACAACAATAAATTCATCTAGAAATTGTTTGAACACCCTATTCATTAAATCCATGAACGCCGCAGGTGCATTAGTTACCCCAAATGGCATTACTAAAAATTCATAGTGCCCATATCTAGTTCTGAATGCAGTTTTCTCTATGTTTTCTGCCTTGACCTTTAACTGGTGATACCCGGATCTAAGGTCAATTTTAAAAAACACTTGGGCTCCTTGAAGTTGGTCAAATAGGTCATGTATTCGGGGTAGTGGGTATTGGTTCTTGATAGTCACTTTGTTCAATTCTCGGTAGTCTATGCACAACCTTAAAGATCCATCTTTCTTTTTGACAAATAAAACTGGAGCACCCCATGGTGAAGTGCTCAGGTGGATGAATTTCTTATCTAAGAGTTCTTGGAGCTGAGCCTTTAATTCTTTCAATTCATAAGTTGACATTCGGTATGGGGTTTTAGAAATTGGTTGTGTTCTAGGTATTACATCAATGGTAAATTCAATCTCTCTATCAATTAAGTCCCTTGGCAATTCATTCAGAAACACATCGGAAAATTCATAAACAATAAGAATGGTTTCCACATTAGGACTAGCAGAAGTCTCAGTCAAAACACAATACACATAGCGCCTACATCCCTTTCTAAGCAATTTAACAGTTTCATGGCAGAAATCAAGTATGGGGGAGGAACTACCTCATTCCCAACAAACACAAACTTTGGTAACCTGGGTGGACGAAATACAACAGATTTATTCACACAGTCAATAGACGCATAGTACTTCGTTAACCAGTCCATACCCAATATGCAGTTAAAATGATCAATTCCCAAAGGCAATAAGTCAACATATAATGTCATGCCACCAATCACAATGTCACATGCCGAATAAACATATGCGCATACCATAGGGCTTCCAGATGGTGTAGATACAGATAACAAATAATTCATAAGTTCTAATGGTCTAGTTAATTTCCGAGAGAAAGCATGTGATACGAAAGAATGTGCAGAACTATAACTTATTAGCACACATGCATTTTGAGAACAAATAAGGAGTATACCTGATACCACAGCTTCGGTGTTCTGTACATCACTAGGCACTAGTGCAAAAACTTGGCCTTGTTTCAAGGTTTCTCTCCTAGTGTTAGCTCTCGTATTTGTTCTGGCTGCAGAGACGAATCCGGCTGAACTTGTTGCAGGATGGTCGGCATTATCAGATCTAAGTGGGCAATCCCTCACTACATGACCCGTCTTGCCGCATCGAAAACAAGCACTAGATGCATGGTAACATACACCCCGATGTTTCCTTCCACAATCAGAACAAACTGGTATGGACCAACTACTTTGACTTGAACTACTTGTAGACCCTGTGTTTTGCCTCTTGTTTACAAAAGAACGGCCCTTCCTGAAACCGTATCTAGACCTCTTACCCTTCCATTCTATTATTGGCGCTTTAACTTGTTTCTTTACTGCCAGATTAGCTTCTGCCATCAATGCCCTATCGAGCACATCCGCATACGTAGGTAGTTTAAGGACACCTACCCGATCAAATATATCCAAATCCAATCCACCCTCAAATTTCCAAGCTTTCTTGTAGTCTGTATCCACCATATGAGGAGCAAACCGAGCTAATTCAGTGAATTTAGCCTCATACTCGGCTACACACATGTTGCCTTGCTTGAGTTCTTGAAATTCTGAAACTTTCCGGTCTCTAAAGCACTAGGGAAAGTACTTGTCATAGAAGATTGCATTAAATTGAGCCTATGTCATATTCCCATTACTATTTCGGATCAATAACCACCATCTTCAGGCTTCATCTTTCAGAGAATAGGTGGCCAAAAGAACTTTCTGCATCTCAAAACAGGGAAACACTTCGAATAATTTCTTCATTTCCAACAACCATGTTTCAGCCTTTAATGGTTTAATACCTCCCAGGAAAGTTGGCGATTTCATCTTCATGAACTTCTGAGTCAAGTTGATTATATCATTATTGTCTGGCTCATTTTGTGCTGTGGAGGCGGTGGGGGCAAAGGTTGTTGCCTCTGTTGTTGCATCATCACTTCTGTCAAGGATGCAAGCATTTGTTCTATACGACTCATGCGAGCGTCCGAGGACTCACTTGTATCATTACTCCTTGCATTTTCCATGATACTATAAAAAGACAATGTAATAATAAACATAGGAATAATCTTGTTCATTTCTTTCAATTTCATTTGTTCAGGTTCAAATTCAGTTTTCACATTTATAAAGATTATCATACATTCACACATGCAGATGAAATGTCCTTACTTCTTTTCCGAGACATCCTATAGCTCTTATGGACTCGTGTGTGCGGTATAACATGTGCTCTGATACCACTCTGTCATGACTCAAACCTGCCCCTATAGGTTTAGCCAGTAATCCTTGGATTACCAAAGGCCTCTTAACAGAATAACATATAATTAAGGGCTGCGGAAGCAATTATACTAAATATACGTAGTCCATAAATTTGTGCAGACATATATGGGACGGAAATTTGAAACCTTATAAAATATACACATAAGATGTCACGTCCATATAAGTCTTGCAACATCGTGCAAGCGTCATCAAAAGGGACTTAGCCTAGTGTACAGATATCAAAATAAGACAAAACATAACGTTCTTAACACAAAACACAAAATAACTCTTGACATGGCCCACAAAATTCAACTTCTAGACACAAGAATTTCCCCGAGAGGCACAGTGGCTGGCTGACACCAAAACTTTCCAGGCAGCAATTTAGGCCTACTCATGCACTTGCTCACCTACATACATAATATAAATAGTGAGCAGAAGCCCAGTGAATAATAACAGAGTAAAGGGTTTTAATGAATGATGTCCATACCAGATTTAGAAATCAGAATTCAGATTCATAAACATATTCATATTCATATTCTTGTTCAAAATCATATACAGAAATCATAGTTCATACTTAATCATATGTGGTACATTTGTTAGTGTTAACATATCAAATATAGATAGATACAGAATAAATTGTGGTTATGTATAACCAGTTCTTTAAAGAACCCTCCAGATCTGGGTAACAGATAACATATATGCTGAGCTCCATGATTGAGCCTTCGGTACGGGTAACAAATTGCAGACATATTAAGTTCCATAATAGAACCTCTGATACCAGGTAACAGCTAACAGATATTACGTAATGCTAAGGATGCCACGAATACATGTCAGAAATTGGACGATCATTCATTGTACAGAACATAACATTTCAGAAGACTAATCTCATTTCATCATAGAAAAAATAAATAAAGTTGAATATAGCTTTACTAAGTTATTACTCACATATGGCTCCAGGTGCAGACAGACAGAGCAGACTAATCAAATGGTTTACGGCGCATGACCTACATTAATATAGAACATAAATACATAATGAAACACACACTCAGTTGATACTTAACTTCTTTCGTTTCATTCTTAGTGTTTTTTTTATAAGTTTTAACCTCTTATTGAGTCTTAAACATGGTCTAGGAATGCCTAGGATGCAATGTGAATGTCAAAATGCACTTTAGGACTCTTAACCAAACTTACTGAAAACAGGGGTCACGCTCGAGTGCAACTTCCCTCGCTCGAGTGGACATGCAAACATGTAAGGGGACGCTCAAGCGCAACTTACTTCACTCCAGCAGTTTGCAAACTTTGAAAAAGTACTGGTTGTGTGATTTTCACGCTTGACGGTCGCTCGGGCTTGAGACTCAAGTCCTCACTCGAGGGCAACTCTTATCACTCGAGCGATCTGCAAAAACATGAAACTTCTGCGAGCTCGCATTTCACGCTCGAGCGAACTTCAGGTCACTTGAGTGGAAGTGTAAGATCATAGAGTGGTCGCTCGAACGCAGATTCTGCCGCTCGAGTAGAAGTGCAGAATCTGGAATTTTCAGATTGCACTCCCGAGCTCCAAACTCAAATTACACACTTCAAAACTCATCTTTTTAGGCCAAACCTCCACAAAAACATTTCAAAACTTGTAAAATACCATGGTTTGAAGATCATTTCATTAAATCAAGACCCAAAGGTATGCAAATTGATCAAAACTCCAACTTGAAATTATGAAAACATATCGTTACACATCATGCATGTAAAAGTGCAAGTTCAAAGCTTTCAAAACATGATCAAATGAGGTGTCTAACTCAAAAATATATTGAATTCTTTGATCAAGGCCAAAATGAGGACATGCAAGAGGAAATTCTTTGAAAACAACTTCAAATTGTGATGAAATAATCATGCATGTATGATATGGTTCAATTCTTTTCAATTCTAACTCAATTCTTGCATTAACCAACTTAATTCTCTAGAGTTTATGTCCCATACACTATAATTGTACAATCTAAGGGTTGAATTCTTATCTAGGCTTGTCAATGAGAGAGTTAGAAGCTTGATCCTTGTGTTTCTATGTCCAATCCTTCAATTCCTAGCAAGTTCTTTGGTTGAGCTCAAATCTCTCCCTTCTATCCCTCTCTTACGTTTGTTTACTTGTGTAGGCTAAAAGTGTATTGAAATGAAGGAAAAAGGATAAGTGGAGGTACCAATGGTGCCTTATATAGGCTTGGATAATAGTATAATTAAATAGTTGATCAAACTAATCAAATAGACATTAAATTATTTTAATTTAATCGTTCCGAATCAAATTATAATTAAACTTACAATAATGTTCTAAAAATTCCAACTAACACATAAATCAAGTCAATTTCGTGATCAGATACCGATAAGGCCTTCAATTCACAAAACAAAATAGGAATTCAAACTAATATTTCTATATTAGACAGATATGAGCACAAATAATGTGACACATATGCAATTTTTTCAGAATTTCACCTTAATTACTTATTAGGCATACTTAATCATCAATTAACATTAATTAAAAGTTGGGGTTGTTACAGACATTACCTGCTGAAGCTGTGTAGCTTTTGCGATTTCTCCTCGAAGTACTTCTTCTTGCTCGAGACTGGTCGTGCCATGGATCACATTGATGACTAACTAAGGGAGGTGTTCAGTATTCTGCTGTGGTGGTGGGTTTCCCTGTTCGGCCACAATCTTGTCTGGATCAATGTACTCTTAGAGGTGCCCAACAACTACCAAGTCCTCCAAATGTTGCTTTAATACTCTACAGTTCTGAGTTATGTGCCCCTATCTTGGTGATAGGTACACCTTAGCTTCTGGTTATACCGAGTCGGATCCCCTAACATTTTTGGTGGCCAAACAAAGTATGGTTCCCTCTTGATTTTCTCTATAAGGCAGTAAACAGGCTCTTTAAATACTGTGATAATTGCTTCATGGGACTTAGATTTGTCCACCTCATTCACTGTTACTTCCGGGGTTCTCTCTGATCTGCTTTTCGTCGATCTCCCCTGTTCGGCTGTTTGGCCGACGCAACTTCGATGGGAACCTGATCGTTCTCAAGAAAAGCGTACTACTCAATTCTGGTTTGCAAGTCATTTAGGGCAGTGGCTAGGCACTTGGTAAACAATTGCCTGAACTTGTTTTCCGGATGCAAACCATGCTTGAAAGACATCAATGCCATCTGCTCACTATAGACGTTCTCCTCTAGTTCGTTGTATTCTTTCCAGTACCTTCTTGCGTAATTACGTAACGTTTCCTTCTTTTTCTTCCAGAGGCTAAACAAGGTGTCCAGCTCATTCGAAATTTTGGTGTTGGAGATGAATCTAGCCAGGAATTCTCTTGAGAGCCGTTTCCAATCGTAGATTGATCTAACAATAAGACGATTGAACCATCAAAGTTTGGACTCTCCCAGGTTGGAAGGAAAGACTTTGCACATCAATACATGATTTCAGTTCCACAGAGACATCATCTGGCAATAATGGCTGATGCGTGTGAGTGGATCCGATTTTCCATCATACGGTGTGAACTTAGTTGGGTAAACTTCTTAGGGGGTTCCAAAGCTTCAATGTCCAGAGAGAAGGGAGATGAAACGAGTCGATCTAGTGCTTAGTGCTCTCTCTAATGTACAGTCCGATCGAGATGCTGAGCATCTCGTTCTCAATATTGCTCATTTTCTCTAATTCCAATCAACTAGGTATGGAGGTCTTAAGGACAAAAAGGATACTCTAGCTGTTGGCTGACCATTTTTTGCCTTTTTGCCCTCTTCCGGTGTGAATCACGGGTATGGTTGCTCGCTGTTTCACTTTGCGTTGGAATTGGCTGACTTCGTTGCCCAGAACCACTTCTAGGAACCTTCTTCACTGGTAGTTCCAGAGATGGTCTTCGTTGATGCAAACGAGAAGGTTCTACGTCGTTCCTCTTTTCCATTGGATTGCCCATCATCTTCTTGAGTTGTGACTTCAGCTCTTGTAATTCCATTCCCATGGAATCAATAATGCAGTCTCGCTAATCTTTTTCCAAAAGGAAATGGTGGGAGGAGCCACCAACAAAGGGTTGACGATGCTCAACAGAATCTGGAGTCTAGTTGTTGTTTCCGGTCTGCTCCTCCATAACCGTTGGCAATGCCAGACCCTTATCCTTCGTCTTCTCGTTTGGTGGAGTTGATACAGATGAAGGAATGTCCTTAGTTTCCATTGCTGGAATTAGATACAAAACTCAAAAACGAAAATCCACGTTTACCGCACCAATTGTGCGTACCGAATCCTATACTAGATGATAGTGGATCGGGGTTCCGCAGCCAAAATGGACTATCCAGGAACTAAGGACCTGCAACACAGAACACCGTCAAAGCTGCCCGGCTGGAGTTGGCCAAAAAACCCCTCCAGCGTGGGAATGAGTAATCAGAGAAGACGAAGGGCTCTCTCTAGGTGTAAAGAGAGGGAAAGAAAAAGTGTTTAAGTTGTATTGAGTTCAATCAAGTGGAGTTAAGTTCAATTAAGTTACCTTCAATGTGAAGAGAGTGGAGTTCATATAGAATACTTTATTTGTTGTCCAAGATGGTTTCATGGAGTTTTGGTGCCTCAAAACTTCGCTTAACATTGCTCAAGGTGGGAACCTCAAGGTAGTTGACTATGGATACATATGTTCATTGTAACCATACATATAACAGATCACATTCCATTTGTTAACTGCTTCTGTAATTCTAGGAGGGGTGGACCAACTGAGGTGGCAGCTTGCCCTTGCATGTATTTATAGTTTTCACATTTATTTGAGAGGCTTCCTCAGTTCGATACTGATGTGTCTCGGCTTGGCTTTTGTAAGATTATCTGCTAAAATGGGATGGGCCATTTGGATACCTTTGTGTGGGCTCGACCCACTTTGGTTCTAATGAAGAGATCGGCCCATCAGTTCGGTCTATGGATCAAGTCTGGCAGCTTCGCTCAACCTAACATTGCGGCTGGATTGGCCTTTCCACTACGTATTCGACCCAAGTGTTTGAGGACTTGAAATGATCATTTTTCATAGAGATGGATTTAGCTGATTGGCCCATACGTCCGCCTAGCCCACTTAAGTTTGGACTTAATAGATTGAACGGTTCTAAAATTTGGATCCAACACGTTCATACCATATCCCTTCCGGAAGCGTGAAGAGAGCCATATTGAATAAACCGTTTCCTAAAGCAGGGGGACACTTGAGGTACTTCCTCTGTCACTTGTAAAATCCCAAACGCATTCTCAGCTATAAGTGGTCTCGATTGACATTTTATCTTTTTTCTATGATTTTTTTTTTGACAGAAGAATAAACCATTGCTTTATTCACTTTTCTTTTTTATTCACATGAAAAAACAGTAAAAAGTTACCGCTTGCTTTTGCTCTGTTTTATAATACTCCATGCTTCTGACTTGGATTTGAAATCTTCATTAGTGCTTCACGTCAAGTCTCAAAAGATCAACTTCTTTTTTTTTTCAACAATGATTCATCCCCCCTTTTTAGGACCCCCTTTGGACCCCCTCTTTCTCTCATTGGTCACCTTTTCTTTTTCTTTTTCTTTTTTTTCCTGCTCCTCCAATCACCTCTTGCCACGTGACAAAGGGGGGTAAAGGGGGTGACCCCCAAAGGGGGTCCCAACCTTTATTCTTTTTTTTTAAACTTCACAGCTCATTGGTGTTTGTTTTTGGGAAAATTGGTCTAAGGTCCCTATCCAACTTTTAATATGAGGAGAGATCCACAATAATATTTTTTGGTGTCTAAGGTCCCTCAATGTTAGTTTAGTTTATAAAATAACTATTTTACCCTTTTGTATATTATACGTGGTTTTCAATTTCCAGCCCAGTAGGGGAACTTTCCGGTGGATCAATTGGTCGAAGATGAGATGCATCATCGGTCAGCTAATCTTCGGATCGATTGCCGCCGTTCTCGCCGTAACTCAGTCCCCATCGCCATCACCTCCGCCATGGTCGCCATCGCACTCTTAGGGACCGTCATCGGTCAGCTAAGAACCCATAAAACGCGTCCAGACCCATGAATCGTGGTCTCGACGGAGCTGTAATCCTCCAAACAATTTCCTCAAATTCAGTCCGATGCAAGCTCGAATCCACATCTCCAATCGAACAGTCTCAATTGATCAATCTTCACGCCTCTTGCTTTTACGAACTCAAGGTTTCAATCACACATACACTTATTTGTTTGTAATTGGGTTTCATTTTGTATGTATTGATTGGTTTTAAGCTGGTTTTGTAGACTGCGGTGGTGTTGATTGGAGATGAAGAGGTTCACTTGGTGGCAATGTCGAGCAAGCAGAAGAAATTTCCGTGTTTTTGGTGCTATGCGGTTCCGTCCGGTTTGTATAATGCTTGTTTGGGGATGTTGAATTTATAGTGTCTTTTCAATTGTGTTTGATCTGGATGAAACTCTGATTGTTGCCAATACTATGAAGTCGTTTGAGGATCGAATTGAGGCTTTGCAGAGTTGGATTGCACGCGAAACAGATCCAATTCGTATGTCGGGAATGACTGCTGAGATGAAACGATATGTTGATGATCGAGCTTTGCTTAATTTCAAAATTTCTCTGGACTCCCCAAACCCAAAGAAATTCTCAGACAAACATTTTCAAAGATTCTCTCACCCAGAGAATTTCTCTGGACACCACAACCCAGAGAAAATTTCCAGACAAATATTTCTAGAGAAATTCTCTCAACCCAGAGAATTTCTCTGTACTCCACAACACTATTATTTCAAATATGGATATTTTTCATATACAAATCATTTATGTTTTGTTTGTAGTGTCATTAGATTGCATGTGAATAAGAGTTGAACTACTTTATATGAGCAATTTTAGTCCCCTGGAACTGTAAGCTATGTGAGGGCATAGTATCTTAATTACCAACACTAATAATTTATTATGACACTGAATAATTACATTGAAAGATTACATATGCTTAATAGTCTCTTTCACCTAGATCTTAGACCATGCTGTCATCAAAATTAAACTTTTGAAAATAAAAATAAAATCTGAGGATGTTAGAAAACTTTTAGAAAATAAATTGAAGTATTGAGATTTAGATGAAAAAAAAGGATGATGATGATGATGATAATGATGGGTTGTGTGCGCATGATTATTGTGTGAATTGTTGAATTGTTTTGATAGGTACAAATCTTGGAGTAGAATTGTTGGATAAGCTAAGACATAGGCTTTCTTCATAGAGAAATTTGTGAAGAAAGCCAGAGAAATTCTATGTGAACAAAGTCATAGAAATTTTAATTTTCTTTGAACAAAGCCAGAGAAATTTGTGATGAAGTCAGAGAAATTTTAATTTTCTCTGATTTGAACCCAGAGTAATTCTCTATGAAGCCAGAGAATTTTCTATGAAATATCAGATGCTGTTGGAACATCATACAGTTGCTTCTAGACTTATTTTATTTTAGCTTTATTGTTTTACTTGGTTAATGTTTTAGTTTCATCTATTGTAATTTTAATTTTCGTTTCCATTTGTGTGTAGGTATTATTTGAAGGTTTGAAAGCCTACAGGAAACAAGATGGTAATACAATGGGTTTGTGCGACTTGAAATTCCTTCAGTAAGTCAGAGAAATTCTTTGTAATAGAGTCAGAGAATTTTGTGAAGTCAGAGAAATTTCCTAGATTAATGTACAATCACCAAGTTCTGTTTATAAAAATACAGCTTTACTATAAATAGAGAGAATTTCTCTGGTTTGGAGAAAATTTGTCTAGTTTTGGACCAGAGAAATTTGTGGGTTTGTAGGTTTGTTAGACATGGGTTTAATTGTAGCTCAAATGATTAAATGGCTTGCTATGTTTCCAGGTATGTTTTCATTGTTTCAAGGGGTTTACAAGTGAATTTCTCTGGTTGGTCATTCTCATTCAGAGCATTCTCATTCTGATTCACTTTTTTTTTTTTTTTTGTGATGCAGAAAATTTCTCTGGTTTAAAGAATTTCTTTGGATTGAATCCAGAGAAATTCTCTGGTGATGAGATTTTCTCTGTGAATCTGTATCCAAGTCATTGAAGCCTCAAACTGCAGATAACAAAAATGAAGTAAACTCTTGTGTAGAATTTGAAATAAATTCAGGAAGTTACAAAGGCTGAAATCTGGACTTGAAGCTCAAATGATTAAATGGCTTACTATGTTTCCAGGTATGTTTTCATTGTCTCAATTGTTATTTTTAATAAACCAAAGAAATTCTCAATTGATATTTCAATAACAAACCAGAGAAATACTCAGATTTTTCCAGAATTTCTCTGGTTCTGGTAAGTTGCCATTGTTATCCCATTCTAATGTTGCTTACATATTACAATGTGGAATTTTTCTAGTTGAATTCAGTTGAACAATGTTGCTTACCTAATGAATCACAGTGATTTGGATGTGAATGAGAAGAAAAGTAGAGAAACTCATCCAGAGAAATTTGGTCCAGAGAAATTTCTCTGGGCCAGAATTTCTCTGACCAATTTTCTCTGCACTGAAATTTCTCTGGACCGAAATTTCTCTGGACCAAATTTCTCTGGACTGAAATTTCTCTGGACTGAAATTTCTCTGATCTGTGAAGGGTATTTTGGTCCAAAAAAAATGAAAAACACGCATGTCATTAGTGAGGGACCTGAGACATCATTCCTATTTTTGGTGTCCTTTATGCTGTAAATTACTCTTATTAGGGAGCTGAAAAAAAATTCCCCGTTGTTTTTAACGGGTTTTTTTCCAAATTAAGGTAAAATAATAATTTATTTTTTAAATTAGATTTAGTTTAGACGAAATTTTCAAATGAAGCTAAAATGTAGTTGTGAACCACGCTTTTATCGTTTATCTGATCCTCTTACAAAAAATTTGTAAAATCGTAAAAGCGTGGTTACAAACCACACTTTTAATTAAGAAGACGTGATTGCAAACCACGCTTTTAATTTTTTTTTTCTTCATAAAACGTAATTTCAAATCACGCTTTTAAGTAAATTTTTTTTTAAAAAAAACGTGATTTCGAATCACGTTTTCAATATCAACCCAAACCACGTCACGCACTCACTCTTCTCTCTCTCTCACACACAAACACTCATCACTCACACACACATCAAATCAATATAATTTTTAATATATATAAATTTTATTTTATAAAATTAAGACCAATAAATATATATAATAATAATTTATAATAGCAAATAATAATCAATTATATAAAATGATTACTTTTTTATTTTAATTCTTAAAATTTTTTATTTTTTTATTTTAAGGTTTAAGATTTAGGATTTAATTCTTAATTTTTTTTTTAGTTTATGTTTTTAAATTTTTTTAAACATTTTGTTCAAACCAAATGGGTTTGTAATTTATGTTTTTTTAAAAATAGACAAAAACCAGTTTATAAAATTTTTGTAAACATAAACCAAAAACATAAACGTTTTTTTTTTTTTAGATAACCAAAAACATAAACGTTACCAAGCACTACTTTAGTGTTTAAAGATAAAATTCATTTTTTTTTATTTTAAGGTTTAAGATTTAGGATTTAATTCTTAATTTTTTTTTAGTTTATGTTTTTAAATTTTTTCAAACATTTTGTTCAGACCAAACGCATTTGTAATTTATGTTTTCTAAAAATAAACAAAAATCAGTTTATAAAATTTTTGTAAACGTAAACCAAAAACATAAACGTTACCAAACGCTACCTTAGTGTTTAGGAATAAAATTTATTTTTTTTTATTTTAGGGTTTAGGGTTTAATTCTTAAAATTTATTTATTTTTATTTTAGGGTTTAGGATTTATAATTTAATTCTTAAAATTTATTTTAACTTCAATTTTATAATTGAAAAAAAAAATTATTTGAAAAAAAATTTAATTGGGAAAAAAAAATATTTGAAAAAAATTTAATTGAAATAAAAGATTAATTGAAAAAAAAAATTAATAGAAAAAAAAATTAATTGAAAAAAAATAATTGAAAAAAAAAATTTTTTGAAAAAAAATTATTTGAAAATAAATTATTTGAAAAAAAAATTATTTGAAATTTTTTTTTGAAAACTCAAAACGTAAACTCATTTTTTGAGTTTACGTTTTTTCCTCAAATTTATAAACTGAGACAAGCATTTATAAACCAAAAAAATTATCAAATAAGTTTTTATGACAGTTTTTAAAATTTTTGTAAATATAAACTGAAAACTGAAAACGGAAAACGGAATGGTTACCAAACAGGAAATAAAAAAAAAATTAAGAATTACACCCTAAATCTTAAACCTTAAAATAAAAAAAATTTAAGAATTAAAATAAAAAATTAATCATTTTATATAATTAATTATTATTTGTTATTATAAATTATTATTATATATATTTAATATTGGTCTTAATTTTATAAAATAAAAATTATATTGGTTTGGTGTGTATGTGTGTGTGATGAGTGTTTGTGTGTGTGTGTGTGTGAGAGAGAGAGAGAGAGAGAGAGAAGAGTGAGTGCGTGATGTGGTTTGGATTGATTTTGAAAGCGTGGTTTGAAATCACATTTTCTCAAAAAAAAAAATTCACTTAAAAACGTGATTTGAAACCATGTTTTATGAAGAAAAAAAAAATTTAAAGCGTGGTTTGTAATCACACTTTTATAATTTTACAAATTTTCCACGGGAGGGTCAGATAAATGGTAAAAGCGTGGTTCACAATCACGTTTTAGCTTAGTTTAGAAATTCCGTCTAAACTATGTCTAGTTTGAGAAATAAGTTACTATTTTGTCTTAATTTGGGAAAAGGCCCGTTTTTAACACACTAGTCTGTCTTTCAATCACACACAGAAATGGGTAGATGTGGACATGGGATTTGTTTGCATATAGGTTGATTTTTTTTAAAAAAAATTATGAGAGAAAAAATAAAATAATTATAATTTAAATGTAATAATTTTTAATTTGAGACTAAACAAGTCTATTTTGTCTTTTTATGACTATTTTAGTCCTAATTCATCCCTAACCCACATACCAAACCAAGACATATAACAATACTATAAATTCAGATTTATCAAATTCATTTTATTCATAGATCTTACAATTTATCAATTTAATCTTTATCGTATAAATATATTTAGAATAAATTATGGATTAACAAAAGTAGATTCATAGCATTTTTATATTGTTTATACAAAAAATAGGTCTAAAATGATATGTGAATGACATTTTTTAAATTTAAAAATAAATGTGTGTTGTGCTTGATAATGAAGAAACACAAGAAGACACATTTCTGTATAAAAATTCTATTTATGTGGGTGTTTAAATTATATTTATTTAAAAACATTTCTATTTAGTTATAATTATTTGTGTGGGTGATGCTAGCCAATGTCACAAGTGAAAAAAAAAATTATGAGCAGAACAATGATGTCTAATAACATAAGAGTAACTAATAGCAAGTCCATATTTATTAAGTAATTAAGAAATAAATAAAACGAGATATGAGATTCTAAATTTTCTTATCAAATTTTTTACTAAAAATTCACATGAATGTGAATCTCACAACCATATAACATGTTTAGTAAAAAATTTGATAAATTAATTTTATATCTCATTACTATAAAATAACTCAAATATTGAATTTTGCAAGTCTAACATCACGTTAATAATGTCACCTGCAAAAGGATCCGTTTGGGAAGATGGTTTGTGGCTAAAATAGTCACAAAAGATAAAATGGGCTATTTTAACCATAACAAACAAAACATCACATCCAACCCATAATCATTACACTCTTCTCTCTCAAAAAAGTCAAAAAAGTCAAAATGCCAAAAAGTCCTTTCCAAACCAAACTTTTTAGCCCAAGTTAAAATAACTAAAAAAATTAAAAAAACCAAAAAACCAACCCACTTCCCAAAACCCTTATACTTTTTATATAAACAAACACAGAAATTGCGTGCATACACAGAGATGCCCAAAATATGAGGATGCAGAGACAACTGGTAAGTCCGCAAAGTATGATTTGCTCGAACTCTTAGAAAGAGCTTCGATTTGGATCATTGAAAACATGCCCCCCTCTCTCTCTCTGCGCTTTCAAAATATTCAAACTTGTCATGCTTATGTATGAATGTATGTATGTATGTTCCACTTTTCAGTGATTCTGGGGTCTTTAAGTGAGATTTTCAAATTTCTGTACCCTTATTGTCGTTTTTCGAATTGCACCATTGTTGTCTGGACAAAGAGAAAAGAATATCAACATTGATGATGTAAAAGAATAAGCCTTTGAAATAAAAATGTAACTTTGTTTGCACCCAAAAGCTATCATGGAACTTCTGTCCCACAAATAATTTTTTATGCAAAATTCGTATACTTTACCTCAAACATTAAACCAAAGCAATCAACTCTGTCATTTTGAATTAAAGTGCCAAGGTAAAATAGAACTTTAATATCCTTTAACTTGTTAGATATCAATTCAATTAAACCATATATTAACTCAGATTCTCTTAATTGTTGGGAGATTTACATGTAGGTTCCTAATAGGTAAACTTATTATCCATTAAATTTTGTGATAATTAATGACATTTTTCATCAAACACTATTTAAAAAAAAGTCAATAATTGTTAAATTCCAGCGACAATTTAAAAATTGTCATAAAAAATGTCACTAATTATAAGTTTTAGCGACAGTTTAAAAAAATCTTCATAAAAAATGTCACTAATTTTTAACTTTCAGCGATAATTTAAAAAATTCGTCACAGAAAAACGTTACTAATTATAAGTTTTAGCGGCAATTTATAAAAATTGTGACCAAAAAAAGTCACTAATCGTCAATTTTTAGCGACATACAAAAAATGTCACAAAAAATTATTTTTAGCGATAATTTTATTAGGACTTGTTTTCAATAAGATGTGATGAGAATTAAGTCTAATTATTAAGATCTGTTAATAATTTATTCTAATTTTTGTCACCATATATACATATATATATATATATACACTACATAGTCGCTTCGATCATAGAGTGACCGTGAGTCTTCCTGAAAAAATTGAGTGGCAAGGGTGACAGAGGTGGCTGGGGAGGGAAGAGAGTTGTATGGGTGGTGAAGTGGGGTTGGTATGAAGGTGGCCGGGGTGGTAGGGGATTTTCAATGGGATAGAATGGAATAGGATAAAAATTTTGTATTAAAAAAAATTAAGCATAAAATAATGTCATCTAAATCTCACTCATCTCAATCATAAGATAAGACAACATAAACATTATCCTTTTACAAAATTACAGTGACATCAATGCACACAAGAAGGCAAATTTAAAAGTCTTTTTACAAAAGGAGTGGAATTGTAATAATATATATTTTTTTCATTTTTGTCTCTTTCCTCTTTTCACTAGTAATTTAGATTGTGTTTGACAATGTTAGATTTTCATTCTTTTTCTTTCTTTCTTTACATGACATGATATGATATGCTTTCATATTACATCCATCAGTTTAATGTTATAAAAAAAAGTTAAAAGCACAAATGAGTACAACCACAAGAAGACAGGAAGCTTCTTCAATTATTTTGGTGATAGTTATTTTTATCAATAGCAATATATAAACATTCTGGTTTTAACCCAACACAAAACACTGGTGAATTAATTATAGAATTATATGGGACAAATTACAAACACCCCCTCGAGGTTTGGTAAAAATATAAATTTTCTCTTCAGGTTTGAAAAATTACATCCCGCTCTTTGAGGTTTATATTTTCATAACAAATTACTCCTTGAGATTTTTATTTTCATACAGATTTTTCCCTAATTTCTCTTAATTTATTATGAAAATTTGATCCTCATAAGATAATTTATAATTTCTCAAATCTCAAGAGAAAATATGTATTTTTATTAAATCTCGAGGAGTGTTTGTAATTTGCCCAATTATATGCTTAAAACCTAACCCTGCCCACCTACACATCACTCGATGAAAAATATTATACTTTCATTTTGATATTATTGTTATTGAAAAATGATTTGTGACTCTAAAACTACTGGTACTAATGGTACTAATTTTCTGTTTTGGTAACTTTATTTATTTTATTTTTTTTTACCTGAAATAGAAATTAGTGCCATTAATGCTCAAAAAATTAGTGCCACAAATCACAACTGTAGTGTTATTATATCTGAAGAAGATTGTTATCGAATCCTATCTTAGGCAGGCCAAAGGAATGCCTACCCTAACATCATTTAATGCGAACTGATTATGATAGATTTGACGTAATTGTCATTTTTCTAATACATTATTATTATGATAAATTATGTAAATAGCCTCTGTAATTTATATGATTTGTTAATTTAGTTCTTATAATTTTAATTTGTTCGATTTTGTCTCTTAATTTAACAGATTGTGTCATTTTAGTCCAATAAATAACGGTTGTTAAGTTAATTTAACTGAAAGTCAAACAATGTTTCAATTTGGTCCCTGTATTTTATACGATGTGTCAATTTAATCTCTGTAGTTTCAATTTTCTTAATTTTGATAGGGACTAAATTGACACATTGTGAAAAATACATGGACCAAATTGGCACATTATTTGATTTTTCGTTAAATTAACTTAACAACCGTTTTTTATTAAGCTAAAATAACACAATCCGTTAAATTAAGGGATAAAATCGAACAAATTGAAACTACAGGGATCAAATTGACACATCGTGTAAAGTACATGGACTATTTGTATAATTTTCCCTTATTATTATTTTTTTGAGGTAGATTATGGGTTGCGTTTTCTTCTAGTTCGTGATTGGATTAGAGAGTATTGTTAGATATGTGGAGGTTTATTATAAGTCTCATTTTGATAATTCGAACTGTTCAATTTGTAGAACTCGTAGAGTACTATATGCTTGTAAAAAATGACGTTGATTGGATATCGATAGTTATCTTATCGGATCAGATTTCTGTAAATCATTTATTTTTTTATTGTTTATTTTATATATATATATAAAATTAATTTGATCATGTAATTATCGATATCCAATCCACGTCATTTTTTACAAACATATAGTACGCAATGAGTTCTATAAATTAAACGGTTCAGATTATCCAAAAGAGACCCGTTGTGGGCCTCACAGGCCCAACAATACTCTCCAATAAGTGATAGGGCGGGAGAGAAGCCAACCCCATAAATTATATCCTTGAAATTGAGAGAAAATCAACCAGTTTTGTAATTATTGCATAGTTATATTAATTTTTTTTAAATGAAGTTAAATGGATCGATAGTTATAAAAATATATAAACATATAAAGATAAATGACGTAAAATATATATTTTAGTACTTATCAATATATATATTACCATAAAAGATATGACAACATAAATTTTCCATTCATATAACTAACTAATTATAAATGAAAAGCCAATTATTATCTAAATTAGTGAAACTTTAAAGGAGACCATAATTTATCTTAATTTTTGTTGAGAAAATTAGTGAAACAGCCCTTTCCAATTTTAAATGGTAAGAGAGATCCAATATGTTTTTTTTCTTATTAGTTAAGATCCCTTAATAATATTATTAGAGAAATTTCAACTTGTCAGAAAAATTTCTTTGTGAAAAGTTGAAAAAAAATTTCTCTGTGAAAATATTGAGAGACCCCAATTATTATAAAAATATTACATATCCTGTATCTTATATATCTTATAAAATCTTAATATTAAGAAACTTAAAACTAAAAATTTCATTTTTGTTCGTTGATTTATTTATTTATTTAGGCCTTGTTTGGCATAACCTATATAATCCATCTTTTTATCTTTTTATCTTTTTTCCATCACATCACCTCTCTACTTTTCTGCACATCTTTTCATAAAAAGACAAAAGTGCACTTTTTTAGGACACCCCAAACCAACCCTTATTATAAACACCCTTCAGCATAAACCGTAAAAAGTAAATTATAGAAAAATATAAAGGTCAAAAAAAAAAAAACCTCATAAAGTTAGTATCCAAACTTGATAGTTAGATAAATCATTGATCAATGATTGATTGGGCAAAAAAATATCTTAAAGAGAAGGTAGAGGGAAATAAATGAGTTATAAAAATTATATTAAAAAATCATTCCGTTTTGTTTTTTACTGTGGTTTTAATTGAATGAGCTTTTATTCTAAATTTTAGTTACAAAGAAATTAGCCGAAAGAGAGAAACCAAAAGGATACAAATCGAAGCAGGTGGAGATTTTAAAGTGACGAAAATGACAAACAACTTTTCAAAATTGTACTATTAGACACTAGGGGTTGTGGACTCAGGGAGCAATAAAAGACTTGAAAAGAAAAAAAAAAAATTAAAAAAATTATTTGATGTGATTGAGCATTGCCATTCGATTTAGAAATGGGTTAAACATGATTTGCGACCACCAAAAATGTTTTGAGCAATGCCCCTAAATAGTATCAAATAACTTCTCTTTTAAAAAAGAAAAACTATATATATGTATAATTTTGTAATTTGATTATATAAATATTGATATCTAATTAATTTTATATTTTATATTGATAATTTTTTAGACAAATCTTACAAAAATGAATAATTTTCTGTTAATAAGGCAGACCCGAGGTAAACCCATAAAATATAAATTATACTCAAAATATAAATTATACTGTCCAATCTATTTTCATAGAGGGAGAAAAAACCTTACTCTTTTCCAAATAGCATGTGCTTGTCGTCTCACATTTTTTTTTTTTTTTTGGCTGTACAGTTAAATTGATTTCTGTCTTTATGTTAGTCTTTCATCCATAATAGGACAAAGGATTGAGCATATAAATTATAATAGTAGAATTACTTGAAAATAGCAATCAGCCACAGCTATAAAGTCCCCTTCCTTTTAATGTAACCCCAAACAGGGTCTGAGGTCCCCATCCCACCCCTTTTTTCCTTCTCAATTTTTTTGGGTCAAATATAATATTAATACGTTAGTGTAATTAAATTATACTTGAAGAGTTCATCACTATCCAATCAAACTTAAATCTTTGATCTCTTTTTGCTCACCACATCCTAAAATATTGTTATTAGATCATTGGTCATACCACAATGTCTCTTTTGCCTATCCATTAACATTCCAACAAATCTCTTATGAAACATTCTTTTTTTTTTTTTGGTTCAATCATAAAGGTGTTCGGGTCAGCTTACGCATAACGTGACTAATCCTTTCTTTCGTCCAGTCAAAGGTAGGCCATCCACGTCAAGATTAAAAAATTCATGAATTTTTTTTTTCTTATGGCCTAATCTCAAGAGTTGAACTCTAAATAATTGTGTGGAGGACATACCTACCAACCACTCAAAACAACCCTTAACATTTAATGAAATATTATTGATTCATACAACTTGCAACAGCATTGGAAATCAGTTTTTTTAAGTGTTTTTTCATCTTTATTATTGTTTTTCAATTAACATACATTTATTTATTTATTTTTTAATTTTTGTAAAAAAAATTAGTATGGTGTTATTCTCAAAACCATTTGAACCATATACACTCCTCTTTTTTTTATTTTTACTAGTACTAACTCGTGCTATGCACAGAACTTTATAAATTTTAAAAATATATATATTATAAATATATTGAAATAATTTAATATTTTGTCTTGTGATATACATGAAATTTATAAGTTAATTTTTATATTTATAACTTTTTAAATTATTAGTTAAAAAAATTAAATATATATATATATCTATTTAGTGCAATTTTGATAATTTGTAATAAAAAAAGGTTAAATATAATTAAATGAGGTTACATGAGTTATGATATACCTCTTCTTGTTATGAAAATAGACAAATTAAAAAATTATAATTAAGATAAATATACAATTTTATTATTAAATGTAAAGTGAAGTGATATTTAATAATAATTGATATGATGTTTCTATTATTAATCTAATAATTTAAGTTACATTTCTTTTGGTTTTAATTTCATAACTAAAAATACAATATAGATATAACACGCACACGAATTTCTGGTCTTTAAGAATAAAAAGGTTTTAGAATATTTCCAACCTTTCATCATTTTCTTTTAAGTTTTTTTTTATCTAATTTTATTTGAAATTTGAATAAAAAATTTGATTTGATTTGATATGAATTACTTTAACGTTTTCATTAAATTTTTATCAAATTTTAAAAGAATTTTCATTCTTATCCTTTTTTTTTTCTTTTCATCAATTTTGGTGAAAATAATAATAATTTCCAATGCTTCATCTTTTTAAATTTTTATCAAATTATAATTCAATAAAAAAAATATTAAGGGTTGAAAATTCTCTTAATTGGAATTATATTGACACTTATGATCACATCATTATAAGTTAGATTATAGAAAAAAATTTGAGGTGTCAAACATTTTTCATTTAGAAATGTCATACCTATTAAAAGAAAAGAAAAAGAAAAAAAAATGTGTATTTTTTGGATATATGTTTATTAATTTTGTTTTGTGGATATAAATAACTGATATGTTTCAATTTAAAAAATTAAAAAGTATTAAAAAAAATAGATTGGGTTTTTTGGGAATAAAAGAAGCCATCTAACTCCTCTATATATGTCATGACCCGCTCCCCGTACCCAAGGGTTAAGCATCGTGATGGCCAGTAACCGAGATTACCTCCGGCCAAATCTCTAAACAAATTAATAAACGCAAGCGGAAGAAATATTTAAATAAGGGTACTAAAATAATCATTGGAGTTTCTATTTTTATTACAAAATATATTGATCAAAAAGGCCGATATTTACAAATATAATGGGCTTGTTTGGTTTGTATTTCAGAAACATGTTTTGGAAAAAAAAAGTACGAAAACATGTTTGGTTTGGTGTTTTGAAAAATTTGTTTTGGAAAATTGTTTTGAGAGAGAGTTTTGGAAAAAGTGATTGATTTGATGTGTGTGTGAGAGAGATTTGTTTGGAAAAGTTGTTTGGTTTGTGTGTTTTGGGAAATTTTTTTGGAAAAATTTGTTTGGTAGAGAAAATTTCTGAAATTTGTTTGTAGAGAAAATTTCTGAAATTTTTTTCAGAAACATCAACCAAACAAGCCCAATAAATTTACTAGGGCTGAGCAAGGAATCCGTGAAATCCGTAATCCAATCCAGTCCAGTCCAATCCGATAGGTTTGGATTGGTTTTTTGAATCTGTGGTTCAGTTCCGGATTGAAAAATTAAAAATCCGTAGTCCACGGATTAGTTCCGGATTGAACCTCACGGTTCCGAATTGGAACCGATCTAGACCGTATACAAATAGTCTATATTTTTATGATACATCTTCCCCCATAGTATCTTCTCTTACTCTATATAAGAATAAAGGTTGAGACCCCCTTTGGGGGTCACCCCCTTCACCCCCTTTAGTTTTGATTGGTCAACTTTTTTTCTTTTTTTTCTTCTCACCCAATCCCCAACCTCCATGCGTGTGAGGGGGTTGTGGGGATGGGTGTTTTAAGGGGGGTCTAAATCAATGCCCCTCTATATAAAACCTAAAGTCAAATCTAAACCCGTGTAATATCTTCTTTTATTACTTTTGTTTGTTAGTTTTTAATTTTAATTTGTAATGGTCTAAATACTTACGGTGAAACTAGTTTTCTTATGGTTATTTAAATTCTAGAACAGTATGTCACTATTATAGAATAACATGTTGCTATTGTGGAACTAATATAGCGTTATGTTTATATTTTTATTTTTATGAAATTAAAGTGTTATATATATATATATATTTGTTATTTAATTATGTGAATCCGTGGTCCTAAACCGATCCAATCCGTGTTTAAATGGATTGGTTCGGATTGGTTCCATGATTTAAAGGGATTGGATTGGTTCCAATTTTTCAGGAACCGTTGATAACGGATTGGTCCTGATTTTACCCAAATCCGGTCCAATCCGGACCATGCTCACCCCTAAAATTTACAAATATAATAAAAGTGCTTTGTGCCTACCCCACACGCTGGTCTTGACATGTCACCTGAAAGTGGTAAAAAAAACTATAACCACATGGCAGGATGAGAAATATTATACTAAGAGTATAAGGCATAAAATTCACCATGGATAATTAGTCAGGCCAAAAAGAGCTTGATACATAACATACGAAAATCATTTGACGTATAGTTCAGATAATTTAACATGTAATACGGAAATCACTAGACAACCATAACCACGGTACATCACTAAGTGCCAAGCACTACACTGGTCAATGGATCCACGACAAACACTGGAGCACAAAGTGGTCAAACACTAGCCAATGGTTATTTAAGTCCCCAAAGGCATGGGACTCCCGTGATGGTATTCACAAAACATATTTTCATATAAGGTCTTAGCCAAATATTCTTTAAAAGTAAAACAACATATCCATGGGTTTCACTTTTAAGCAAATAGGGTTCAGAAGTAAAACCACGTAGTTGAAATTTTTATAAAACATAACTTCTATTAATATATTAATAAAACATAAATTATATAAAATATATTTTGGTAAGTCAAAACATAAGTAAAATACTTTTTGGTGACGTAAGGTATAATATAACTCACCTTAACTTTAATACCTTACTATTTCTTTCTACTATCAAAAATCTTCTTAGCTTCCACGAATTTTTCCTCTCTTTCTTTTCCTCTCTTCTTTCTTTCTTCCTTTCTCTTCCTTTTCTTTTTCTTTCTTTCTTTCTTGGTCTTCTTTTCTTTTTTCCTCTCTCACGGAGTCAACTTCTCCTATTTATACAGATTATATTCGTGAGCCCCAAGCCAAGATGCCATGTGTCACCTTCTTATTAGTTCTCTATTAATTCAAAGCTTATCTAAATTAACTTAATTATTTATTTATATTTTGGCCCCTAAATTTTTAATAATTATATTATTTTATAAAATAATACATATTAATACAAAATAAATCATATATTTTTTCAACTGTAATTAAATAATATTAGTATAAATTCTACAGAATAATTAAAAATCTGGGTTGTTACAATATACTATTTTAAGATGGACTATGTAATCATATAAAAAAATAGAAATTATATTTAAAGATTATTCCTATATATTATGCTATTATATACAAATATAGTGGTAACAAATTAATTAATATATTTGAAAAATTATACTAAGTTTTCATTTTCAATTAATTAAATTATGATTAACAAACTAACAAATAGCAGTGATGGTATAATAGGATAGAAAGAGGATAAAAATAAAAAACACAATGATATTTAAAAGTTTTAAATTTACCTAATTATATAAAAATCTAATGTTATAGTACAATCTTGAATTCCCAATAATTTTTCATATTTTCTATAAAATAAAATGATAATAAAAAATAAACAATTCGATACCCATTTTTTTACTTCAATTTTACGGTTTTCATTGAAAAAATAAAACTTCAACCAAAATCCTTGGCACATAATGGGTATGGATATTTCGATTGCAACCATCATTACCAATAATTCATCTCCACCATGTAAACCTGTTAATAGACACATAAATCTCACTAAAACCGAAACCAAAACCAAACCAACAACAGAGAAAGAGAATCACACAGAAAAAAAAAGAAATTAAAAAACAAATAAATTTATAGAGTGGTAGGATATTACCCCCCAATAACTTAGACCTCTCCCAGTCTAATCCGTCAGCTCCTCCGCTAGTGCCAGCGAAGTTTAGGAGTTGGGATGACTAATCAGATTATTCTTTAAATAAGACTTAAAAATTGATTAATTTGTCCTATTAAGTGATTTAAAATTTTGATAGATATATATCAAAAAAATAGATAATTATATTATTAAATCATAATTCAAATTTAGATATCATATCTTTTTGAAATTTACATCTAAATTTTTATCTTATTTTTTTGTATGGTTTCTATTTATATTTTTTTTAATTTATTTAAGATGGAGTTGTGGATTTCTATTTTTTTAATTTAATTTATCTATGATTTCTATTTGTTTTTAATTATTATTATTTAGGTAAGTCATGATGTGAGTTAGATATGTGATAGACATGTGAGTTTTATTGATTTAAAATATGATGGTGCGAGATATTTTCAACTTAGATTTGTTTAGATAGACTTTAAAGATTTTTAAAATTTAAAATTGGATATTGAGAGGTAAAAAAAAAAAAAAAGATTTTAACTAAATAGATAAAAATCATATTTATTAATTTTATCTGTTTGTATATCTTATTTAAATTTTTTTTTAAGGTTATGTTATAATATTATATATAAGATATAGATAGATAGATAATCACAATTCTCACGAAAAATATTATCTAATTTTTTGAGGGAGAGAAAATGAAGGCAAGTTTTAATATATTTTTTTGGAAATCGATGAGAGAAATTACGAGGGAGAGATTATGAAATATTTTTGTTTTCTTTCCATTTGAAATCCATAGATTAAGGGATAATTATTGTTTCCAAAATAATTAAATAGGTATGAGAGAAGTTGAAAATGAGGGATAATTATTATTTACAAAATAATTAGATAGGTATGAGAGAAATTAAAAAATGTGTGTATGAGAGAAGTCAAAAAGGTTTGGGAGAAGTCAATACGTGCTGAGTTTTTTTTTTTAAATCAAAAAATTAGGAAATTAAGATTGAAGTATTGGAACTCCCACAAGACTTGTGAGTTAGAAATCACATTTTCCTTATATAATGTACTAGCATGTCACCCGTGCTATGCACGGGACTTTATAAATTAAAAAAATATATATATTATAATAATCTTTAAATAATTTAATATTTTTTCTTGCGGTATACATGAAATTTATAAATTAACTTTTATGTTTATAACTTTTCAAATTATTAGTTTAAAAAAATTAAAAAATATATATAAATATATTTAGTGCAATTTTGATAATTTGTATTTAAAAAAAGTTAAACCTTATTAAATGACATTAACTGAGTTATGACATACCTCTTCTTATTATGAAAATATACAAATTTAAAAGTTATAATTAAACCAAATATATAATTTTATTATTAAATATGAAGGGAAGTGATATTTAACAATAATTAATATGATATTTCTATTATTAATCCAATAATTTAAGTTACATTTCTTTTGATTTCACTTTCATAACTAAAAATACAATACGAATATAATACACACAGATTTCTAGTCTTTATGAATAAGAAGGTTTCAAAATATTTTCAAAATTTCATCATTTTCTTTTAATTTTTTTTTATCTATTTTGATTTTAAATTTGAATAAAATTTTTGATTTGATATGAATTACTTTTCCATTAAATTTTTATCAATTTTTTAAAGAACTTTCATTCTTATCCCTTTTTTTTTTTTTTCTTTTCATCAATTTTAATGGAAAAAATAATAATTTTCAATATTTCATCTTTTTAAATTTTTATCAAATTATAATTTGATAAAGACATATATTATGGGTTGAAGATTCTCGTAATTGAAATTATAGTAAAATAACATTTTGAAATAGTCAAAGTTTGAATATGTAATTGGTTGAAATGTATAGTTTAATTAATTCTCTTATCATATTTGTATAAAAATTGACACTTATGACTACATCATTATAAGTTGGATTATGGGAAAAAATTTGGAGTGTCAAGCATTTTCTATTTGTAAATATCCTACATATTAAAAAATGAAAAAAAAATGTGTAGCTTTTTGATATGTGTTTATCAACTTTGTTTTATGGACATAAACAATTGATATTTCAATTTAAAAAATTAAAAAGTAACAAAAAAATAGACTGGGTTTTTTAGAGATAAAAGAAACCATCTAACTCTTTTATATACTATTAAGATGGATTATTTCAATTTAAAAAATTAAAAAGTAAAAAAATAAATAAATAAATAGATTGGATTTTTTAGAGATAAAAGAAACCATCTAACTCTTCTATATACTATTAAGATGGACTATTTTAATTACATAAAAAAATAGAAATTATATTTAGAGATTATATCTATATATTATGCTATTTTATACCACTATAGTAGTAACAAATTAACTATAATATATATGAAAAGTTATATTAAGCTTTCATTTTCAATTAATTGAATTATAATTAACAAACTAACAAATAGCAGTAATAGTCTAATGGGATAGAAAGAGAATAAAAATAAAGAATACAATGATATTTAAAAGTTTTAAATTTACCTAGTTATACAAAAATCTAACGTTATAGTAAAATCTTGAATTGTCAATAAATTTTCACATTTTTTATAAAATAAAATGACAAAAAAATTTGATATCCATTTTTTTACTTCATTTTTATGGTCTTCACTAAAGAAAACAAAATTCGATCAAAATTATTCACATAAAATGAACATAGATACTTTGATTGCAACCATAATTACCAATAATTCTTCTCTACCATACAAACCTATAAACAAACACATAAATCTCACTAAAACTGAAACCAAAAGCAAACCAATAGTAGAGAAAGAGAATCGCATAGGGAAAAAATAAATAAATTTGTAGAGTTGGAAAATGTTACTTCCAACAACTTAAACATCACCCAACCCAATCTGTTAGCTCCATTACTAGTACCCACGAAGTTTAGGAGTTGGGATGACTAATTAGATTATTCTTTAAATAAGATTTGAAAATTGATTAATTTGTCTTATTAAGTAATTTAAAATTTATATATATATATACATCATAAAAATAGATAATTATATTACTAAATCATAATTCAAATTTAGATATTGTCATATTTTTTGTAGATCCATATCTAAATTCTTATCTTTTTTATTTTTGTGTGGTTTCTATTCGGGGGGGGGGGAGAGGGAGGGGGTTTCCTTCAATTTATTTAAGATGGAGTTGTGGGTATCTATTTTTTTATTTTATTTAATTTATCTGTGGTTTCTATTTGTTTTTAATTATCATTATTTAGGTAAGTTGTGATGTGAGTTAGATTTGTGATAAACATGTGGGTTTTATTGATTTAAAGTATAATGGTGGGAGAAATTTTCAAATTAAATTTGTTTAGATAAACTTTAAAGATTTTTAAAATTTAAAATTGGATATTGAGATGTAAAAAAAAGATTTTAACTGAATAAATAAAAATCAAATTTATTAATTTTATTTGTTCGTATGTCAAAAAAAAAAAAAAAATTTCTCTCTCTCCCTGGGTTATGTTATAATATAATATATAAGATATAGATTGATATCTACAACTTTAATGAAAAATATTATCTAATTTTTTGGAGAAGAAAGAAGGCAAGTTTTAATTTTTTTTTTTTTTTTGGAAATCGGTGAGAGAGATTAGGATGGAGAAATTATGAAATATTTTTGTTATTAAATAAATAAATCAGTCAATAGTTTTTTTAATCTATTTTTTAAATTAAAAAAGCAATAATTTTAGAAATTTGATTAATTTGTCTCATTAAGTGATTTGAAAGTTTGATATATATACATCAAAAAAATTAATTATATTACTAAATCATAATTCAAATTTAAATGTTATATCTTTTAGAGATCTATAGCTAAATTCTTATCTTCTTTATTTTTGTGTATAACCATAGTCAAAAGGATTTGTGGGTTGGGAGAAGTCAATAAATACTGATTTTTTTTTTTTTAAAATCAAAAAATTAGAAAATTAGAATTCAGATATTGGAGCTCCCACAAAACTTGTAGAATAGAAACCCCTTTTTCCTTATATAATATATAGACAGATAGATAGATAGATAGATATTAGTGGTAACCCGTGCTATGCACGTACTTTATAAATTAAAAATATATATATAATTATAATTATTTTGAAATAATAAATGTCCGTTTGGGAAGGGCTAATTTGGCTATTTTAGCCACAAAAAAACAAAATAAGCTATTTTAGCCATAAAAAACAAAACACCACATCCAACCCATAATCATTACACTCTTCTCTCACAAAAAAAAGCCAATAAAGCAAAAAAGCCAAAAAATCCTTCCCAAACCAGACTTTTTAGCCCAGGCTAAAATAGCCAAAAAATCCAAAAAGTCAAAAAGCCAATCCACTTCCCAAACCAACCCTAATATTTTACCTTGCGGTATACATGAAATTTATAAGTTAACTTTTATGTTTATAACTTTTTAAATTATTAGTTTAAAAAATTAAAAAAGTATATATATATAAATATATTTAGTGTAATTTTGATAATTTGTATTAAAAAAAGTTAAATGTGATTAACCGAGTTATGACATACCTCTTCTTGTTATGAAAATATACAAATTTAAAAGTTATAATTAAAATAAATATATAATTTTATTATTAAATATGAAGTGAAGTGATATTTGACAATAATTAATAGGATGTTTCTATTATTAATCCAATAATTTAAGTTACATTTCTTCTGATTTCAATTTCATAACTAAAAATACAATATGAATATAACATACACACGGATTTCTAGTTTTTATGAATAAGAAGGTTTTAAAATATTTTCAAACTTTCATCATTTTCTTTTAATTTTATTTTTTTTTATCTAATTTGATTTTAAATTTGAATAAAAATTTTGATTTAATATGAATTACTTTAACTTTTTCATTAAATTTTTATCAATTTTTAAAAAAACTTTCATTCTTATTCCAATTTTTTTATTTTCACCAATTTTGATGGAAAAAACAACAATTTTCAACGTTTCATCTTTTTAGATTTTTATCAAATTATAATTTGATAAAAAACATATAAAGGGTTGAAGATTCTCTTAATTGGAAGTATAATGAAATAACATCTTCAAATAGTCAAAATTTGAATATGTGATTAGTTGAAATTTATAATTTAATTAATTCTCTTCTCATATTTGTATAAAAATTGACACTTATGATTACATTATTATAAGTTGGATTATGGAAAAAAATTTGGGGTTTCAAACATTTCTCATTTGTAAATATCCTATATATTAAAAAAAGAAAAAAAAAAAGAAAAAAAATGTGTAGCTTTTTTATATGTGTTTATCAGTTTTGTATTATGGACATAAACAATTGATGTTTCAATTTAAAAAATTAAAAATTAAAAAAAAATAGATTGAATTTTTTAGAGATAAAAGAAACCATCTAACTCTTCTATATACTATTAAGATGGACTATTTAATCATATAAAAAAAATAAAAATTATATTTAGAAATTATCCCTATACATTATGCTATTATATATAACTATAGTCGTAACAAATTAACTGTAATATATATGAAAAGTTATATTAAGCTTTCATTTTCAATTAATTTAATTATAATTAACAAACTAACAAATAGTAGTAATGGTCCAATGGGATAGAAATAAGATAAAAATAAAGAACACAATGATATTTAAAAGTTTTAAATTTACCTAATTATACAAAAATCTAATGTTATAGTAAAATCATGAATTCTCAATAAATTTCACATTTTTTTATAAAATAAAATGATAATAAAAAATAAAAAATTTGATACCCATTTTTTTTTTACTTCAATTTTATGGTCTTCACTGAAAAAAATAAAATCCGATCAAAATCATTAGCATGGAGCGTAGATACTTCGATTGTAATCATAATCACCAATAATTCTTCTTTACCAAGCAAACCTGTAAACAAAAGCATAAACCTCACTAAAACCGAAATCAAAACCAAACCAAATCAACAATAGAGAAAGAGAATCACACAAAGAAAAAATAAAATTAAAAAATAAATAAATTTATAGAGTGGGAGAATGTTACCTCCAACAACTTAAACCTCACCTAACTCAATCCGTTAGCTCATCTGCGAATGCTCGAAAAGTTTAGGATTTGAGATAACTAATCAGATTAAGGCTTGAAAATTGATTAATTTGTCTCATTAAGTAATTTAAAATTTTGATATATGTACATCAGAAAAATAGATAATTATATTACTAAATCATAATTCAAATTTCAATATTGTCATTTTTTTAGATCCATATCTAAATTCTTATCTTTTTTTATTTTTGTGTGATTTCTATTTGGGGTTTTTTTTTTTTCAATTTATTTAAGATGAAGTTGTGGGTTTCTATTTTTTTTTAAAAATCTAATTTATATGTGGTTTATATTTGTTTTTAATTATTATTATTTAGGTAAGTTGTGATGTGAGTTAGATATGTGATAGTGTAGACATCCCATTTTTGACCGTCCTCAAGGCTTGGACGTCACCGCTTGAACAATCGGTGATTATCCATGTTTGTGTTTGTTTGGAGTTCCCGGAGTTCTCGGCTACGCGCCTTGCCTCAGGATCTCCGAACTTGACTGTTTTGTGTCTGGTTTTGCACCAAACGCTTGTGTTTTGCCTTGGAGGGGCAGGGAATGCCTTGTGAGGCATCCCCACACACCACCGGCACTAGCTATAGCGATCCCGGGTTTACCCTTGTTGTACAGTGATCCGGACTTGTGTCCGTGGATGTTAGTGGTTGATTATTATCTTGTTTACATCCTTTCTTGCTTTGTATTTGAGTTATAGGATGTGTTGGGCAGGTTTGTCACAGGTTGCTTGAGCTTAGGAACCAAAACTAGTTGCCCTGATTTTGGCTTGTCCGCTCGAGCGGAGATTTTGACGCTCGAGCGGGGATCTTGTTGTTGCTTGTTCGCTCGAGCGGGTGTTTTGGCGCTCGAGCGGGGAATACACCCATCCAGTATTTCCTGTGTAGTATTGGGCGCTCGAGCGGGGGATTGGCCGCTCGAGCGGGAAGTTGTGAGTGACGCTCGAGCGGGGAGTTGGGCGCTCGAGCGGGGACCTGTCTGCAGAAACTTCTGGGAGTGTGCGTCCGCCGCTCGAGCGGGAGTTTGGCCGCTCGAGTGGGAGTCTGTGAGTGGCGCTCGAGCGGGGGTTTCCACGCTCGAGCGGAGAGACTGTTATATCAATCCGTGAAATCACTTCTTGAATCACTTTTTCAACTTCATTTCTCTCTCTTACTTTCCCAAACACAAATTTGAGAGCCTCTCTCTCTAAAATCTTAACTTCTCTCTTAGATTTGATCTAGTAGGAGTTGTCTACTCACTTTTGACCTTTACAAAAGTTGTGTTGATCGTCGAGGGCTACATTTTAATCTGAAAATTTCGAGATTTGGAGCATTTTGATTTTGGCCTTCATCTTCGTTGGAGCTCATCTTTTGAGGTAGGGATATCCTACTCCTCTTTATGGACTTTGTCTTTGAATTTTAGCATTTTGATATGTTGGGTGTTGTTGGGTAATTTTGAGAAAGTTTGGGCCTTTTGTGTAATTTTACAAAAAGTTGGGGTTTTATTTAAAATGAACCTAGAGGCATGTTTGGTATAGAAATATGGAATAAATGTTGAAACATTAATAAAAATGGAACCTTAGGGTTGTTTTGTTAATTATGGGAATTTGCCCTAATTGTTTTAATTAATTAATGTATATAATTAATTAAAGAAAATGAGGAATTGTATGGAAAATGTCGAGATTGGAAGTGTATGGGATTAAAGGGTGTAGTTGATTTATTTATCGCTCACCGAATTGAAATGTTGATTTAATGTCCATTTGTGCATTTATTTTCTGTTTAGAAATAACTGCTTGGGCTATCGGTGGAGGATAGTCGTGATTGTTGTAGACAATGCATGATGATTAGGCAAACGAAAACTAATCAATGGAATGTGTCATGGGACTTGACGGTTGATAAAATACATTAACTTTATGTATTGATTGAATGTATGTGGAACCTATGTGTTTATATGCATTATGTGTAGAGGAGGAGATGGGGGATGTACTCCGCGGTTTAGGGGAAGATGGGGGATGTACCTCTAAACCGGATAGTGTTGGGAGGAGATAGGGGATGAACTCCGTAGACATAGCTCATATGCTTGTCTAGAAAAGTGAAGATACAGCTCTTATGCTTATCTTTGAGAAGTAAAGATATAGCTCATATGCTTGTCTAGAGAAGAGTAGATATAGCTCTTATGCTTATCTTTGGTTGTAAGATATAGTTCTTATACTTATCTGTTGATGTATTGATTTAGCTAATATGCTTATCTATCGAAAATGGAAAATGAAAAGTAACATGGACTTGTATGTCATGTAATTGAAATGTGATATAAGTGAGTGTATCAGTATTGACCATCTATCAACTGCTAATCTTTTAGTCATTGTTCATGGTTGGTTTAGTATATTTCTACCGGGCTGTGGCTCACCCTATATGGGGACATCATTTTCAGGTACAGGTAGCATGCCACCTCCAAGGACATATCTTGGGAGGCTAGAGACGGGCAGATCTTTTGTTGTCTTTCTTTAGATGTATTACATGTAAATTCAAGCCAAGGGCTTAATGTGTAAATGAGTTAGCACTCTTTTTTTGTAACCAAGTGTTAACTTGGAAAGCTGTAAGCCCTTAGGGCATTTGCTCTTGTTGTTAACATGTAATACCTTTTGTAATGAAACTATGATGAATAGATGAATGTTAGTCTTTTGTATATCAATGCATGCTTATAATGATGGGTTTAAATGTTAATATTTTGAGGGCGTTACAACTTGGTATCAGAGCCTACCGGGTTCGAATACTTTGGGTACGTGGGGAGTGATTAGAATCACAATGGGTTTGTCTCGCTTGAAAGAGACTTAGGTGTAGAGTCATATGCCATGTGTTTAAATTGATAACATGCTTATGTGATTATTTGGGTATGGGATTTAATTTCTAGGATGTTGATTGGATCCTTGGGTTTCTGGGAGTCTTGTTGGAAAAGCACTTGATCAATGCTGTTTCTAACCGGAACTCTAGTAACGCCTCGGGACTATCATTATCCGGGAATGAAATTCGTAAGTGCTTATGTGTTTATGTGCTTACGTGGAATGAATTACAGTTGTCCATGCATTAGGACGCGAGTGTTTAGTTTCGGCACATTTTTTTTTTAAATGTGCTAATGGTTCTTCGTTTCCTTTATTAGATGTCAGGACGAGGAAGAGGTGGTAGTCGTGGTAGGCCTAGGCGACAGGAAGTACCTTTACCGGATGAGATTCTGGCAGTGCAGGAGGGGGTTGGTCAGGCCAATGTGGCCGAGCCAGCGGGTCAGCAGGCTATGAGTGCCTTGGCCCGGGAGATAGCAGGGGCTTTAGGGATTCTCAGAGCTGGGAATCAGGCAGTTGAGGCAGGGCCTTCCTTCTTGAAAAGGGAGTTCTTCCAGTCTAACCCGGAGGAGTTTGTTGGGGATCCTAAGGAACCACTGAAGGCAGACGAGTGGTTGGAACAAATGAGCAAGACATTCGAGATGCTTGGCATCGAGGATGGAGCACTGAAAGCGACCTTGGCATCCTTCCAGCTGAAGGGAGATGCGGGTCAATGGTGGAAGTATGAGAAAGCCCGTGTTGGTGGTACATGGGAGGCGTTTGTAAATGCTTTCCAGGAGAGATTCTTATCTGCAGTTGCTAGGGAAAAGCTGAGAGATCAGTTTAGCCGGCTTAAACAGGAGGGTTTGACTGTGGCCGAGTTTGAGGCTACGTTTACTAGCTTGTCCAGGTTTGCACCTGAACTTGTGGCGACAGAGGAACGCCGTTTGTCACGACCCAAACCCGGCCCTATGGGTTTAGTACCGTAACTGGCCAGTAATCCAAGATTACCGAAGGCCTGCTGAACAGTAATACAGTAAAACAGAGTACAGGGCCTGGCGGAAGCCAATACAGTAAATGACTAGTGTCCATTGAGCTGTGAAAATCTGTATGCCAAAAACATTTTTCATGCATTCATACAGTTCAGAACAGTACAGTCTATACGATCATATACAAACATTCAATACGGGGACCTGATCCCTCGATAACAGTACAGTGAAACAGTAAACAGTCTAGACAACAGTACAAAACAGTAGGGAGACCGATAGGGGACACAAAAACACCCCAAGCCACAGCATGGCGTCTCGGAACCTCGCAGTGAGGCACATAGGCTGGCTTGACAAAACTGGGGACTAACCCACGCTCCTAGCTCCGGTCTGGCTGCTGAGAACCTACATATATATATAAACAGTGAGCTAAAGCCCAGTGAATAACATAATGTATAAAGAGGTTATGAATGTAATGTCCTTACAGTAATGAAAACAATTCATTAAACAATATTTCGATCTTTCAGTATATCAGTCAATCAGTCATATGTGGTACATCCATTAGCCTATAAACAGTAGGTCCAAAAGGACCGGGCCTCAACAGACCCAACAGTAGTGATGGCCATCAATCAATAAACAGTATGGTTCCACAAGGAAACCGACAGAGCTCTGTAACAATAACAGTAATCAATAAGTGCTAAGGATGCCACAGTATAGTTCACAATACAGGACATACATTCATTCAATAAACAATATCAGTTCAGTAAACAGTTCTGCTCAGTATTCAAAAGATAGCCATTTTGAACATATCTTTACACAATCTGTTACTCACAGAGATTTGGGCTAATAGCAGCTAGAGCGCGTCCCCGAGAGCCAACCCTAAACAGTTAACAAATAGAACACACACTAAGTTTCACAGTCGGGAAGGATGATAATTAAATCCCTAAATTTCCTCGGTGTGGTTCTATGTCTAAATCCTCATTAAGATGCCTTAAACTAGGCCTAAGAATGCCTAGGATGAGATGAGGATGCAAAAATACACTTGGAAGGCATTTTCAAAAGTTGCTGAAAACAGGGGTCTCGCTCGAGCGAGCCTTCCTTCGCTCGAGCGAGCTTCCAAAATCAAAGGATTCGCTCGAGCGAGAAATCCTTCGCTCGAGCGAGCTACTGGAACAGTAAAAGTACTGGATGCTCGATTTTTACGCTCGAGCCACCAATCCTTCGCTCGAGCGTGGCTCAGAGGAAACGTTGGTCGCTCGAGCGAGGAATCCTTCGCTCGAGCGAAGAAGCCAAATCTGGAATTTCCAGATTTGCCTTCCAAGCTCAAACCAAGCATTCCCAACTCAATTCTCGACCTCTTGGGCCCAAATTCTGGAAAACACATCCCAAAACAATGTATAACGAGTTTCAAAAGCCAATTTGAGAATTCAAGCCCCAAAGGTGAGTCAATTAAGTCCAAATTCAAACCCAATTTCAAGAACAATATGTAAACATGCAATGCATGAGTTTTAAACCAAATTCAAGCTTCAATCTTTGCTCTAAAGAGCTCAATAGTTGGAAACTAAAATGAAAACATGGACTATGATAAAAACATGGACATGCATGCACAATTCTCCAAGAATTTAACTTCAAATGCACCAAAATGGTCATGCATGCAACAATCAAACTTTAATTCAACATTCTTGAACCTAAAACATGGCTTAGCTCTACAATGATGCATGAAACATGCAAGGTTTAGCTCAAGACAACAAGGAGAAGATGATTCTACTTACCTAAGTCTCAATCTAGCAATCTATGGTACAAATCTTCAAGTTCTTCTAGCAAATCACCAAGATGAACTCAACTCTCTCCCTCTCTCTACTATGGTCGGCTAGAGTGAAGCAAAATGGGCTGATGAAATGCCTTGATCAAGTGTAAAAGGCTCTAATATAATAAGACATAAATGTCCACTATAGGTGGCAATTTGGTAAATAAGTCCAACCTCCCAATTAATCAATATTTAATCTAGTTTAATCATTCCTAATCAATTTTCAGATAAATACACCATTAAATCACAAATATTCTACTGATTCCGAAACTCTAAACGGTTCCTAATTCGGCCGCCGATAAGGCCTTCAATTAGCAGTTTAAACATATAAATTCTAACAGATAATCAATCAATCAAACAGATGCAATATGCAATTCAATAGATAACTTATTCAATTTCAGTTTCGATTTCAATCAGTTCATTCAGTACTTCAGTTAATCCAATTATCAGTCATTATCAGTTCAGTTTAACAGTAATCAGTACGTAATTCAGTGGGTTATCGATAATCAGTACGAGGGTTGTTACAGTCTCCCCTCCTTATAAGGAGTTTAGTCCTCTAAACTCAAGTTACCTTCAGTTTGGAAGAAAACAGGATTCAGTGGAAACAGTTCTGGGTATCTTTTAGCCATGTCATCTTCCCTTTCCCAAGTGGCATACACACCACCATGGTTCTGCCAATCAACTTTCACTAGCGGGATCTCTTTGTTTCTCAGTTTCTTGATCCGTCGGTTTACAATCTGTATAGGCCTCTCCTCGTAAGTGTAGTCATCACTCAACACTATCCGAGTAGGCTCAATCACATGGAATGGATCCCGAAGATAATCCCTCAACATAGAGATGTGGAAGACGTTATGCATATGCTCCATTTCAGGAGGAAGTGCAACTTGATACGCCACCGGATTGAGTTTCTCAACAATCTCATAAGGTCCAACGTATCTCGGCGCCAACTTGCCTTTGACTCCAAAACGAGTCTGGCCTTTCATTGGTGTCACTTTCACAAAAACGTGATCACCCACTTCATATTCTCGGTCTCGCCTTCTAACATCTGCATAACTCTTCTGTCTACTCTGTGCAGTTTTCAGTCTTTGTTGTATCAGTTTCACTTTCTCAGTCGTTTCATAAACAATTTCGGGCCCAAGCAACGGCCCATCTCCAACTTCTGCCCAGCAGATTGGAGATCTACATTTTCTGCCATACAATGCCTCGAAAGGCGCCATACCAATACTCGAATGGTAGCTGTTATTGTAGGCGAATTCAGCCAACGGCAAATGACTTTCCCAGTTTCCCTGAAAATCAAGGACACACATTCTCAATAAATCTTCTAAAGTCTGGATGGTCCTTTCTGACTGTCCATCTGTCTGAGGATGATAAGCACTACTCAGCCTCAATTCAGTACCCAATGCAGTCTGTAGGCTTTGCCAGAACCTCGATGTAAACTTCGAATCCCTGTCAGAAACAATAGACACAGGCACTCCGTGCAGTCTAACAATTTCATCAATATAGATAACAGCCAATTTGTCCGCATTATAAATTGTCTTGACAGGTAAGAAGTGAGCAGATTTAGTCAGTCTATCAACAATAACCCAAATTGAATCCATACCTTTTCTGGAGCGAGGTAACCCAACGATAAAATCCATCGTGATATGCTCCCATTTCCACTCTGGTATGGGTAAAGGTTGCAATAATCCAGCAGGTCGTTGATGTTCAGCTTTGACTTGTTGGCAATGAAGGCATTTGGACACAAAGTCGGCAATTTCTTTCTTCATTCCCGGCCACCAGAAATTCAATTTCAAATCTTGATACATTTTCGTATTCCCTGGGTGGATAGAAAATTTTGAATTGTGGCCCTCTTGCAGAATTCTTCTTTTCAGTTCAGTGTCATTCGGTACACACAGTCTATCTTGAAATTTCAGTACATTGTTCTCAAACTTGAATCCCGGTCTCGGTTTTGAATCTCTTTCTTCAATAATCTTCTTTAAGAAATCATCCAGTTGCTGTTTTTCTTTAATCTCTTCAATCAAGGCTGGTTGAGCAGAAATAGCAGCTAAGGTTCCACCTTGTTCCTTCAAAACAATTTCAATTTCAGACTTTTCAAGATCACAAAGCAACTCCTTCTGTCCAGTCAGCAAACAGGCTAAGTTCCCAATCGATTTTCGGCTCAAAGCATCGGCAACGGTGTTGGCTTTTCCCGGATGATACAGTATTTGTAAGTCATAGTCTTTAATCAGTTCAAGCCATCTCCGCTGTCTCATATTCAGTTCTTTCTGTGTGAAGAAATATTTCAAACTCTTGTGGTCGGTATACACTTCACATGTCGCTCCATACAAATAGTGACGCCAAATTTTCAGTGCAAACACCACTGCAGCAAGTTCCAGGTCATGGGTTGGGTAATTCTTTTCATGTGGTCTCAACTGTCGGGAAGCATAAGCAATAACTCTCCCATTCTGCATTAAAACACATCCCAAACTCTTATGAGAAGCATCACTAAAAATAGTATAACCATCCGTACCTGTAGGCAAGGTAAGAATTGGTGCAGTCACGAGTCTAGTTTTCAACTCCTGGAATGCTGATTCTCTCTGGTCAGTCCAGTCAAATGATATCCCCTTCTGTGTCAATTGAGTCAATGGTAAGGCAATTTTGGAGAAATCTTTGACAAACCTTCTGTAATATCCAGCCAGTCCTAAAAAGCTTCGGACTTCAGTCACATTTGTTGGTCTAGGCCAGTTTACTACAGCTTCAATTTTCTGCGGATCAACAGAAATTCCATCTTTGCTAACAACATGCCCCAAAAACATTACATGATCAAGCCAAAATTCACATTTAGACAGTCTAGCATACAGTTTCTGTTCTCTTAAGGTCTGCAGGGCAAGTCTCAGATGGTGCTCATGTTCCTCTACAGTCTTAGAATAAATCAATATGTCATCAATAAATACCACAATGAAATCATCAAGGTATGGTTTAAAAATTCTGTTCATAAGGTCCATAAATGCATCTGGGGCATTGGTAACTCCAAACGGCATAACTAAAAATTCATAGTGGCCATACCTTGTTCTAAAAGCAGTTTTATCAATGTCTTCTGGTTTAACTTTCAGTTGGTGATACCCTGATCTGAGGTCGATCTTGGAAAACACTTGTGCACCCTGTAACTGGTCAAACAAATCATCAATACGCGGTAATGGATATTTGTTCTTTACAGTTACCTTGTTCAATTCACGGTAATCAATGCACAGTCTCAGTGAGCCATCTTTCTTCTTTACAAACAGAACAGGTGCACCCCACGGTGAAGTACTGGGTCTGATAAACTTCTTGTCTAGCAGTTCCTGCAATTGTACTTTCAATTCCTTCAGTTCAGTTGGAGCCACTCTGTAGGGAGCTTTAGACATTGGCGGTGTACCCGGAATCACATCAACAGTAAATTCAACTTCCCTATCAATCAAATCCCCTGGCAAATCATCTGGAAATACATCTGGGAATTCTCTCACTATAGGAATACAATTCACATCAGTTTTAACACAATCATCAGTAGATACAGTCAGTACGGAACACAGATATCCTTTACACCCTTTTCTAATCAGTTTGACAGCTTTTACAGAAGAAATCAGGTACGGGGGAGGTACTACTCCGACTCCACTAAATACGAATTCAGGTAAACCCGGTGGACGGAAAACAACTTGTTTGGTCACACAATCGATAGTAGCATGATATTTTTGTAACCAATCCATCCCCAATATTACATCAAAATGATCTATGTTCAACGGCAGTAAATCAATAAACAGATGCATATCCCCAACAATAATTTCACAAGCAGGATACATATATGCACATGTCATGGATCCCCCAACAGGTGATGATACAGCTAGCAAGTAATTCATAGGTTCTAAGGGTCTATTTAATTTTCGTGAGAAAGCATGCGACACATAAGAATGTGTAGACCCCGAATCAATCAATACATATGCATTCTGAGTACAAATAGGGAGGATACCTGACACAACGGTCTCAGTATTCTGAACGTCTCCCGGTACTAGGGCAAATACTCGGCCCTGCCTCGTAGGCTCTTTCCCGGTAGCTTTGGGGTTAGGCTTTGGTGCTACATTTGATGCTGCGGCGCTCGGTGTAGCTTTACTACTAGCTGGTGGAGCAGAAGGGCAGTCTTTAATTCTGTGGCCCACCTTGCCACATCTGAAACAAGCTCCTGAAATCTGGTAACAAACCCCTTTGTGCTTATTGCCACATACGGAGCAGGGTGGAATGAATCCACTCCCTTGGCTGGGGCTAGTTGTTGACCCCGTGTTCTGTTTCTTGTTCAATTGATTGTGCTTGCCTTTCTTAAATTTGAAACCCTGTCTCTTACCATGCCATTCAGTTGTTGGTGGTTCGGTTTGTTTCAGCGCTTCAATATTTGATTCAGCCATCAAGGCTCGATCAAGAACACCCACATAAGTCGGCAGTTTCAACATATTAACTCTATCAAGGATAGGAACATTCAGGCCGCCTTCAAACTTCCTGGCCTTTTTGTAATCGGTGTCCACCATATGCGGTGCATATCTAGCAAGCTCGGTGAACTTCTTCTCATATTCGGCAACAGACGTTGTGCCCTGTTTTAGTTGTTCAAACTCAGTTACCTTTCTATCCCTGACACATTGAGGAAAATATTTTTCAAAGAAGGACTCCTTGAACTGAGCCCAAGTCACCACAGTGTTGGTGTCACGGATCAACATCCACCACCTTCTAGCTTCTTCCTGCAATGTAAAGGTGGCTAACAATACCTTATGTGCTTCTGAGCACGGAAAAACTTCAAACAATTTTTCAGTCTCCAAAACCCAAGCTTCAGCCTTTAGCGGTTCCAAGCCTCCCTGAAAGGACGACGGTTTCATCTTGCTGAATTTATGAGTCAGTGCAATAATGTCCACCTCATTAACGTTCACATTCTGTACATTCTGTTCCGGTTGTACCGGAGGAGGAGGAGGTGGGGGCTGTTGGTTCTGTTGTTGATCTAGTCTTTCAATTACCAGTCCCATCATTTGTTCAAGTCTGGCCATTCTGGCCTCAGAGGATGATGATTCAGTTTCATTTGCAGTGCTTGCGTTATCCATTTCACTATAAGCAGTTATAACAGTTATCATCATAAATAGTTGTACACTTAAACAGTTCAACACTTTAACATATAATCAGTCAGTCATAAGCACACACTTTTCAAGTTCATGAGATGTCCTAATCACCTTTCTAAGACACCCTATAGCTCATTTGGACACGTGTGTGCGGTATAACTCGTGGTTAAGTATCGCTCTGATACCACTCTGTCACGACCCAAACCCGGCCCTATGGGTTCAGTACCGTAACTGGCCAGTAATCCGAGATTACCGAAGGCCTGCTGAACAATAATACAGTAAAACAGAGAACAGGGCCTGGCGGAAGCCAATACAGTAAATGACTAGTGTCCATTGAGCTGTGAAAATCTATATGCCAAAAACATTTTTCATGCATTCATACAGTTCAGAACAGTACAGTCTATACGATCATATACAAACATTCAATACGGGGACCTGATCCCTCGATAACAGTACAGTGAAACAGTAAACAGTCTAGACAACAGTACAAAACAGTAGGGAGACCGATAGGGGACACAAAAACACCCCAAGCCACAGCATGGCATCTCGGAACCTCGCAGTGAGGCACATAGGCTGGCTTGACAAAACTGGGGACTAACCCACGCTCCTAGCTCCGGTCTGGCTGCTGAGAACCTACATATATATATATAAACAGTGAGCTAAAGCCCAGTGAATAACATAATGTATAAAGAGGTTATGAATGTAATGTCCTTACAGTAATGAAAACAATTCATTAAACAGTATTTCGATCTTTCAGTATATCAGTCAATCAGTCATATGTGGTACATCCATTAGCCTATAAACAGTAGGTCCAAAAGGACCGGGCCCCAACAGACCCAACAGTAGTGATGGCCATCAATCAATAAACAGTATGGTTCCACAAGGAAACCGACAGAGCTCTGTAACAATAACAGTAATCAATAAGTGCTAAGGATGCCACAGTATAGTTCACAATACAGGACATACATTCATTCAATAAACAATATCAGTTCAGTAAACAGTTCTGCTCAGTATTCAAAAGATAGCCATTTTGAACATATCTTTACACAATCTGTTACTCACAGAGATTTGGGCTAATAGCAGCTAGAGCGCGTCCCCGAGAGCCAACCCTAAACAGTTAACAAATAGAACACACACTAAGTTTCACAGTCGGGAAGGATGATAATTAAATCCCTAAATTTCCTCGGTGTGGTTCTATGTCTAAATCCTCATTAAGATGCCTTAAACTAGGCCTAAGAATGCCTAGGATGAGATGAGGATGCAAAAATACACTTGGAAGGCATTTTCAAAAGTTGCTGAAAACAGGGGTCTCGCTCGAGCGAGCCTTCCTTCGCTCGAGCGAGCTTCCAAAATCAAAGGATTCGCTCGAGCGAGAAATCCTTCGCTCGAGCGAGCTGCTGGAACAGTAAAAGTACTGGATGCTCGATTTTTACGCTCGAGCCACCAATCCTTCGCTCGAGCGTGGCTCAGAGGAAACGTTGGTCGCTCGAGCGAGGAATCCTTCGCTCGAGCGAAGAAGCCAAATCTGGAATTTCCAGATTTACCTTCCAAGCTCAAACCAAGCATTCCCAACTCAATTCTCGACCTCTTGGGCCCAAATTCTGGAAAACACATCCCAAAACAATGTATAACGAGTTTCAAAAGCCAATTTGAGAATTCAAGCCCCAAAGGTGAGTCAATTAAGTCCAAATTCAAACCCAATTTCAAGAACAATATGTAAACATGCAATGCATGAGTTTTAAACCAAATTCAAGCTTCAATCTTTGCTCTAAAGAGCTCAATAGTTGGAAACTAAAATGAAAACATGGACTATGATAAAAACATGGACATGCATGCACAATTCTCCAAGAATTTAACTTCAAATGCACCAAAATGGTCATGCATGCAACAATCAAACTTTAATTCAACATTCTTGAACCTAAAACATGGCTTAGCTCTACAATGATGCATGAAACATGCAAGGTTTAGCTCAAGACAACAAGGAGAAGATGATTCTACTTACCTAAGTCTCAATCTAGCAATCTATGGTACAAATCTTCAAGTTCTTCTAGCAAATCACCAAGATGAACTCAACTCTCTCCCTCTCTCTACTATGGTCGGCTAGAGTGAAGCAAAATGGGCTGATGAAATGCCTTGATCAAGTGTAAAAGGCTCTAATATAATAAGACATAAATGTCCACTATAGGTGGCAATTTGGTAAATAAGTCCAACCTCCCAATTAATCAATATTTAATCTAGTTTAATCATTCCTAATCAATTTTCAGATAAATACACCATTAAATCACAAATATTCTACTGATTCCGAAACTCTAAACGGTTCCCAATTCGGCCGCCGATAAGGCCTTTAATTAGCAGTTTAAACATATAAATTCTAACAGATAATCAATCAATCAAACAGATGCAATATGCAATTCAATAGATAACTTATTCAATTTCAGTTTCGATTTCAATCAGTTCATTCAGTACTTCAGTTAATCCAATTATCAGTCATTATCAGTTCAGTTTAACAGTAATCAGTACGTAATTCAGTGGGTTATCGATAATCAGTACGAGGGTTGTTACACCGTTGCTACGAGTTTGAGCGGAAGTTGAGGCGTGGCCTCAAGTTGAGGGTTGGTAGTTCTTACATTCGAGAGTATAGACATTTGGTGGATGCTGCAGCTCATATGGAGCTTATGATGCAAGAAGATGATGAGGAGAAACATAGAGGCTCCAAGAGGGGCCAAGAGGGCCAGGGTGATGGCAGGAGACAGAGGGGTTATAACCCTCAGCAGTCTCAGGGTGGAGTTTCTAGATCGACTTTCCCAGTACCGAGTGCAGGCTCCGGGAGGGGCAATCAGGGAGAGTTCACTTGTTACAAGTGTGGCCAGCTGGGTCACAAGGCTTCGGTTTGCCCGCTGAAGGGCGGAGCTCAGAGAGCTGCATCTTCTTCAGCTAGACCGCAGAGTCAGATTTTGGGCAGGGGGCAGCCCTTGTCTTGTTATCAGTGTGGACAGCCTGGGCACCTGAAGAGGTTCTGCCCACAGTTGAGTGCCACTTCAGGAGCGTCGGGTTCTAGACAGACGCAGGGATTTCAGCCAGCTCAGTCTGTGCAGGCCTCGAGGGCCAATCCGGGGGCTTCGTCGTCCCAGTCAGTGTAGCAGTCGTATGCTCCGAGAGGTGAGCAGGTGGATCAGGGGCCTACAGGGCGCGTGTATGCTGTTACCGCGCAGGACCTAGTACCGGCTCCATCAGTAGTGAGAGGTACCTTTCTGTTTTGTAACTCGGTTGCTAGAGTGTTGATTGATACGGGTGCATCTCATTCTTTTGTATCTGCTGCATTTGCATTTACATCTGTGTTGGAGTTGGAGTTGGAGTTAGCACTATTAGCATCTCCTATTTGTGTAGTGTCACCTATTGGGGGTGAGTTGATCTTGAAACACGGATGTAGAGGTTGTGATATAAAGGTCGCCGATCATAGGCTTCCGTTTCTATTTGTAGTTATGCCCATGAAGGGCTTTGATGTTATTTTGGGTATGGACTGGTTATCGTCATACCGGGCAATTATTGATTGCTACCGCCAGAGGGTCACTTGTTGTACCGTGAGCGGAGAGTGTTTCCATTTCTTGGGAGACCGGGTTGGTAGTGTTGTGCCACCGGGGTATGATCCGCGAGGGCGGAGTGTGCTTAGTGGTTTACTTGCTAGCTTTGAGAGTGGTGAGTGTGATGAGACCGAGACTGTGTTGCCGAGGGTAGTTTGTGAGTACTCGGACGTCTTTCCCGAGGACCTCGTTAGTTTACCACCTCACCGAGAGATAGAGTTCTCTATTGATTTAGTGCCCGGCACGGCGCCGATTTCTATGGCACCTTATCGTTTTGCTCCAGCAGAGTTGGTTGAGTTGAAGGTTCAGCTCCAAGAATTGCTAGATAAGGGCTTTGTTCGCCCTAGTGTATCACCGTGGGGAGCACCGGCCCTCTTTGCTAAAAAGAAAGATGGTGCCTTGAGATTGTGTATCGATTATCGGAAGTTGAATCGGGCTACAATTAAGAATAAGTACCCTATGCCCCGTATAGATGATTTGTTTGACCAGTTAAAGGGTTCCCGTTGTTTTTCTAAGATAGACTTGAGATCGAGTTACCACCAGTTGAGGGTCAGGGAGGAGGACATTCTGAAGACGGCATTCCGTACGCGGTATGGCCATTATGAGTTTCTGGTAATGTCGTTTGGGCTTACCAATGCACCGGCAGTTTTTATGGACTTGATGAACCGGATCTTCCGGGAATTCTTGGATCGTTTTGTAGTCGTCTTCGTGGACGACATTCTTATCTATTCACCTTCAGAGGAGGAGCACGAGGCACACTTGAGAGTGGTGCTTGAGTTGCTTAGAGCCCATAGGCTATATGCTAAGTTTGGGAAGTGTGAGTTTTGGCTAGAAGAAGTCAAGTTCTTAGGCCACGTGGTTTCCGGGGAAGGGGTGTCTGTTGATACATCCAAGACTGAGGCAGTGCAAGATTGGGCACAGCCTAAGAGTGTGTTCGAGATCCGCAGTTTTCTGGGATTAGCTGGGTATTACCGTCGGTTTGTGAAAGATTTCTCCAGATTAGCTTCACCGTTGACTAGACTGACTCGGAAGGGAGTCAAATTTGTATGGAGTGAGACTTGTGAAAAGTCGTTTCAGGAGTTGAAAGTTAGATTGACCACCGCTCCAGTCTTGATTATTCCGGAGAGAGGGTTGGGTTATGCAGTCTATTGTGATGCCTCACGAGAGGGTTTGGGTTGTGTGTTGATGCAAGAGGGGAAAGTGGTAGCTTATGGCTCACGTCAGTTGAAAATTCACGAGAAGAATTACCCTACGCACGACCTAGAATTAGCGGCTGTGATTTTTGCCTTGAAAATCTGGAGGCACTACCTTTATGGTGAGAGATTCGAGATGTTCTCGGATCATAAGAGTCTGAAGTATCTGTTTTCACAGAAAGACTTGAATTTGAGGCGGAGGAGGTGGATGGAGTTTATTGAGGATTATGACTTCGAGTTGCACTATCACCCAGGGAAGGCCAATGTTGTGGCCGATGCCCTTAGCAGGAAATCCGTTAGTGAGGTAGCTTGTATAGCCATCCGGGAGTGGGAGATGTTGGGGGCAATTGGCGAGTTTGATTTGCTTCTGGGCGAATCCGTTGAGGCTGCGGCCTTGTTTTCTGTTGTTGCGCAGCCTACACTTGTGACTCGAGTGTTAGAGGCACAGAGAGGTGACCTTGAGGTAGAATCCCTCCGAGAGAAAATCTCCAGTGGGAAGGTTGAAAAGGGCCTGACGGTGTACCCCGACCAGAGTGTGAGATACCGAGACCGTTTGTTTGTGCCGGAGTCTTGCCGAGAGGAGGTACTCCGAGAGTTTCATCATTCGCGCCTTACGGTGCATCCGGGAGGTACTAAGATGTATCAGGATTTAGGTCGCCAGTTTTGGTGGCGGGGTATGAAGAGAGATGTGGCTGTCTTCGTGTCTAAGTGCCTTACTTGTCAGCAAGTGAAGGCCGAGCATCAGAGGCCAGCGGGTTTGTTGCAACCCTTGCCTATTGCCAAGTGGAAGTGGGAGCATGTCACTATGGACTTCGTTGTAGGTCTTCCGAGGACTCAGCGGGGTAGTGATGCTATTTGGGTGGTTGTAGACCGGTTGACTAAGTCGGCGCACTTCATTCCTATGCGCGTGAGAGATTCGGTAGATCATCTTGCCGACTTGTATATTCGGGACATAGTGAGGTTGCACGGGGTCCCAGTGACGATCGTCTCAGATAGAGATCCTCGCTTTACTGCTAGGTTGTGGCAGAGTTTGCAGAGTGCTTTGGGCACTAAGTTGACCTTTAGTACAGCGTATCATCCTCAGACTGATGGGCAGTCCGAGCGCACCATTCAGATCCTTGAGGATATGCTTCGGGGTTGTGTCCTTGATTTCAGTGGGACGTGGGAGAGGCACTTACCATTGGTGGAGTTTGCCTACAACAACAGTTTTCAGTCTAGCATCGGTATGGCACCGTTTGAGGCCTTGTATGGCCGACCGTGTAGGTCTCCAGTTTGTTGGGCCGAGGTGGGTGATGCACCTCTGTTGGGTCCGGAGTTGGTTAGGGAGACGACGGAGAAAGTTGAGCTTATCCGTAGGAGGCTTGTTACAGCCCAGAGTCGTCAGAAATCTTATGCTGACCGTAGGAGGAGGCCGTTGGCGTTTGAGATGGGTGACCATGTCTTTCTGAAGATATCACCCAGGCGAGGTTTGATGAGGTTTGGGAAGAGTGGGAAGCTATCCCCTCGGTTTATTGGTCCCTTTGAGATCCTTGAGAGGATTGGGGAGGTTGCTCATCGTTTGGCTTTGCCGCCGCAGTTGTCCGGAGTGCATGACGTGTTTCATGTGAGTATGCTTCGGAAGTATGAGCCGGATCCATCACATGTATTGGATTGGACCGACTTAGAGGTAGATGAGGATGCCTCGTATGAGGAGAGACCGGTTCGGGTCTTGGATAGGCGGGATCAAGTCCTGCGTGGCAAGACCATTCCTTTAGTGAAGGTTTTGTGGAAACATCACGGAGTGGAGGAGGCCACTTGGGAACGTGAATTGGAGGTCCGAGAGAAATATCCGGACCTATTTGTGGATGTTTGAACATATGTTATATATATTGTTGTATTGTTAAACTTTAAGACCGTTATATATGTCTTAAGTTGTAAAACATGGAGCATGTTTTGGTTAATGATAGTGGTTGGAAACTTGCCTCAAATGGAAGTTTGTATAACATTGCATATGTTGAATATATAGTAGAAATGGAAATGTATCATGATTATTCTTATGATATGACTTGTGGACCATGCGTGTTGGAAATGGTTGAAATGGAAAGAAAATGCATGTTGAAACATATGTATTGTGAAATGTCTCTTGATAAGGGATGGAATGACCGGTAATGGGTCAAGTTGTTTAATGTTGAAATGTAACATTGTTTAAAATGGAGAAAAACTTGCTTTTCAAAAACTTGTCCTCAATTTTGGGGACGAAATTCTTTAAGGGGGGGAGGTTATAGCGATCCCGGGTTTACCCTTGTTGTACAGTGATCCGGACTTGTGTCCGTGGATGTTAGTGGTTGATTATTATCTTGTTTACATCCTTTCTTGCTTTGTATTTGAGTTATAGGATATGTTGGGCAGGTTTGTCACAGGTTGCTTGAGCTTAGGAACCAAAACTAGTTGCCCTGATTTTGGCCTGTCCGCTCGAGCGGAGATTTCGACGCTCGAGCGAGGATCTTGTTGTTGCTTGTCCGCTCGAGCGGGTGTTTTGGCGCTCGAGCGGGGAATACACCCATCCAGTATTTCCTGTGTAGTGTTGGGCGCTCGAGCGGGGGATTGGCCGCTCGAGCGGGAAGTTGTGAGTGACGCTTGAGCGGGGAGTTGGGCGCTCGAACGGGGACCTGTCTGCAGAAACTTCTGGGAGTGTGCATCCGCCGCTCGAGCGGGAGTTTGGCCGCTCGAGCGGGAGTCTGTGAGTGGCGCTCGAGCGGGGGTTTCCACGCTCGAGCGGAGAAACTGTTATATCAATCCGTGAAATCACTTTTTGAATCACTTTTTCAACTTCATTTCTCTCTCTTACTTTCCCAAACACAAATTTGAGAGCCTCTCTCTCTAAAATCTTAACTTCTCTCTTAGATTTGATCTAGTAGGAGTTGTCTACTCACTTTTGACCTTTACAAAAGTTGTGTTGATCGTCGAGGGCTACATTTTAATCTGAAAATTTCGAGATTTGGAGCATTTTGATTTTGGCCTTCATCTTCGTTGGAGCTCATCTTTTGAGGTAGGGATATCCTACTCCTCTTTATGGACTTTGTCTTTGAATTTTAGCATTTTGATATGTTGGGTGTTGTTGGGTAATTTTGAGAAAATTTGGGCCTTTTGTGTAATTTTACAAAAAGTTGGGGTTTTATTTAAAATGAACCTAGAGGCATGTTTGGTATAGAAACATGGAATAAATGTTGAAACATTGATAAAAATGGAACCTTAGGGTTGTTTTGTTAATTATGGGAATTTGCCCTAATTGTTTTAATTAATTAATGTATATAATTAATTAAAGAAAATGAGGAATTGTATGGAAAATGTCGAGATTGGAAGTGTATGGGATTAAAGGGTGTAGTTGATTTATTTATCGCTCACCGAATTGAAATGTTGATTTAATGTCCATTTGTGCATTTATTTTCTGTTTAGAAATAACTGCTTGGGCTATCGGTGGAGGATAGTCGTGATTGTTGTAGACAATGCATGATGATTAGGCAAACGAAAACTAATCAATGGAATGTGTCATGAGACTTGACGGTTGATAGAATACATTAACTTTATGTATTGATTGAATGTATGTGGAACCTATGTATTTATATGCATTATGTGTAGAGGAGGAGATGGGGGATGTACTCCGCGGTTTAGGGGAAGATGGGGGATGTACCTCTAAACCGGATAGTGTTGGGAGGAGATAGGGGATGAACTCCGTAGACATAGCTCATATGCTTGTCTAGAAAAGTGAAGATACAGCTCTTATGCTTATCTTTGAGAAGTAAAGATATAGCTCATATGCTTGTCTAAAGAAGAGTAGATATAGCTCTTATGCTTATCTTTGGTTGTAAGATATAGTTCTTATACTTATCTGTTGATGTATTGATTTAGCTAATATGCTTATCTATCGAAAATGGAAAATGAAAAGTAACATGGACTTGTATGTCATGTAATTGAAATGTGATATAAGTGAGTGTATCAGTATTGACCATCTATCAACTGCTAATCTTTTAGTCATTGCTCATGGTTGGTTTAGTATATTTCTACCGGGCTGTGGCTCACCCTATATGGGGACATCATTTTCAGGTACAGGTAGCATGCCACCTCCAAGGACATAGCTTGGGAGGCTAGAGGCGGGCAGATCTTTTGTTGTCTTTCTTTAGATGTATTACATGTAAATTCAAGCCAAGGGCTTAATGTGTAAAGGAGTTAGCACTCTTTTTTTGTAACCAAGTGTTAACTTGGAAAGCTGTAAGCCCTTAGGGCCTTTGCTCTTGTTGTTAACATGTAATACCTTTTGTAATGAAACTATGATGAATAGATGAATGTTAGTCTTTTGTATATCAATGCATGCTTATAATGATGGGTTTAAATGTTAATATTTTGAGGGCGTTACACTAGCTAGAGGCCACCGGCTGGTTTTTCTTGCCACCGGCAATATATATTGCCGGTTGGCACTCTTTGTTGCCGGTCGGCAGTCATTTTTGTCAAAATGACATTTTTGGCTAGCCGACTACTGTTCATCTGCTTTTTCAGATATTTTGAAACAGCTGTTTGGCATTTGCTTCCCCTCCATACACGTGTATGGAGGGATGTCCCTCTTGTTTGCTTACTAGTTAAGCATTACAAGATTGCCTCCTCTATAAGAGGAGGTCTTCTCTCCCTTGTTCTAGGGTTTAGAAAAATTGGAGAGGAGAGGGAGAAGAGCTCTGGTTTTAGCTTTAGGACATATATCTATCCTATATCTATACCTTCCCCTCTTTGTTGCCTTGTGTGTGTTTTAGTCTATACTATTGCACACAAGCACCTAGTGCTTCACCTTCCTTGGGCTACTGAGGTTCTAAGGGCTGGTTCTTGATATTTTTGACTGGATTGGAGCTTAAGGAGGCAACAAGAGCACCTTTTGTGAAGAAGGTCAACAAGGGTAAGAAACTAGTGCTTTTTACCCCATTTCTGCATCCTATTTCTACCTATCTTAGAGCTATTTTTGTGTTTAGTGTATAACATAAAAAAGTTCTGTTTTTAGGCCCTCTTGATAGCTTATTAAGAGTGTTTTGTGCTTTGGGGAAGTTTGACCACCCTTAGGCCTTGAAAGGCCCCATTTTGTGCTATTTTGTGCAAGTTTCGAGACTTTGGTGTTTGGGCCTCTTCACCACTGAAATCTTGAGGGATTTCAGTGGTGGAGATGGTGCCTTGAAGTCTCCAAAAGGGGAGGGCCACCCCCTCTCCATGTTGTCCTTGAAAGGGACCTTTTTTGGTCTCCTAAGGAAGTCTTTGTTCAAGTGTGTGTTGAGCATGCCATGGCTGCATTTTATGCCTATATTGCCATGTTATAACTTTGTATTAAGTTGGTTTTGGTACTCCATGCATGCTCAGCATAGTTGCCATGTAATGCCTCCTTGATCCCTTAACATGCCTTAGGTTGTATGCCTTTGTTTGAGCATGTTTTAGGCTTAGATTTATGAATGTTTTGTGCTTATTTTGCCATGCTTTAGGTCTGTCCATAATTGTTTGGATTGATTTCGGCATGCTTAGTATAGCTCCTTTGCATTTATGGCTTGTCGGGCTTGTAGGTCTCAAGTATGCGAATGTGTAGCATGTGTTGCTTACATCGTTTTGGTGGTTTGGAACCACCCAACATGAAATTTCAGTCCCCTTGGCATGCTCATATGCTTGCCTTAATTGCCTCTTTATTGCTTTGAGAGCATGTGTTGTATGCCTTATGTTTTGACCATTGTGCATGCCTTTGAATTCAAACCATTTAGATGCCATCTAAGTAGTCATTTGGGCCTGATTTTGTGTGCTAAAGCTCTGATTTTAGTTGCTTTATTCTTGCCATGTTAGGTCTTGACAAGTGTGGTTCAATGCCTTTTGGCTTGCCCTCAAGTACTTAGGCCATTTGCATGCTTTTGTTTGTCTTGTTTGAGTTGGTTTGGCACCTCTTATAACATGACTTAAGAGCTTAACTCGCATGCTAATTGTTCATATTTGTGCCCTTTTAAATGTGTTTAAAAGTTGCCCCATTATGCTTTAAGTATTAGACCATGAGTGCTTGCATGTGTGTGTGCACTTTGGCCTTCACTTCCTTGCTTTTGGCCACTGATTTTAGGCCTATTTGGAGTTGCCTAAGTCATGTTTAAGTCCACCCCTTTGCTTGGTTTGCATGCTTGCCTTGCATGCTCGTTTGTATGCTTGTATAAGTGTCTTGCATTGTCCATATCACATGTTAGCCAACATGTCTAGGATTGCATCGCATTGTGCATGCTTGGCCTCTTGAAGCAAGTGTGATAGAGGTTGAGGCTTCCTATGTGATTACATGGTTTGCATTTCATTTGACATGAAAGTGCACACTCGGTTCTGTGGGCCATCATGCATGAAAATGCGTGATTGGTGGTCCGAGAATCGAGACACATGCTCCTTTGAGTCACAAACATGATAGGGGGCATGATTGGTGCACACATTACTTGAGTTGTATTGCCATGCAAGTTTTGTCCTCTGCTGCTGTGAGTTGCAGGTTCTGCAGGTATTGTTTGCCGACCGGCAACATTTTGTGCCGGCCGGCAGTAAATTATCAGCCGATTGATTCATTTTGTGCCGGTGGTCATTCTACTTAGCCGATGATGATCCTCAGTATACAGGGAACATTCCCTGAGACTTTGGCAGTTTTCAGAGGAGAAAAGCAGGGAAAACAGAGGCAGACTATGCATGGCAGTGCGATTCCGAGCAAATCCCGAGCATGCGCTGCATCTGATCCACCTCCCGAGGGCTTTACTGTTTTAATTAGATTAATTAATTTTTTAATTTAATTGATCTGTAATATTTAATTAGCTTGCGGAGTTAATTAATTTGTATATTCTTTTGGTCCCTCCGAGCAAGGGCAAATCTGTAATAAGTGTGGTGAGTGGTGTGCATGTCTTCCAACCTCCACTTCTTTCTCCCTTTTATTTACCTGCTTATGATGGTAGATTATGGCATGTTTATTTTAGCATACCTTATGCAATGCATGCGTGCATCCATGCATTTGTCTTACTGCACCGGGCTCGGTACATCATACAAACCGCATTGTATCTTCAAATCTAACTTGAATACGTGCACCGAATGATTACATTTCACATGCCATTTTAGAGTTAGCCGAGCCTATCCTAAACTGCATCTCTGTATGTGACGCATTAGTCACTCTAACATGAACCAGGGCATACATGTTTGCTAACTAGTTTCATTGTTTTGGCTTGGAGTACGATGTAAGTATTTATGCTTTAGCATATCGCATGCGTGTGAATGCTAACATGACAGTATGATTACCATGTGGCTAAGTGCTTATATGAGATAAACTGCTCGAATGCCTGTGGGTGAAGGTTGGATTGTTTGAGTTGGAAAAACTCGTTGAAATCCTTGTTTTAGCCTACTTGCGAGTAGCAAATTCCAAAGCGCTTTTCAAAACAAACGGATATGCAATGCTTATTTCCAAATTAGGCAATCTAGTCTATACTTGTTTGCCGTGCGCATAACATAGTAATTCTAGGCTAATAACCGGAATAAGAACATGTAATGTCTTCAAAATCGAATATCATGGTTAGTAGAGGCCGGTCTTCGGACCGGGCGAAAGGGGGTGCTCATAGCTGACCTTCCCCGATCGTACCCAAGCTCCTGAGCCAAGACAACTTTGGTGATGACGGACACGTGGCCTTCGGCACCGAGTCAGGGTTTCCTAAATTTCCCATTTTAAAAATATTTAGGTGGCGACTCTGTATCTGGCAAAGCAGTCCATGTTTGGCACTTCTTTTCTAAAAATCTGTTTTCTCTCAAAACGATTTGCCGGATTTGGACTCTTTGGTTCAGATTAAGAACCGTGACAATTTGAGTCCGAACTGTAGTAGACCCACAAACGAACAGAACGGGACTTAACCCTCCCGGGGCGTTCGGGGATGTCTACATTTTCTGGCGACTCCACTGGGGAATTTAGAGAGCTTGACTCGAACTCGTGATATCCTGTTTTGATTTCATTTATGTGTCTCTTTGCATTGCATATGCATTGGTGCGCCTAGGACACCGTGTTGGCCATCTGCTATTCCTGAGCGGTTTGCTGGAGGCTTGTCTTGTCAAGGCATGACCATAAGGCTGACCGGTTGCGGGCTCTGCCAGTATGGGAACACAAACCCCGGTTTTACCAGGGCACCCTCTTCGACCATTCGACCTAGTGCATATTCGGAATCCATAGTGACCATTCCAAACTAGGACAGGTTGCTTACCCGATGTTAGGTTGTTTGAAACCCGCTGCGTGCGTAGTGAAACCCTAGCTCCTGACAAAATAGGACAGGGAAACCCTCCCCCAACATAGGGGTGTATTGGTTCTCATTTACCTGTTATGTGCTTTTAGAGTGTATCTCTACAGGAACACACATATCAGTTTGCAAGATTGGGTATTCGACCCGAGGGCACCAGTATCAGTGTTGTTGAGAATCAGTTATATCTGCGGGTATCAGTTCAGTTTCGAACAGTGATTCTGGGGAACAGTGATCAGTAGTAGAGTGCAGTTGATCAGCTACACCCGTGTTTGATCTGTTTAGGGCTGAAATACTGCTTATTTTCTGTTTCAGTTCAGAGATTCAGAAAATTGATCCAGAACAGCTAGTGTCTTCTCCTTGCCGCGGCAGGACTTAGTATGACGCAGAACCCAGAAGAGATCACGGTCATGACGGCCGCGTTGGATCAAGGAATCACTCTACACAATGAGACTACTGTTGATATGCCACATCCACCCAGATCGCCGGTTGCACACCCAGTCTGGGCCCCTCAGCTATATCAGGCTCGTGAGCCTACTACATTTGAACTAATGGGAATGATAGGTGATCTTCAAAGATCCGTGGCGGATCTCGCCTACGGGATGTCTGCCTTGTCACCAGCTGCACCATATGCTGGAGGCTTTGTATCCCAGGAGCCCCCGCTATTGGGACGGATTGTAATTGAACTCAGCCAACTGGAGATGGCCTCCAGTTATGGCAATGACGTACCAACTCAAACCCTAGATCAGGCTGAGGCTAGAGACAAAGGCAAGATGAAGGCAAATGCCGACCCTATCGAACAACTGCTATGGGCAGTAGAGGCTTTGAAAGCCGGGGGAATGAACAAGCAACAGATATCCGCAGTTGTGACAAAAGCTGTGGAGGACGCTTTTCCCACTCCGCCTGAGGGCAGTTCCAGTCAATCAGAGAATCGGGATAGACCCCGTCATGCCAAAACAGTTCTTCCCGCTCCCAACCTTGCATCCGGAAAGGATCAGAAATCCAAGGCCGCACCCGCCGATCCGTTCGCTAGTACATCTGGCAAGAGTACCCAGGCTCCAAAGTACCTGCCCCGAGGGCGCAGGGTCTTCCATCCTCTCTACATGCCTTTGTCTAGGGCACTTTTGATTTTGGCTAAAAAGGGGCACCTTACACCCCTGGAGCCGCGACCCCTACCGAAGAATCTCCCTGCTACTCATGATGCTGCTCTGTACTGTGCGTACCACCAGCAAACAGGCCATGCTACCGACAACTGTTTCCGCCTCCGTCGTGAGGTGCAAGATTTGATTGACAACGAGGTTATCCTCCCCCCCACCTCAGCCAAGTCAGTCACTACAGAGTTCTTGGATTTTGAGGACATAGATACTGTGAGCATGTAATCAAAAGGTGAACCGCCTGTGGACAGTGCCTGACGCATTTTTGGATGTGGCGTTTGGCACGCATTCTTGGGCACCTGTTAATGTTAGTTTTGTAAATTCTGGCTCGGGTGTCGAGTCATTGTTTTGTTTTGTTTTGAGTCTGTCTCTCTGTATTGAGTCAGTCTTTTTACTTACAAGGTCTGTCTTGTTGTAATGAGTCAGTCCCTCTTGTATAGTATACCAGGTGATTTCGGGGTTGTTGCCTCAAACACCGTTTTATCTTGTAATTAGTTGTTTTTGCTTTTTGAGTCTGTCTCAGTCGAGGAGCTAGTCACAATCAGGGAATCTGAATGAAACAGCCGTGGCTATCACATTTCCGTACTTGTTGTTGTTTCAGCTAGTTGTGCCAGAGGATGTGAATGGAATGACAGTACATTTCGCCCACTCTCTTGTGCCTTAAGCATCGTTGTAATGACCTAAGCTTTTCATAAAAAAACTTTTCGAACACTGTGGTGATAAAAACGAAGAGGAAGTAATTCCTCGGGTTTTGCAAAACTTCGATCATTTTTGAGAGAAAGAGAGGCATGCTAAACTTTTAATGATTGAAGTCATGTTTGTCAGCGTGAGTACTGAGAAGGACCCTAGCTTGATCCAGGCCGGTCCCACATTATCTTCAACGCGAGCGATGTGTCGCTTTCTTAAAAATTTTAAAAAAAAAACAAAATGTTTTGCGCGGTCTTGTGAAGACCTCTGTGGAATTGTTCTTGAGATTGTGCAGCCTAGGATCGCTCTCAGCCTCAAGATTCAATTTATCTGTTACAAACTGGAATCCGTTCAAAACGTTCAACAGTGCCATGAAACGCCTGTGTGGCCCATTTTGAAGCGGCCCTCGAACAAGAGGCACCAAAGTCAGATCAAGAAAATTAGATCCCACCAGGCAAGGCTCGTGAAGTGGCCGTGATGGACCTTTTTGCAAATCAACATAACAGTCGTTCTCCTGGACACGGAGAGGCTTCAATCTCAAAACCATTTGGCATGGGCTTGCTACACTTTTTACCCTTTGAGAGGCTCGCTGGGCCGAAAACCCGAAAGGGCGACTCAGGCAAAAGTTAGAGCAAAAAAAAAAAAAAAAAAAAAGAAAAAGAAAAGAAAAGAACAAAGAATAGCAAAAGAAAGAAAAGAAATGAAAATGCAAAAGGAAAGAAAAGAAATGAAAATGCAAAAGAAAAGAAAAGAAAAAGAAAAAGAAAAACATAGCTCGCAAGGTCGAAAACCCGCATTGGACACCTTGGCAAAAGTTAGAGCCTAAAAAGTGAAGGTTAAAATACCCGAGTGTACCTTAACCGGAACTACGTAAGGCTTGATTCCCATGTTTGGGATACGTAGGCAACTTCATTCTGAAGTCCAGCCCCCAACGCTTCCATAAGCACCTCAGTCCATGTAATGGTTTTGATCATCCTTGCTCCCCCTGCATCCGACAATTCGGTTGTAACAACCGTGAACTACGTAGGCTTGATTCCCATGTTTGGGATACGTAGGCAACTTCGTCCTGAAGTCTAGCCACCATTGCTCTTACAGTGACTGTGTCCATATATTGGTTCAGACCGTCGCCTTCGGAGTTCAGTCGTCCTCGATAAAGACCATCTGCAAAAATGCTGCGGCATCATCCAGACAAGGGGCAACTTTCCGTTGCCATGCATTGCCATAAGTTGCCCTGAGTTGCCGTCCAAACCAGGGGCAACTTTCCGTTGCCTTATCCCCCCTTTAAGCCAGGGGCAATTTTCCATCATCCCCGATCCGAGGTTGCACATCTCGAGGGTAAGTTCCCTGCTCGTCAAGCATCGATTGTTTGCAAAATATAAATAGTTTTTGAAAATTTTTACTGAAGTTGACTATTTTCTCAAAAACTATTTCATTTTCCAAAATCGGACCATGTTTGGACCCAAAAAGGAAAATTTTCAGTGCTCACAGCCTGGTTTGCATGATTTTCAAGTCAAAAATCGAATAAGTATGTTAATCCAACTCTCATTTTTTATCAAAACTGTTTTAGAAAACAAAAAATGGTCAAAGTGACGAACTAGGGGCACAATTGAGTCAGGTCTTCTGTCTTTCCCCCGTCAACATACTCGCCGGAAAGGCACTCCATCCGCCAGAAGGAATAGCCGTGAGCTAACAGTGTTGGGCGTGAACCCACAACCTCTCGTTTACCTATCAACCACCCTGGGGAGGGATAAAAAAATGAGAGAATAAAGAATAGAGAGGTGTAAGCGGAGAGAGAAGTGAGAAAAGGGTTTTGAGAGAAAAACCGAGCCTGAGGGCCGAGCGATGTGAGTATCACTAATCAGAAAGGGTGGGAATAATACCCGAAGGAATTGGCTCCTCGAGATCTGAGGTCATTTTGTAAAATGTCCGTGTGTCGCGTCTTTTGATTTGTCGGTCTCGATTTTGGCTTTGAGTCTTTTTCGAGTGTATCTCGTTTTGTTTAGGTCACGTGCCTCTTGTTTCTTAGTTTGAGTCCTTCCGCTGTATTCTGCAGTGGGCTCGACACCCCGGTTGAAAACCCTTCCTTATTTCACAAAATCGTTTGTGCTCAGAATGCTGTGCCATTCTCTACATTCATGCGAAGCAAGAGAAGGAAAGGGAAAATTTGGGACATCCGAGCGTGTTTCAACTGCAACCGTGTCAGCTTTTGTGGTCCGTCTTGTCAGATTGGGGCTGTTTGTTCAGGGTTTGCTGTGTGCAGAATGAACCGAGTGATGTGTTATAGGCTGTATGCAGATCAATCCCCAGTAGAGTATGGGCTATATTGTGCAGTTTGAGTAGTGGTTTGTATGAGTTGTTTGCTGTTAGTTGGTTGGTTATCCGATTATCATAGTGCAAGTGCTCAAATTACAAGTGTTTAATTTTCAGATAACAGATCAGTATTATTTACATTTGAGGTGTAATATGAGGCAATACAGTGCAAGGTATGAAATGCGCAAATGTAAACACTTTTTCAGACAAAAAGTTTGTTTTATTTCATAATCTTTTCAAGTACATAGTTTTGGAAACAAAATCTGCCTGCGGCAGTACAAAGTACCCTAACTACTAACCAAAAGGGGAAAATGCAAAAAAGAAAAGAAAAACAGTAAAAATCTGTAGCAAATGTCAAAAATGGCTCCGGGGCCGTCAATCTGTCCTGGTCCTCTTCCTGGACGAAGGTCCAGGAGCGTCATCAACAGGGGCACCACTAGGGGCATCGCCGTCTGAGCTCGAGTCCGAGCCATCACTGGTCCCCTCCACCTCTGTCTCTGCCTCGGACTCGTCATCTGGAACTGGAGCTCGCGAGCTGCTCCCGACATGAGTGTGCCTCCCTCTGGTGCGGGGATATGCCCTGCCATCCCGAGTAGAAATGGGAGGTCCAGCCGGAGCACCGCCCACCGGAGGAATCTGGAAGGGAGGCTGAAAAAACATGAAAGGTGAATGCATCAGTATACTGTGAACAGTTTATCAGTACAGAATACAGTGTATGAGTACAGTGTATGTATGCCGTGAACAGTTTATCAGCACAGAATACAGTGTATGAGTACAGTGTATGTATGCCGTGAGCAGTAAATCAGTATAGAATGCAGTGTATGAGTACAGTGTATGTATGCCGTGAGCAGTGAATTAGTACAGGATGCAGTGTATGAGTACAGTGTATCAGATGCCGTGAGCAGTTTATCAGATGTTGTGTTGTGCATCAGATTATGTAAAGCAGTTTGTGTATGGTCTAAGGCTGTGGTCAGAAAGAACATACCGAAATGCTGTAAAGGGCTAGGAGGTCGAATGTCCGCTGTAGCATCCCCATCATGGAGGCATTCATCTCCAATGACTGCCGGGTATACTCAGAAGATGCCTGCAAAAGTATCAGATGCATCAGTATTCTGTGGAATATTAAATAAACTGAAATGAAATAACTCTACAAGAATGCAGTAATACATACCGGAGGCAAGTCGGGGATACCGACAAACTCGTGATCAGCCGGCGGAGGGGCGAAGGGGATCTGATAGGTCGCCCCACCCTGCCCTCGGAAAGTCAATGAAGTGGGCAGAGCAGGCCAACCGGTCCCTCGCCCTCGCTGGACTCCACCCCTGCCACGGACTCGAGCCCTCCTCGGCGCTCCCCCTCCAGCCCCTGCTTCCGCTCCAGCCGCTGGCGCCGCTGGTCTCTCCCTCTCCGCTCGGCGGCCGCCGCTCAGAGGTCGCATGATAAAGGTCCGGACGTACTCCAAGTAATCGCCCTCGCCTCTGAAGTGGTCTACCTTCCAGCCAAGGGTGTAGTCTGCTATCTGATCGGCAGTGAATCTCTCGGTATCCCGTATGTGCTCAAGAGGATGCACCGGGACTATCTGCTCAGGTAAGCCCAGGGTCTGGCGTAGGAAACGCTCGCCCAGGTACCAAGCCCGACAGACCGGGCCCTCGAGCAGAATCCGGTAGTGCGAGGTCTCATCGGCGCCGGCAAACCGATCCTGCATCATCACTGGCAGTGGAGCCCACGGCTGCCAGGTGATCTGAAAATGAAATACAGTTGGTTACCTACTGTTATTAAAATATGTAGTGGAAAGGCGAAACCTAAATGAACTGTAAGTAAAACATACCTCGGCAGGGGTGATGGTGTCAAAGTAGCGGCGGAAGAAGCTGAATGTCTCCCGCGGCCTCCGGGTGCATCTCCCGTCAAAGCGACGTGAAAAAGGGACGACTAGAGGGGTCTCTGCGTCGGGTACAGGAGCGAGCCTAGGAAAGTAGGCATAAACCCACAACTGCAAGATAAATACCAGTGCATTTATTAGATAAAGCAGAATACAGAATAGAAAGCAGAAATAGCAGAGCCATGTTTTGTGCAGTGTATTGTGCAGAGTGTACAGTGTGAGCAGTGTACAGTCAGTGTAAAGCAGAGTATGTGTGTGCCGTGTGTACAGTATACAGCAAGTATAAAGCAGACTACGGTGTGTGCAGTGTACAGAGTACAGAAAATATAGAACAGAAATGTAAAGTAGAGAAGAAATGTACCTCCCAAGCACGCCAGTAACCCCCGAGCAACTGTCCGCTGCCACGGGAGGCTAAGCTCATATATCCATAAAGGGTGGCCAGAGTGGCGCCACCCCAGTCGAAATGTAAAATGTCTCTGACGTCCACCAGTGCGCTGAGAAGACAGAGAGGCACTGTGTTCGCCCGGTCGGCGAAGATGGTCGTCCCGAACAGGAACATGAGGAAGCCGCGTGCATATCTGTCCACGGCCTCTGGGATCATCGGGGCTGCATCAACGAGGAGGGGCTGGACCCGGAACTGCACCTCGAACCAGGAGTACCGGACGAAGCCGGGACGCGCGAGAGGCGGTGCCGCGCCAAGCAAGTAGACCTGAGCCGCGGTCCACTCATCCATGTCAATGTCAAAGGGGATCGGATCACCCCCTACCCCGATGCCGGTGAGCATCGAGAAGTCATAAGGGGTCATCGTCATGTCCCCGGTCGCCGACAAATGAAACGAATCGGTGGTGTCCCACCACCTCTCCACCAGAGCGGCAAGGAGAGGTCTGCATGTCGTGAGCCTGGAAAGTCCCCTGCAAAAGGCGCCAAAGCCGGCCTGGTCCACAATACGGCGAACTGCATCAGGAAGCTCGGTGTACCACTCGCGAGCAACAGTGTTCCCATACCCGCGGATGGTATGGGAATCTCCCTGTTTTCAAACAAATAGTTGCGAAACAATATCAAATGTACAGTTTTGAAGAAATAGTCAAAATCAGTGCAAATTTGGCATGCGTGCATATTATCAGATTCAAACAGATACCGGGTGCCGGTGCGCTTACATTGAACTACAACGTATGATGCGTCAGCGTGTTTGAGTGGTTCGATAAAAATTTGGCATGCGTGCATATTATCAGATTCAAACAGATACCGGGTGCCGGTGTGCTTACAGTGAACTACAATGTATGATGCGTCAGCGTGTTTGTGTGGTCTAGCGCAAATTTGGCATGCGTGCATATTATCAGATTCAAACAGATACCGGGTGCCGGTGTGCTTGTAGTGAACTACAACGTGTGATGCGTCAACGTGTTTGGGTGGCTCGGTGCAAATGTGGCATACGTGCAAGTTTTTCAGATTCAAACAGGTATCGGGTGACGGTGTTTGCAGTGAGATACGGTGTGTGCCGTGGTTTGAGTGATTCAAGGCTAGTGCAGTGTGTGCGCGTGTGAGTCTTAAACAGATAATCAGTTGCAAACGCGTTTGTAATCAACTACAATGTACAGTATATCAGCGTATCGGAACTAAGCAATTAAAGAATGCAGCCAGTTATGATAATCGGCAGTTAAACATTCTACATCGCGGAAAGTAAAGCAGAGAAAGAAAGTTACCTCGGAAGCGCCGGAGGATAGGTGGGAGGCAGGCTCGCGCAGCAAGAGCTCAAGATCCAATGCCATGTCGAAGCTCCTGAACTGGCGTAGTCCGTCGGGTGGCAGAACGTGAATCGCCGGCCGGTAGGTCGCCGGGTCAAAAGGGCGCTCGCTCAACGGGAGGAGCTCGACCCCGGGATCCATCTCGTGATCCGGGGGAGTCCCAACATGTGGAATGTCGTCGGCCATATCAAGAATGATGGAAAGTGGTCGGAGAGTGAAAATCGGGTCGAAATACGAAGAGTCAACTGAAAAGTCAACCCCCGGGAGGGTCGGAAATGGCCGGAAAGGTCGGGATGGGAAAGAGGTATGGAAATGAAGAGGAAATCGAGGGGAACAAGTCCCAAAAAGGCGGAAATGGCAAAGGGAACGCCGAAATGAAATTTCAATCGGTCGAAAATGTTCGAAACGCGATAAACTTCGCGAATCGAACGACGGAAAAGGCGCGAGAACGCAAAGAAATGAGGAAATGAGGAGAGAACAAAGCTCTAGAGAGAGAGAGAGATGGTTTTTGGCGGAGAAGAAATAAGAAAATAGGGTTTAGAAACCCTATTTTAAAAGACCCGGGGTGAAAAGTCGAATCTGCCCCGACTCAGCAACTTTTTGCCGGTCGGCAACATTTTGTGCCGGCCGGCAGAATATTGTGCCGATGGAATTTATTTTCAGCCGGTAGGTAGCCGGTGGCCTCCTAGCCCAGCCGGTGATGTTCCCACACCCTTGTTTAGGCAATATGAGTGGTTTCTGGTCTTCATGGCCCAAGAAAGTGCAAGAAAGTGTATCTCCGACGCTCAACCGGCCTCCGTTTTGACCTCGAACCGTGTCTTCTGTGCGTGGCACTCAAATTCATGCAATGTTGTATCCTTTTGTATCCTTTTGCCATTTCCAAGATTCAAAAGTTGCCCTGCGTGCATTGCATGCATTCATCATATTGTACGGTGCGTTGCGTCGCGCCGTCATGTACATCCCTCATGCATTGTCATGCATTTTATTACAAATGTTGTCATGCATTGTCATGCACCTCAATACATACATCGCCTCGCACATCATTCGTGTTGTCGTGCATCTCCTTGTTTTGCATTATCATGCATTTCAAAAAGAAGGAACGTGCGTTGTCGCACACTCAAGTTTACATTTTGTGTGGCATGCGTGTCACACTTGCATCGTTTTTAAACATTCGTGTGGCATGCGTGTCACACTTGCATTGTTTTACATTTTCGTGTGGCATGTGTCTCATTCCCTTCGGCACGTGTGCCTTATTACCATCGGCACGTGTGCCTCATCTTCATTGGCACGTGTGCCTCATCTTCATCGGCACGTGTGCCTCATCTTCATCGGCACGTGTGCCTCATTCTCATCGGCACGTGTGCCTCATCTTCATCGGTACGTGTGCCTCATTCTCATTGGCACGTGTGCCCCATTTTCATCGGCACGTGTGCCTCCTCACTTTGCATTGGCACGTGTGCCCCATTTTCATCGGCACGTGTGCCTCCTCACTTGCATGGGCACGTGTGCCCTCATCTTCATTGGCACGTGTGCCTCATCTTCATCGGCACGTGTGCCTCATTCTCATCGGCACGTGTGCCTTATTACCATTGGCACGAGTGCCTCATCTTCATCGGTACGTGTGCCTCATTCTCATCGGTACGTGTGCCTCATCTTCATCGGCACGTGTGCCTCATTCTCATTGGCACGTGTGCCCCATTTTCATCGGCACGTGTGCTTCCTCACTTTGCATTGGCACGTGTGCCCTATTTTCATCGGCACGTGTGCCTCTTCACTTGCATGGGCATGTGTGCCCTCATCTTCATTGGCACGAGTGCCTCATCTTCATCGGCACGTGTGCCTCATTCTCATCGGCACGTGTGCCTTATTACCATCGGCACATGTGCCTCCTCACTTTGCATTGGCACGTGTGCCCCATTTTCATCGGCACGTGTGCCTCCTCACTTGCATGGGCACGTGTGCCCTCATCTTCATTGGCACGTGTGCCTCATCTTCATCGGCACGTGTGCCTCATTCTCATCGGCACGTGTGCCTCCTCACTTTGCATTGGCACGTGTGCCCCATTTTCATCGGCACGTGTGCCTCCTCACTTGCATGGGCACGTGTGCCCTCATCTTCATTGGCACGTGTGCCTCATCTTCATCGGCACGTGTGCCTCATTCTCATCGGCACGTGTGCCTTATTGCCATCGGCACGTGTGCCTCCTCACTTTGCATTGGCACGTGTGCCCCATTTTCATCGGCACGTGTGCCTCTCCACTTGCATGGGCACGTATGCCTCCTCTTCATTGGCACGTGTGCCTCGTCTTCATTGGCACGTGTGCCTCGTCTTCATCGGCACGTGTGCCTCATTCCCATGGGCATGTGTGCCTCGCTCATTTCCATCGGCACGTGTGCCTCCCCCATTTTCTATTGGCACGTCTGCCCCATTTTCATCGGCACGTGTGCCTCCTCATTTGCATCAACATGCGTGCCCCATTTGCATTGTCTTACATCTTCCTTTTTATACACATTGCGTGCACGTGTGCATTGCTTTACTGATATGTGTTCAAGTTCCTTTTTATACACATTGCGTGCACGTGTGCATTGCTTTACTGATATGTGTTCAAGTTCCTTTATATACACATTGCGTCCACGTGTGCATTGCTTTACTGATATGTGTTCAAGTTCCTTTTTATACATATTGCGTGCACGTGTGCATTGCTTTACTGATATGTGTTCAAGTTCCTTTATATACACATTGCGTGCACGTGTGCATTGCTTTACTGATATGTGTTCAAGTTCCCCTTTATACACATTGCGTGCACGTGTGCATTGCTTTACTGATATGTGTTCAAGTTCCCCTTTATACACATTGCGTGCACGTGTGCATTGCTTTACTGATATGTGTTCAAGTTCCCCTTTATACACATTGCGTGCATGTGTGCATTGCTTTACTGATATGTGTTCAAGTTCCTTTTTATACACATTGCGTGCACGTGTGCATTGCTTTACTTATATGTGTTCAAGTTCCCCTTTATACACATTGCGTGCATGTGTGCATTGCTTTACTGATATGTGTTCAAGTTCCTGTTTTTATACACATTGCGTGCATGTGTGCATCGCTTTACTCACATGTGTTCAAGTTTCTTTATATACACATTGCGTGCATGCGTGCATTGCTTTACTCACATGTGTTCAATCCTACCATTTCTCTATACGCGACTTGCGTTGTCACGCACTTTCGATTGCTTTGTCATGAATGTTGCTAACAACATTGTACCTGTTAAGTTTGTTTTCTTTTCAGGCACGATATTGTATGTACGGTTCATTCGAGGCCGGTGCAACCGGACGAGCCGCACAGGTATTGTATCCTCCGAGTGAGACATATTGAGAATTGCATAATTCTCTTACATCCTTTCTGCATTGTAGTGTAGTCTGGTGTATGCTAGCTTATAACTGTTGCATGTGTGCTTCGTTACAGCTTTCTTTGCATGATCATAAGTTATGCTCGGCTTCTTGCTTTGTCTTGCATTTTGCCCCTGCCTTCGGGCGCATACCTTGTTTGTCTTGCATGTTTGTCCAAGGCTTCGGCCTTGTCAAAAATGGGTCGTCTCTGGGCTTTGACATTCACTCCCGTCATTGTTATGACTTTCGAGTTCTGTCAAAGAGGGGCAACTGTAGACACCCCATTTTTGACCGTCCTCAAGGCTTGGACGTCACCGCTTGAACACTCGGTGATTATCCATGTTTGTGTTTGTTTGGAGTTCCCGGAGTTCTCGGCTACGCGCCTTGCCTCAGGATCTCCGAACTTGACTGTTTTGTGTCTGGTTTTGCACCAAACACTTGTGTTTTGCCTTGGAGGGGCAGGGAATGCCTTGTGAGGCATCCCCACACACCACCGGCACTAGCTAGAGGCCACCGGCTGGTTTTTCTTGCCACCGGCAATATATATTGCCGGTCGGCACTCTTTGTTGCCGGTCGGCAGTCATTTTTGTCAAAATGACATTTTTGGCTAGCCGACTACTGTTCATCTGCTTTTTCAGATATTTTGAAACAGCTGTTTGGCATTTGCTTCCCCTCCATACACGTGTATGGAGGGATGTCCCTCTTGTTTGCTTACTAATTAAGCATTACAAGATTGCCTCCTCTATAAGAGGAGGTCTTCTCTCCCTTGTTCTAGGGTTTAGAAAAATTGGAGAGGAGAGGGAGAAGAGCTCTGGTTTTAGCTTTAGGACATATATCTATCCTATATCTATACCTTCCCCTCTTTGTTGCCTTGTGTGTGTTTTAGTCCATACTATTGCACACAAGCACCTAGTGCTTCACCTTCCTTGGGCTACTGAGGTTCTAAGGGCTGGTTCTTGATATTTTTGACTGGATTGGAGCTTAAGGAGGCAACAAGAGCACCCTTTGTGAAGAAGGTCAACAAGGGTAAGAAACTAGTGCTTTTTACCCCATTTCTGCATCCTATTTCTACCTATCTTAGAGCTATTTTTGTGTTTAGTGTATAACATAAAAAAGTTCTGTTTTTAGGCCCTCTTGATAGTTTATTAAGAGTGTTTTGTGCTTTGGGGAAGTTTGACCACCCTTAGGCCTTGAAAGGCCCTATTTTGTGCTATTTTGTGCAAGTTTCGAGACTTTGGTGTTTGGGCCTCTTCACCACTGAAATCTTGAGGGATTTCAGTGGTGGAGATGGTGCCTTGAAGTCTCCAAAAGGGGAGGGCCACCCCCTCTCCATGTTGTCCTTGAAAGGGACCTTTTTTGGTCTCCTAAGGAAGTCTTTGTTCAAGTGTGTGTTGAGCATGCCATGGCTGCATTTTATGCCTATATTGCCATGTTATAACTTTGTATTAAGTTGGTTTTGGTACTCCATGCATGCTCAGCATAGTTGCCATGTAATGCCTCCTTGATTCCTTAACATGCCTTAGGTTGTATGCCTTTGTTTGAGCATGTTTTAGGCTTAGATTTGTAACGACCCGGAATCTTGTGACGTCATTACTGATAATTAATTATGTATTTATCCGATTTAATTGAGAATTATCTGTTTGAGTTAGAGAAATATCTGTTGGAATTATGACTTCGGGACTGAAATCGAAGACCGTAATGGGATCAGAAAACGAAATTGAACATGTCTATGCGATACTGGGAATTTTTAGGACCATCTGAAATGATAAATTGAAGACTGAATTTCGTCTGATTCGTTAAGTCCTGTTTGGCTCAAGTGGTTTGGGTTAATTGAGTTATTTGGTATATATATATATAAAGATAAGGATAGATGACTTTTTGACTTGTGTTGACTCATCAAAGAAAGGAAAAATCTGGAGAGAGAGAGAGAGAGAGAGAAGGAAATCGTGAGAGAGAGAGAGAGAGAGAGAGAGAGAGAGAGAAGAAGAGGAAGGGAAAGGGAGAAATCAAGTGGAATCATCTCCATTAAGGTAAGGATTCTCTCTAATTCTTGAAATGGATTGTGATTCTTGCACCTAGAACCCAAGATCATAGTTTAGAAGGGTTTGTTTTATGATTATTTGGCTTAAAGGAGATTGTTTTCTCAAAACCTCCATGGATGTAGAGATATAAAGTTTGTATGTAGAGTTCATGATTTTCCAACTTAATTCTTGGAATGATCTTTTATATGATGCATTGAAGTGTATTTGGGAGTTATGAAGCTTTATTCAAGTTATTTTCAAGTATTTGGGCCTTGTTTTTCATGATTTGGGAGTTGGTTTTTGTAAAAAGGGAAGCCATGGTTTGGCAGAAATAAAGCTGGTTTTCACCCAGAATTTGCACTTCCCGCTCGAGCGGGGGTTTGGCCGCTCGAGCGGAGATTCCGCCCATCCAGAATCTCGGTTCAGATTGCAGTCCGCTCGAGCGGAGAGGCTATTTTCAGAAAAGTTTTGGAAATTGTTCTACTTGATTTTTCACATGTTAAGGGCCTCATTTGGCATCTCATGAGTATGAATTAAAGTACAGAAAGATTAGATTGAGCATGAATGATTATGAAAGACTGTAAAGATGAAAGAGAATGATATGAATGATGTGAATTATTGATGATGAATGCTAAGGCAATGTGTTATACGGTTAATGTTTGCAGGTCAGACTGAGAAGACCGTGCCATCGGTATTGGAAACCCGCTGTAAGTAACGTTTCCGTAAAGATATGTTATTATGATTTATGTTCCAAATGCTATACGATATGTTATGATTTTGAAATGATAAGTGTTTTCTGTGAACGAAGGTCCTAGTTTGCGAATCTAGTATGGCATCCATAGGTAGTCCTAACGGACCAGTTTACGAGATCTCGTCAGTCGATTAATCGGTGTACGGACCGGTTACTCTAGTCGTAAGACAACCCATGTTTAGTCCCTGTGGAGTATGCCATTACGTATGTTGATATGATGATTGATATATGTTTATGATTGATTTATTATGGATTTATGAAATGTTGGACTTCGTTCACTAACCTCTTTACTGTTATGTTACTTGCTGAGCTCTAGCTCATTGTTTGTATTTATGTATTATAGGTGAGCATTCTGGGAGTCGAGCCCAGGCGGAGTCTTGATCGAGCCGCCATTCTGTAGCCACCAGAGTTTGAGAGCCTCAAGCCGGGGCCAGGCCTGGAAGGCCGTTTTGAGAGCTTTCCCTTGCTGTACCCGAGTCTTGTGATGTATATATAGATTGTTTTTGTTGTGTGTTATGTACATGTTGTGGGTAATTAACACTATTTTTGGCATGTAAATATATGTTCATATTATGCACAGCTCTTGGACTATTAGATTTCTTTTTTTCGCTTCCGCGAGCCCCGTTTATTTATGTTTTGTACAGTAAGGCCTGTGGTAATCTAGGATTACTGGCCGGTCTCGTCACCAAACTTCTAGGGGCGGGTTTGGGGCGTGACAGAGTGGTATCAGAGCGCACGAGTTAATTTCCCACACACGTGTCCATAAGAGCTGTTAGGGTGCATTAGAAAAGAATCAGGGCATGGCATGAGCACATGTGCATGTGTGAGTGTGTTTATGAGGAATGAGAACTGAGAACTGAGAACTGAAATGATAAGGCAACAGAAGAAGTATGATATTGTGAATGAGATGTTGTATCTGCTATGAATTGTATAGACCAATGGAAGACGCCAATGCAAGACATGTAAATGAAACAGAATCTTCCGATGCCAGGATGAATCGATTAGAACAAATGGTAGAAGTCTTGACCGGGTTGGTTAGACAACAGCTCGAACAAAACCAACAACCACAACAGAGACAACCTTTTCCACCTCCTCCTCCACCACCTGTGCAGATAGAACAACAGAACAATGATGACGTTATCACCCTTACCCAGAAATATAAGAAGTTGAAACCACCTGAGTTTGCAGGAGGCATTGAACCATTGAAAGCAGAGGGATGGGTGCTTGAGACCGAGAAAATCTTTGAAGTGTTTCCATGTACAGACGCTTATAAAGTCCTGCTAGCCACATTTACTTTGAAAGAAGAAGCGAGAAGATGGTGGATGCTCATTCGAGATCAGAATAGAGATTTGACTTGGGACCGCTTCAAAGAGATATTCTACGAGAAATATTTTCCACAGAGCATGCGAGACAGAAAAGTTTCGGAATTTGAACAGTTGAAGCAAGGTGCTATGTCAGTTGCGGAGTATGAAAGTAAGTTTACTGAATTAGCTCGTTACGCTCCTCATATGGTTGACACGGAATACAAAAAGGCCAGAAAATTTGAAGGTGGGTTGCATGTTGAGGTCCTTGACAGGGTAAATGTACTGAAATTGGAGAAATATGTTGATGTACTTGACCGGGCTCTGATGTCTGAATCGAATATCGCTAGTTTGAAATTGTCCAGATCAACAACCATAGCTGAAGCAGAGAGTAAGAAATTCAAGAAACAAAAAGTGGAAATTGTCAGTGATTCAGTGACATCCGTGAATGAGAATCTGAATTCAAGTATTGGTGATAATGCAATCAAGGGGACTAGTGGTAATACAGGTAAACCAACTTGCAGAGAATGTGGAAAACAGCATTGGGGTGTTTGTCGCCACGGTGTTTGTTTTAAATGCGGACAGAAAGGACACATTGCCAAAGCTTGCCCACGACTTTATCTGAATAATGAAAGACCTATTACTAGTGGAACTAACTCAACAGTGACACCGCAGACGATTGCAACATCTGCTCCCGAGGGGAATACTTTAAGGCAAGCCAGAGTTTACACCCTAGTTGCAGATAAGACCCAGACTAATGGAAAAGCGAAGACAGGTATACTTACTTCTTTATTCAATGTTAATGTTGTTACCTATGCAATGGAGACTATTGAACTTGGACCTAATTGAAATGATGTTAGAACAGATGACTATGATGATGATAGAACGAAACTTACCTTGCTATTATTAGGAAATGATTACATCTATGTAACTACTTGTGAATTGATCATCTATGATAACGGATTGATAATGTACTGAGATTTCTAGCTGGATTTTATCAGAATCAGCAAAGTTTGGAGGACCAAACTTCTTAAGGTGGGAAGAGTGTAACGACCCGGAATCTTGTGACGTCATTACTGATAATTAATTATGTATTTATCCGATTTAATTGAGAATTATCTGTTTGAGTTAGAGAAATATCTGTTGGAATTATGACTTCGGGACTGAAATCGAAGACCGTAATGGGATCAGAAAACGAAATTGAACATGTCTATGCGATACTGGGAATTTTTAGGACCATCTGAAATGATAAATTGAAGACTGAATTTCGTCTGATTCGTTAAGTCCTGTTTGGCTCAAGTGGTTTGGGTTAATTGAGTTATTTGGTATATATATATATAAAGATAAGGATAGATGACTTTTTGACTTGTGTTGACTCATCAAAGAAAGGAAAAATCTGGAGAGAGAGAGAGAGAGAGAGAAGGAAATCGTGAGAGAGAGAGAGAGAGAGAGAGAGAGAGAAGAAGAGGAAGGGAAAGGGAGAAATCAAGTGGAATCATCTCCATTAAGGTAAGGATTCTCTCTAATTCTTGAAATGGATTGTGATTCTTGCACCTAGAACCCAAGATCATAGTTTAGAAGGGTTTGTTTTATGATTATTTGGCTTAAAGGAGATTGTTTTCTCAAAACCTCCATGGATGTAGAGATATAAAGTTTGTATGTAGAGTTCATGATTTTCCAACTTAATTCTTGGAATGATCTTTTATATGATGCATTGAAGTGTATTTGGGAGTTATGAAGCTTTATTCAAGTTATTTTCAAGTATTTGGGCCTTGTTTTTCATGATTTGGGAGTTGGTTTTTGTAAAAAGGGAAGCCATGGTTTGGCAGAAATAAAGCTGGTTTTCACCCAGAATTTGCACTTCCCGCTCGAGCGGGGGTTTGGCCGCTCGAGCGGAGATTCCGCCCATCCAGAATCTCGGTTCAGATTGCAGTCCGCTCGAGCGGAGAGGCTATTTTCAGAAAAGTTTTGGAAATTGTTCTACTTGATTTTTCACATGTTAAGGGCCTCATTTGGCATCTCATGAGTATGAATTAAAGTACAGAAAGATTAGATTGAGCATGAATGATTATGAAAGACTGTAAAGATGAAAGAGAATGATATGAATGATGTGAATTATTGATGATGAATGCTAAGGCAATGTGTTATACGGTTAATGTTTGCAGGTCAGACTGAGAAGACCGTGCCATCGGTATTGGAAACCCGCTGTAAGTAACGTTTCCGTAAAGATATGTTATTATGATTTATGTTCCAAATGCTATACGATATGTTATGATTTTGAAATGATAAGTGTTTTCTGTGAACGAAGGTCCTAGTTTGCGAATCTAGTATGGCATCCATAGGTAGTCCTAACGGACCAGTTTACGAGATCTCGTCAGTCGATTAATCGGTGTACGGACCGGTTACTCTAGTCATAAGACAACCCATGTTTAGTCCCTGTGGAGTATGCCATTACGTATGTTGATATGATGATTGATATATGTTTATGATTGATTTATTATGGATTTATGAAATGTTGGACTTCGTTCACTAACCTCTTTACTGTTATGTTACTTGCTGAGCTCTAGCTCATTGTTTGTATTTATGTATTATAGGTGAGCATTCTGGGAGTCGAGCCCAGGCGGAGTCTTGATCGAGCCGCCATTCTGTAGCCACCAGAGTTTGAGAGCCTCAAGCCGGGGCCAGGCCTGGAAGGCCGTTTTGAGAGCTTTCCCTTGCTGTACCCGAGTCTTGTGATGTATATATAGATTGTTTTTGTTGTGTGTTATGTACATGTTGTGGGTAATTAACACTATTTTTGGCATGTAAATATATGTTCATATTATGCACAGCTCTTGGACTATAGATTTCTTTTTTTCGCTTCCGCGAGCCCCGTTTATTTATGTTTTGTACAGTAAGGCCTGTGGTAATCTAGGATTACTGGCCGGTCTCGTCACCAAACTTCTAGAGGCGGGTTTGGGGCGTGACAAGATTTATGAATGTTTTGTGCTTATTTTGCCATGCTTTAGGTCTATCCATAATTGTTTGGATTGATTTCGGCATGCTTAGTATAGCTCCTTTGCATTTATGGCTTGTCGGGCTTGTAGGTCTCAAGTATGCGAATGTGTAGCATGTGTTGCTTACATCGTTTTGGTGGTTTGGAACCACCCAACATGAAATTTCAGTCCCCTTGGCATGCTCATATGCTTGCCTTAATTGCCTCTTTATTGCTTTGAGAACATGTCTTGTATGCCTTATGTTTTGACCATTGTGCATGCCTTTGAATTCAAACAATTTAGATGCCATCTAAGTAGTCCTTTGGGCCTGATTTTGTGTGTTAAAGCTCTGATTTTAGTTGCTTAATTCTTGCCATGTTAGGTCTTGACAAGTGTAGTTCAATGCCTTTTGGCTTGCCCTCAAGTACTTAGGCCATTTGCATGCTTTTGTTTGTCTTGTTTGAGTTGGTTTGGCACCTCTTATAACATGACTTAAGAGCTTAACTCGCATGCTAATTGTTCATATTTGTGCCCTTTTAAATGTGTTTAAAAGTTGCCCCATTATGCTTTAAGTATTAGACCATGAGTGTTTGCATGTGTGTGTGCACTTTGGCCTTCACTTCCTTGCTTTTGGCCACTGATTTTAGGCCTATTTGGAGTTGCCTAAGTCATGTTTAAGTCCACCCCTTTGCTTGGTTTGCATGCTTGCCTTGCATGCTCGCTTGTATGCTTGTATAAGTGTCTTGCATTGTCCATATCACATGTTAGCCAACATGTCTAGGATTGCATCGCATTGTGCATGCTTGGCCTCTTGAAGCAAGTGTGATAGAGGTTGAGGCTTCCTTGTGTGATTACATGGTTTGCATTTCATTTGACATGAAAGTACACACTCGGTTCTTTGGGCCATCATGCATGGAAATGCGTGATTGGTGGTCCGAGAATCGAGACACATGCTCCTTTGAGTCACAAACATGATAGGGGGCATGATTGGTGCACACATTACTTGAGTTGTATTGCCATGCAAGTTTTGTCCTCTGCTGCTGTGAGTTGCAGGTTCTGCAGGTATTATTTGCCGACCGGCAACATTTTGTGCCGGCCGGCAGTAAATTATCAGCCGATGGATTCATTTTGTGCCGATGGCCGCATCCTAGTGCCGGTGGTCATTCTACTTAGCCGATGATGATCCTCAGTATGCAGGGAACATTCCCTGAGACTTTGGCAGTTTTCAGAGGAGAAAAGCAGGGAAAACAGAGGCAGACTATGCATGGCAGTGCGATTCCGAGCAAATCCCGAGCATGCGCTGCATCTGATCCGCCTCCCGAGGGCTTTACTGTTTTAATTAGATTAATTAATTTTTTAATTTAATTGATCTGTAATATTTAATTAGCTTGCGGAGTTAATTAATTTGTATATTCTTTTGGTCCCTCCGAGCAAGGGCAAATCTGTAATAAGTGTGGTGAGTGGTGTGCATGTCTTCCAACCTCCACTTCTTTCTCCCTTTTATTTACCTGCTTATGATGGTAGATTAGGGCATGTTTATTTTAGCATACCTTATGCAATGCATGCGTGCATCCATGCATTTGTCTTACTGCACCGGGCTCGGTACATCATACAAACCGCATTGTATCTTCAAATCTAACTTGAATACGTGCACCGAATGATTGCATTTCACATGCCATTTTAGGGTTAGCCGAGCCTATCCTAAACTGCATCTCTGTATGTGACGCATTAGTCACTCTAACATGAACCAGGGCATACATGTTTGCTAACTAGTTTCATTGTTTTGGCTTGGAGTACGATGTAAGTATTTATGCTTTAGCATATCGCATGCGTGTGAATGCTAACATGACAGTATGATTACCATGTGGCTAAGTGCTTATATGAGATAAACTGCTCGAATGCCTGTGGGTGAAGGTTGGATTGTTTGAGTTGGAAAAACTCGTTGAAATCCTTGTTTTAGCCTACTTGCGAGTAGCAAATTCCAAAGCGCTTTTCAAAACAAACGGATATGCAATGCTTATTTCCAAATTAGGCAATCTAGTCTATACTTGTTTGCCGTGCGCATAACATAGTAATTCTAGGCTAATAACCGGAATAAGAACATGTAATGTCTTCAAAATCGAATATCATGGTTAGTAGAGGCCGGTCTTCGGACCGGGCGAAAGGGGGTGCTCATAGCTGACCTTCCCCGATCGTACCCAAGCTCCCGAGCCAAGACAACTTTGGTGATAACGGACACGTGGCCTTCGGCACCGAGTCTGGGTTTCCTAAATTTCCCATTTTAAAAATATTTAGGTGGCGACTCTGTATCTGGCAAAGCAGTCCATGTTTGGCACTTCTTTTCTAAAAATCTGTTTTCTCTCAAAACGATTTGCCGGATTTGGACTCTTTGGTTCAGATTAAGAACCGTGACAATTTGAGTCCGAACTGTAGTAGACCCACAAACGAACAGAACGGGACTTAACCCTCCCGGGGCGTTCGGGGACGTCTACAGATAGCCATGTGAGTTTTATTGATTTAAAGTATAATGGTGGGAGATATTTTCAAATTAAATTTGTTTAGATAAACTTTAAAGATTTTTAAAATTTAAAATTGGATATTGAGATGCAAAATAAAGATTTTAACTAAATAAATAAAAATTAAATTCATTAATTTTATCTGTTTGTATATCTGATTTTTAGTTTTTTTTTTGGTTATGTTATAATATAATATATAAGATATAAATAGATATCTACAACTTTCATGAAAAATATTAACTGATTTTTTGGGGAAAGAGAGACAGAAGACAAGTTTTAATTTATTTTTTTTGGAAATCGAGGAGAGAGATTAAGATGAATAGATTGTGAAATATTTTTGTTATTAAATAAATAAATCAATCAATAGTTTTTTTTAATCTATTTATAAATTAAAAAATCAATAATTTTAGAAAATTGATTATTGATTAATTTGTCCCATTAGGTGATTTAAAATTTTGATAAATATATATCTAAAAAATAGATAATTATATTACTAAATCATAATTCAAATTTAGATGTTGTTATATCTTTTTGAGATCCATGGCTAAATTCTTATCTTATTTATGTGTTATAAGAGAATATGTATGCGCCTCTGCTATAATCGTAGGGTATTAGTAGGATTGGCAAGTACTTCTTGAAATTTTAAAATAAAGAAGATATCTATCAAAAAAATAAATAATTATATTATTAAATCATAATTCAAATTTAGATGCTGTTATATCTTTTTGAAATCCATTGCTAAATTCTTATTTTCTTTATTTTTGTGTATAGCGATCCCGGGTTTTACCTCTTGTGTACAGTGGTTCCGTAGATGTTAACAGTTGTTTAAATCTTGTTTATATCCTTTCATACTTTGTAATTGAGTTATAGGATGTGTTGGGCAGGTGTGTTACAGATTGGTTGAACTTAGAACCAAAGGTAGTTGCCCAGATTTTGGCCTGTCCACTCGAGCGGAGCTTCTGACGCTCGAGCGGGGACTTTGTTGTAGCTTCTCCGCTCGAGCGGGGGTTTTGGCGCTCGAGCGGGAAAATCACCCTTCCAGTATTTCCTCTGCAGTGTTGTCCGCTCGAGCGGGGTTTTGGACGCTCAAGCGAGAGTTTGTGTGTGACGCTCGAGCGGGGAGTTGGGCGCTCGAGCGGGGGACCTGCCTGCATAAGTTCGGTGAGTGCGTATCCGCCGCTCGAGTAGGGGATTGGACGCTCGAGCGGGGATCTGTGAGTGACGCTCGAGCGTGGGTTTGGCCGCTCGAGCGGGGTGACTGGGTTAAAGCTCCGTGTTTTGACCTTTTGAAATCACTTTTTCACATCTCTTCTCTCTCTTACTTTTCCAAAAACACCATTGTCGAGCTCCTCACTCTAGAGCTCTACCTTCTCTCTAGGTATTGATCTAGTATGAGTGATTTCCTCACCTTTGGCCTTTACAAAAAAAGTTGTTGATCGTCGAGGGCTACCTTTTGATCCGAAAAATTTGTGATTTGGAGCATTTTCGTTTTCTTCATCTTCTTTCTTGGAGCTCAAACTTTGAGGTATGGATATCCTACTCCTTCTTATGGATTTTGTCTTTAAATTTTAGCATTTTGATATGTTGGGTGTTGTTAGGTAATTTTGAGAAAGTTTGGGCCTTTTGTGTAATTTTACAAAAGTTGGGGTTTTATTTATAATAAACCTAAATGCAAGTTTGGCATAGAAAAATGAGATAGATAAAGGAATGTGGATGAAAATGGAACCTTAGGGTTGTTTTGTTAATTATGGGAATTTGCCCTAATTGGTTGATAAATTAATTTGAATAATTAATATGAGAAAGGAGGAATTGAATTAGAAATGTTGGAATTGGGAATGTATGGGATTAAAGGGTGTAGTTGAATTATTTATCGCTCACCAAATTGAAATGTTGATGTATTATCCATTTGTGCATTTATTTCCTATTTAGAAATAACTGCTTTGGGCTATCGGTGGAGGATAGTCTTGATTGTTGTAGACAATGCATGATGATTAGGCAAACGAAAACTAATCAATGGAATGTGTCATGGAGCATGACGGTTGATAGAATACATTAACTTTATGTATTGGTTGATTGTGTATAGAACCTATGTGTTTATATGCATTGTGTGTAGAGGATGAGATGGGGGATGTACTCCGCGGTTTAGGGGAAGATGAAGGATGTACCTCTAAACCGGATAGTGTTGGGAGGAGATAGGGGATGAACTCCGTAGATATAGCTCATATGCTTATCTTTGAGAAGTGTAGACACAGCTCATATGCTTGTCTAGAGAAGAATAGATATAGCTCATATGCTTATCTTTGGTTGTATGATGTAGTTCTTATACTTATCTGTTGAGATGTTGATATAGCTAATATGCTTATCTGTTGATATATTGATTTAGCTAGTATGCTTATCTACTGAAAATGGAAAGAAATGAAAAGTAACATAGACTTGTAAGTCATGTAATTGTAATGTGATAAAAGTGGATGTATCAAAGTTGGTCATCTATCAACTGCTAATCTTTTAGTCATTGTTCATGGCTGGTTTAGTGTATTTCTACTGGGCTGTGGCTCACCCTATATGGGAACATCATTTTCAGGTACAGGTAGCATGCCACCTCCAAGGACATAGCTTGGGAGGCTTGAGGCTGTCAGACTTTTTGGATGTCATTTTCCTTTTGATGTATTACATGCAAATTCAAGCCTAGGACTTAATGTGTATATGAGTTAGTACTCATTTCTTGTAATCAAGTGTTGGCTTGGAAAGTTGTAAGCCCATGGGGCGTTTACTTTTGTTGTCAACATGTAATACTCTTGTAAAGAAACACTCTGATGAATAGAAGGATGTTGATCGTTTATATATCAATACATGTCTATATTGATGGGTTTTATGTTATACTTTGAGGGCGTTACATTGTGTGTAGCCATAGTGTATGGGAAAAATTGAAAAAGGTGCTGCAATAATTATGAGAGAAGTCATAACGGTTTGTGGGTTGAGAGAAGTCAATAAATGTAGAAATTTTTTTTTTTTAAATCAAAACATTAGAAAATTAGGATTAGGATATTGGCGCTTCCACAAAGCTTATAGATTAGAAATCCCCTTTTCCTTATATAATACCAGCCTATCACCCGTGCTATGCACGGGATAATTATAGATATTTAGATTTTTTTTAATATATAAATTATGTTTTTTAAGATTTTTTATAAAAATAATTTAACAATCTTATTACTAGCCATAATGTATGGGAGAAGTTGAAAAGGATACTGCAGTAACTATACACGGATTGTATCTATAATTATTTGTATAAGGGGATTTTAAATGCTGATCAGAAAATTTTGATCAAATCAAAAAATGCAAGCATATGGAAAGATATGTGGATTGAAAAAAGTTAATAAATGCTAATCACGGGATTTTGACCAAATCAATAAATACCGAGTTTTTTTTTAAAAAATAAAAAATAAAAAATATAGAAAATTCAGAGTGGGATATTAAAACTCCCACATGCCTTGGGGTTAAAAATCTCATTTTACTTAATATATAGTATAGATATAGATAGATATATAGATATAGATAGATAGATATATATTTATTATTATTATTTGTGCAACCATTATACAATTGGTAGTGTTACATGCACCAATTAATATACTAACTAGTATACCAACACTAGTTATGACATTATTATTGACCTCACTTATTAATTACATTACAAATACTAAAAATTTCTCTTAAATTATATCACATATCAATTGATACATTAGTTAATATATTAATCAGTACATATAACATTATTCTTATATGATATAAGAACATTGAGTGTAGTTAATGAAAAGAAGAATGGGAATAGAGCTACCCATAAATTATCTCAGACTTTGAGATGATCATTTTTTTTAATAAACATACGGGAACTTCAATAGATCAATTAAAAAATAATGTCTCTTTCATCTATTCAAGAACTCAAATTCACTTGAAAATATCATTTGTAAATAAAATAATTATACAAAAAAATTTATCAAAATAATGTGACAATAATTTTTTTTTATATAAATAATAAGTCATTTGATGAGTGGAGTTTTTTTTGCTTGAAATGAAATATCATTACTCTAAATTTTAATATATCAAAATAATGTGACAATAAATTTTTTTATATAAATAATAAGTCATTTGATGAGTATTTGTTTTGCTTGAAATGAAATATCATTACTCTAAATTTTAATATATAAATTTTATATTTGTATATTATTTCTCTAAATTTATCATTTTATACGACAAATGTGGAGTTACAAATTAAATAAAAGAACTTGGAGTTACGATTTTGTTGGACTAAGGATCAGCATTGGCCAGCCGTGAGTTTTTGGGTTAACTAATGACCATATTTTGGAAATTAGGTTAAAAGTTAATTGTTTTTAACTTTTTATAGTTTTTTTATTTTTTTATTTTTTTGTTGTAAAAAAAAATGCAAAAAAATAAGAGAGATAATATAACCCAAAAAACCTAAAAAGTCAAAAAACTGATTTTTAACTATGTTGTCAAAATAGGCCTTATAATTACATTGTTAAATTCCTTTACATAAAAATGTAATTAGTAATCATATTTTTACATTATAAAAGCTTGATTGCCAACCCAACATGCTCAACTGGACCTCTAATGTTGAGGATCCAAATCCAATTATCATTATCAATCTTTAAGGTTGTGTTTAGTTGGGAGATTTAGAGAATGATTTGGAAGAAGAAAAAAAAGAAGAGAAAAAATATGTGAAATTAAGTGAAATGTAAGTATATTTTATTTATATTTTACTTATCTTTTTTCTTTTCTTTTCCCTTTCCCTTTCCCTTTCCCTTTCTAAATCTCTTTTCAAATTCCCCAATCAAGCATAGAGTAATTGGGTTTACTTAGGATTAGTAACCATTATAGGGATCAATATGTGCTTGTTAAAGTTACTTTGAACCTTTTTTAACAACTTGATTTGACGAAAAGTATGAGAAAGCGCATCAATTTAATGCCGAAATTGCCTTAGCTTTAAGCATCTTCAGCTTAATCTTCGTCCTATTAAAAATGGTATCCAATATGGTTGATGGCCCCTTAATACTTCATGAGATCCAAACCCAATACGTGCCCCAAAAGCAAGTTTAACTTCACACAATCTTGCTAAAATAGTGATCATAAGAGGGGCAATTATTGAATAATTTTTTTTTATGGTATTGTCCACGTAGTGTCCTCAATTAATCTATGATACATAAGGAGATTCTATGTAGATCAATGAGGGAAGAAGGAAAAAAAAAACCAACTTCTCTCCAGTTGACAACAGTGGATTGAACTTTGTAGTTCGGCCCTTTAGGTCTATCAGAAGTTCTATTTTTATGATTCAAATAATTTATTTTTTAGGCATAAACACATAGATCATGCATGAAAAAATTGATCAAAAAATTGTAACTACACTATTGATCATATTTGCCTTCAAAAAATATAAGTTGTCTATTTTTTTATTTTCAGGCAGATGTGATAAAATTATGTTTTTATAATTATCGGATTAGTATGATTTTATTTATGTATAATCTATACACACTAAAGCTTATAAAATGAACACGAATCATGAAAGTAAAGCTCATGATGGATGCATTGGGCCAAACCGCGTGGTCAAATCCATTGTAGACCGAAGAGAAACTGTTCTTGAAAAACAAAACTTTCAGAAAAGCTTGAAAGATTAGTTGGAGAAGAAAAGAAAGAAAGGTATTTCTACTTTCTTTTAACCTAACTCCAATTAATGACCAAGATGGTGGCCTTATAGGCAAGAGCGACGTTTTTCTAAAAGTGTTCCAATATTAAAATCATCAGAAAGATTTGCCAAAAGAAAATAACAAAAAGTAAAGGAATTTGGGAGAAAAAAACAAATATTATAGATAAGATATAAAGTCAAAAAAGTGAGAAAGAACAGCTAGACAACTAGTACGCACAACCCATACACTACTTCATTGAGAGGTTACGAGAAATGTATCTAAAAAAATAAAGAAACGTATTAAAGTATTTCAAAATTTTAGAAAGATTACAGTACATGCCCTCAAAAGATTTGTATTTTACGTATCATTATAACTAATTTAGTTCAAAATCTATATTACTTATGTAATTATTAAGGTTACTTTTGGTCATAATTAAAAGGGGAAATTACAATTTAGTCCACTTTTTAAAAAATAATTACAGATTCATAGAGAAGTTTATAATTTTAATTATTAATATTTATAAAAATTTCCTAAACTGTAATTATTTTTTATAAATATTACTGATTTAATATTTCTCTAAAATCACTATTTACATTATAACTAGCATTACTCTATTTAATAATCAAATATCATCTAGTCTCATAACAAAGGTGGGTCTTATTTTTTGATTTGACTACTACTATGTCAAAATTGCCAACGTACACTTTGATTCTTAACCAAACCACTTTAAGGTTTTTTTTTTTTTGGTTAAAAAATAATTTAAAAGAATTAGTTAGTGTGATATATTTATAATTTTTAAAATTATTCTAATTGTTATTAAGGAAAATTACCAATAAGTGATAATCTTCAAAAATTATTACACATTAATAAAAAAATTATGATTTTAATTATTAATATTTTTTTTTTCTCTAACCTCCATTGACAAGTTATTTCCCTTTTTGTTTTTAACAGAGACTAAAGTGAATTTTAGCGAGAAATGAATTTGCCAGATGAATTGGGAATTTTTTTTTTTTTTTTTTCATTTTACTATAGCCAAAAAAAAGACATAATGATACATACATTTTAACATAGGATTGGCCTAAATTTCCACACTTCTTGTACAAGAACAAGGCAAATAAAAACTTTAGTAGGAAGCATATCTATAGATTTGCAAATGTTGCTTTCTAATCCAAAGCCACACCACTAACTAAATCCCAAAGAAACATTGTACAAAGACTTTGAACTAAAGAAAAGAACTATAACACTGTAGCCCTGATTTTGGCCGACACATTTCTTGTATTCCACTTTGTCAAACATTATTGTTGAGTGTGTGCCCTCTGCATGCACCCAATAATCAAGTATCAAAACTATATGTTATTTATTAATTATTATTATTATTATTATTATTATTATTTATTTGTGATTGAAACACAATAAAATGAGGGGAAGGAGACATATGAGGTGATGTTGGAAAAGCCAAAAAAATAAAGGAGGGAAGTGACTCTCCCTTTCAATGTTAAAAACTTTTGAAAAATCAACATGAGGAAAAAAAAGGTGGTGGAGATAGGACACAAATCAGAGGAAAAGAAAGAGATAGAGCTGTAAAGGAAATGAAAAGAGAGTTTGCCACTAACTTACTAGTTTTTAAATAATTTTAGCCAAGGGGTGGAACATGTGTAATGAGATGGAAAATGTGGGGCCTAACTACATACATACACTAAAAAATAATATATGATGAACATGGGTTCCATCATCGTATCCATCAAAGCAAACCCTAAAACCCGCAGTGCTTACACCATCATTTTTAATTTATCCATTGCAACTTTTTATTGCTCGGCGAGGTTGAAAAGCAAACTCACTGGAGTCAACTAATAGCTTATTATTTATCCGTTTGAGTTACTTTTTTTTTTTTTTTAAATTTTGTATAATATGTATAAAATTATTGAGTCTAATTATATATATATATAATAATAATAAGCTAATAATATATTCTACAATAGATACAATGTAAACGCATGCACACGGATAAAATTTGCTTTTTAACTCAATTCTATCATGAAAATCAAGTGAAACTACACTCTCAACTCAACTCAAATATAGGAACTAATAATTGGAGTGCCTCATCACGTTTCGAACTCAAATAATTTGATTCATTTTATAATCTCAATTAAAACAATTGATGAAGATCAAATTTGTATGGTTTTCAATGATCTATAAAAGAAGAGGTGAGTCTTTAATGATATCAGTGTTGTATCATCTAAAGACCCTCGGATAATTCAATTAGCACTCCTTTAATTGAGTAGAATACAATGAGAACATAATAAGAAAAGAGAGAAAAATTACGAGAGATTTATAATTTTTAAGTATTGCATACCTTGTGTTTGTCCTATCTTAATTTTTTTTTTTTTATAGAATCTCTAATATGAGTCACTTAATTATGATAGACCGCATACAATGTGTCGTGCATATAAAATTGGGCCCAACCCAAAGCCCTTTTAGCCAAATGAATTATATATCTATCAACATTAAAAGAGGATATGTCTATTAATGAGATAGAGAGAGATTGGTGTGTTTTATTTTGTAAAAAATTTACGTACACTTGTGTTTAGTAGAGAAAGATGTATAGAGAAGTTGTGGGGTCAACATAGAAGTGAGGCAGGCTTGGAGTTGAGAACAGAGACAGGGAGTGAGGAAAGGTTGGTTGGGCCTTTAATCATGTAAATACATAATGGGCTCTGTTTCTTCATCATTGCTCAACCAAAACTATGCATGTATAATGTATACACATACAAATACAATCATTTTTTTTTTTTCGTAGTTAAAGCCTCCATCAATTATGGGTCAAAGCTTTAACAAACTAAGTACACGTTTTCTCATCATGCCTTGTGTCTATTTATGCAACATAGCAATTGCATTTTCTTGCACTGACCCCACCCATTTAAAAAGCAAGATATCTTTCCTCTGAGAAAGTTAAAGAGGTTCTCCCATTGTGGGAAAAAGGGTTGTTATTGTTAAAAATAGTATCTCAAGGTTTCGTTGTTTCATTAGAAAATAATATTTTTAAAATATCTTTCGAATAAGTATTGATTGTTCTAATTGTACTAACTTAACTCACTAATCCGTTAACATCTTAGTGCAAAAAAGAAAAAGTGTGTAAATAGAGATACCCGTTGATGGACTATCTGTGTAGAGCCTATCACTGCTGAATTAATTAATTTTTTTTTTTAAAAAAAAAAACAATTCTAAATGCAAAACCAATATTTTACTATGCCACTATTATAGTTTTGTCAAACGGGTGAACTTAAAAGTGCTATTTCTAAAAATGATGATGGATCATTACGGGCCAAGAAACAAGGGATGAGGAGGGAGAGGACAATAAAAAAAGCCTCTTTAAGTTGGGCTAGTCCAAATTAAATCAGTTTGGTATAAATAAGCCCTATGCCTATTCCTCATAAGCTGAAGCCCAATCATCGTGAGTTGAGCCCATGATAGATCTGGCCGAAAAGATTCCACAAAAACTTCACTCTATTTAATTTCTATTTTCTAATTTTTTATAAATAAAATAAAAATTAGTTAGAAAAAACCCACAACATAATTTGAAAACAAAACCAGGGGTAAGGGTACAGGATGGAATTTTTATTTTCATCATTAGATTTTGTAATATGTGATAACTATCTTATATTTGAAAACACGACTTAAAAAAAATAATTTTGGGCTTGTTTGGTTTATTTTTGGAAGAGTTATTTTTGAAAAAAAATTTGGGGAGAGAGTTTAGAAATTTTTTTGGTTTGTTTGGTTGTATATTTTGGAAGAGTTGTTTTTTTGAGAGTTTGGAATGATTTGATATTTTGGAAAAATTTGAGTAGATGTGTGTGAGAGAAAAAGTGATTGAGAAGGAGAGAGGAGAGAGAAAAAGTAATTGATTGATGTATAAGAAAGATAAAGTGATTTTGAAAATTTTTTGAGAAAAACTCAAACCAAACCATTTTTTAAAATTTTTTTTCTAAAATTCATCTCCCAAATACAAACCAAACATACCCTTTATGTTCGAAAAACAAGTTTCAAAACAAATAGTACTAAGAAGATTTATTTCAAATGGCATGGTTTGGTAAACAACTATTTTATCTAGTATATGTGTAATTATTTCTATCCTAGAAGAGATGGAACAACTTATTCCCAAATAAGCCTCTCATTACAAAATAAGTTATCCCGCCTCATCCTATCTAGAACTCAAACATGACATCATAGTAGTAACTACTTTGTAGCTAAAAAATACCCGTCTCTTTATTAATGGATTTCACCTAAACCTGTCAAAGCAATTGAAATGGCATCGAAAACCTCTCTTTCTTCTACTGACAAAATATCATAAAACACATCACCGCGTATCATGGAACTCACTTCTATCTTGTTTAGATACAACAAAGACCCAACCACTTATTTCAAAGAACTGTGAAATTTGGGAGAACAAAGAGCAAGAGGTGAGACATGCCAGCTTCAAAACCATGCTAATGGGGGCTTACTCAGTTCTTGACAAAAGAAATTCCCTTTTCAATGCTTGCCGCTAACTCTTTCTTCGCCTTCTCCAATCCAACCCTGTCAAGAACCAGAGCGAACATATGAGAGACTGAAAACCAGAACTTCGATTGAAACATTTGACAAGAACACAAGCATCAAAGATGCTATAGAATTTTCAGTACCGACCTCTCGGCCTCATTCAAGGGACCAAGTGGATATATCTCCTCAATTCCTGTACGGCCAAGCCGTACCTTGGATGCAAAGAAAGGAAGCTCAGTCACCTACAATGACAACACACTAACTATTATGCAAACATCTAGAGTATGCAAAATCATTAGATGTGGAAAGTGGCAGAGTGAAAACGAGATTGGATAGCATACCTGAGAAGCCACAAAAGCGCATTCAACGACGCCGGCATCTCCTCTCAAGCCTCGCAAGCATGCATCGGCGAATTTAACAGCGGCATATGCCTATTTTTTTATAATGTGAAAATCAAGAATTGAAAACCAACAGATTATTCTTGGTATAGAAAAAATAATAAGCAAAATAAAGTATATGATTAGAATAAAAATGGCTAACCATTGATAGTGTTGCAGATCCAGCACCAGCTTTTGCCTGTCAACAGGCCAGCAAATCCAACAAAACATGGCTGAGTATGTGAATAAAATAAATAATGACAAGTAAAGAGTAATCACTTAAAATTCAAGCAGGGATTTACAATCGAAGAATCTTCATCACTAATGTGCATTTCAGGATTGAACCCAAGTTGTGTCTCTAGGTTTTCTTTCAGCCCATGCCTCTCGAGGCATCAGTGGTGATTTACAGGCTGTAAAGAACCATATGGGAAAATTGGGATTTTCACACGGGGCCTATTTGGCACCTTGTGTAATCACTTTTTGGTTTAATTTGTGTCTTATTTTATTTTATATGTCAGTTCAATGTTGCTTTACTTTTACCAGATCTTGTCACTGCTGGGGCTGATTTAACTTTGACCAAAGCAACAGTACAATTGTTTAAACATGAAGCAGCTGGAATTGGTCTGGCAGAAGTCAAGTATGTCCATTTTATTGGTCTTATTATGTTTTACTAGTTAAGGTATTTTTTGAAATTTTAAAATTTTTTTGACATGGGTCTTATTACCATTTTTCTGGGTCATTTACGTGGTCCATGTTGAGCCAAAGAATTCTGACGTGGTGAACTTTATTCTTACATAACAAAACTAAACAAAACTAAACAAATTATTTTACCTCAACAACTTCAGTTCCACCATTCTGAATACGATTTGTTAGATAGTCAGTTTCTTCTGGGGTAAAAGAGCATGGAGGTTTAACCTATACAAGAGAAGAACAATTGTCCAAAATGAGAGGGAAGATTCTCTCATAAAACAATATTCAAAAGACTTTTACACGTGAACACATGAGAAATATAGCTATTGAAATAAGTTCACAAAACCTGAGAGAGAAGAGGTAAAATCGTAACCCCTGCATGACCCCCTACAACTGGAACGTCAACCTCCCTCGGATCAATTCCCAAAACTTCAGCCTTCAAAGCATTGAAAGCATAAGTTAATGTGCAATAGAAACCAAAGCATATTCACGGTGCATAATTGGATCCTTTATGTAATCAAGTATAGGATTTTCTCACAAGTTAATGCTAGATACATTTCTTCGTGTTTTGGGGTTTTAGTAGTCAAGGGTAGAAAGGTAATATAAATTAAACATGACAATCAAAGGATCTAGCAGCCAACTAAAATATGAATTTTCTGTCAGCAAAGGATTTCAATTGAAAGCAAAGGTGATTCGGCAAACAATTTTCTGGTAGTTGGATCACAAAATTGCACAACAAGAAGTGGCTATTGCAACTCTTAGTTACATCAACTAAGAATGGAAAACCAAAATTTACTCTCCCACTTCCGCATAAAGAACATGAGCTAATGGCATTGCTAGTAAGTAGTGCATACCACAAAAGTATTGGCTCTGACAACATCAAGCATAGTGACTCCCAACAGTCGCTTTGGATCATATGTACCAGCTTTCCTGAAAACCTCTGCTGCAATTGGAACGGTAGAATTCACAGGATTGCTGATCACGTTGACTATGGCCTTTGGGCAGCACTTAGCAATTCCTTCACAAAGGGTTTTAACAATGCCTGCATTGATGTTGAACAGATCATCCCTTGTCATTCCCGGTTTTCTTGGAACACCAGCAGGAATGATGACAAGGTCCATGCCAATAAGAGCATTCTCCAATTCCTTTTGTCCTAGAAAACCGCGCACCTAGATATCAAAAGGTCTAGTTCAGTTCTATGGGACATAATCAAAGAACAGCATAATGAATTTGGAGCTTGAGATAAGCATTTTCATTCCTTTTCATTGTCAAAATTACAGAGGAAAAGCACCGAGTCCTGAATCATATGTTTTGCATTGTCTGACTTTATAAGTGTGAAATCTTGTATAAGTAAAAATAGTTAGATTAGATTCAACAGTAAGAACCTTTTTTTTTTTTGGGTACAAAATAATGAAAATTATAGAATTCAAAGATTAAGCTTCTAGCCCTTTTCTATATTTTCAGATACCAACCAACACAAGATAGAAACATGATCATTATCTGAATCAGAGCCCAAGAACTTGTATGAATTTCGTGTTAATATGGTTACCAAAAAAATAAAAAATAAATAAAAAAGCTTAACTAAGCCAAGGAAAATATTTAAATAAGTTCAGTGATAATTGTTTTCCTCCATCTCAAAGAATGTAAATTCTAAATGCAAAATTTTACATTCCTTTTCTATGCCTAAAGTTTGTCAGCTGTTAAGTGGAACCTTAAGATAACATGACTATCATCTAAACATTAAGGAATAATCATGATTGCATGCCAAGGACTTAAAACATGGTTGCATGCCAAAATACTAAGGATTTTTTTTTTTTGGCAAGTAATCAAGGACAAAACTGTAAGAATAAGTAATGGCACCAAAAGTAAGAGAGAGCAGTCCAGATTTCACTTTAGAATGACCAATGAGTCGATATTTGACAGTAAAAATGAGAGAAAGAAAATAGTGTAATTACCACTGCACCGGTATCCATGTGACTGATATCTGCTGTGACACCGGGAGCATTGACAACATCATAGAGATGGAGAACTGAAACCAATGGATTCATCTTCATCAACATAGCCAGAGGCTGCCCTATGCCTCCTGCAGCACCCAAGATTGCAACTTTAAATCCGGACGATCCACCTTTTGCCCTACAATTTGCTTGCCGCAATCCAGAACTTTCCTCCATCTTTTAGTCCGTAATTTATAAACAATTAGCATAATACCAAAACGAAAACAAAAACTGTCATAGAAAAAAAAAGGCGCTAATCCAAAAAGAGAGATCACAAAATTGAATCACATAAATCTAATTAGCTAAACCACTAACAAAAAATCACAAAACCTCCAAAGCAATTAACAGCCGAATTTAATTAATTACATGATTATTAAACAAACCAACAACACAGACCATGCCAAATCCATCTATATAAAGGAAGCAATTGGCAGATACATATATCAAATTGGTTGTTGGGAAGAAGGAAAACATAGAAGAATTACAGTAAAATTGAGTTGGGGTTTGTCATTTCTTTCTTAAATTTCTCATCAACCAAACAGATAGCAGCGTATACATACACAGACACATATACATAGACAAAAACAGAGTACACATTAGGGTAAAGAGAAAGCGATAAAGACCTGGAGATTAGGAGGATTAAGGTGAGCTGAAATTCTGGCAATGCGTTGATTGACATCTCCACTGGGCTGCATTTCTTTGGGTGTTAGGGTTTTTTGATTGAACAATTTGAATTTTATACTGTGTATTGTTGGGTGTCTTTTTGTGATCTGAGGAAACAGAATTGGGGGACGGGTTTGCTTGTGTAAATATTTATCTATTGTGTATATTTATATTTATATAGAGCTGGCTAGGTTAGGACTGTACGTAACAGAATTGGAAAATATTCGGAATTTTAAATATTTTATTAATATTTTTATTAAATATCTAATATAAGTTTAAGATTTACATAGAATTATATAAGCGAAGCGATAATGTCCCGAACCTCCTTTTTTTTTTTTTCTCACTCTTTTGACTTTTTCTTAACATGATTGGTTAATTTTTTATTTTTTTTTTCAATCACCACGTACGGGGTGTGTGTGGAGTGGTGAGGGTGGTGATTAGAGGGGTCCCAATCATGACCCTTATATAAAATATTTAATAAAAATACTGATAAAATATTTAAAATTTCTAATATTTCTCAATATTTAACGTAGATGACGCGAGCGAGTGTGTTGTTGAGGGTCCGTTTGGGAAGGGCTCAAGTGGCTCATGAGCCACAAAAGACAAAACAGGCTCATGAGCCACAACAGACAAAATATCACATCCAACCCCATAATCATTACACTCTTCTCTCACAAAAAAAGTCAAAAAAATCAAAAAGCCAAGAGCCTTTCCCAAACCAAGTTTTTGAGCCCAGGCTCATATAGCCAAAAAAACCAAAAAGTCAAAAAGCCAGCCCTTCCCAAACCAAGTTTGAGTCTGCAATGAATTGGGAAGCGGGGAAACTGATTTCGATTTGGGGGGTCTCTCGAGGCCTTCTTCTTATCCTAACGACCCAAAAGCATGAAAGAAGGCTTGGCCCACTTTGGGTCCATCCCCCAATGATTGTTTTATTTATCTTTTATTTATTTATTTTTTTTACAAAAATACTAAAAATTTCAAAAGTTTTTATTAAAATTTTTACCAAATATCTCACATGAATGTGAGATTAATAAGACTCACATGATATGAGTTTACATTCATATGAGACATTTGGTAAAACTTTTACACTCAATAGAATTTCTAACATTATTCCTTTTTCTTTTTTTTTTATACTTTGATATCTGATTTGTTGGACTGATAAATTACAATGATTATTTTTTTTATTTTAAAAAATATGTATATAATAAATTTTGCAAGTTCAAAATAATTAATTTTGCTTTCGAATTTAAGTATTCCCTTTTATCTTAAAATAATAGTATTTTTGAAAATTCAACTTTTTTGATAGTATAATTATTTCATTTTAAAAAAATTAATTTTTCAAAATTATTCTTTGACAGCATTTTTTTTGGAAATATTAATTATCATAATTGTGCTTTTATGTTATTAATGAATTTAAAAGAATGGTAAAATAGAAAATTCATATTATTTTATTTCTTAATTTTTGAAAATAAACTAATATTTTGAGACAATGAAAAATTGAATAATAGTAATATTTTAAGACGGAGAGAGTAATCTATCTATATATATTATATAAGGAAAATAGGGTTTCTAATCTACAAGCTTTGTGGAAGCTCCAATATCCTAATCTTAATTTTCTAATTTTTTTATTTAAAAAAAAAATTTCAGCATTTATTGACTTATCTCAACCCACAAACCATTTTGACTTCTCTTATAATTATTGTAGCACCCTTTTCAATTTCTCTCATACACTATGGTTACACACAAAAATAAAGAAGATAATAATTTACTTATGGATCTCAAAAAGATATAACAACATCTAAATTTGAATTATGATTTAGTAATATAATTATCTATTTTTTTGATATATATCTTCTTTATTTTAAAATTTCAAGAAGTACTTGTCAATCCTACTAAAACCCTAAGGTGATACTAGAGGCACATACATATTCTCTTATAGCACATTACCCCCCTCATGTGATGAGTAGGCCAGTCAGGTATTTGGGCCCCACCTTCCATGGGAATTTTCCCCCCATAATCACAAAGGGGATATTACCCCAGTGAGACTCGAACCCTTAACCAGAATTGGCTCTAATACCATTTCAAGAAGTACTTGTCAATCCTACTAAAACCCTAAGGTGATAGTAGAAACACATACATATTCTCTCATAGCACATAAAGAATATAAGAATTTAGCTATGGATATCAAAAAGATATAATAACATCTAAATTTGAATTATGATTTAGTAATATAATTATATATTTTTTAGATATATATCTATCAAAATTTTAAATCACTTAATGAGACAAATTAATCAATAATCAATTTTCTAAAATTATTAATTTTTTAATTTATAAAATAGGTTAAAAAAACTATTGATTTATTTATTTATTTAATAACAAAAATATTTCATAATCTATTCATCTTAATCTCTCCCCCCGATTTCCAAAAAAAAAAAATTAAAACTTGTCTTCCTTCTCTCTTCTCAAAAAAATCAGATAATATTTTTCATGAAAGTTGTAGATATCTATCTATATCTTATATATTATATAATAACATAACCAAAAATATATATATAAAAAAAAAAAACACACTAAAATTCAGATATACAAACAAGTAAAATTAATAAATTTGATTTTTATTTATTCAGTTAAAATCTTTTTTTTGCATCTCAATATCTAATTTTAAATTTTAAAAATCTTTAAAGTTTATGTAAACAAATTTAATTTGAAAATATCTCCCACCATTATACTTTAAATCAATAAAACTCGCATGGCTATCACATATATAACTCACATCACAACTTACCTAAATAATAATAATTAAAAACAAATAGAAACCACATATAAATTAAATTTTAAAAAAAATAAAAACGCACAACTCCATTTTAAATAAATTGAAAAAAAAAAAAAAAAAAAACCCCGAATAGAAACCACACAAAAATAAAAAAGATAAGAATTTAGATATGGATCTAAAAAAATGACAACATCGAAATTTGAATTATAATTTAGTAATATAATTATCTATTTTTCTGATGTACATATATCAAAATTTTAAATTACTTAATGAGACAAATTAATCAATTTTCAAGCCTTAATCTGATTAGTCATCCCAACTCCTAAACTTTCCGAGCACTGACAGATGAGCTAATGTATTGGGTTAGGTGAGGTTTAAGTTATTGGAGGAAACTTTCTCCCACTCTATAAATTTATTTATTTTTTAATTTTATTTTTTTCTTGTATGATTTGCTTTTTCTATTGTTGGTTTGGTTTTGATTTCAGTTTTAGTGAGGTTTGTGTTTTTGTTTATAGGTTTGCATGGTAAAAAAGAATTATTGGTGATAATAATTACAATCAAAGTATCTATGTCCGTTCCAAGCCAATGATTTTGATCGAATTTTGTTTTTTTCAGTGAAGACCATAAAATTGAAGTAAAAAAATGGGTAGCAAATTTTTTATTTTTTATTGTCATTTTATTTTATAAAAAAATGTGAAAATTTATTGAGAATTCATGATTTTACTATAAGATTAGACTTTTGTATAACTAGGTAAATTTAAAACTTTTAAATATTATTGTGTTCTTTATTTTTATCTTATTTCTATCTCATTAGACCATTACTACTATTTGTTAGTTTGTTAATTATAATTCAATTAATTGAAAATGAGAGCTTAATATAACTTTTTATATATATTACAGTTAATTTGTTACAACTATAGTTATATATAATAGCATAATATATAGGGATAATTTCTATTTTTTTATGTGATTAAATAATCCATCTTAATAGTATATAGAAGAGTTAGATGGTTTCTTTTATCTCTAAGAAATCCAATTTATTTTTTTAAAATTTTTAATTTTTTAAATTGAAACATCAATTGTTTATGTCTATAAAACAAAACTGATAAACACATGTAAAAAAGCTACACATTTTTTTTTTCATTTTTTAATATGTAGGATATTTACAAATGAAAAATGTTTGAAACCCCAAATTTTTTTCCATAATCCAACTTATAATGATGTAGTCATAAGTGTCAATTTTTATACAAATATGAGAAGATAATTAATTAAATTATAAATTTCAACCAACCACATACTCAAATTTTGACTATTTAAAGATGTTATTTCATTATAATTCAAATTAAGAAAATTTTCAACCCTTTATATTTTTTTTATCAAATTATAATTTGATAAAAATCTAAAAAGATGAAACGTTAAAAATTATTGCTTTTTCCATCAAAATTGGTGAAAAGAAAAAAATTGGGATAAGAATGAAAGTTATTTAAAATTTGATAAAAATTTAATGAAAAAGTTAAAGTAATTCATATTAAATCAATATTTTTATTCAAATTTAAAATCAAATTAGATTAAAAAAAAATTAAAAGAAAATGATGAAAGTTTGAAAATATTTTAAAACTTTCTTATTCATAAAAATTAGAAATCCGTGTGTATATTATATTCATATTGTATTTTTAGTTATGAAATTGAAATCAGAAGAAATGTAACTTAAATTATTGGATTAATAATAGAAACATCCTATTAATTATTGTTAAATATCACTTCACTTCATATTTAATAATAAAATTATATATTTGTTTTAATTATAACTTTTAAATTTGTATATTTTCATAACAAGAAGAGGTGTGTCATAACTCAGTTAATCACATTTAATCAGATTTAAATTTTTTTAATACAAATTATCAAAATTACACTAAATATATTTATATATATACTTTAATTTTTTTAAACTAATAATTTAAAAAGTTATAAACATAAAAGTTAACTTATAAATTTCATGTATACCGCAAGGTAAAATATTAAATTATTTCAAAATAATTATAATTATATATATTTTTTAATTTATAAAGCACATGCATAGCACAAGTTACCACTAATATCTATCTATCTATCTATCTATCTATATCTATATATCATATAAGGAAAATGAGTTTCTAATCTACAAGCTTTGTGGGAGCTCCAATATCCTAATTCTAATTTTTTAATTTTTTTATTTAAAAAAAAAAAACTCAGCATTTATTGACTTTTCCTAACCCATAAATCTTTTTGACTATGGTTACACACAAAAATAAAGAAGATAAAAATTTAGCTATAGATCTCTAAAAGATATAGCATCTAAATTTGAATTATGATTTAGTAATATAATTATCTACTTTTTTGATATATATATATATATCAAACTTTCAAATAACTTAATAGGACAAATTAATCAATTTTTTAAAATTATTACTTTTTTAATTTATAAAATAGATTAAAAAAAACTATTGACTGATTTATTTATTTACTAATAAAAATATTTCACAATCTCTCCATCCTAATTTCTCTCACTGATTTTCAAAAAAAAATAAAAATTAAAACTTGCCTTCTTTCTTCTCCAAAAAATTAGATAATATTTTTCATGAAAGTTGTAGATATCTATCTATATTTTATATATTATATTATAACATAACTTAAAAAAAAAAATTAAAAAAAAATAAAAAAACTAAAAATTTGATATATGAACAAATAAAATTAATAAATTTGATTTTTATTTATTCAGTTAAAATCTTTCTTTTACATCTCAATATTCAATTTTAAATTTTAAAATTTTTTAAAGTTTATCTAAACAAATCTAATTTGAAAATATCTCCCACCATTATACTTTAAATCAATAAACCCACATGTCTATCACAAATCTAACTCGCATCATAACTTACCTAAATAATGATAATTAAAAACAAATAGAAACCACAGATAAATTAAATTTTTAAAAAAAGTAGATACCCACAACTCTATCTTAAATAAATTGAAGGAGAAAAAATCCCCGAATAGAAACCACACAAAAATAAAAAAGATAAGAATTTAGATATGGATCTAAAAAAAATATGACAATATCTAAATTTGAATTATGATTTAGTAATATAATTATCTATTTTTATGATGTATATATATAAATTTTAAATCATTTAATAAGACAAATTAATCAATTTTCAAATCTAATTAGTCATCCCAACTCCTAAACTTTGCCGGTACTAGCAGAGGAGCTAACGGATTGGGTTAGGTAATGTTTAAATTGTTGAAAGTAACATTCTCCAACTCTACAAATTTATTTATTTTTTCCCTGTGTGATTCTCTTTCTCTACTATTGGTTTGCTTCTGGTTTCGATTTTAGTGAGATTTATGCGTTTGTTTACAGGTTTATATGGTAGAGAAGAATTATTGGTGATTATGGTTGCAATCGAAGGTCCATTCTATGCGAAGAATTTTGATCGAATTTTGTTTTCTTTAGTGAAGACCATAAAAATGAAGTAAACAAATGGATATCAAATTTTTTTAATGTTTTTTGTCATTTTATTTTATAAAAAATGTGAAAATTTATTGAGAATTTAAGATTTTACTATAACATTAGATTTTTGTATAACTAGGTAAATTTAAAACTTTTAAATATTATTGTGTTCTTTATTTTTATTATCTTTCTATCCCATTAGTCTATTACTGCTATTTATTAGTTTGTAAATTATAATTCAATTAATTGAAAATAAAAGCTTAATATAACTTTTCATATATATTATAGTTAATTTGTTACCACTATAGTGGTATATAATAGCATAATATATAGGGATAATCTCTAAATATAATTTATATTTTTTTATGTAATTAAAATAGCCCATCTTAATAGTATATAGAAGAGTTAGATAGTTTCTTTTATCTCCAAAAACCCAATCTATTTTTTTTTTTACTTTTTAATTTTTTAAATTGAAATAATCTATCTTAATAGTATATAAAAGAGTTAGATGGTTTTTTTTATCTCTAAAAAACCTAATCTATTTTTTTTTTTTACTTTTTAATTTTTGAAACTGAAATAATCCATCTTAATAGTATATAAAAGAGTTAGATGGTTTTTTTTATCTCTAAAAAACCCAATCTATTTTTTTTTTTTTTACTTGTTAATTTTTTAAATTGAAACATCAATTGTTTATGTCCATAAAACGAAGCTAATAAACACATGTCAAAAAGCTACACATTTTTTTTTTTTCATTTTTTAGTATGTAGGATATTTACAAATGGAAAACGTTTGACACCTCAATTTTTTTTTCCATAATCTAACTTATAATGATGTAGTTATAAGTGTCAATTTTTATACAAATATGAGAAGAGAATTAATTAAAGGAAAAATTACTCGTAAGTCCCATATTGAAAAATGTTACTCTATCTAGTCTTGAATGTTTTTTTATAAACCATTTAGTCCTTTTTTCACATCATAACATTATCATCAAACACATCAAACATCATATATTCGAACATCATCATCAACACTGAACATCATCACCAAACTCTCTCTCTCTCCCCTCCTTTTCCTCTTCATCTTCTTAGGAGTCCCTATCCTCTGTCCACCGCCTCTCCTCTAGCGACGCCACTCCTCCGTTCACTGCCTCCTCCTCACCTACTTCAAGATCCATTACCAGAACCATTGCCCCTCTCTCTCTCAGATCATGAAACCCTAAGCGGCGATCCATCCATTGCACCATTAGGTCCTACTCCGTAACCGCCTCTATTACTCCTCCTCCCTTGCCGTTGTCGGAGACGAGGATTGGCGATGGAGGAGATGAATCGAGATCGGAACACGAGGTTGTGATCGATTTACACGCGAATTTGCAGGGAATTTTGAGATTGAATGCTTGTGTGTAGGGTTTTGAATAAGATTGCTTTGTAATGGTGGAGTTTGGGGATGAAGAAATTGAGGGATTGCGACATTGTTTTTGGAGATTTTGTGGAATTTGTGAATTTCCGAAGATCGAGAAACGTGTAATCGAGTGTATATAGGTTTGTGTGTATGTATATATAAATATATATATGATGTTTTAGTTGTGTGTTTTTTTTTTTTAACATTGCGACGGTGCTGTGTGTGTTGATGTTTTAGTTGGTGTTTGTTTCGTTTTGGGGGGAGTAGTTAAATTTTGACAAATTTGGATATGTGTTTTGTGGAAAACGTAATACTGGATAATGTTCAACGTAGTGGATTACATTTTTGGCACATGAAGTAGAATGGTTGTTTGGTTTGATGTGCATTTAAATGATGGAGATTAACGGTACAGTTTTGTGATCGATGTTCAGCTTGTAGTTTGATAATCTGAAGGTTATGTTCCCAGAATCATAATACTCGTTGTTCCCTGAATTTCCAAAACATTGGAAAAATCGATTTTTTTGAATGATCACTGCAACTGTGTTTTGTGGAATTCGTAATTTGTGGATGATGTTCAAGGTAGCGGGTTACATTTTGGCACATGAATTAGAAGGGTTGTGGATGATGTTCTAATGAATTTGATGATGGATCTCGAGAATAATGTTTGATGTTTGATGAATAATCCTAATGTTTAATGGTTGTGTTTGATGTTTGATGAATAATGTTTGATGTTTAATGAATAATTCTAATGTTTAATGGTTGATGTTGGATGAATAATCCTGACGTTTGATAATGTTTGATGTTGGATGAATAATTCTAACGTTGCTAATGTTTTTATCGAAATTATACGAATAATCCTAACGTTGTAATGTTTGATGTTTGATAAATAATTCTGACGTTGCTAATGTTTGATGTTTGATGAATAATGTTTGACATAAAAATGCCTATAGTAAACTTTTAGAGAAATAGGACCTATTAGTTCAACAAAAAACTTTCGGGACTAAATGGGTTAACATTTTCAAATTTGGGATTTATTAGTGCTTTCCCCTTAATTAAATTATACATTTCAACCAATTACATATTCAAACTTTGACTATTTCAAAATGTTATTTTACTATAATTTCAATTAAGAGAATCTTCAACCCTTAATATATGTTTTTATCAAATTATAATTTGATAAAAATTTAAAAAGATGAAATGTTAAAAATTATTGTTTTTTCTATTAACATTGGTGAAAAGAAAAAAAAAATGGGATAAGAATGAAAGTTCTTTTAAAAATTGATAAAAATTTAATAGAAAAATTAAAGTAATTCATATCAAATCAAAAAATTTATTCAAATTTAAAATCAAAATAGATTAAAAAAAAATTAAAAGAAAATGATGAAATTTTGAAAATATTTTGAAACCTTCTTATTCATAAAGACTATAAATGTGTGTGTATTATATTCGTATTGTATTTTTAGTTATGAAATTGAAATCAAAACAAATGTAACTTAAATTATTTGATTAATAATAGAAACATCATATTAATTATTGTTAAATATCACTTCACTTCATATTTAATAATAAAATTATATATTTGTTTTAATTATAACTTTTAAATTTGTATATTTTCATAATAAAAAGAGGTGTGTCATAACTAGGGCTGCAAACGAGCCGAGCCGAGCCGAGCCGAGCTTTGCTGGGCTCGAGCTCGGCTCGTTAAGTTATCGAGCTCGAGCTCGGCTCGGCTCGTTAATTTTTATCGAACTCGAGCTCGGCTCGGCTCGGCTCGATAAATTTTTTTTAATATTATTTATATTATTTAAATATAAATATTTAAATAAAAAATATTATTTATATTATTTAATATATAAAAAATGCATTTATATTATTATTTATATATATATTTATATATTTTTAATATATAAATAATGTATTTATATATATTTATATATTATTTAATATATAAATAATATATTTATTATATAATTTAATTAAAGATAAACGAGCCGAGCCTACCGAGCCGAACACATGCGAGCTCAAGCTCGGCTCGTTAACGAAACGAGCCCAATAATCGAGCTCGAGCTCGGCTCGTTTACTAAACGAGACGAGCCGAGCCGAGCCGAGCCCTTACCGAGCCGAGCCGAGCCTGTTCACGAACAGCTCGGTTTATTTACAGCCCTAGTCATAACTCAGTTAATCTCATTTAATCAGGTTTAACTTTTTTTAAATACAAATTATCAAAATTACACTAAATATATATATATATATATTTTTTTTATAATTTTTTTTAACTAATAATTTAAAAAGTTATAAACATAAAAGTTAACTTATAAATTTCATGTATACCGCAAGATAAAATATTAAATTACTTCAAGATAGTTATAATAAATTTTTTTTTTTAATTTATAAAGTCTCGTGCATAGCACGGGCGACATGCTAGTTAAAAGTAATACAAATATGAAGATAGAGTGGTAATAAGATCAACTATATATTTTTATATAAAAATTATGATAACATAATATTTTTATCAATGTAATTAATAAATTACTAGCAACAAGTGGGCTATACATATTGTATGAATTAAAATTTTTAAAAAACCCAATATAATTTTGTTAAATTTTTAAAATTCAAGAATTTTTTTTCAAATCTTATTATTAGAGTCTACACCTAAGTTTTTTTTTAAAATTTTGTAAGACCTCTACATGGACAAAGAATTTTTATTTTTATAAGCTTTGGATAATGAGGAATATTTCTCTTTTTAGCTTTTTTGAACTCATTCGTTATTAAATGGGAGGAGAGAGATTTTATGGGCCATTGACAAAGATTAAAGAGCATAAAATATGGGCCTTCAAAAAGTGCCTAACCCATCAAAAGGATGGGCTGTGGCCTGAGTGTATGAAGCTCTGCATCAAACCGAACCTATTATCGATTTGCAAATTCCATTCACCAAAGCAGGCCTTTAGGAACATCAAATTAAACCTAATAATCGTTGAGCATCGGTTAGGTTTGGTTCGGTGCGGTGTTGTTGATTCAGTTTGGGTCTTTCAAATTGAGACTTTTTTTTTTTTATTTTTTTTATTATTTTTTATTTTTAAAATGAGATTAAAATAAATTTGGGAGTCCAAGCCTTTAACAAAATCACTACTCCACAATATGTTCTAATAGAAATACAAACTTGTAGAATCACAGTTCACAAGTTGATCAAATCTTTAACAAAATACAAGCCCACTAATAACCTCCCTCCTCAACAACCAATTTTTTTTTTGGATGCCTATTGAAGGCATGTAGATCAGCAAAGTGCTAACTTTACATATTTTTATACTGTGTTTGGTTGGAGGATTTGAGGAGGGATTTGGAAAGGAAAATAGAAAAGATAGGTGAAATGTGAATAAAATATATTTAAATTTCACCTAATTTCATACACGTTTTCCCTTTCACTTTCCAAATCTCTCCCTAAATCCTCCAACCAAACATAGCGTTAATTCTTTTTAAAAACAAAATAACAAGCCCACAAGTCTTTCTTCAAGTATTAGATACCCTATATCATCTGTATGACATATTAGATACATGAATCGGTCGATTTTGATGGGATTCGGTTTCTAGAAACTGAATATTGTATGTAATGGGAAAAAAATCAACCAAATTTGTTTTTTTTAACAACTCGCTTCTTAAATTGAAAAATCTTCTATTTGTGGGAGAAAGAAATAAAATGAAATATATTAGAAACTCTTCCGAATTTTCCCCATCAGATCAGTGAAGGTACCTAGACATTTTCAACCAAAAAAAAGTTGTTTTTGTTTTTCAAAATCAGTTCCTTTACCTTTGAAAATTAGTTCCTCACGAAGCGAATTCTATTCTTTTCACATGTGGAGTAAACTTTTTTTATATCCGGTTCCCAACAGGTTTTGTTTGGTTACGGTTTTTAAGCCACTTTTTAGCTAATTAATTAATTAAAAAAAAAAAACTAGAGGCTGAGGGATCCGATCTATCCATATCCTTCCGAATGCGGTGGATTTTACCAATCCGGCACTTATATGGGACAGAGGTATATTATATTTTGATCACCCGTAACGGGGGTGGAGATAGACGAGGGAAGGGACAAGGGCAGATATCGCATTCTTCGATCTAAACTTGATCCGATATAATTAATAATATATATATAAATAAATAATGTATGTATATATATAATATAATTAGATATAAGAAAGGAATACCAAAAGTTTATGGTTATATTTAAATATAAATAAATAATAATCCTAAAAGTCTAATTATTTATATATATGGAAATAAGAGAAATTATTTAGTGTGTTAACGAATTGAATGGTTCTCATTTTTTTAATTATTTGAAATGTGGTTAGGTATCCGCAAGTATTGGGTATCTGTGGGTATTTGCGGGGCGAAGATGGAGTTGAAAAATTCTACCCGTAACAGGATTGGGGCAGGAGCGTGGGTATTTGCAGCGCGAAGATGGAGTTGAAAAATTCTACCCATAACAAGATTGGGGCAGGAGCGAGAGATGACAAGCCCGTCTCGTGGCCATCTTTTGACTATAACTAGTTTAACTTATAATTATGAGGGAAAAAAAATTAACAAGATTAATGGTATAAAAAAAAATTAATTTACTTTTCAGATCTTTTTAGTCTAAAAGGATCTAACTAGTATTAAGAAAATATTTATAAAAAAAAATAAATAATAAAAAAAAAAGTAAGTAAAGACATAAATTGAAGCAAAAAAAAAAAAAAAAAATTTCTCATTGAATTCGTCAATTTTTAAAAATAATTTTAATCCAAAAAATACTAAAAAATAATTGCGAAACCCAACTTAACTTCAGCAATGGAGGTGGTTTATGCATCCATATCTCCTTCTCTTCTGGAAAGTTGGGACCAAATGAACGAATCTTGCAAGTTAAACAATGCAATGCAATGGGTGTTTTAGGAAGTAAATAAAAAGTTAGTTTTTAGTTTTTTATTCATTTTGGGTCACATTATTTCTTATATTTTTTATTCATAAAAAGATAAAATAGACTAAAAAAGTCAAAAAATTAACTTTTTACTAATTTTTTAAAACACCATTATATATAGTTAAAATAGAATATTTCGTAGTCCTCTGTTATGTCATATATTTTTTTTTATAGATGGTATCATTATTCTTTAAAAAATAGGGAGCTTTTTTGATAAATTCACTTTCTAAGAGTTTTATTTCATCCAATCCATATTCTTTTTGACTATTCCATTAGGTCATATTTGAGATAAGAAGACCAAAATACCCTTTTCATCTACTTATGTTCCGTTTAGTTCACATTATTTTCTTATGTTTCAATAAGTCCTATGGGTGACATAATTACAAAAATACCCCTAATGTGAATGTTCACACCGTCAATGTGAATGTTCATATCGTCAATGTAAAAGGGCCCGGCCCATGTCGATCCTCGTGGGTGCCCGGAAAAATTCGAGTCGGCCCGTTGACAATGTGAATATTCACATTGACATGTTAACATTCACATTAATAGAAGTGTAAAATTGGCCTGCGTCCTGTGGCGGCACGAAACTCGCCCGCGGCCCATGGGCAGCCCGGGGCGGGCCTGGTCCGGCCCGTTGACAATGTGAATATTCACATTGACATGTTAACATTCACATTGATAAGAGTATAAAATTGGTCCGCGGCCTATGGGCGGCCAAAAACCCGCCCGCGGCGGACCCGGCCCGGCCCGTTAATAATGTGAATATTCACATTGACATATTAACATTCACATTGATAGGAGTGTAAAATTAGCCCGCGCCTCATGGCTGCCCGAAACCCACCCAAGGCCCGTGGGCGGCCCGGAACGGGCCCAGCCTGACCTGTTGACAATGTGAATATTCACATTGACATGTTAACATTTATATTCATAAGAGTATATTGGCCAACGGCCTAGGGCGAGCCCAACCCGACCCGTTGACAATGTGAATATTCACATTGACATGTTAACATTCACATTGATAAGAGTATAAAATTGGCCTGCGGCCCATGGGCGGCCAAAAGCCCGCTCGCGGCCCGGGGCGGGCCCGGCCCGGACCGTTGACAATGTGAATATTCACATTGACATGTTAATATTCACATTAATAGGAGTATAAAATTAGCTCGCGCCTTATGGCTGCCCAAAACCCGCCCACGGCCCGTGGGCGGCCCGAGGCGGGCCTGACCATTTTTTTTTAATTCTTTTTAATTTTTTCTACCAAAATTTTATTATTTTCCACAAAAAAAGACACTAGGCCTCGGTGCGGGCCGGACCTTGGACCGAGCCTTGAATGGGCCTTAACCGGATCGATGGGCCTGGCCGAGCTTCAAAGTGATGGCCCAAGCCCTAGCCTAGGGTCTCAGACTAGGCTCAAGCCTGGGCCCAAACGAGCCTTTCCCGGGTCGGGCCGGCCCAGCCCACGGGCCAAAAAATTAGGCCCAGGCCCTAGCCCTGGCACAAGGGCATTCGAGCTTTGGACGGGCCGATGGATCGAGCCTCGGGTTGGGCCGGTGGGCCTGGGCCTAGCCTCGAGCTTAGGTCGGGCTTGGGCAAGCCTGGCTATTTTTTTAAATTCTTTTTAATTTTTTCTACCAAAATTTTATTATTTTCCACAAAAATATACATTGCGCCTCGGGCGGGCTGGGCCTCAGACCGAGCCTTGAATGGGCCTTAAGCGGGCCGATGGGCCGGGCCGGGCTTCAAAGTGATGGCCTAGGCCCTAACCTAGGGTCTCAGACATGCTCGGGCCCGGACCCAAACGAGCCTGCCTCGGGCCGTGGGCGGGCTTCAGGCAGCCCACGGGCCGTAGGCCAATTCTACATTCCTATCAATATGCATATTAACATGTCAATGTGAATATTCACATTGTCAACGGGCCGGGCCGGACCTACCCCAGGCTGCAAGCAAGCTTCGGGCAGCGGACAAATTTTACACTCCTATCAATGTTAATGTTAACATGTCAATGTGAATATTCACATTATCATGGGTCGGGCCAAGCAACATGTCTTAGTTTGGAATGGTCACTATGGATCCGAATATGCACTAGGTCGAATGGTCAAAAAGGGTGCCCCGGTAAAACAGGGGTTTGTGTTCCCATACTGGCAGAGCCCACAACCGGTCAGCCTTATGGTCATGCCTTGACAAGACAAGCCTCCGGCAAACCGTTCAGGAATAGCAGATGGCAAACACGGTGTCCTAGGCGCACCAATGCAAATGCAATGCAAAGAAATACATAAGTGTAGTCAAAACCAGATATCATGAGTTCGAGTCAAGTTCTCCAAACTCCCCAGCAGAGTCGCCAGAAACTGTAGACGTCCCCGAACGCCCCGGGAGGGTTATGTCCCGTTCTGTTCATTTGGGCTCACTACAGTTCAAGGACTCGATTGTCACGGTTCTTAATCTTGAACCAAAGAGTCCAAATCCGGCAAATCGTTTTGAGAAAACGGATTTTTGAAAGAAGTGCCAAACATGGACTGCTTTGCCAGATACAGAGTCGCCACCTAAATATTTTTTAATGGAGAACTTTAGGAAACCCTGACTCGGTGCCAAAGGCCACGTGTCCGTCATCACCAAAGTTGCCTCGGCTCGGGAACTTAGGTACGATTGGGGAAGGTCACTTCGTGAGCACCCCCGCTCGCCCGGTCAAAGACCGGCCTCTACTAACCGTGATATCTAGTTTTGAAAACATTGTGTGTTCTTATTCCGGTTATTAGCCTAGATTACTACGTGATGCGCACAGCATACAAGTATAGACTGGATCGCCTGAATTGGAACAACACATTTCATGTTTGTTTTTGAAAGATGGTTTGCTACCCGCAGGTAGGCTTAAAATGCAGATTTTGCCACCCTCGGGTAGGCTTAGAAAACATGGTTTTGCCACTATCTAGTGGGCTTAAAACTCATAGTCGATGCATTGTTCCAACTCAGATAACTCAACCTTCACCCATAGGCATTCAAGGCAGTTATATCACATAAGCAGTTAGCCTCATGGTAAGCATGCTATTCATGGCAGTCACTCACACGCATGCAAGGATGCTAAAGCATAAAACTCACCGAGTACTCCAAGCCAAAACAGAAACTGATTAGAAATCCATGCATGATCCTAACAATACAGAAATGCCTAATGCAACACATGCAAAATGCAATTATAGCAGGCTCGGCTATTCTAAACATGGCATATGATGATGCTACAGTTGACATGTATTCAACTTGGAATTGAAATACAAATGCAGTTAGTATGATGCGCCGAGCCCGGTGCATGCAAAACAGATGAATGAATGCAAACATGCTATCATACTGTATGCTAATTGAGATATGCCCTAATCTAACCATCATAAGCTGGTAAATAAAAGGGAAAAAAGACGTGGGGTTGGAAGACATACATCACACTCATGCACACTTATTACAATTATGCCATCGCGCAGAGGGTCCGAATAAATATACAGTCCCGAATAAAAGAATAGTACAGTCCAAATAATACAGTCCAAATAATGTACAAATTCCTAATTAATTTACAAATTAACTAAGAAAAATAATAAATTGGCATGCAAGCCAGGGACTGCCTTGATTCCACTCCGGATGATGAATAATGTATGCCCGGGTTACCTTTGCGCGGAAATCCATGACGATGCCCCAATTAGCCTCTGTTTGCACCTGTTCTTGAAATGTGTGCCAAACTTTGAAAAGTTGCTAATTCTTTATTTTGCTGCAACAGAGAGCAGGAAAGGGGCATAGCAATGTATTTTCACAAATGTATGCATGCCTTGATCCTCGTGCCACCAATCACGCATATCGATGCATGATGGCCGAGGAGCCGAATTGCACAACTCAATATGAGATGAATGCACATGAAAACGCAACAAGACCTAACTCCATCATGGATGATCCGGAGTGTCGGTGACTGGGGAATTGAGACACGTTTCGTCACTCGGAGTACGAAACGTACCTCGTTTCCCGTGCCCGGGCTAACTCCTATCCCGAACACGATGCAATATGCATGATATGTATGAAATGCAACTAAGATATAACCTAACATGCAAATGTTATGGAATGGCATACACGATGCATGAGGTAACATGGCATACATAATGCGCTAACATACATCCTAGCATACACAATGTTGTGAAATGAAATGGCATACACAATGCAATATGGACTTACACCAACACAAGTGGACCTCAGTCACACTCACATAGGAGGCCATGAGATGAAAATGAGACAACTCGAAGTGCGTGCACGCGTGCACGCAAACCGAAGACCGAACCTACGGCACGGAATGCCACTCTAACAGGACATGGCTAAACATGGAATATGAGATGCAAGCAGGCAAATTTCAGCAGCTAAATGAAGGGCAAAACAGCCCGAAACATGGCGAAATGAAACCCGATGCATGGAACGAGCCCCGAAACATGGAATTAAGCACATGAAATGGCCTATAGCTATGCAATGCATGCATGATTTGAACATGAAGTATGAAGACAGAAGCTAGGAAGCCCCAAAAAAAGCATGTTTATAGTTCGAAGCATGGCCAAACAGTGGGTACAAATAGGGCAAAATTAGCATGCAAAAATGGGGGGGCCAAGAGAGGTAATGAAGCAAGTCATAGCTGCTGATCTCAAACACAGAAGTCCCCTTCTACAATTTTGAAGAGGGGCCAAAAATATGATGTTTTACAGTTTATGACAGACCCCAAAAACAGATACAAGTATGGCAAACAACTCATGCAAGAAATGGGCCAACAAAGGGGCAAAGAAGTAACTGATATATGCTGGCCCCAAAAAGGTTAGAGCCCTTCAACAATGTTGAAGAGGGGCCCAAAATATGGCTTTTTTCAGTAGATGATCAAGCCCAAAACAGTGTAGAAATATGCTCAAAATGCCATTCAAAATTAAGGCCACAAGAGGGCTATACCATGAAGTATACCAAGGATGTCTCAAACAGCCCTAGACCCTTAATGAAACATGAAGAGGGGGTCATTTTAGGGCCATTTTCAGTTCGGACCAAGGTCCAAAAACGGAGACACAATAGCCTAATAAATCATGCAAAAAGGGGGACCTAAGAGGGGTACAATGACAAGTGATATATGGAGGTCCCAAACAGTATTGAGCCCTTCTTAAATGTTGGAGAAAGGCTCAAAATAAGCCTATTTTCAGTTTATGACATGCTCCAAAACAGATCACACATAGGCCAAAAATATCATGCAAAATAATGGCATTCAAGAGGATAATGAAGCAAGTGCCAAAAAGAAGCTTCAAACTGAAATGAGCCCTTAATGAAACATGGAATATGGCTCAAAAAAATGACATTTTCAGTTTTGGTCGGAGCTCAAAACAGCAAGCAAATAGGGCTAAGCAATGGTACAAAAAAAGAGCTCAAAAGAGGGGGAGGTGAACTTACCCTTGTAGACCAATCCTTGGCTCCCTTTTGGCTTGAGAAATGTTGCCTCCTAGCCTCTGAAAAACTCCCCAAGCTGCTGGAAATGGAGTAGTAGTGGTGGTGCTAGGTGGTGATGAAGAAAGGGTGTAGAACTTGGAAGATTTTTGAGGGTTTGGAAGAGAGGAAGAGGGAGATGTGTATGCAAAGCTCTTAGGGATTTTTTGTAACCCTAAAACCAGAGCTGGGCAGCTGGTTATATAGGCCAAGAGAGGGGGAGAAAAGGAGGGAAAAATGGGAGGGAAATTGCATCAAGTTTCCCTCCAAAAAAGTTCCCTCCGGATACAGGTTTTGGAGGGAAAAACAATGCACAGCTGTAATGTACTCACCCTGAGGAGCAAGGCCGGCCAGGTTTTGGAGCTGCAGGTGGCCGGCCGGCCACCCCCTATGGCCGGCCAGCCAGGGGTCAAAAAGGCCAAGTTGAATTTCTGGCCGACCATCACAAAAAGGTGTCCTCCCAGATGCCCTCAACACAACCCTGTGGTTCAAAACTGACAACTGTAAAACAGGAGAGAGAATAGGCCATTTTTAGGAGGAGTTCAAAAGGTTCAAGTGGAATTACTGGCCGGCCATGTGATATTTGTGTCCTCCCAGGTGTGCACAACACAAATATGGGGGTTAGAGTTGAAGAAAGTGACCCCAGGGTGGTCAACATTGGCTTGGAAGTGAGAAAAACGGGCGTCGGCAGGCGATGAAGGAATATAACTGGTTACTGAAACAATTACTGGCCTCCCACCCTTCTACGACCTTCCTAGTGATGAAAATAAGGTCCCTGCCAAAAATGAACTCAAACCGATGCAAAATGAAGGTTCGGGGGCCGAAACGCGTAGCCCGGGGCCCCGAAAACTGACTGTTAGGCACCGGAAGTGGTGTTCAACCACGAAGTTGGTCTCTCGGACCACAGTGTCCCTCAAAAGGGAGTAAATAAGATGTGTACCAAAAACTGGAGCAAACGGAGGTGGTTAAGCGGTCCCGAACCTAGGCACACGGCCGACAGCTCCGAAAACCGGGAACCGGACTCCGAAATGGGCAGAATGGCCTACGACCACAAAATGTAGCCCACGGCCACTGAGAGATGGTCTACGAGACCTCTCCCTCCCTTCAGGAAGAAAAATAGAGAAAACCGAGCCTGGTTCGCAAACCGAAGCAAAGTACAGAGAAGCCCGAAAGTCCGGAGGCAAGGCTCACGGCCGAGACTCTGAAACCTCTGGACGAGCACAACATGCAACATCACCAAGTGCTCAACTGGTGACGTTTGAGTCTTAAGGTCGGTCAAAAATGGGGTGTCTACAATAAGTTGTGTGATAGAATGAGAAATTATACTTTTCACTAGACAAGAACTCAAAGATTAAGTCAAACCCAGTGTTGAAGGTCACACAACAAAACACACACACAAAAGGTGGGAAACCTCTGTATGATGTGATCTAGGGTGTATACAGATGGTAGAACACTCAACAATCATTGTAATTAAGTGCTAATTTTATTTATTATGCAATTGTGGGCCCCCTTCTCCCTAAAGTCTTTTTGGTGTTATGAACTATTAATAAAAACATTATTTGAAATGCATTCAGTTGATTTTTAAATAGATATAATTAGTTTTGCACCTGATTAATGCATAAAAATTCACTTGATAAATGTCTTTATTTATATATGTATATTGATGCTTTTATGGGACTCTTGCTCTCAAGATATTTTTGCAAATGGGCGCTCAAACTCCCATTTAACTAATTGATCGCTTGATGTTCAGATCTGCTTGTTCTTTGATTTAGTAGTCTAAGTGATTGGTTAGCAGTGGTTAAGTTTAATACCATCACTAGTTACACCAGGGTCAACTCAAACTGTAAAAATAAGAATGGACATTCAAACAACAAAACCCTCATCCACTTCTAAGCTATAATATTAGGGTTTCAAGTGCTCAGCAGAAAGAGATTTTCTGTACTACCAAAGAGATAATTCAATATTGAATCTAGGAACCCAAGGTAACTCCAAACCAACCAACCGACAGCAATACAACTACATGCACATTCCAAACCAACACCATAATGACATCACCCGTGATCATTATCAAAAGGTTCGAGCCAAAAGCTCAAGGAAAAAAGAGAACAACCAAGGAAAAAATAGCCAAAATTCAGTTAGCTAGCTAATTGATAATATACATCCACATAGCATAAACAAATAAATGAATGAATAACAGTGTTAAGTAAGACAGTCCAAATTTTTCACATCAGCGAGACAACCCAAATTGATTCAAGCCACATTGAAACTTGGCATGTTAGATCTCCTCCGAATGACCCGCATAATGCACAGTCCTAGTCCTCCACTTGTCTTCCACACATACATAGAAATAGACCTACGAAAGATCTTGACAAGAGTAAAAAGGAGAGGTTATATCCTGAATGATCATAATCAGACAGTTATTAACTAAATGTGTAAGCAAAAAATGTTAGTTACCCTTTAGTCACTTTTGTGTTGGCAATTTCACTCTAAGATTGAGTCTGTTATAATTGTTTTTTAGGCTTATTTGAGTCTTGAGCATGTTTTGTAGTGAAGCGTTATCAAAACAACTTCAGCTTCAAGCCTTGATCATACAAACATACTCATCTTCTGTGAAAAGGCAAAACGCATGCATTGCATTATCATCGTTTAGAGAGTTCTTATTAGTCAGAAGGGTTCGGTTTATTTTATTTTCTTGAACATAGTTAGCTTAGTTTTGGACAACAGACTAGGTTTGCTATTGGGCTTGACTTATAGTACCCACAGACTTGTTAATTGGGCCTTGTGCATTACATGCAATAAGTGGGTACACAAACACAAACCGATGTGGCATCAACCAATGAAGGAAGAAGTCTACAACCACAGTAAAGAAGAAGACAAGTAGTAGCAGTAGCAACTGTGAAAAGATGATGAAGAAATAGAAGAGAAGAAAATGCTGAGAAAAAAGGCATAAAGATGTGTATGGGCGGTTAGGTTTTCTCTTTCAATCAGTCATCCCTGAAATGAGAAAGGATTCATGGTTAAGAAACTTAAATTAAACTCTAGTTCCTTGAAGTGTGTACTCCTGAAAAACATGAAGACCATTTAGCATGCCTTTTATTCAAGTTACTCTGTGAATGTAAATATTTTTAACAAAGAGTTAACATTTTAGAGAAGCAATATCAACATCACAAAGTTAATGACAATACTATTGGGAATTACATATTAATGGACAAGTGCCATAACCTAACATTTAAGAAAACAGAAAATGTAATATAAATTAGTTTGTCATTTTAATTTTTTTTCTTACAAACTAATGTATCATGCAAGAAAAATGGCGACTTGAGGTTTTCCAAGTCTCAAATTCTTGCCGCAATTAAGCTTACATTAGTTTGCGTATAAATCCTTAACTTTTTTAGCTTCATAGTCTTCCCATTTCACAGAGTTTAAAACAACCAAACGAATCAAAACAAATACTAAATTAATTTGTAATTATAGTTGTTAAATTGGGTATTGGATTTTGTATCAATTCACTGTTTTTAGTATCCTGTAGGCTGTAGGAGATACAAAAGATGTAATCTTTTTTATGACAAATGCAAGTACTGAATATAATTATGTTCAATCTAACATTTAAAATTAGGCCATCCATTAATATCTACACTTGAATAATAATGTATTGCTCTATTATGTATGGCCATAAATTAGGCCGTTTGACTTTGCTCACTACATGAATATAGTTGAAGATTTTTGCTTTCTTATGAATTCTGATGTCATGGTTGGAAAGAGATTAAAGGTCAGATAGGGAATCCACCTCCACTCAAGCTTTACTTCCGTCAGGCAATGTAATCAAGCGTGTGTTTGAATCATAAACCATTTCAGTTCCACAGTTGAGGAAAACGCCAGAAATGAAATTTAAAATTACTAAAAATTGAAGTTTATTTTTTTCTATAAATGTCACCAAGAACATGATTACAGGAATGCAAATGAAGTATTATGAGGTTCATAGATAATATACATAACCACAAACTTACTTTGAAACTAATGAGAGAGAAAGGAAAAATAGGGGGAAAGATATCAAACCCTAAAATCAAACCCATTTACAACATTAAACCCATAAAACTCTAGTAATGAAACCATTTCAAACAAACCCATTTCAGAAATGAAGACAAAATTAAATTGAATAGATAGAATAAACAACCCTAGAGCAAGAGTTCATAGTTGTGGAAATAAAAGAAGGGGTAGAGAGAGAGAGAGAGAGAGAGAGAGAGAGAGAGAGAGAGAGACAGAGCGAAAGGGAGTGAGAGAGCGAACCTGTTAGCAGCGATGGCAGTGCTGATTTGCAACGTATGGGAACCGACGGTGCTGAGGATGTACGGTTATGAGGTTTGATCGCCGTGAGGTTTGTTGATTTGCGATGGTGAGGTTTGTTGAGAGAGAGGTTCTGTGGCTGTGGTGTATACACAGAGAGGGTAAAAGTGTGAGACAGAGGCGCGAATCTGAAATTATTCCCTCTATAAAATTTTGAGTTTCCACGACTAAATGATTTCTTTGTCGGGAAATGTATAGAAGGAGTAAATAATTTCATGCCATTTGGCGACCAAATATTATTTTGGTCGCTAAAAGGGGTGCGAAAAATCTTACTAATGAATATTATTTTAGCCTAAATTATATATTATTGCCGACCAAAATTGTTTATCGCTAAAAGTAATAATTTGGCGACTAAATATTTTGGTCGCCAATTAATTTTATAAATCCCTCCAAAATTTGAAATTTTTCCTCCAAATATTTTAATTCTTAGGCGACTAAAATATTTTTTAGTTGCTAAAAATAAATTTTTTGCAACCAAACATTTGGTTGCCAAAGATAAAAAAAAATTTATTCGGTGACAAGAAAAATTTAGCAACCAAAACTATCTATATAGCAACTAAAACATTTTTTAGTCGCTGAAAATAAATTTTTGACGACCAAATTTTTGGCCACCAAAAGTCTGAAAGTAAATTTTTATTTTTCATTCGGCGACTAAAAAATTTTGGTAGCCAAAACTATCTATACAGCAATTAAAACATTTTTTAGTCGCCAATAATCAATATTTCCTGACTAAAAAAAATTAATAGCTAAATATTGTACTTTTACTGACTAAAAAAATTTTTGATTGCCAATTCCATAAATTTTGACAACTAAATTTTTTTTAGTCGCGAAATTTAATCGTCAAAAATATATTTTGTTGTAGTATCATGACATTATGTCTCTTGAATTATATTCCTAAGGATGTGACTTTTCTGCCAAGACATCATATTATCTATAAATACCAGGCCAAAATCAATGCAAAACTTTCACTTAAATTCCTCTTTATTTTTATCTCTTCCAAATTATATTTTTCTGCATGGTAAACATCCTCACAGAAACTCCAATCCATTGTCATTATCTAGACGATCTTACAATTTGGACTTGAAGAGTCCCGCCTTAGTTGGCTTTCCTGTGTCCCGGAAATGAAGAAAAATTAAAAAGGATGACATAAAAAGTGAAATTAGTTGTTGGGATTGTTTGCCGTAAATTATTGACATTAGGAGCTAGAGCCTATCTGGTGTCCTTTGTTCCTTTGACTTGAGGACAAGAAAGGGATCAGTAGTTATCATCATAGTCATTTTTTATAAATTAAAAGTTATTTATATAAGTTTAAAAACTTATCATCCGTACAATATTAGTATTAGGAATATTTTGAATACATAGTAAAAAATTATTTTTTTGAATTTAATTTTTTTAGTTAAAAAAATTACAAAAAAAAAGTTAGTTTTTTTAACATAAAAAAGTTAAAAAATCATTAAAAAAAATAAAAAAATTAATTTTTTATTAATTTTTCAAAACACCACTTATTTTAAATTATTAATTTTCCAAAATTATTTTTTTATTAATTTTTCAAAACACCACTCAATACTGCTCAGAATGCCATCGTGTCTTTTTAAACCAACGAATCTTATTTTAAATTTTGCTACTTACATGCCTAGCAGTTGAGTTATTTTTATCTTATTATTCTAATAATTTCATTTCACACTACAACATATAAATATTTTAGGTTAAATTTTCTTTAATTTCTGAAATTAAAAATTTAGTTGCAAAAGATATTAAGAAACTAATTCCATTTGTTAGTGGGTTGTTATGAAAAGACCGTCATGAAAAGTTTATTTTAAAAAAAAAAAAAAAAATTTAATGAGAAAATTTTGAAAATATCACTAATATTTAAATAAAAAATAATTTTGTAATGAATAATTTATTTTTCAATAAAAAAGTCTCAAAAGAATAATAATTCATTACAAAATGTTAAATTTCGCCGTGAAGACAACTATTTTGATTCTAAAATGTGATTTCGCCTCTAAATTTTTATTTCTAAAATTTTAATTTGTTATAGTGTCAAATATCGGAATTTCATTATGACAAATATTAACAAGTGTTTCATGGGCATTGTTTTAGATTGAAATTATGGTAACAAAATATTTTCAAAATAAATGAAATAGTTAAAAAATGCATTGAATTTAGTGAAAAGATTTCTCATAATTTTAAATTTCTTTACCTTTTTTGATGCCTCACTGACATTTGTTAACCAGACTTTTTATTATTGCATGTCACACATGTTAAAAAAAAAAAAAAAAAAGAATAAAATTAGTATTAGCATCCATTGAATTTTACTGGAATGTGAACCTCCAATGAATATTTATTAATGCATGAAACCTTGGTAAAATATTATATTTTCATAACCAAATCCACAGCTTCTTACAGGGACAGCTTGTCCTTCACGGCTACGCTAAGTTGTTTTGTCTGCCTTTTTACTAGTTCATGTGCGTCAATGCAGGAACTATCTATTCATTTTAATTTAGACAGATTTTGTTTACCCATTCGATATTCAAATTTTTAGATTAGGTATTGGACTGAGAGAGAGTTTGGGTTTAATGAGCTCATTTTAGAACAGAATTTGGTGATTCGAACATTTCATTTTTTTAAGATTAATTTAGTAGAATATTCATGATAAAAATTTAAATTATCGAACATTGATAGTTATATATTTGAATCACATTTGTTTGAAAAAAAATAGACAACATTTTTTGTAATACAAATGTGATTCAAATATATACTTATCAATATCCGATCATTTTAATTTTTTACATAAATATTTTACTCAACAAGTATTAAAAAATTGGAAAATGGTTGAGGCCTCGAATGTGAGGCCTCGAATTTGCCTCGAATCCCTTTTTTTTTTTTTTTTTTTTTTTTCTTTCTTTCTTTCTTCTTCTTCGCAGAACCAGAGGGGAGGGGAGGGGAGGGGAGGGGAGGGGAGGGGTCTGGATTCGCCGTCGCAGCTCGTCGAGCTCGCCAGCCGTCCGATCGTCGCCCGATCCAGCTCGTCGCAGCAGCTGCACCGCCGTCGCCTCCGCCTCCTCCTCCTCCTCCCCCGGTGATTATGGCCCCCTCCAGTCCGGCCCACCGGCGGCTCTCTCTTCTTCCCCTCCCCTCCCCCTTCTTCCCCTCCCTTCCCCCTCTCTCCCTTCTTCCCCTCCCCTCTGGTTCATTCGAGCCAAATTCGAGGCCTCGAATTCGAGGCCTCTATCACGACTCTAAAAAATTAATGGTTCACATACCGTTATCAGCTCCAAAATGAAACTACCAATAGACATATTGTTTGTTATACATATATCAACATAAAAGTAATAAATAAATAAATAAAGTCATGCTAAAATTTATTTGGTGGCATCATTTCTGAAAATATTTTGGTCCAAATAAGGTTTCACTCTTCTTTTTTTTATTTATGGGTATGTAATTGTAAATTCTTCAAACCAAACAAATCTGTAACTTAGGTCCCAAAAATAGCTTTTGTGAACCAATTTAAAATTTGAATTCACTACTTATCATGGATAAACACATTAGTCAAAATGAATCAAAATCAATAAAAGATATTAAAGAATAGTCTCCATTAGTGGGGAGGTTATTTTGTGGTTTAAGAATAATTAGTGTTAAGTTATCTTTCAAAATTCTAACAAAATTTACTGAATCACATAATTTCAACTAACAATATCAAGTGATGACACCATGTGACCTTGTCCGAAGACTAGCACATAAATTTTCTCCAAAACTGGTTAATTTTCACTACCTTTCTATTCCTTATTTTGATATTGCAAGTTTCTTCAATCAGGTAAATTTAGACTAAACAAATTTGATGGACAAATTATTAATCTTCTGGTATTCATATTCTTACCAACTCTGCATCATTACACAGGACCACCCTCTTCCCTCCAAATTAGCCTTAGATTCAAGCGATGTGGACCTTTTTGTTTAAAATTTCAAAAACCTCTTCCCAGCCATTGCATTTCATGCTTAATCTGGGAACAAAATAGATCCTTAAAATGGAGAAATTTTTTAGTGTCCGGAGGGTAGATGCCACATGGGATAAAAACCATTACATATATATCTGTTATACAAAATATTATTGCTCCTATGTGTTGAAATCAAGTAGTGAGTGTGAATAATGAGATTTCACTTGAATCAAAAAAAAAGAAAAGAAAAGAATAATGAGATTTCACCATCACATATGTGTCCCTTACACAATCCTTATTTAGGAAATTTCCGGGCCAGTATCCAAACACCCCACAGCCACATGGAGATGTTATCAAACACCAACCAAATGACAAAAGCAACGCGTTTACGAGTATTCCCTGCAATTATACCGCTCTTTAATTACTTTCCACTCGTCCTAATCCACTTCCCCTTTGAATAGAGACATCGTCCTAATCCACTTCACCTTTGAAAAGAGACAATCTCTGCATGAAAGTTTCTCAATTCTAACACATTTCACCTTCACACCCAGCAGCAGAAGCACTAGCATTTCCATGTGAACCCACACACTTTCCACACTTTTGTAAAAATTCCCAGAAAACCTGTCTACTCTGTCATTTGTCACTCATGCCAGAGCCTACCACATCTCTCTCTCTCTCTCTCTCTCTCTCTCTCTCTCCATAAGAAAAATTTTCTCTCCTCTGTAGCAAAAAAAGGGTGAACAATGGCTTCTCAGAGGTCAACAACACTTGTTGCTCTGCTCTTCTTATTTGTGGTTAGTTGTGTCTCTGTTGTGAGTTGTACTCAAAGAGACGTCACCGTTTTACTCCGGGTTAAAAACGACGGACTCGACGACCCGCATGGTCGACTTGGTGATTGGGTCGAGACGACTCATAATGCTCCCTGCAACTGGACCGGGATTACCTGCGATCCGCACACTGGCGCAGTCATTGCGATTGACCTCTCCAGTCTCAACATCGCCGGCGGATTTCCGGCGGATTTTTGCCGTATTCCGACGCTCCGGTACCTCAGTCTCGCGGACAACAATCTCAACGGTTCTCTCTCTTCGATCTCCATCTCTTTCTGCTCTCACCTTCATTTCTTGAATCTCTCTTCCAACTATTTCGTCGGTGAATTGCCGGGGTTTGTGCCGGAGTTCGTCAACCTGACCACGCTCGATCTCAACTTGAACAACTTCACCGGCGATATTCCGGCAAGTTTCGGCAGGTTTCCGGTTCTCAAGGTGCTCAGACTAGCGTATAACAATCTCAATGGCTCAATCCCTGAGTTCTTGACCAATCTCACTGAGTTGACACGGTTCGAGCTTGCTGGAAATCCTTTCAAGCCAGGTCCACTGCCTCTGGCAATCGGAAACCTGAGAAAACTTGAAAATATATGGATTCCAAGAGCTAGTCTCATCGGAAACATTCCAGACTCTATCGGAAATCTCGTTGCTCTTAAAAATCTCGATCTCTCCGTTAATCAACTTTCTGGTAAAATTCCCGATAGCATTGGTGGATTGCAACGTGTACAACAAATTGAGCTATATCAAAACCAATTATCAGGTGAATTGCCTATTACTTTATCGAATTTGACTTCACTGCTCCAACTTGACGTTTCTCAGAACAATCTAACCGGAAAATTGCCGGAGAGCATCGCCGGTATGCCTCTCGCGGTACTCAATCTCAATGACAACAGTTTGGAAGGCGAAATTCCAGAAACCCTAGCTTCAAACCCTAATCTGTCGCAATTGAAACTCTTCAACAACAGATTTTCTGGTACATTGCCTGTGAATTTAGGCCGAAACTCCGATCTTAATGATATTGATGTCTCTGGTAACGAACTTGAAGGTTCATTGCCTCCGAATCTTTGTTACAGAAAGAAACTTCAACGACTACTCACTTTCGACAACAAATTCTCAGGTCCTATTCCCGACTCGTACAGTGATTGCAATACTCTTAATTACATACGTATCTACAATAACGAACTCTCTGGATCAGTACCTTTCTGGAGTCTCTCAGAACTTCAATTCATTGAACTGGAAAACAATAAATTTGAAGGTTCGATTCCTCCTTCCATTTCCGATGCTCGAGGTTTAGCGAAAATATTGATCTCCGGCAACAGCTTCTCCGGCAGACTTCCATCGGAAATTTGCAAATTAGTAGAGCTTGTATTTGCCGATCTGAGTAGAAATCAATTTTCCGGCGAATTGCCTGAATGTATAACTGAATTGAATAAGTTACAGAAGTTGGAGCTGCAAGAGAACAAGTTCACCGGTGAAATTCCAGCGAGTGTTGGTTCTTGGAAAGAGCTTACGGAGCTGAATTTTTCGAATAACAATTTCGACGGTGAAATTCCGAGCGAGCTTGGGAGTTTGCCGTCGTTAACGAACTTGAATCTAGAAGGAAACTCACTTTCCGGCGAGATTCCGGCGGAGTTGACGAATCTGAAACTCAACGTGTTCAATGTCTCCAACAACAAACTTGAAGGTGAAGTGCCAAGTGGTTTCAACACTGAGTTTTATCTCCAGAGCCTAATGGGTAACCCGGGTCTATGCAGGATCTCAAACCACTCCCTCCATGCCCGAAATCCAAACCCATTACCTTGTGTGTGATAGGAATTCTTGCGGCCTTGGTTTTGCTATTGATCGGGTCACTTATCTGGGTCCTCAAGATCAAAACTTTGAATCTACTTTTTAATAAGAGACATCATTCATTAGAAATAACCGCATTCCAATGGGTTGAGATTAATGAAGAAGGCGTGTTGGCTGCACTCACAAAGGAAAACCTAATTGGGTCAGGCGGATCGGGCCAGGTTTATAGAATGAAGCTCAAGACCGGACAAATGGTGGCAGTTAAGAGGTTGTGGGGAGGTGGCAACCGATTAGTAGACTCAGAGGCAGTGTTCCGATCAGAGGTGGAGACATTGGGTAGAATCCGACATAGCAATGTTGTAAAACTGTTGTTGAGCTGTATCGGAGAGGATATTCAGATTTTGGTGTTCGAGTACATGGAGAATGGGAGTTTAGGGGATGTATTGCACGGGGAGAAGGGTGGGGTGCTGTTAAATTGGCCTAAGAGGTTCTCAATCACAATTGGGGCAGCCCATGGGTTGGCCTATCTGCACCATGATTGTGTGCCACCTATTGTGCACCGAGATGTTAAGTCTAACAACATTTTGTTGGATGAGGATTTTAACCCACGAGTTGCTGATTTCGGGTTGGCCAAGACGTTGCAACATGATGTGATGGAGGAAGGCGGTGGTGGAGTGATGTCACGTGTTGCCGGTTCTTGTGGCTATATTGCGCCTGGTGAGTTTTTGCACAATGGTCTTGTCTTTGATATTTGTGCTTAATCATTTTTTTTAAAGCATAGTTCAGATTTCAATAATATGATGTGTTCAATAATTAATTTCTTAATTAGGAATTGATACTCTTATCCCGTTATCCCTAATCTTTTCGAGTTGCATGATGTGCTAAATTAATTATCTTTTTAATTAGGATTTAGCACATCTTATGATGGAGATAATATTTAAAATAAAAAATCATAAAAAGTAAAGCCAACCATCTATGCAAAGGCAAAGAGAGTAGGATACATTGCGGGATGGAGAAATTTTTTTGAATTGAGAGACAAGAAAAATAGTGCAGAGGAGTATTTGATTGAAGGAAATGTGTTTTTTCAATTATTATAATGTCCAATATATTGTATAATTATGCTTTCCACTCCCTTTAATCCTGTGAACAATTTAAAACTCAGTGTTGGTACTGATCGCAGAATATGCCTACACATTGAAAGTGGATGAGAAGAGTGATGTTTACAGTTTTGGCGTGGTGTTGTTGGAGCTCATAACCGGTAAGAGGCCAAACGATGACTCCTTGGGGGAGAACAAGGACATTGTGAAGTGGGCAACAGAGGTTGCATTATCATCTCCAGAAGAAGGAAAAGGCATAATAGGTTTGGGACAGCTTGTAGATTCGAGGATGGACCCATCAACAAGCAATTACGAAGAGATTGAGAAAGTCCTCAACGTTGCTCTACTTTGCACTTCACCAATTCCCATGAACAGACCTTCCATGAGAAGGGTTGTTGAGTTGCTCAAACATCATACATTGGCTCATCAAAAGTGAGAAAATGTGCTGAGATTGTAGCAGCTGGTAGGCATTTTTTTTGCTCCTTTTTGGGTGGCATCTAATTTTTTAACTTTTTTGGGGGGTGGTATAGTTGTGCCAATGTAGCATGTAAAAGCTCTTTTCAGTTAAGAGAGTAGCCAAGGCAAGCTTGAATAGATTAATGCTCTTGGCATATTATTTGCATTACAGTTAACGTCTTTTTATGAATTTAGTTAGTAATTAGTGATTATATATATATATATATATTCTTATTTGCACTACAAGAAAAAGCACCTTTGGTGACTAAATTTTTAGTCGCCAAAAGTCCATTTTTAGTTGTCAAAAGTCGACTTTTTAGTTTTCCCGACTAAATTTTTTAGTTGCCGGTTTTGTCGCGAACACATGGTCGCCGGAGGTATTGGCGACTAAAAAAGTTTTAGTTGGCAAAAAATAGGTCTTTAGCGATCAATGTTTTGGTCGCCAATAGTCAATTACACTTTTTAAAATGATGTATTTACCGACCAATCTTTTAGTCGCCAATAGTCAATGAATTGCCGACCAAACCTTTTAGTCGCCAAAAGAAACACTTTTAGCGACCAATAATTTTACTCGCCAAAGCTCATTCCGTGGAAAAAGAAAAATAAAAACTTTTCTTTCACTGAGATTTGAACCACCAACCTCCCACATTCTAAATTTTAGTCAACACACTCTCTCCACTATGCCTCTACAACACCACATGATTATATATGCAACATATATTATTTATATAGTATATTGACCCGTATTAATATAAAACTATATATATAAACATAATTATGTTTATTCAATATAATTTATGTAAAAAATAATTATTTACTAAAAAAAATAGGAGACCACTTTTGGCGACTAAATCTGTTTTTTAGTCGCCAATTCTATACTTTTGGCTACTAATTATTTTTTTAGTCGCTAAAAAAATTAATTCCTGCCTAAAACCTCCACTTTTGGTGACTAAACTGAATTTTAGTCGCCAATTGTAGACTTTTAGCGACTAAATTTTTTTTAGTAGCCAAAAAGCTTCACTTTTGGCTACAAAATTTAATTTTGTCGGTAAAACACGTATAATCGGCGACCAAACTATTTTTTAGTCGCCAAAACCTATACTTTTGGCTACTAAATTTTTTTAGTCGCCAAAAACCTTCACTTTTGGCTACTAAAATTTTTTTAGTCGCTAAAACCCATATAATCGGCGACTAATTTAATTTTAGTCGCCAATAACTATACATTTGGCTACTAAACTGTTTTAGTCGCCAAAAGTCTTCACTTTTGGCTACTAATTCCATTTTAGTCGCCAATTCTGCTACTTTCAACGACGAAAATTTTATTTTTAGTCGCCAATTCTGCTTTTTCTTGTAGTGTTATTAGACATTCTTTGTCAATGTAATTGAGTACAAAAATATGATTATATAATTGAGCTTATTCTCTTGGCTGCATGAACTTACAAAAAATAGTAATATTGTTATATATGTTTATCTACTGAAGTTAAATATTTGAAATTATGTTTGACAGTTATTTGTAATATAATTAAAAAAAACATTTATGATATGTCTCGATCTTGAATCTTCAAGCAATATTTATTTCAATATATGTGATAAAGTAACTAGCTAGAAATATAAATTTCATCTTATTGACTTTCATAGATGAAAATTATATGTTCCAACGTGTAATTGAAAATGTAAAATTATACAAGACAAATCTATATAATAAAACAGGATGGTTTTTGAAAATATGTAAAATGTATCAGAATACATTTTGGATCAATGGTCAATATCAATCCTAAATATATGTGAATGGTTCAGATATATTTTCTTCCCGCCCAAACATTAGCCTTCCCTTCCCACCTACCCACATCTCCTTCTAATCCCCTTCTTATCTCTTTCTCCCTCTCTGTTCTCACGTCTCCTCTCTATTCCCTCTTTATCTCTTTCTCACTCTTTGTTCTTCTTCTTTCACACCCTCCCTCTTGGCTTGCTCCTCTCGAACTCAGCTCACACCCTCTCAACGCTACTCTCTAGTTCTCCAGCCCTCGATTTTTGCATCTCGAACTCGGCTCCCAAGGATTTCCAGCCCTCGATTTCTTCCTCTCCCCTCCTCTCTCTGATTTTGTTTCTATTTTTTAATTGTTTCAGTGGCTTCAAGGTTCTAATAATCAAACTCGCACTTGCAACCCTCCCTCTCGCTGCTCTCGAACTCAGCTCACAACGTAAGATTGCAGATTGTTTCAGTCTTTTTCCCCTTTCAGTGTTGTTGCCTCTCCCTTTCTCTCTCTGTCAAGCTGTGATTGTTATAATCAAACAAGTTATTTTAGGGTTCTGTTTACGAGTCATTTAGTGTTTTTTTTTAAAAAAAAAAAAAATCAATCTAATACATTTTAGTTCACTGGAAACTTCCACAGCTTCTGAGTTTGTGAATTTTTTTAAGTTTGTGAAACTCATACAATTTTTTGAGTTTGTGAAATTTTTTTCAAATAACAGGGTTTGGTCAAAACCTCCCACTTGAGGGCATTGTATTTTCCAGTGATACAGTGTTGATGTGATAAAATTGTCACTTGGCTGGTTCTGTTTTTGATTAAATAGAATGATCATTGTAATTTTTTCCCCAGTTAAATTTTTGGGCATTGTAAAAATTAACTCAACTAACTAGTTGGGGGCTAAGGGAAGGTTTTTACTGATCCCATAAGCTTGAAATATTGAATTCTCTTGATCTCATCTCATAGATTTTAGAAGATAATAAGCTTGAAGATATGCAGGTAAGGATGTCTAAAACCTACCTTTTTTCCTTCGCGTCTTTTCATTTTTGTGAGGTTCTTATTGAAGGTTTTCTTTGTTTACATTCTTTGCAGCCCATCCCCAATCAGAAGATCCACTAGAGATCTCTTTATGGTCTCCCTAACAGGTAAATCCCTCTATTTCTAACTAATTAAATTATTTATTATCTCAAGTCTTTTTATTGGCTGTTGTAAACTCCCACAGCTTTTGAGCTTGTGTAACTCCCACAATTGTTTGAGTTTGTGAAATCTTTTTCAGATAACATTGTATTTTCCATAATATAATCAAATCCAATTTTTTGACTTTCACTGGAAACTCCCACAGCTTCTGAGTTTGTGAAATTTTTTAAGTTTGTGAAACTCCCACAATTTTTTTAGTTTGTCAAATTTTTTCAGATAACATTGTATTTTCCAGTGATACAGGGTTTGGTCAAAATCTCCCACTTGAGGGCATCGTAAAAATTATATCTGATGACATTGCATTTTCCAGTGATGCAGTGTTGATGTGATAAAATTGTCACTTGGTTGGTTCTGTTTTATATTAAATAGAATGATCATTGTAATTTTTTTCTCAGTTAAATTTAACTCAACTAACTAGTTGGGAGCTGAGGGAAGTTTGTTACTGATCCCATCTCACAGATTTTAGAAGATAAGCCTGAAGTATTGAAGATAAGCCTGAAGATATGCAGGTAAGGATGTCTAAAACTTTCCTTTTTTCCTTCGTGTCCTTTCATTTTTGTGAGGTTCCCATTGAAGTTTTTCTTTGTTTACATTCTTTGCAGCCCATCCTCAATCAGAAGACCCACTAGAGATATCTTGATGGTCTCCCTACCATTCAACTTATTTGCTCAAGAAAAAGTTGATATTGTAGTTATTGAGGTTAAAGTCCTTTGCTATACATCTTTAAAGCAATTTGCCAGTTCCCAAACTATAGATCATTTTGAGAAGCGGTGCTGAAATTAGTGTCTAAATTCTTGCATGGTCAACTGGTTGAACAAAAGAAGAGTTTGATTCTAGCTCAAAAGTTGCATGGAAACTAGCATAAAGATGGAAGGGCTCATCAAGAGATCAAAACATCGAGAAGGTAAATTCTTTAAAAAGTATAGAACATAGACAGTGCAAAGACATTACCATTTTTTCAATATGTAGTGCATGGACATTACCATACATGAATCTAAAAACACATGAATATGTTTCTTTATCTACATATTAAGATTGCTTAGCTGATTGAAAGCGTTGGCCTCACCTTTATTTTTCATTTTTTATTTAATTTAATACTTTTGTAAACAACCCAACTTTCTCCGTAATATCTTCTAGAAACTATTAAATTTAAACACCTAAAAGGCAGTATTGTTATGGCATGTTACTACATTGCACCACTTGCATAGCTTTAGTAGATATATGCTAAAAGTGCTTACAATTTTGTTTAACCTGAAAGTCCTTTAATTTTTTTATATGCATGTAAGAAAATGTGCATAATTTGTCATGGTTAAACATTACGATGTTGTTTTTATTTATTGTTTCTTTTCCTTTTCTCTCTTTCATTTAAAAAGAGAGAAGATATTGTGGATGTATCCAAAGTCTTTGAGAATTTACCCAAATTAAGGAATCTCATGAATATCAATTTATTTATATGTGTGATTGCAGTAGAATATTCATGTTCATGTTCTTAATCTTCTTTTGGACATTGGTTGCTACTTTATCATTGATAGTTCTTATGTTTCAATTGCCAAGAACTTTATTTTCATTATCTTCTTCAACATTTCGTCAACAGGTGACACCATTTGCTTTGCTCTCACATGTTGCAACTGGAATAAGAGGATCAACATTGGTAAGGCCAAAGATTCTCATTACAATTTTTATTTTATTTTTTTCCTTTTGGATATTAGTGGAAAAATTTTAAAATATAACCCCTGATTTTCCTGTATCCTATCATAGGCAATGTATGGATTCATGCAGGTTGATATAAACATAAAATTTAATAAATATCTGTATGCTAATAATAGTTTATGATCATGCTGAAAGTTAGAAACAAATATAAGCAACGTGGAAAACTTATCAGTTTATGTTGCAGGTATTTGTGCTTGATTTGATTAGTTTTTGCTTGGTGCAATAGTAAAGGCCTTGGTGTTTAGTTTAGTGTGAACATGCAGGTTTGAGTAGTTAATAATGTTAGAGGTCAGTCACTGTACATAGTTCACCCCTAACAGCACGACACATCTAATGGGATGGTTGTTGCAATTCAAACCCATCATTCAGGTAAGATTGATAATTGTTTCAGTGTTTTTTTTATTTTGTGTTTCACTCTATTTGTGCCACTCCCCTTCTCTCTATGTGTTTGTTATGTCTATTCTTGAATTTCCCTTGCTGCAAAACAGAGTTAAGTTCTTCAGTTCTTTGTGTTGACAATTCAAAGGCTTCAATGTTATTTTACATTGTTTATGGATCATTTACATTGGGCTCCATACTGTTTTTATTAGAATTCCATTCTCTCCAGCCCACAATTTTATTAATTAAACTCAACTCATCTCATCTCAATCTAATACATTTTATCCAAGCACCAGGAACTACATTAGTTTTTGAACTGGTTATGGTGACCATTGAGTGTAGAATACCATTGAGTGTAAACTGGTTAGTTTTTTATTTTGTTGTACGCTGGTTAGTTTTTCCAATTTTCTGTGGAACACCATTGACTGCTTTTTTCATTACCATTGGTTAGTTTTTTATTTTGTTGTACACGGGGGTGATCCTCCTATTGTTATCATAGTAGTCACAGACCAGGGGTGATCCTCCTGTTAAAATTAGAATTGGATTTTTTTATGATGCTTCTGAAGTTTTTTTTTTTTTTAAATAAAAAAAAAGAAAGGAAAAAAAGAGAGAAGATATTGTGGATGTGTTCAAAGTCTTTGAGAATTTACCCAAATTAAGGATTCTCATGAATATCAATCAATTTATATGTGATTGCAGCAGAATGTTCATGTTCATATTCACCTAAAGTTACAGGACTTGACTATGGGATGTGGGTAAAGTCTTTGAGAATTTATCCAAATTAAGGAATCTCATGAATATTAATTTATTTATATGTGTAATTGTAGCAGAATGTTCATGTTCAAATTTTGATTAGCATACCAAACTTTTCACACATTGACAGGTTAGCAACGCAGTGAAATAAACTGTTGTTGTTATCATAGCAGCCACAAACCTGGGGTGATCCTCCTGTTAAAATTACAATTGGATTTTTTTATGATGCTTCTAAAGTTTTTTTTTTTTTTTTTAAAAAGAAAAAGAAAAAAAAGAGAGAAGACATTGTAGATTGAAAATTCACAGTTTTGTTAATGTATACTGGAATCTTATGTGTTTTGATGCAATTGTTTGGACTTGATTTATTTGTTTGTTTTATTTTTATTTTTTCATTGTAAGTGTATATCAAATCTCTTTATCTCTAAGTGTTTTGTGTAATATGGTTCATTATAATTTTTATTCTCTTCATTAATAGTGTTGAGGTTTTTTGGGGAAAAAAAATAGTACAAAAAATAATCAGTGTTCATAAAATTGATTTTTTGTAAATTTGTTTTTAACAGTTTTAATTGTGTTTTAATGAATTATAAGATAGGCGATAAATTTATTTTAAATTAAAATTGATAATTCAAAACTAACCTCTATCAAACACAATGAAAACAGTATGTATGGTTTAATCAATGTGCTTTTTTAGTTTGTTCCATTGTATTTTCAATTATCTTTTCCATTGTTTGTTCCATTGTTTGTTTGTTCAATTGTATTTTTTCCATTGTTGTTTGTTCCAGTGTTTGGGGTTGTTTGTCCCATTATTTTTGGGAATGTTCCATTATATTTTCAATTGCTGCTCTTGCTGCAAAAACTAATCCCAAACACATTGAAAACAGTAGGTATTGGGTTAGTTTTGGAGTTCCACTTATTAGGAATGGCAACGGGGCGGGGCGGGGCCGGGGATCACCCTCCCCGTCCCCGATCCCCGATGGCCAAAACTTCTCCGTCCCCGGCCCCGATCCCCGACGGGGAACCACTCAGAGTCCCCATCCCCGTCCCCAACGGGGATCGGGTTTCCCCGACCCCGAAATTCCCCGATCCTCATCAACAGATCAAAAAATAACATCACCACCACCACCAGATCAAAAAAACAAAAACAGACAAAAATAAATAAATAAAATTCATACAAACCCTGAGGGGAATTCATACAAACCCTTACAGACACAGATTCATACAAACCCTTACAGACACTTAACCCTCTACACAAAAAAAAAAAAATCGTTCAAAAAAAATCATGTTACAAACAAATACAGACACTTACAAATCCTTACAAAAAATCATGTTACAATCATGTTACAAAAAATTCATACAAACCCTTACAGATCTGTTACAGATACAGATCTGTTACAGATACAGATCTGTATTCGTTCCAAAAAAATAAAAATAAAAATTGCAAAATCTGTTACAAACCCTCTACAGATTTGGTAAATGGTATTTCATACAAACCTGTTACAAACCCTCTACAGATCTGTTACAAACCCTCTACAATTCGGCGTCGGAGGAGGACGGAGGAGGAGGACGACGATCGGCGTCGGAGGAGGACGAACGGCAGAGGAGGACGACGGAGGAGGACAACGATCGGCGTCGGAGGAGGACGAACGGCGGAGGAGGACGACGGAGGAGGCGATCGGCGTCGCGGAGAGGTGCGAGAGTGAGAGTCGAAGAGAGAGAGAGAGAGAGAGATAGAAGGGAGGAGAAGGGGCTGCGGTTTGGTTTAAAGCCAAACCCTATATATGTTATATATATATATAATGGCAAAATAGTAATTTTCTATCGGGGAAAACAGGGCGGGGATCGGGGCGGGGATCGGGACCGGGGCCGGGGCGGGTCCGGGGCTGAAATCTGTATCCCCGTCCCCGGCCCGTATATCATCGGGGATGAAATTTTGAATACCGTCCCCGTCCCCACGGGGATATTTTTCGGGGAATCACCACTCTATTCGGGGTCGGGGGGTCGGGTCCCCGTCGGGCCGGGTCCCCATTGCCATCTCTACCACTTATGTGAAATTGGCAATCCTAGAGCCTTCCACCACTGCGGATAAACTGCTTTCCATCCCTCTTCAATTATTCACAATGGTGAATAGAGCATTTTCTATTCACAATGGTGAATACAGTATTCCCACCCTCGTGCTTTAGTTGTCTTCATTAATTGCTTCCCACCCTTTTGAATTATTCGCACATGTGAATAGAGTATTTTTTATTCAAAATGGTGAATACAGTATTCCCACCCTCTTGCTTTAGTTGCCTTCATTGTTGCTTATAAAATGGTTTTATTGTCTGGTATTTTTTTTTTTTTTGGGCATAAATTTATGTAAATAAATAAAAGGACACAATTTTTTATCCTAACATTATTTATATCGTGCCTTCATTTTGATCCTAACATTATTTATTCCATGCCTTCATTTATAAATAAAAGGACATAGTTTTTTTGCCTTCATTTATTTATGTAAATAAATAAAAGGACGCAGTTTTGTTGACTTCATTTTTTTTTATCAAAAAATGACACAAATTTCACAAATTTCAACATTATATGTATAAATTACAATTATATTTTGATCCTAACATTATTTATACTGTACCTTTAGGCAAGGGCATACACTAGTAAATTAATAAGAGAATAATTTATTTCAATAAACACAACCAAATTTAATAAACTCATTTTTAAGAATTTATGTCCAACATTATCAATATTCTCGTACTTATTTTGAAAAGCCCCCCAAAAAAAAAAAAGAAGAAGAAAAAGTTGTGTCCATGTAGAACTGTTTGGATAAAAGATTTGGAGTTTTTTTTTATAAAAAATGGAAGGAGTAGTAAGCAGCCATTATCGGACTCCCCTTGCGTATCAAAGGTCAAGGACACCGGCGGCCAGTGGATATAAGCGTAGTTACCGTGATCGTGCACCTTTTAAGGCGGCGTACATTCGCAGAGGATATGTTCAGAAAATTTTCTGGTATATTAAGAAGACTAAGAGGGGAGTAAGGAACTTATAACTGTACGATGAACAATTAAGAGACGTTAAATTTGACAATAAAGGTGTAGCGAGATTGCTGAATGGTATTGAGTTGGGTAATAAAAGATATGACCGTCAATCAGACAATATCTTGGTTAAGGATATAAAATTAATTGAGAATGTTCAATTGTGACAAGAGACTAAAGAGGAAACTGTGGTCCACCACGTTTTGTTTTTCATCATAAGTGATAATAGTCCGTCAAATTCTGTCCCCACACCTAACAAGATATTTATTGGAGTTGGTGAGGATAATCTTGAGGCCTAGATTATTGATTCTAACCAGTCCGACAGGTTTCGAATGCTAAAGAAAATGAGATTCAAACTCGTTGGTGGTAAGGACGAAGAGTATGTTCTTCACAAAATAGAAGTTGTGGACCGGTTCTTCCCAATTGATGTTTGGACGGACTACAAAGATACGTTATTGGAAAATGCTTGAAGTATTCAGAAGGGTGTCATATATTTAGTGGCTGCTACTGTTAGTGGAAAAGAATGCAAAATTACGTTAAGGAGTCAAATGTACTTTAAAATTATTTAGAATTATAATTTTATGTATCTTTATTTGTAATGTTCAGGTGATGGAGGTAGACGATATAAAAACTGATGTTGTTGAAGGAGTTTCAACAAGTGATTTCAATTGTATTGAACTTGCGTTACCTAATTTATTTTCTCAGTTGAGGTTGAGATACAAACAAAAGAGTATTAAGGTTGATAAAATATTGATAAAATATTTTCCCTTTGCGTACCCAATGCCAGTGGGTTGGTCAGAGTAAATGTATATGATTAGAGGTTAGATGGTAATGATAGTTTGCAGGCGTATTTTGTTTTCCTTGCGGATTGTCAGTGCGAATTAGTGTATTATAGGAATAGTTATTGTTCCTTTAACGAAAAACAGGTGCCATGAATGTTGAAGTATTGACTCGAAGATTCGAATATTAAAAGAGGAGTGACGTATTGTAAAATGAAGGGGCATTTGAAGTATACTATAAGTGAAATGCCAGAAGATTTGCAGTTGAGGGTCCCATCTATTGTTGTCTAATCTAAAAAATATACGAAGGCGAATGTTGATATTTGGCATTGTGCTCCAACTGAAGTTCTTCCGATTTTATCACGGACTAAGTCCATTGGTTTACCTAAGAGATAGAGAGATTTGTTGTTAGGAGGTTTTGGGGAAACTTGTTCAGTTATTGATGAACGTAGAGGTCCGTTCAGCTTATCCGAGATTGATGTACACAGAGCTAACGACGGTGCTAGTGATGTTGATCATGGTCGGTCGATTTTGGAGGTTGGTGCTGCTAGAAAAGAAGAAGTTGATAATAAATGGTCTATTGTTATGGATGATCCAGAATTTTCTGATGTTTTACGAAATGTAATCATAAGTGTAAAGAAGAATGATGATGTTGTTGTTGATGATAAGGGAAATGTAATAAGTAAATAAAAGTTTGAGTGGTTACATAAATAAAATTAATAAAATATTTCATTAATTATGACAGTAGTTACATTTACATCAAACCATTATCTCATTTTTGGGAATATTGCATCTAACCAACTACTGTCACCTTTAGTTAATATAATACAAAGAATTCCTCCTCTAATAGTGAGATATGGTTAGCATTTAACAAATGGAAAAAGATACGGACCCCCTTTTCCCCCCACCCCTTTGACCTCCTCTCTCTCTGATTGGTTAGATTTTTTTTTTTTTTTCCTTCTCCTCCAATCACCACCCGCCACGTGTGTAGGGGGGTGGTAGGGGTGGTGATTGGAGGGGGTCTCTATCAAAGCCCTTAACAAATATACGGAAGTTTCTCTGGCAACCTACTAGATTTTTCATTATTTCGGTTGGGACTGTTGAGTATTTGATGTCATCTACGACGTTGTAGACGGTGTCTTGATCATAGTCCTTGAAACTTATTCTGTCGGAGAAGTAGTTGTGTCATTCGAGACTTCTGGCCCAGGCAATTTTTCCTATTCTCGAAGGTTGGGACATTAGGCGGATGGGCCGCTGTTCAGGATCCTGTTATCAAAGGAGGAGAAGAGTTCTTCGTCTGTATATAAATCATGTATATTATTATTGTATATCCCTAATCTAATGTTGTCGTCTTTACTATAAATGAAGAAACAACAATTTTGACATAGCTCGTATTTTACAAAATTCTGACTTACAAATAAAATATTATTTTCTGCCTAATTTTTCATTTCTTCATTTAAAAAGAAAATGAATTAAAGGGGGTAGTATATGGGGGTCTCTCTCGTTTGTAATGATCCATCGAAAATGTTTTTAACTGGGGGTATTTTCTTACGCAATCGGTGGGGCATCTTTCTTTACAAAGTGCAAAGAATTGTTCTTCTATTTCTACTTCTGCAAGTATTCCCGCCAGAGTTCGTCTCTATTCTTCGAGGGACTTTTGTCCTTAGATAAAAATTATCCCCATTCTATGAAATCGCCACCTTTCTGTATATACTGTCAACTTACTATTAAAGAATGGAGTTTTTCTATATTTGGATGATAGATTCTCCCGTTGGTTCCAGTGAGATCGAAAAATCTCTAGTTGGAGGTTTGTATCTTTTTTATGCATTGCACCATGGCATGAAGGTGGGGGTTTCCATCGTCGTGGAGCTCTCTTGCGACAAGTATGTAGTATGGCTGACAGGCTAGTTAGAGAAGGGATTGGAAGAGTTCCAAGAGTTGTTCTTTTGGGCAAGGCATTGTGGGTAGATAAGGAAAACATTGTTGGCATAGAAACGGAAAAAGGCTTGGCGAGGCATTTTGCAGTGGTAAACAGTAAACTCACACCAGTCATACAAGAGCTCCATATTAGTTAAAAACCTGGTGTGAATGGTGTGACTTGGTGTGACAGGGGGGCATTGTATTAATATTACCAACGCCTCCTCCCCCCCTCCCCCCGGCGTGCTGATATGGGCTGTCCATTTATGTACTTGTGGACACGTATATGGATGGGATTAAAAGGAAGTCACACCCGGACCTAGGTGTGAGTGGTGTGAGTACTTTTGATTCTTTTGTCGGAAAGTGCTATACACGTGTCCCAACCGAACTAATGAAGAATCTAATAGGTTACCAGAGAGACTTCGATGTATTTGTTAAATTCTAACCAGATCTCACTATTAGAGGAGGAATTCCTTGTATTATATTAATTAATGGGGACAGTAATTGGTTAGATGCAATGTCCCCAAAAATGAGAGAATGGTTTGATGTAAATGTAACCACTGTCATGATTAATGAAAAATTTTATTACTTTTATTTATGTAACCACTCAAACTTTTATTTACTTATTACATTTCCCTTATCATCAACAACAACATTGTCATTCTTCTTTACACTCATGATTACATTTCATAAAACATCGAAAATTTTGGACTAGCCATAACAACAGACCATCTCTTATCAACTTCTTCCTTTCTAGTAGCACCAACCTCCGAAATCGACGGACCATGATCAACATCACTAGCACCATTGTTAGCTCTGCGTACATCAATCTCGGATAAGCTGAGACGACCTCTACGTTCATTAATAACTAAACCACTTTCCCCAAAACCTATTAACAGCAAATCTCTCCGCCTCTCAGGTAAACCAACGGACTTAGTCCACGATGAAATCAGAAGAACTTTAGTTGGAGCACAATGCCAAACATCAACATTCGCCTTCGTATATTTTTTAGATAAGATAACAATAGATAGGACCCTCAAGTGCAAATCTTCCAGCATTTCACTTGTAGAATACTTTAAATACCCCTTCATTTTACAATACGTTACTCCCCTTTTAATATTCGAATCTTTGAGTCGATACTTCAACATTCATGGCACCTATTTTTCGTTAATGGAACAATAACCATTCCCATAATATACTAATTCGCACTAACAGTCCACAGGGAAAACAAAATACGCCTGCAAACTGTCATTACCATCTAACCTCCGATCATATACAATTACTCTGACCAACCCGCTGGCATTGGGTACGCAAAGGGGGAATATTTTATCAATATTTTATCAACCTTGATATTCTTTTGTTTGTATCTTAACCTCAACTGAGAAAAAAAAATTAGGTAACGCAAATTCAATACAACTAAAATCAGTTGTTGAAATTCCTTCAACAACGCCAGTTTTTATATTGTCTACCTCCACTTACCTGAACATTACAAATAAAAATGCATAAAATTATAATTCTAAACAGTTTTAAAGTACATTTGACTCCTTAACTTAATTTTGCATTCTTTTCCACTAACAGTAGTGTGGCTCTCCCTTTTTTCGCGGCCCCTTTCGAAAGGTTTGATATGAAAGGCCTCCAGTTCGGACTCCCGCGGTTTTGAATCTAATCTCACAAGTGCAATGTGAAACTGATAAACACCAAAGAGTCCAAATCTAGCAAATCTTTTTGAAAAATCGATTTTAGAATTAAAAATGCCAAAATTGGACTGCTTTGTTAGATACAGAGTCGCCACCTAAATATTTTATTTTGAAAAAATTTAGGAAACCTATGACTCGTGCCAAAGGCTACGTGTCTGTCATCACCAAAGTTGCCTCGGCTCGGGAATTTAGGTACGAGAGGGGAAGGTCATGAATTGAGCACCCCGACTCGCCCGATCAAAAATCGGCATCTACTAATCATAATATGACTTTTTTATAAACATTATGCATTCTTATTTCGGTTATTAAACTAGCTTTACTATGTGACACGCACAAGCAAGTATAGACTAGTTTGCTCAATTTGGAACAATTCAACTCATGTTTGTTTACGAAAATGGTTTGAATTTGTCACTTCAAGTGGGATTAAAAGTTGCAGATTTGCCACCAAACATAGTGGGCTTAAAACATGATTTGCCACTCAACAAAGTGGGCTTAAAACGTACATTTGTTGAATTGTTCCAATTCAAACAACAAGCCTTCATCCATAGGCATTCATGCAGTTTAGTATTTAAGCACATAGCCTCATGGCAAGCATGCTAATCATGGCAACATTCACACTTATGCAAGTATGCTAAAGCGTAAAAACTCACTCAGTACTCCAAGCTAGGAAAACATGAGTTAGTGAAATATGCATGATTCCTAACTATACAAGATGCCTAATGCAACACATGCAATATGCTTGATTTGAACAACATGTAATTTAAACACGTATTCAAATAAGTATATTGAAATGAAAATGCAGTTTGAATGATGCGCTGAGCCTCGGTGCATGCAATACAAATGAATGGATGGAAGCATAAGGTATGTTAATTTGAAATATGTCCCTAATCTAACCATCGAAAGCGATTAAGTAAAAGGGAGAAAGACGTGGGATTGGAAGACATACACATACACACACGCACACACACTTATTACAACATTACGCCCTCGCGAAAAAGGGTCCGAATGAATAAGAGCTAACTAGCTAGCTGGTTAAACTAATCTAATTAAGCTAATTAGACTAATTATTACAAACCAAATGAATAACTAGTTAAACTAATTACTAATTATTACAATATTTTAACTAACTAGCAAACTAATTAATTAATTTACAACACAAATATACACGAACTAAGCAATTAAGACATTAAACTATGTTGCCACTGCTCCGCCTCGGGAAGTGGAAGGTGCATATGCTCGGTTTTGGCCCGAAAAGACCTTCATCTTGATTTCGAAAGCCTCTGTTTGCAAGGTTGAGCATTTCCATAATCTTTTTGCTTCATCTTACCAAATCTTTTGTCATGACCCAAACCCACCCCTATAGGTTTAGCATCGTAATCGGCCAGTAATCCTTGGATTACCGAAGGCCTCTGAATAGATTAACATATGGCTAGGGGCTACGGAAGCAAATAAACAAACTTACATAGTCCATAGAGTTGTGCAGACATATATGGGACGGGAAATTAAAAACTTTTTATATACATATATGCATATATACAGATATGGCGTCGAAAAGTACAGTAACCTTACATCACCCAAGCCACATACACAAGAATTCAAGCGTGTTCAGACTAGACATAAACATTTTGGAAGTACAAAAGTCCCAAGGACATAAAACTCAACAGATCACAAAAGGGAACCTCTACGGGAGGCATGATAGCTGGCTGACACCAAAACTCGCCAGGCGGCATCTCAGGCCTGGTCACGCGCTTACTCACCTACATACATATAAATAAATAGTGAGCAGAAGCCTAGTGAACAATAACAGAGTAAAGGGTTTATTGAATGTTGTCCATAATAGTTACAGGAAACGGTATTCAGTAGTTGTCAGAAATGGCTTCATAAACCTGTTCAGAAATCATAGTTCATAACAAATACAGATTCAGAATCATATTCATAATCAAAATTTGTAGTTAATCGTACGTGGTACATTCATTAGCTCTAGCAAAGACAGTTGGCCCATAAAGGCATACAGTTGACCCATAAAGGCATACAGTTGACTCACGTGTACGGAGGCGGTACAGTTGGCTCATGAGACGTACAGTTGGCCCATGAGACGTACAGTTGACCCATAAATGGGACGTAAGGATCCATAACAGTTGGCTCATGAGACATACAGTTGACCCATAATTGGGACATAACAGAACAGATAACAGATATCATTTGAGGCTAAGAATGCCACGAATACATTTCAGAAACATTGGACAACCAATCATTCATACAGAAAATGTTATTTCAGAAAACAGATCATCTTATATCATTCAGAAAATACTTATAATTAAACATAGCTTTACAAAGTTATTACTCACAGTTGGCTTCGGGTGCAGACAAACAGAGCAGATTAATCAAATGGTTCGAGACACGCGACCTACACGAACATACATACAATTACACACTTGAAATACACGTTCGAATTATTCATAGCTTGCTTTATTTGTTCTTGGCATGTTTCTAGTCTTCAACCTCATTGTGGAGTCTTAATCATGGCCTAGGAATGCCTAGGATGGAATGAGGATGTAAAAATGCACTTGAAAACATTTTCCAAAATTTGCTGAAAATAGGGTCCACGCTCAAGCGTGGCTTTTCTAGCTCGAGCGGACATGCAGAATGTGAAGGTTCGCTCGAGCGTGGCTCTCCTCACTCGAGCGGACTGCAAACGTAGACAAAAGTACTGGTTGCATGATTTTCACACTCGACGGACGCTCGATCCCCGCTCGAGCGTGAGACTCAGATCCTCGCTCGAGCGTGACTTCCCTCGCTCGAGCGGACTGCAAAACATATGAACTACTGGGTATATGCATTTCACGCTCGAGCGCGACTTACGTCGCTCGAGCGGAAGTACATGTACTCAGAGTGCTCGCTCGAGCGTGAAGTCCCCCACTCGAGCGTGGATCAAATTTCTGGAATTTCCAACTTTGATCTTCAAGTCCAAACTCGACCTCCAAGGCATCAAACCTCATTTTTCTGGGCCAAAACTTGAGAGAATACATGAAGACCCTTAAAACAACATAAATTAAAGATCAATTGAAAAAATCATGGCTCAATGGCTTGCCAATTGTACAAAAATTCAACTTGAAACTCAAGAATGATCCATGAACCAGACATGCATGAACTCCCTTGTGCTTACTCACTTTAAAGCATGATCAAACTTGATAAATTGATGGAAAACAGGGTGAATTCCTAATTTACAACCATAATATGAACATGCATGTGAGAATTATGTGAAGCTCAACTCGATATGCTATGATATATGCATGCATGTATGGAATTCACCTATTCAAGCTCAATCCTTCTCCTAATATGGATTTTCTGTTGATCTCATAAGTTAGCTAACTTAATTATATCATCAAAAGTTTGAATTCTCACCTAAACTTCCCAATTGAGTTTCAAGTAGTCTAATTCTTGAGTGATCAAGCTAATTCTCCTTAGTTGCCTTCAATTCTCTAGCAAATCACTTGGGTTGAACTCAATTCTTACTTCCTCTCTCTCTCTCTCTCACGTTTTTCTTCCTTAAAGAGGCTCAAATGTGTATAATGAATGCAAGGAGATGAGCTAGTGGGGTTAAAAAGGCTCACTAAGTGATAGGTAACAAGACTAATCAAATGGCATAAATTTAATCTAATTTAATCATTCCAAATCGAATTTCAATTAAACCTTCCATAAAATTCTATAAATTCCACATAGCACATATATCAAGTCAATTTCTGAATTGGATGCCAATAAGGCCTTCAATTCACAAACCGAAACTAAAACATGAACAGGTCTTTCTACGCTAAATAGATATAAACACTATAACGCAAAGCACACATGCAAATAAATTCTGAATTCCTCCTTAATTACGGATTAGGCATAATTAAGTATGGATTAACGTTACGCAGGGATCGGGGTTATTACATCTTTGTTGAGATTTACATCAGTGGCCTGCCGGCCATGTAAGGATACTGCTGGCCATCTGCCAGCCAGAAATGATACACTGCCGGCCACTGATGCATTGGATCACCATGCTACAACAAAGCACAAACAGAGCAAAAAGAAGGTTTTTCCAAGGGTTGTTTGCACAATTCACCTCTCTTTTTCATGGACAAATCCAAGGAATTGTGAACTTAAATCACAAACCACCAATCAAAGTAATTTCATTGCACAATGGCTTGTGCTTCAAGGTGTGCAAGCTTAATAAATGCAAAGCCAAACACTCAGGAACCATCACCCTATCATGCATGATCAAGGGCAATGGAGACCTAGGAAAATGGCACATTTCATCACTTTTGAGTATGAAATGTCCCATTTTCCTTGTGCTCAAACTAACGTCTGATTTGAGTATATGCAATGTAACACAAAGAGATGCTTATCTTGCCTCTTTTATTTGTCAACTTTGTTTACACATTTTAATTACCAAATCATTCTTTAATCAAATTGTCCATTGGTGAGTATCCTCTAAGGTGAAGGAAGTGTCAACCAAGGGATAGTGTAAGGTAAGAGAAAGATCATGCCTTTGATAATGAACCCTCAAAGAGGATTAAACCATTGAGCATGACCTCAATCTCAAGCTTAAAGGATCTCAAGTTTGAAATAACCCTCAAAAGCAAATGAAAGAGTGGAGCAAAGAAGGAGGTTACAGAGATTTAGGTGCTGAAATTGAGTGATAAAAGTACTAAAAACATGCAGCCAAATCACACCAATGATGTTTAAAGCCTTAAAACAACAAGCTAGTACAAGGATTTACACTACAACTACACAAAACAAAGTTCAAATGAACCAAAATGCCCAAAACAGAGCTAAAGCAAGCTATTTTAGAGGCTAAAACATGCTGGACTTAAGCTAAGTTAAGCTAGAAAAACATGCTAACATGTAAGGCTAACTAAGTATGCAAACAAGACACAAGGAGGAGAGGCTAACCTCTCCAATTTTGGACTTCAAAATGAGATTTTTCCCACTAAAAACCCTCTAAAATTCAATGGTTAAAAGGGCCAAAAAAATTGATTTGAAAGTGGTGAACAAAGGAACAAAAGCTTTACAAGCAAAGAAGCAAGAAGGGTGAACCACCCCTTTAACTGAAAATGGCCTCAAACCACCACTTTTAGGCCACAAAAACAGAGTTTTTTACAGTCGAAAGACAGGCCAAAAACAGTCCAAAAATAGTGGAAAGAGATAGGAAAACAATTGTGCAAAACAAGCTTAAAAGGAGAGTGTTATACCTCTTGAAGCCATGACACAATTGAGGCAATAAATCAAGCCAAGACCACCTTCTAGAACTCAAAGAGGGTCCCAAGTAAACTCATCCTAAAGACAAGCAATTTTGGTTAAAGGTTGATAGGCAAACTTGAAGTGTATCTATACCTGTATGCACAAAAGTTCAAAAGAGAGAAAGAAATCTAAAGAGAGAGACTCCCAAAATTTTTCCAACCTTGAAAACAATAGAGAAGGTCCTCTGTATATAGAAATATATGGCTTCAGGTCGAAAATATTAATATAGGATAACTGGAGCAATATGGAATAGCTGGAGGGAAAATATCTGCCCAAAAAACTGATTTTGACACCAGTGGCCGGCCGGCCATCACTGGTAACCAGAAAACCTCATCCATGGCAGGAAAACTTCACCCCTGGCTGGCACATGGCCGAAAAACCTTATCCATGGCTGGCACATGGCCGGCAAACCTCACTAGTGGCCGGTCAGAAAATTCTACTTTCAGGCCCGACTTCAAATGGGCATATCTCCTTCATCCAGACTCCTTTGCAGGTCATTCTTGGGTCTAAAATGAAGCCCCGGTGGTGGCCTCATAACTAAAGTCCAAGTATACAAAAGGATAGGCCTAATTTAGTGAGGCTGCCCAGCTCTCTCTCTTAACGGTTCATGCGCCCAACTTTTTCCTCAACTAGGTTTCTTCCCTCCACTCTTATTTTCTTAAACTCCAAACCTCTAAATAAGATGTTTTAAAAAATATTTTTGAAAAATTTCACCTCTCTTCCATTTATTTCCACTTTGTCCTTGCTCGGTTTATGGAAAAGTGCAACATTTAACCAAATGTGAGCCTCGGAACATCGCAGAAGCATTTTCAAAAATACTTTGAAAGAGAGGGTTTTAAGGTCTAAAATAATTTTGGTCATGTAAGGTTGGGATTTGGAGCTCTTCTTACTGAAGAAATTGAGCGATTACACAACATAGCCTTCATCCTCAAGTAATCAACCTGAGGCGCCCAAGTCTTAAGGGCGGTCAAAAATGGGGTGTCTACAAGTAGCAGCTACTAAATATATGGCACCCTTCTGAATACTTCCAACATATTCCAAGAGCGTATCTTTGTAGTCCGTCCAAACATCAACTAGGAAGAACCGGTCCACAACTTCTATTCTGTGACGAACATACTCTTTGTCCTTGCCACCAACGAGCTTGAATCTCATTTTCTTTAGCATCCGAAACCTATCAGACTAGTCATGATCAACAATCTAGGTCTCAGAATTACCCTCACCAACTCCAATAAATATCTTGTCAGCTGTGGGGACGGCATCTGACAAACTTTTATCACTTATGACGAAAAACAAAACGTGGTGGACCACAGCTTCCTCTTTAGCCTCTTGTCACAATTGAACATTTCCAATTAATTTTATACCCTTAACCACAATCTTGTCTGATTAACAATCACATCTTTTATTACCTAACTCAATACCATTCAGCAATCTTGCCACACTTTTTATTATTAAATTTAAGATCACTTAATTGTTCATCGTACAATTGTAACTTCCTTACTCCCTTCTTATTCTTCTTAATATATCGAGGAATATTTTGAACGTACCGTCTGTGAATATACGCCGCCTTAAAAGGTGCACGACCACGGTAATTACGCTTATATCCACTGGCCGCCGGTGTCTTTGACCTCTGGTATGCAAGGGGAGTCCGATACTGGTTGCTTACTACTGCTTCCATTTTTTTTATAAAAAACTCCAAATCTTTTATCCGAACACTTCTACAAGATCTGTTACCTCTGTTAACCCTTCTATTCAGACACCTTAACTTTGATATTTTTTCCCTCTACTCCTTGTACCCACGAACAAACTTCGCCAAAGTTGACTGCCGGCTCTCTTCCCACAGTCCTATTTGCCACGTCAAAAAATGATCTACACACATTTGAGTGAACTGCCCGTAATTCTCGATATGCTCTTCTAAGGAGTACAACATTGTATACCAATACAGTCAACAAAAAAAAAAAAAAAGACAGAAAATGAGGGACGAAACATGGTACCAGAAAAAAACGTCATCACAATAGCTATCCCACTTTAAAAGTATATTCCTCTCTACCATCAAATGTTTTCTAGTACCAAATAAATAGCAAAAGTGACCCGCGTGTAAGGACGAAGATTCCCTATTCAAAATAATTCAAAAGTATAATCATTTTCCCACCTTTGCTTTATGTCACTCATTCTGAAAATATCTTTACTTTACAACCATGCAAACCACCACAAACGTGACACGTGTATAGCACTAAAATAGCATAGCTATTATTATAATTTGATAAAAAAAAGTAATGTTATTTTGCCAAATTATAGTAATGATGCTCCAATGGTCACATGTTATTTTGGCAAATTTCAACTAACTTTCCCTCTGAGTTTGTAGATGTTGTTTGGATATAGGTTTTTTAGTTTTTTTTTTTTTTTTTTTTTTTTTTTTTTTTTTGACCTTTTTTCAACTGTTTGTAAAAAAAAAAAAATTATATATTTACATTATACCCAACTAGACAAATATAAAAATTGAAATTTTTTCAAAAAAAATTTAAATATAATTCACCCGTAAATTTAAATATAAAATAATCAAAATTACATTGAAAAAGGATATTGCAAAATTAAAAAATATATTCTCCCGTAATTATTCATCAGGAGACAAGGGAAAATAGTAATTTGGGTTGCTGGCATGTGCCGACCACTTGGTGAAAATCTTATTTTTGTGCATTATGTAATACATTTTTGTCTGACGGTCTAAATGAGAAAGGCTCATAGTCATTATCAAACGTTCTTCTTTTTTTATCTCAAGTTCTCTCATCTCCTGCAAATGTTCTTCCTTTTTGGTCTCTAGTTCTTTCATCTCCTGCAATGCTTGAATCCTTTTTTCTTCTCTTTCAGCTTTTTTCATTTCCTTCTCAACAAGTTGTTGGTTAAATGTCTCCAACAAATTGTTATATTTGTGGACTTCCGCTTGAATAGCTTTACTTTTCCAAAGCAATTCTTTTGTAGATTTCCTACTCATAGGTCTCTTACCCCTTGCGGAGACACTACCTTCACCGATTATTACCAACAGTTGGATTGTTACCAACACTTAGACTGTTGTCGTCTTCAAGAAAAATGCAGTTATTCGTAGGGAATTCGAGGGCTAAATTAGGGGAAAATGGTGTATGTATCCTTGATTTCACTGTGTTCATAGGAGTTACATCTTACCACCTAATATTATTTTGCAAGATTGGCCAACAATGTTCAAAAGCAAAATGTTTGTTTTCATCTTGATGGTATAAAAGTTTTTCTTGAAGTATCTATATCAATAAAATATTAAATTAATTAATTAGTTAACTTTTATATGAGACAAAATAAATTTTAAAAAAAAAACTAACATCATAAATGAAGATAAAATCTTATGATATCAACTTAAGACATCCCACTTGGGTGTAGATTTTCGACTTGCGCCAAACACCCACAAAATTTGTTGCAACATTTCATGATTACACCCCATCAAGATGAGATAGACACTTGTATTCTTGAGTGATCATTCTGCAGCGAGCAATAATTTTAAAAAATTCTTTCCCAAAAATGAGCATGAGATTGCAAATTCCCAACAATTGGGTCTTTAGTAATGTGACACCAAGCTCTACAAATTGCCACATCTTTATTAATGCTACATGATTTTCCTCTCTTTGTTTTTTATGAACCTTCCATAGTGATTGTATGAAAAATAAAAAAGAAAAATATAATTTAAGATGTTTTGCTGTGAACTCAAATTAAATTAAGGTGTTTGTATTTGTACCACTACAAAAACATTGCTTTTTTTTTAGCTGTTTAATTTATAGCCGTTGGTGTCTTGTCTGTTTGGAAAAATAGCCCATTTTTTTTTCCCAAATTGAAATAGAGCTGTTAAGCTCATGTTTAGCATTCCAAGACATATCTCACCGTTGGATCTTTACATAATCCCATGGCTTAGATGAACCCTCTAGAATCATCCCAACTCTCTCTTTATGATTACACCCCATCAGAATCCACTCTCTCTCTCTCTCTCTCTCTCTCTCTCTCCATCTACCCATCGATCATCATCTCGAATCTGGAAGCCTCATTTCTTAAACCATCTCCCCTAACCTTTCTCTCACTCTTTCCTACCCCCATCACCGGTTGTCTCCCTCTCATTCTCTCTATATATCTCTCTCCTTAACATGAACCTTTCTCTCCCTCACAGATTACAAAGCCCTGAAAGCCCTAACCTTCTTCTCTACCAAAATCACAAACACTCCACAGCTGAAACCCTAACCCCAAACCCTTCAAATCACTCCTCCAAATCAGTTCTCTGGTGGAAAAGATAAAGATGGTCACAAAGAAGATGAAGACGAAAAAGATGATTGTTGAAATCTCCTAGAATATGAACAAAAAATGAAAAATCCAAGTATTTATTATTTGAAGTTTTGTTCATATTCTATGGGATTTAGTGCAGATGCCTTGTGATTTGTTAAAATTGTTTCAAATTTTTATGAAATTGCTTGTTGAGATTTATTGAAATTGTTTTGCTGAATCTGAGATTTGTTGACATTGTTTGAGATTTTGTTGAGATTTATTGATTGTTGTTGACTAATTCTGGAAAAAAAAAATTGTTGAATTTGGGTAAATTTAAAAAAAAATTATTATAAATTTTTTTGGGTGAATTCTGTTAAAAAAGATGGTGAAACAAGTTTGTGTCAAATTTGTTTTGTTAGGAGGAGAGAAGGAGGGAAATGGTTGGTTTTGGTTGAGTTGGCACAATTGGCAGCTGTCACGTCCCGAAATATTTACAATAATCCAACCCAACACAATTAACACAAGACAACATGATTGAAATAATAAACTTTCATTGATCTGAAGTGATATACAAAAGTGACGCATGCGATATACATTCATAAATAGTTCATCCTGAATTTACAGCATGTGCTACACGTGGTAAAGAGGAATGAAAGTTAAACAGATATTTAAATGCCCTAAAGGCTTATATCTTTCCAAGTCTTAGCTTGGTTACAACAAAACTGAGACTAGCTCAATACAAATAAAGCCCTTGGCTATACAAAATAAAATACAACAAAAAGGAAGCTCCTTGCTTCAAATGACCTCCAAGCTATTGCCTTGGCAAAGGCATATCACTAACACCTGAAAATGGTTTTTCCCAAATAGGGTGAGTCAAAGCCCAGTAGGAACAATCTAACACGATATATAGATCTTAACGAAGATATAAGTACAATGTGCATTTTCAATGCCATTGAGAAAACATTTTTTTTTCTATATCATCATAAAGTACAAAGATTCATAACTCAATCCTTTTTCCTTCTCGTTAATTCAAGTTAAATCATTTCATCTCAATTCGTGAGCTAATTTCATTATCTTTCAAACAACCCATCTGAGACTACAACTCAGTGGTTCCCAATTTAACACAATCATCACTCAAACACTTCAATTTGTCATTTTACGAAAATTTCGTCCGTGAGATCGACACCCATGTATACGCGCGGTTTCGGGACTTTCAACCTGGACACACAGGCCAACTTAATTTCAATGGAGTCCATCTTCTATTTCCTTTCAAACAATGGAGTACATCCCATTTCTACTCCCAAACAATAATACATATACAATGTATTTAAAACATAGTCATATTCACTGGCAACCAACGAGAGATTAGTTTCAATTTACCTAATCCCCATGCAATTTCTACAACAATCATAGTTATCCTTCACCGATAGCCCAATACAGATATTTCTAAACAGATATTCAATCTCAAGACAGATAATTTATTCAAATTCCCAAAGGTGTGAGGTAATACATATCCAACTCCACCATTTGTATCAATATCTATCCAATTTTACATTTACAATACCAATTTCATTTATTTATACAAAATAAATATTCGAAACATTTTCGGGCAAACTTCTCTCTTTCCAAATATCAATCCACATGTCAAAATCAACTATTTTGTCACACTATAATCCCATATTCAACCCCATAACCATTTATAACTCATTTGCTTAGAAACTCCTCTTTTGATTTTAAATCCGAACCCTAGATTTGTTCATAATACCCTAAATTCCATCATTTTTACACAACAACCCATAACTGAGTTAAAAGCCATATAAAAGTGTAGAAAATCCCTACCTCAAAGAGAGAAGATGAGCAAAGCAAAGATGAAACTCCAATGACACCGAAACCAAAGTTTATTTGGATCAAAATGATGATCCTAAGATGCTCACACTTTTTAACAAAGGCAAATGGATGGAAAAATCACTAGAACTAAGTGAAAATGTAGAGAGAGAGAGAGAGTGTGTGTTTTAGAGAGAGAATGTCTCAACTTTAGGGTTTAGAAGGAAATAGATCTGAAAAAGTGATGTAAAAAGTCATTTTCGCGATCTGATATACGCACAGTCCGCTCAAGCGCAAGAAGTGACGCTCGAGCGCCAGATACAATTAGTTGTTCCGCTCGAGCGCAAGAAGTGCCGCTCGAGCGCCAAGACACAATGAAAGAGACGCTCACCGCTCGAGCACAAGAAATGACGCTCGAGCGTAGAAAACACACATCTAGTAGTTTTACAAACTTTTTACCAACCGCTCGAGCGCAAGAAGTGACCGCTTGAGCTGAGCCCGCTTGAGCGTAGAAAGACCTACTCGAGCGTAGAGTATATTCTCCTAATAGTTTTGCAGACCTGCAAAAGTATTGAGAGTTTGCAAAGCCCGCTCGAGCGCAAGAAGTGCCGCTTGAGCGAAGAAGAAAAATTTTGGGCAACAAGAGTTTGGAAAATAAGCAACCAACATGTCCCAAACACAACCACAACAATCCAAAAGGCAAATTTAAGGAAAAACAAAGAGAATAAAAGATGAACCACAATACTAAACGATGAAACCCGAGTCTGGTGTGCAACAAAGATCGGGTCAAAACTGGAATTACTATAGCAGCTGTCAAAGCTTGTGTCAAATTTGACACAACTTTTGGCGTTTGTAAAATTTGACAGCTATACCATATTCAACCATTAGAGCACCACTTTTTAACTCCAGCAGCTATATTGTAGGTTTAACAACTCCAATGACAAACCATTGGAGCTGCTCTTAGTTGGAGAATGTCAAACGGAATGAAATCGCCATTACCAAGCAAAATCATGATATCATCAAGTGCTACATTAAAAGCACAAGAGATTATTTGCATTGATGCATCAATAATTATTTTTTTTGATATTTAAAAAATAAATAAAAAAAATAGGAGAGAGGGTTTTATGCATATGAAAATGTCATACGCGTAATTTCTTGGGACAGGTGGCCAAGACCGAAAGTTGGGGATGTGCTCCCCTAATGTTTCAAGGTCCAAAAATTTTAGGTGCAAATAATTTTTGGGGTCAGTTTATAAGAGGTTTTGTCCTAATTTTAATTAGGCTCTCATTAGTGGACTGTGAGATTGATCCTTCCAAATTAATCGATCCAATGAGTTAGATACTGAGTTATAAAAAAGAAAAAAGAAAATATCATACAAATAAAAAAATAATATTTGTTTTATAATTTAATGTTATAAATAATAATAAAATTTTCAAATGTAGAATATGACTCTATCACTTGTTAGGACTGAATTGTCTCTAGCCAAGTGGATTGTTTAGTTTGGCCCATTGTGGGCTCATTTTGAGGCCAATCTCGATGATCCGAATTATTTATTTTATAAATTTGGCTGAGCAAATCATTCATACAAAAAATTAACTTGATCAAATATTATTAGTCACTTGATTAAATCATATTTGTTTGGGAAAAAAAACAGATGAACTATTTTCAAGTCATATTTTACGTTAATTATTTTTTAGACAAATGTGATTCGACAAAACTGATTTTTGGAATAAATGATCTTCTTAGAGGATCTTACAAAATAAACAATTTAAATTGTCAAAATAGGTCCCAAATAATCTCACAATGAGTTGAATTGGACGGTTGTCACATCAATCAATTTATAAAAAGATTTACAAATTTTATTTCCATATGATGAGGATTTTGTCGATAGAGCTTCAACAGTACATTAATCAACTGCAGTCATAAGATAAAATTCTGGGAAAGTTTAAAAGGGAACAAAATCTAGAAATAGTCGGATAGATTGTGGAGGATACATTGCAAGAAAATCGGGAATTAGTGGCGTTTTAGAAACACCACAAAAGTCCAGAAAAACGCTACAAAAAGATAATGCAGCGTTTAAAAAATTCGACACTGATATGACTGCTGTCAAATCTTTATGATGTTTTAAAAACGCTACTAAAGAGTTTAGATGACTTTTTTTAAAACGCCACTAATTCTTAACATCTATAGACTATTTTTGTTAGAGGAGTTAACTATGACGTAATTATGACGACATTTTGCGACGTTTTTATGAAAATGCCACCCTTTCCTTTCTTTAAAAAAAAATCATAACTAATGATGTTTTTGACTTTTGTTCAAAGCAAACCTTTTTCCTCAAAAAAAAAAAAACAAACAAACAAACAAACCTATAATCCATCACCATTTTCAAAACATGTACAATAATGCGAGTCAATATTCATTTTCCAATTTTCCATAACCAAAAACAAAAACCTTAAAACACAATATGTTAACTCAATACAAAAAAATAAAAATAAAAATTGCTAATATTTTCTCATTTTAATATATAAAAAAAAATTAATATGAAGGGTGCTCTGGTATTTAGCTTCAAAGGCTGCTCTCTCCTCGAAAAACTTTGCCTTCGACTTATCATGTTGGCTCTGCAATGATACAGCAAAGCATTATACTTCAACACACCTAATAAATTAAATGCATGTATAGAGAATCAAGGACATTCCCATAAATACCCATATATTCAGCAATTCAACATCACTAAAACATGTTGGTGAATAAAAACTAAGCTATATAACATCAATTTTCAGTCCTATCAATAAGATCATATATATATAGATATATATATTGAAAGAAAACCTGAAGCTCTTTGAGAACATCAACTTGCTTCCGAATCTTCGGCAAAAGAGTCTCGAGAACATCGGAGTGTTGCCCAGCCAAATTCTGAAGCTTCTGCAAAAATAGACTGAATAGTTGGATTCTTATAGCAGCCATTGACTATTAACCCAACAAATATCAACCATTGAGCATGTCATTATCAGTTGAAGACTAAAAAATGATCGTCTTATAACCTATAAGAATAATTTTTCTTTTCTTTGACAAGTAGTCATTATGAACAAAATAATGAACCATCAAAACTAAATAATGAACCAACAAAATAATGAATGTAGGGGCCGAATACTGGAAGTCATGGAGAAACTGAATAGTTGGACTTGGGTCGAAGAGTATATTTCATTCAACCCCGTCCCTCGATTTAAATCTTGCCCCATTCGACCAAATAGCCTATTGAATAAGGGACCGAGAGAGAAGCGGTTTGCTGCAAACCAAGCCGAATAAATAGTTATATGGCAAATTGAAGGTGGGCCCAGTCTCAAGGCCCAAGAAAGAGAGTAATATAAATACAGGGTCATCAGTCAGAGGGAGGTATGTGAAAACCATTATGCTTAACTTAGAATACAAGTAATCCTGAGTGTAGAGACTGACTTGCCCGTCAGAGTGCTAATTCCGGCACCTCCAACCGGAGTGTTTATTCCTTTTCAGGTGACTAGCAGAGGATCACGAGCGTCCCCCAGGATCAGAAGAGTATTTCCAAACCACTTCTCCACAATTGGCGCCGTCTGTGGAAATACTCAAACACATTCATGGCGGGCGTAACGGAAGACCCTCCGATAGTCACTGATGAAACCACGCAGAGAGACGACCTCACTCCAACAAACATGCTTGGACCGAAGACTATCCCCGCAAGACGCGCTTTGAACTTCGCCTCACCATCGACTTCAGAGCATGAGGCCATGCAAGCGATCATGGAACAAGCAAAGCAAAACGAACAGAGGTTGGAGAACATGATCGCTGAGAACGAATGTCTCCGTCAGGATTTGGCCTTGGAAGTGGCAAAGTCCAAACAAGCTGTACACCAAGATCAAGAACGACCTGTGAGGGCAAGTGGTCGACGATCTCGAGCCCGACAACAAGTCACTGATAGCGACTCCGACTCATTATCCCCGGAGCCCAAGAAGAAGGGACGATCTGAAACTTCCAGTTCCTCTAAAGAGAGTCCACGTATAAGGCATAAGCGCAGAAGAAACAGCTCAGATGAAAAAGACCAGCATGATCCCTTTGTACGACGGATCGCCAGGGCGGTTCTACCCAAAAAGTTCAAAGCTCCGTCGTTCACTCTCTATGATAGAAAATCAGACCCCACCGATCACATCCGTCACTACAAGCAAGCCATGACATTGCATGCAGACGACGAGGCCTTTATGTGCCGAATATTTCCTAACAGTTTGGGACCATTAGCTGTCAGGTGGTATTATAAACTGGAGCCGGCTTCGATCAAAAACTTCCATTAATTACAGAAATGCTTCAGGGCCAGATTCATCACCAACAAGATCCAGCCGAAACAAGCCGACTCTCTCTGGGCAGTGCAGATCCAGCCAGGAGAAACACTAAGAACGTATTTGGCGCGCTATTGGGAGTGCTTTAATCTTGTTGATGATGCCTGTAATGACTCCATGGCCATCACCGCCTTCAAAATGGGTTTGCATCCTGACAGTGCTCTCCGCAGTTCTTTGACTAGAAGACCCCCCAAGACGGTCTGGTCATTGATGAAGAAAGTTGAAGAATACTGCAAAGTGGAAGATGATGTTTTGCAGGTTAAAGCCGGAAACACGGCCAACAAGATAGCTCCTTCTAAAATTACTCAGCCAATAAATTCTGTACCACCTCAGAGCCCTGAACCACGGCATCGGGCCAAACGAGACAAGAGACGGGATTCCCGCCGATCAAGCGACCAATGCTCCCACCGAGAAAATGAGCAACTGCAAATTGACAGCAGGCGCACGAGGCGCGCCGACAAGAAATATACGGAGTTGACAGAGCCGATCAGTGCGATTATGTCCAAAATCCAACACCTTTCATTCTTCAAATAGCTATCGAAAATAGTGAGACCTCCCGACACGAGAAGACGGGATAAATGGTGTGAGTATCACAAGGACCATGGCCATGATACTGGGAGTTGTTATGCACTGAAGGATCATCTGGAGGAATTGGTACAAGATGGCCAACTACAACAGTACGTCCAAAAAGGCAACTCAACCAAAGCAATAGCCTTAAGACAGGATTCACCTCCGCTCGGCGTAATCCACATGATATACAGCTTGCCAATGTCATCGGTGGTGCATACGATTCAGTCGAATCCCGACCCTCAAAACCATCTCACTCCGGCTAAACGGCCCCATGAAGCCGCAGGCATTACTTTTGATGATTCAGATTTGGCCGGAGTAACTCTGCCCCACATTGATCCCTTAGTAATCGAGTTGCGCGTAAACCGATTCACAGTTGAGCGCGTACTCATTGATCCAAGGAGCACATCAGAGGTTATGTACTACAAGACATTCACCAAACTCAGCTTCTCCGAATCGGACCTCTCTCCGGCCCCTTATCCACTATTCGGCTTCAATGCCAATCCAGAGTACCCGTTGGGAAAAATCACACTACCCGTTCGAGCGGGTTCCCGAACAGTGGAAGTGGAATTCTTGGTCGTCAAGCTGCCATCGCCGTACAATCTCATCATGGGGCGATCTTAGTTGCATGTTATGCAGGCCGTGCCAAGCACCTATCACCAGCTGCTATGCTTCCCGACAGAACACGGCATTGAAAAAATCCGTGGCTCTCAGAAATTGGCACAAACATGTTATCTCCTTGCTCAAAAGACACCAAAGGAGTTGCAAGTGAACTCTATTGAGGCAACAGATCGAGAAAGCCTCGACGATGTTGGGCGGCAACCAAATGAAAAGGCCACTGAAGACCTAGATCAAGTTGAAATCAACGGCCACCCAGACAGGTTCTTCATGGTCGACGCCTCCCTCAATCAAGCCGACAGACAGTAGCTAATTTCCTTCCTGCTTGGCAACCTTGATGTATTTGCATGGACTACATATGAGATGCCGAGTGTGGATCCGTCCGTTTTGCAACACCGTTTAAATGTTGACCCTACATACAAGCCGATCATTCAGAAAAGTCGACGATCAGCCGCAGAGCACACTGTCGCAGTTGTTGATGAGGTTGACCGGTTGCTTAATGCTGGGGCAATCAGGGAAGTGACTTACCCTACATGGCTCTCTAATACTATGGTTGTGAAGAAGAAAAGTGGGACCTGGCGAGTTTGTGTTGATTTCACAAATCTAAACAAAGCCTGCCCCAAAGATTGTTTTCCTCTCCCCAAGATAGACCAACTGGTAGATGCCACAGCTCGTCATCAGCGTATGAGCTTCCTCGATGCCTACAGAGGCTACCATCAAATTGCCATGCATCCAGAGGACCAAGACAAAATTGCATTCCTCACCCCAAGAGGAACCTATTGCTATAAGGTTATGCCTTTTGGGCTGAAGAATGCAGGGGCAACTTATCAGAGACTAGTCACCACCATGTTCAAGGAGCAACTCGGCCACACTATGGAAGTATACATTGACGACATGGTGGTCAAATCCAAGGAAGAGAAAAATCATATAGCCGATCTAAAGGAGACATTCGGCATTCTACGCAAATATGAAATGAAGCTGAACGCTTCCAAATGTGCGTTTGGGATCAGCTCTGGCAAATTCTTGGGTTACATTGTCAACCACCGAGGAATCGAAGCCAATCCAAGGCAAATCACAGCAATCCTGGAACTCGGCTCCCCTCGATCAGTCAAGGAGGTTCAGAAGTTAATGGGGATGGCCGCCGCACTTAATAGGTTCATCAGTCGTTCCATGGACCACTGCTGGCAATTCTTTCATACACTACGGCTGGGCAAAGCTTTTGAATAGTCCGCTGAGTGCAAAGCCACTTTCAACAGCCTCAAAACCTACCTCCGATCAGTTCCACTCTTGACAACACCTTCGGCAGATGACCCGCTCATTTTGTATCTGGCAATTTCTGACCGGGCCGTCAGTGCTGTACTGATAAAGGAAGAGTTGGGAGAGCAGGGGCCAGTATATTATGTGAGCAAGGCAATGGCCAATGTCGAAGCACGCTACCTTCCGCTAGAAAAACTCATCCTAGCCCTAGTCATGGCGGCAAGAAAGCTGATGCATTACTTCCAGGGGCATAGCATCGGGGTGCTAATAGATTATCCCCTCCGATCAGTATTACGTAGTGCGGAAGCATCAGGACGCGTTTCAAAGTGGGCTCTTGAACTCGGCCAATACGATATTCAGTTTCCTCCTAGAACCTCAATCAAAGGACAGGTGCTTGCCGACTTTGTGGCCGAATTCACTAGGGGTCTTGCCGACTTCAAGTCTGATGAAGTTCGACCTAAGCTGAACTGGAGAATTTATGTCGGGGGCATTTGGCAGTTGTACTATGATGGATCATCCAATCAACGGGGCAGTGGAGCCGGAGTAGTAATCATGGCTCCCGACGGCGCAATAATTGAGCAGGCTGTCAAACTCGGCTTCGAAGCGTCAAATAACGAGGCCAAGCACGAAGCCCTTCTGGCCAGTTTGAGGAATACACACCTTCTAGGTGCTCGGCGTTTGCTGGTATTTTGCGATTCAAAATTGGTGATCAATCAGCTAAAAGGGGGAGTACGCAGCCAAAAATGACCGTATGGCGGCTTACATGAAATCGGCTAGCGCCTTGCTAGCCAAATTTGACCATCATGAATTGAATCAGATAACACGTGACCAGAACACACATGCAGACGCCCTAGCTTGCCTGGCCTCTGCCATTAACTCAGAGATTAAATGGACCATCGAAGTAGGTTTCATCCTAGAGTCGAGCATTGGCCCTTCGGAGGAAATCCAGGTCAACGTCATAGAGTCAGGACCGAGTTGGATGGACCCCATTGCTACATTCCTGTCTTCCGAACAGCTCCCAGCGGAGAAAAAAGAAGCGCACAAGCTACAAAACAAAGCCCTCCGATATTACTTGGATCCGCAAGGAAAGCTTTATAAAAAATCCCTTTCTGGTCCACACCTGGAATGTGTACACCCGGACAAAGTCGAAGAGCTTCTTATTGAAATACATGAAGGCAGTTGTGGTGCCCATTCTGGCGGGCGCTCTTTGGCCCATCATGCTATAACACAGGGGTATTACTAGCCGACAATAAGAGCTGATGCCGAATGCTATGTGAAGAAATGTGAACAGTGCCAGAAGTTCTCCCCGTTAACCCACCTGTCTGCTGAAGAGGTAAGCTCCATTACTAGTCCCTGGCCATTTGCCCAGTGGGGACTTGATATCGTAGGACCATTGCCGAGGGCCCTAGGGAACAAGCGATACTTGATCGTCGCGACAGATTACTTCACAAAATGGGTCGAAGCGGAGGCATTAAGGCACATTCGAGATACTGATGTTAAGCGCTTTGTATAGAGAAATATCATAACACGATTCGGCATTCCAAGAGCTCTTATTTCAGACAACGGCACCCAGTTTGATTGTGGCGTCTTCCGAGAGCTGTGCAGCAAGTATGGTATCCGGCCCTACTTTTCTACACCAGCTTACCCACAAAGCAATAGTCAAGCCGAGGCCTCTAACAAATCCTTCTTGGATGGCATCAAGAAGAGGCTCGAGAAAGCTAAAGGCAAATGGGTCGAAGAATTGCCAAGTGTATTGTGGGCTCATCGAACTACGCCGAGGCGATCCACTGGAGAAACGCCGTTTGCTCTATGCTTTGGAACCCAGGCGATCATACCCCTAGACATCGGCCACCCAACCCTGAAATTGTAAGTTTTTGATATGGGCTGAAACGACATGATGTTGGCTTTGGATTTGATTCTGATCGAAGAACGAAGAGACCGTGCCCTTGCGTCCATGGCACGGTACCAGCAGCAGCTTACCAAGTCATATAATCAACATGTTCAGTTGCGCCGCTACACACCAGGAGAGTTGGTCCTGAAGAAGGTACTCCCAACTGCTAAGAAACCGACGGATGAAAAATTGGGTCCAAACTGGGACGGCCCCTATTAGATTGATTCGATCGTAGGAGTGAGGGCATATCGGCTCAAAGACATATCTGGAAGGAGTCTGCCACAGCCTTGGAATTCAACGCACTTGCACAAATTCTATCATTAAACCCGACCTGTCGGGAATGATATTGGTTCTGAATGGCTCACCATGTACACATTCCACTTTTGTAATGCAAAGATTCCTGTTTACTCATAGTGCAATCCAGTTCAAAAAAGATATCTGATAAAAGCCTCTGGATTCGGAGCGCCCTTCGTGGATATCACGATTGGCCAAATAAAGTCTACGAATTCGGAGCCCCATCAACACATGACGCCTTTGGGCCGTAAACGCCTCCAGATTCGGAGCGCCCTTCGTGGATGTCACGATTGGCCAAATAAAGTCTCTGGATTCAGAGCCCCATCGCCACATGACGCCTTTGGGCTGAAAAATCCTCTAGATTCGGAGCGCCCTTCGTGGATGTGACGATTGGCCAAATAAAGTCTCCAGATTCGGAGCCCCATCAGCGCATGATGCATTTGGGCCGAAAAAGCCTCCGGATTCGGAACGCCCTTCGTGGATGTCATGATTGGCCAAATAACGTCTCCGGATTCGGAGCCCTATCGGCGCATGACGTCTTTGAGCCGGAAAAGCCTCTGGTTTCGGAGCGCCCTTCGTGGATGTCACAATTGGCCAAATAAAGTCTCTGGATTCGGAGCCCCATCGGCGCATGACGCCTTTGGCCCGAAAAAGCCTCCGGATTTGGAACGCCCTTCGTGGATGTCATGATTGGCCAAATAAAGTCTCCGGATTCAGAGCCGCATCGGCGCATGACGTCTTTGGCCCGAAAAAGCCTCCGGATTCGGAGCGACCTTCGTGGATATCATGATTAGCCAGTCTCCGGATTCAGAGCCCAATCGGCGCCTGACGTCTTTGGGCCGAAAAGGCCTCCGGATTCGGAACGCCCTTCATGGATGTCACGACTGGCCAAACAAAGTCTCCGAATTCGGAGCCCCATCGGCGCATGACGTCTTTGGACCGAAAAAGCCTCCGGATTCAAAGCGCCCTTCGTGGATATCATGATTGGCCAGTTTTCGGATTCGAAGCCCCATCGGCGCCTGACGACTTTGGGCCGAAAAAGCCTCCGGATTCGGAGCGCCCTTCGTGGATATCACGATTGGCCAGTCTCTGGATTCGAAGCCCCATCGGCGCCTAACGACTTTGGGCCGAAAAAGCCTCCGGATTCGGAGCGCCCATTCGTGGATATCACGATTGGCTAGTCTCCGGATTCGAAACCCCATCGGCGCCTAACGTCTTTGGGCTGAAAAAGCCTCTGGATTCGGAGCGCCCTTCATAGATATCACGATTGGAAGCGCCCTATAAATGAGGGCCGAGACATCACAATATTCAAAATAAAATAAAACATGTCGTATAAATGTAGACTGAAACTTGTGAGCATTCAAAATAATTGAAAACACATAAGATAAAAAATGTACTATTATTCAATTAGCTGAAAATTACATGAATTTTTCATTACAAACGCCTACAATGTCTACTTTTATACGGCATCTCCCTCATTGTCACTCTTTTTAACTTCAAAAGCGGAAAAAGGGAAATGACCACGCTGATACAGCGGTAGTGCCGAATCAACACCCTTTGCTCGGAGAGCCTCCGTGGCCTGAAGTGATTCGATCCAACCGTGCCGAAAGCCTGGTTCTCGCATCGGCAGATCTCCTCTGCAAGTTTCTCTTTGGTTTTGTCGATCCCGACCTTCTGGCCCGCATGGAAGCCTTGTTTATATCCCATGGTCCTCGCATTTTCTACGGCAAACATGCTTGCCGTATCTCGGTTGGCGATGGCGTGACTTAACAGCTGTTGGGTCACCCTCTCCTTCACAATCGAGTTAGATTAACCCGCCGTACACGGTTCGGTGGCTTGAGCCTTTCTAAGCTCCTTAAGCTCACACTCAACCTTCTCCACGCGAGCATCCAAACTGCGGATTCGCTCGTCCTTCTTCTCTATTTCCCGTCGCACGGCACGCAAGTGCATGCCGACTTCGTAGGTGGTGTACAACCCCTTCACTGCCCCATGGATACCTTCTCAAAATACTTCGAAATCTTGTCGTCCAACATCAATTGCTGGACCTCCGGTGGAAAGATTTGTCGAGCGAACTCGACCGCTACACCTAGATCGTTAACGATGGAATCCGCCTCAGTCATCGGTTTATTCCCCATGAAAATCACAAAACTCAATGGTCGTGGCGTCACGTCTGGCTCGTTCCTCGGTCACGGTCGCGGTCGCGGGGAGCTTCCCAGTTGCTGTTTTTCTTTTTGGGGTGATCTGCTTCGACGACTTGGGGGCTGACCTTTTTCTCGTTCCGTGGACGTACTTCCTCCTGTGCGTGTAGGCTCGTTGCTGCGATTCATTGCAATGTCTAGCTCAGCCAACGTTCGTCCTTCTCCTCTGCTATTGAAGAACAGTCTGTTTGACATTCACACTTATCGCAAGCTAGTTTAAATCGAGTCTGAATAAGAATAAGTGGAATCACTGGTGCGAACTCACCCCATTTATTCTTAGTGTATGCAGCGCCTCCGAGGCGACGTCATTAATGCCAAACGCCAAAAGCCAGACGCCGACAGATTTATGCCACAGCCACTCCATGAGCTAGTCCTATTCGGCCTTTGAAGCTCATGCACTAGTTGAGGCAAGGACAGATTTATTAATCTGATCGGCCAAATATCTACACTTCAATGCCGATCGATTTATGCCGCAGCCACTCCATGAGCTAGTCCTATTCGGCTTTTGAAGCTCATGCACTAGCTGGGGTAAGGGCAAATTTATTAATCTGATCGGCCAAATATCTAAACTTCAATGCCGATCGATTTATGCCGCAACCACTCCATGAGTTAGTCCTATTCGGCTTTTGAAGCTCATACACTAGCTGGGGCAAGGGCAGATTTATTAATCTAATTGGCCAAATATCTAAACTTCAATGCCGATCAATTTATGCCGCAGCCACTCCATGAGCTAGTCCTATCTGGCTTTTGAAGCTCATGTACTAGCTGGGGTAAGGGCAAATTTATTAATCTGATCGACCAAGTATTTAAACTTAATGCCGATCGATTTATGCTACAGCCACTCCATGAGCTAGCCCCATTCGGCTTTTGAAGCTCATGCACTAGCTAGGGCAAGGGCAGATTTATTAATCTGATCGGCTAAGTATCTAAACTTCAATGCCGATCGATTTATGCCGCAGCCACTCCATGAGCTAGCCCTATTCGGCTTTTGAAGCTCATGCACTAGCTGGGGCAAGGATAGATTTATTAATCTGATCGACCAAGTATCTAAACTTCAATGCTGATCGATTTATGCCACAGCCATTCCATGAGCTAGTCCTAAACCAAAGCTCATGCACTTGGTATTGAAAACAAAACGTTGCCATTTGACAATTGAAAGCAATACCATTCATCCATAACAAAATTTAGCACAAATAATAGCAAACTAAAAAGGAAATTTTCATTAGTAAATTGGGCAGAAATTTGTGGCCATTTTACATACGAAAACTACAAAACAAAAGCTGTGACATTACATTCAAAATCCTAAAACAAAAGCTGTAACATCACATTCAAAATCCTAAAACAAAAGCTGTAACATTACATTCAAAATCCTAAAACAAAAATTACTGTCGCCCTCATCAATCCTCGGAGTCAGACTCCAGCTGCTCAATATCCACTTGCTCATATGGAATTGGCATAGCCAATGTCACATTAGCAGCAGCAAGGGCTTTGAGCCAGCCGTGTTTGAATCCCCGATTCTCGAATTTGGGGACTTCTTCCACGTAATTGGCAAGGGCAACGCTTTGCCCAGCCTCATACGCCTTCTTAGCCTCAGAGTCGGATACCTCTTTCGCCGCCTTTGATTCTGCTAAGTCCGCCTCAAGTTTGGCGATCGCCTCTTGGGCTAACTTGAGCACAGCTTCACTTGCACTCGCCCTCTGCTCGGCAGCCAACCTGAGCTCATCTGCATTTCTGGCCCTCTCCATCTCGGCCTCGGCCCTCGTGCCTTCCATCTTCGCCCTCAAGGCTTCGAACTCGGCCCTACTCCTTTGGCCTTCAACTTCCGTCTATAAACGACCAAGCTATTCGACGGCGTCATGATGGCAACGGCCCATCTCGGCTATCCTTCCGACCGCCTGCAAAATAGGAAATTAAAACCAAAACGGTGTTTGCATAAAATAAAAAGATGGTCAAGACATATACCAAAAGAGCCGATTGAGTGGCTAATGCTATCGCAACCAAATCCGGCTCCGCCCGAAAAGTTGCCTTGTCAGTCGACAATGAGACGGACGTGGCCATGCTGAGCGTGACGGCAGGATCTTTAATGACCGAAGCATCAGAGGAGATCGGCGTGTTTTTTATCTTCGGCTGAATGACAAAAGGCACAATCACATCCGACTCCTCTAAACAAGGTCGTTTGTCGGCACGGTTTTCTTCTGAGCTGGCCTCGACCTCGGCAGGACGTTTCTCTACCCTTTGCTCAGCCTCTTGATCGGCTTGCTCGACCATAGCGGACTCGGCACTTTGGTTTTTTGCCACTTCCTCAACAGGCAAGGGGGCTGAGATTCGGCAACGGGCAGGGAAGGCTGAGATTCAGCGGCAGTTCGCATGCCACGCCCCAAAATTCGAACAATTAAATATTATATTAGGACTAACCCCAATAAATATTCCATCATCCAAATCCTAGGGGTGAAACAAAAAAAAAAACTAAAAAAAAAACAAACCATCCATCATAATTTCATAACTAACCAATACCTCAACATCAAGGTAACAATAAATAGTCAAAACAACTTAAATAAAGTACGGTTACAAACCATGCCAAATTATTCCAATACTAAACTCATTAAAAAAAATAATAAATACATAAATTAGTATCAACCCTAAGCTCAAGAAAAATAAAAGAACTCCAAACGACATGTCCTGCGATCACAGTTATTTCTTGTCACCACCAAAGCCTCTACTAATCCTGCAATGGAAGCTCGGCTGCGCTCAAACAGAACGCATCCCGAGTTGTCAAGAGACAAAACGGGCCAGTATACAGGTATACTGGTATGAGTACAAGATCTAACACCCACGTGTCCACCAGACACAGACAAAAATACATTTAATTCTTATTACAGGACAAGACAAGTAGTTCCAACCGCACCGAGACGAATGGGTAGTTTTCCGAGATACGGTGGCATATAGTTTCTTGTCCGTATACAACGAAATATAAATTTATTAAAAAATAAACAAAATAGAAATAGAAATATGGTGGGTCAGCCCTGCATAAAAAGTTAGTAAGACCCACCATCCTGCAAAAAAAATAATGTTAGTATAAATTAATCATAAGTAACTTGTTGAATACGTATAAAAATGCACCGTTTTCTGCTTAAATAATTTGAATTGATCAAAACTCAAAGAATGAAAGTTGTACAGAATCAAATTTCCAAAAAGACAATGTGAAAAAATTTAATAGAAACTGAACAGGTTAAGAGAAAAACTTGATCTAAAAATCTAGACGGAATTCAATCGAAAAATCTAAAGCTGAAAACGAACAAAAACTGCCCTAAGATGATTTTTTTCAAAAAAGTTCAAAACATGAAAAGTGTGCAGAATAATGTTTTGCTTTAATTTATGGGAAACCAATAAAAATGAGCTCGTTTCGTGGGTTAAAACAGCCTATAAAATCTGCATTACCAAAATGAATCAAACCGACAATAACCAAGGTCATCCGATTATAAGTTCTAATCGATCTTTTTAATAAAAAGCTACAACACAAAAGTTGTCCAAAATCACGTACACATGCCTCTGCTCAAATTTCATAATTTATTGAGGTCGATTACTATTTTTCAAGATGTACAAATCAATAAACTCATAATTAAATTTTTGTACCTTAACTCCACCACTTCGGCCCTCCCCTTCCGGCCTACACGTATATCCCATGCGCCTCTCGTATACCTAACACTGCTCCGAAGCCAAACTTGCACAGGAATATCGTCCCGAGTTTGACTCACACTCCCCAGATGATTAGCATATACGTACGCACGCAAATCAAAGCACTTGTCTACTCATGAGAACGAGGCAACAATATATATATATACAAAATATCTCACTCATGAGAACAACATAACAATGCCAAGCCTAAGGCATTCAAATAAATCTCATAATCCTCACCCTTTTTATACACTCTTTCTCACCATCACTCAAATAAAACAATAATCCATGGAGTCATGGTAGAGTATAAGGAATTTATCTATAGGTTCTTAATTAATTTTAATTTCATATAACCATATTAATTTTCATGAGGGTTATTACAACCATAAAATAAATCCATATAAAAACCCTAAATCTGATATACACGACTAATCAAAATAATCAAAATCAATCAACTAAAAACCCTAAATCTTACATACACAACTAAACAAAATAATTAAAATTAATCAATCATCTTTATATAAACACAAAATCGAACTAACATCAAATATATAAAATAAAAATAAAAATAAAAACAATGAATTAAACATAAATCAAGAAAAGTAGGTTTTGTACTCACAATATTATTTTGAAGATCTATAAAATATTTAAAGAACTAATAGAACCACCAAAACAAAACCCTAATATTTTTTTTTCCCTTTACCTTCCTCTCTCGAGCCGTCTCTCCCTTTCCTCTTCTTCCACGCTGCGCACACACCACTCTCTCTTTTTTTTTCTCCTCTTGATGATCAATCTCTCTCTCTCTCTCTCTCTCTCTCTCTCTCTCGGCACTAACTCACGGCTGCCTCCTCTCTGATTCACTTTTCTATTCTTTATTTTCTTAACAACTCCTAAACCTAGTTGATTACATGTTATATTATATATATATATAATAACCTAATTTCTTATTCTAATCTAATATGACTATTATATAATATTATATTATATAATACACATAATTATAATATATATAAATATAAGATTATATATATATATAACACCTCTTTTTTTATATAACAAAAATAAATATATAAATATATGAATTAATTGAATAACACATTAAATTTATTAATTACAACATTAAATTCATTAAATATCACATTAACTAAACAACACATTAAATTCTCATGTAAACCACACAATTAATAAAGCCAAAAAAAATAAAATAAGGTAATAATAATCATAATAATAATAATAATAAATAATGACTTAAGAAAATTAGGGTCGCTACATTGCACTTCGGATCGAATGGCCTCTGCTCTTCGCCGCGCGGCCATCCTTTCCGCGTTCGCCTTCTTGGCGAGTTGTGTGAGGCTTAACCCAGCCATATCTTTGGGGTATGTGCCGGGAAGATCCTCTAAACCGTTGAAAACGTCGTCAAATGGAAGGTCCCCTCGGCCCGAAGTAGACGGAGGGTTGGCTGAATTAAGGCCGGCTTCCTCAAAGGCCAACTACAATGCCTCGTCTACCTCCGCTTCGGACTGATCTGACTCGGTGGCCCCAGCTACTTCCGCCCGCTCCGAATCAGATCCCTCGAAACCAACTTGCCGCAGGTTTTTGAAGTCGGTCAAAATAAGAGCGGTAAGAGACTCTTCACCCTTTGGAATTGGGATGTTTTCTACCGCCGAGAAGGTGGTGTAGGTCGGCTCGTAGCGAAGCAGAACGTGGGCGGCCCTCCCCTGTTTCTGGAGACTTGGACGGCCGAAATATCTGAGCGCGACTTTGACTTCTGAAAGAACGACGTCGTCGGTTGAAGTCAGAACTTTCTTCAAATCATTTCCTCCACAAGCAAAACCATGAGGTCTCAGAAATGAAGCTTTATAGATATATAACAAAAATATATATATATATATACATATATAACAATAACAAACAGAAGAAGCTATACGACCACCTGGTTCACCCCTCCGTCTAGGAATAGGGTCGAGGCGATCCTCGCCTTCGACGAATTCCCAGTTGCCTTGGACAACGACCATAACGTCATCAACTCGCTTCCTAGAACTAGAAAGCATAGTCACTAGCTGATGGTCGGTGTCCTTGGCCCTAAGGAAATAACGTCTATGCCGACCAGAAGACTTAGCCAAGGCATAACAATGCCGGAGAGCTGGGATGCCGAGGTTAATCCTAAGGCGACGGTTTATCTTTATAATCCCCATTACGATTCTAAAAAAGTTGACATTAGGTTGGGATGGGATTAAACCCCAGTGGCAAAGCACAGCCCTAAGGAATGGTTGAAGGGGGAAACGGACTCCACCCTCTGCGATTGATAAGAGAGGGAAGACAATCGTGGATTCATCAACCCTCTCCATATCGAGAGTGCCATCTATAACGAGCGACAGACGGACATCATCAGGGATAGAAAAATTGGCGTCGAAAGCCAGAAATTCGATCCGCAGAGAGGAGGTCTTTCAGATGCTTTGCCATTTCGATCAATTTAGAGGAGTGTGCTAAACTAAGGGGAAACCAGGAAAAAGGGTTCAAAGCGGAGAAAGAGCAAGGAGGAATGAGATTTACAAGAGACGAAGAAGACAATGGAGGACGAATGGAAGTTGCAGAGACGAGTCAGAAGGCAGTTCAAAAACTTTAAACGTCCAAAATGTGTGTTTGAGAAGACAACAAGATTTTAAATCATAATAAATGGAGGTGTACGAAGAGGCGGGAAGTTGAAATAATAACTGAGAGGCGTGTGCTCTGACATCCGCGTTGAATAAGGATAACCGCTGAATTTCGGCTCTGACTTTTTGAAGTTCAAAACCAAACACTCCAGCTAACTGCCATAAGTGAAGTGTTTGGGGGGCAATTGTGGGGGCCGAATACTGGAAGTCATAGAGAAGCCGAATAGTTGGACTTAGGTCGAAGAGTATATTTCATTCAATCCCGTCCCTCGATTTAAATCTTGCCCCATTCGACCAAATAGCCGATTGAATAAGGGGCCAAGCGAGAAGCGGTTTGCTGCAAACCAAGCCGAATAACTAGTTATACGGCAAATTAAAGGTGGGCCCAGTCCCGAGGCCCAAGAAAGAGAGTAATATAAATACAGGGTCATCAGTCAGAGAGAGGTATGTGAAAACTATTATGCTTAACTTAGAATACAAGTAATCCTGAGTGTAGAGACTGACTTGCCCGTCGGAGTGCTAATTCCAGCACCCCCGACCGGAGTGTTTATTCATTTTCAAGTGACTAGCAGAGGATCACGAGCGTTCCCCAGGATCAGAAGAGTATTTCCAAACCATTTCTCCACAATGAACCATTTCTTATTTATAATTGCCTTATTCAACAACTTCACATTATTGGCACGTTATTCTGTCTCATCCTTTTAGCCTTTTAAATCTACTTTTGGCACTAAAATTTGCTATGTAGAATATTCTATTCTAAAAAACAGCCAATAAGCTTTCACTCCTTGTAGTTTTAACCAACCAACCAATCCCTATCAATAATCATGTGCCTCTATCTGTCCAAGAACCTCAATGGAAAAACAAATTAATTAACATAATTTACTCTAAAAAAGTGATAGTATGTAAACAAGCAGATAAAAAGTGTTTATTTATACAAAGTTGGGGTTCAAAACCAAAACAGAACTTGCTTGCTTATGCATAAGCACACAAATCCATCCAAAACATCAAGGTATACATAGAAGCCAAGTGGTGAGAAACCATCAATACATAGATAAAGATGAATAAATAAGCATACACTATAACAAAAAAGGGTTTTTATGGAGCCAAATACACGTCGTGGATACGATTTTACGACACGCAAGGTAACGTCGTATTATGACCAATCATGGAAAGTCATTCACTTTCAACGGCATGCCGTAGTACGCCGTAAAAGCCCTTTAACAGCGGATCTTGTAAGTCGTGTTTGATTTTTCTACAACTATTTTTCCATGCCGTTAAAAACCCTTTAACAGCCGATCTTGTGTGTCATGTTTGATTTTTCTACAACTACTTTTGCACACCATTAATTCTTGGGACAAATCACAACTCTCCTTGCTCGTCGTAAAATATGTAATACGACGACTTATTATACCTGCTGTAGAATATGCAATTTTTTATTTTTTTTAAAATTCAATAGGTTCTATTTCACCAATTCTGTACAATCTAACAAACATTAAAAACAAACCTCACAAAACATCAATCAATCAACCACCAAAATATTGTTTGAAACATCAAAAAAAAAAACTATATCCATAAATTATAAACATTCAACAATTGTCTATACATTCCAAACATTCGAAAACTATATCCTTAAGTTCTAAACTATCCAAAAAGTTTAAACCATCCAAAACTATGCATGTAAACATATTCAAAACTATTCAGAGATTATCTAAAACTATCGGCAATAGTTCCTGTAGCAGTTGCAACTGCAGCAAACCCACTTGCTCCTATCACAGGGGCGAGTGCGCCCAATGTATGTGCAAAGGCACCTAAACCTGCAGCAATAGCTGGAGCAACTAACCATGTTGCCAATAAAATATGAATTCATTAGGAAAAAAACACTCATGTCATCTGATGCTAAATGCATTATATTTGATAACATTTTAAGAAGAATGCTATTAAAAATGTTTTTTTGTTGTAATGGGGATATATTACGCCTTTTGATGTCTAGTCTAAGACAATTCAATCATCTAAGCTTGCAACGCTTACCACATTGCTTCAAACCTGCATTTATCAAAACAAAAAAATAAATAAATAAATAAAAGAGCAAAAACAGAGATCTAAGTGAAACAATAATTAAAGAATGAGTAGAAGAAAACATAAAGAGAAGGAAAAACAAAAAAAAACAAAGTTCCAACTCTCCTTGGGAGGTTTCTCCATTGTCATTGCACAACGACAACCAAAGAATCCAAGCATGTTTTGGACATAATGCAAAGCACTCAGGACATAATGCACAATAACTAATTTGGGACAAACAATAATATATTTACAATAATGATCGGGAAATAGATAAGATAACACAGATAGTCAAAAGTAATAAACCTAACCAAGCATGTTCATATGCAATTCCAGCATAACCAATTGAGTACATTTTTTGATGAAATTTTAATAAGTTTTTTTCACAAACAATCATCCGTGACACCATTCAAAGAGGCAAAAACTTAAGGTATGGGCATGCTTAAAATGGTATGAATCTAAAGAATCCAAGAAATGGTATGAGCATGCTTGAGGCAAAAACCAAAGAATCCAAGAAATGGTATGAGCATGCTTAAACTAGTCATTTACCACCAATGAACCTAAGTGACTTAGAATCATTACCTTGAGATTAGGTACATGCACAATCTGAAGAACTGTAATTATCAGTGCAATTCCCTAATTAAAAAAAAAAAAAAAGACATCATTATTTGAATGCCACTAGAACTTAGAAAAAGTCAGAAACACTAGTGTGGTGTGAATGTGTCAGATATGTACAACAACATGAAAAGAAATGCCAACACTAAACAGAATAAAGCTATCTCACTACAAAAAAATTGACTTTTTGCGACGGAAAAATACCGTCGCTAATACTCCTAATGCCGTCGCTAATACTTTTTGCGACGGCAAAATGACTTTTTGCAACGGCAAGAGGGGGTCGCAACTGAAGGGGTTGCAAAAAAGTTTTTGCGACGGCACAGTGCCGTCGCTAATGTTTTGCGACGGCATTTTTGTCTTTTTGCGACGGCACTGTGCAGTCGCTAATAACGTTTGAAATTTCTTGACTTTTTTGCGACGGCACTATTTTACCGTCGCTAAAAATGTTATTTGAGATGGCAAAAAATACCGTCGCTAGTAGTCTTTTTTTGCAATGGCAAAACACTATTTTGCGACGGTGTGGTCCCGTCGCAAAAAGTATTAAAAATATGAAATTTTCTATTTTTTGCGACAGTGTAATGCCGTCGCAAAAAGTATTAAAAAATAATAAAATTACTATTTTAAATAATAAAATTTCTATTTTTTGCGACAGTATAATACCATCGCAAAAAGTAAAACCTGTAACAAAATTAATAAAAATATTAAAATTTTCTATTTTTTGCGACGGTGTAATGCCGTCGCAAAAAAGAAAAAAACATCCTACGATAAAAGGGAAAATTCAAGTACAAAAATTGTTACACTGATATACATGATAGACATCTGCTCCACCAATATAAAGATATGCAGGAAGCATTAAAACACATAATTGTTTCCCTATACCTAGCAATAGGGGTATGGCATGGTGAGATTTTTTTTTTGGGCGATACGTATGGCATAACGAAACTTTTGCTAGAATTATCACAAAAATAGATCACTGCATTAGCCACCCAACTCTTGGAAGACTTAAATGCTAACACTCTCCTAGCCAAAAATTCATGCTTGGCCACACTTGCTTAGACATGCAATTCCCTCTTCCAGGTAATCTTCTCTGCTAATCCAAAACTCCGGTGCATCCTGCACGAGTAATCAAATTTCTCAATGTCCAACTTCATATCAATTCATGTTTTTGTTCCCTGTATCTAAAAAATTGCTTTTTGTTAAGTATATTATTTTCCCTTTATTTATTTTTTCTTTTCTTGCTTTCCTTTTTTGCTCTTCATTTCAGTTTGCTTTTCACAAATCTGAAAGCAACAAATGCACTGTCCAAATATTGTGGTCTACTTTTAGAAGCACAAGACATACTTAACATGGGGGTGAAAAATGCAAGTTGACAAAACACATCATTGAAACCACTGTGTCCTGGTTTGTATGAGTGAGAGAGAGAGAGAGAGAGAGAGAGAGAGAGAGAGAGAGAGAGAGGCAACACTGTACCTTCATAATTCCTGCAAGGACTGCTCCTCCAAGGTACACCATATGCTTTCTTCACGGTGGATCCTCTATCCGCAACCGTAGTTTCTGTTAAAAGTAGAGGAAGATCAAAAGAATTGTTAGCTAACATGAAGTGAGAGCCTCATTGTTAAATTGGATGAACAAAATAAAAAAAAAAAAAAAACATGATATTTTTTCCTTTTTTCTTCTCCTTCCATACCACAACACATGTAACTTGGGTCTTACCTTCAACTTATCCTTGTTTCCCTTCAAAACAGCTTCAAGATAACGGTCTAAAATTTCTTTCTCCAGGCTGTAGGAAAATAAAAATGAAAAATTTCAAAAACTAAATTTAAAGCTATATCGAAGTATCAGAACTAAAGAGGGCATCTCCTTGGGTTCTTACAAAACTAGATTAGCGATTCACTATTAAAATCACAAAGGCAGATGACTACTTTAGTTGCAAGACTGTAAAACATGCGGACAAATGTTTTCCAAGAGAAGAACATAGAGCAATTAAGACCAAGTTTTCAAAAAGTCCAATAAGTTGAAAAATCACTGCAAATACAACTTGTGAGAGACAAATTAATCACCAAGAAGAAAGCAGTGCAATGATTTTATATAATGCAAAAGGGGATTTAAATTTCTTACCGACTAGGCAATCCAGGATACATAGTACTCCCCCCACTTAAAACTATGTGTTGGTAGAGCTGTGAAAAATAAAACAAATTAAAAGTTAAATAAAACAAAATAAATGAAATAAACCCAAATGCATTACAAAATGTATATGGCACAAAGTAGGGAGTGGTCCATGGCAAAAGGACCTGCCTCTATAGCTGTAGTGCATATACCCATCAATTTGGATTCTTCAGTTGATCAAATATACCCATCAATTTACAAAGTGTCTTAGAAAGTTGTACAAACCAACAATTTTAACCTATTCACAATCATCTTGTTAAAGTACATATGCAGAGGAAGTGTGCCCATATTTTAATTAAGGCACAAAGATCCATCAACCAGCCCTCATAGCTGTGTATATGTACCAAATAGTAGAAGAGATAAATTCCCATTTTCTTGAAGATAAGTAACTAACAAGAAAAACAGACTTACAGGAGTAAAAAGAACCTCTGGAGCTTGGAACCGTTCTGTGCCAACTTTGATGACCCTTCCATCTGGTAGCTGATTAAAGTAATTTTCTTAATAAATTAACAAAACGCAAAAACAATTTTAACAAGAAAAAGAATCACCTATGTCAAACATATGGTTTTAATGTCTTAGAAACTAGAAAATGAAGACAACAATGAGAAAAGGTCAAATGATATATGTACAACTGCTAAAGTATTCAGCAGGAAAACATGAAACTTTTTTTATTTTTTTATATAAGTTACTAATAATGCTTGGAACCTCTCTATTTATAAAACTTCAGTGGAAATTCTCAAAAACTAAAAATAAAAAACAAAATAGAAATAAAAAAAAAAAATAGTTGATGTGCTGAAAAAGGGTGCAAAACACGTACCCACTAGAGATAGCAAAAGGGCAAATTCCTGCACCAGCTACCAAGTAACAGACCTCAATGCCCCCCCACTCTTGGTCTCATAGGATGGACTTAGCTGGGGCAGTGGTTGGTCATCAAGTTAACCAACCAAAAATATTTGCCAACATATTTGCCAATTAAAAAAAAAAAATTGCATATTACATCCTGTAATACACAACCTGTAGCATGTGAAATTGCATATTACATCCTGCATATTACATCCTGTAGCATACAAAACCCACACACAAAACCCACACAGTGCCATACAAAACATTGAGAATTAAGACACTGCCACACACATTAGCAAAGAAAATAATTAATCCCAAGCACAAGGGATAGGTTACCCAAAAATTGAAATTAAAACTTAAAAAAAAATATCCATTACAAGATAAAAAAATCAAATCCATTGTATTCCAATCCCAGTTAAGTACAAATGGGAACCCAGCAAAATAGCATAAATGAATTAGTACATGCCTTGAATTAATGATTCACAGATCAAGATAAAAAGTTGACTAAAAGCATAAAAATTTCCATAACTGAGGAAAACTACTAAAACAAAAGGAGGCATATATAAATACTAGACAAGTTGGAGACATGTTTAGATACCAAAAACAAACTCCCATTGGCAAAATGGCAAAATGGAGATCAATTACATGGAGATCAAAATGGCAAAATGGAGATCAAAATGGCAAAATGGCAAAATGTCTAAATACATGGAGATCAATTAGATACCAAAAACAAACTCCCATTGGCAAAATGGAGACATGTTTAGTACTGAGAAACAACACTTCCTAGTTTAAAGATACTTGAAAACAAATCATATTCTCTGCTACAATTTATTTCCCAAGATAGCTTAACCAAGATGACATTGCATCCCCATAAATCAAAAAGGGAATGATATATTTAACAGATATATATATATTTATTTATATTTCCCAAGATCAATTATATATATATTTATTTAACAAATCAAGAAAAAAACCAGATCATATATATATATATATATATGTAACAGATCAAAAACTCAATAAAAGATCAACTCATATACATATATGTATATATTTAAAATAAATAAATAGAAAGGATATGTATGCTAAGCTAATGTATAATGTAAAGTTTAAAGGATAGAAATTGAATTACTCTCCAATTGCTTCTAAAAGAAGGCTGTCGTGTTCGTCCACAGCAGAGAGGCTGGTATGAGCAGTAGTACTAGGTAGATCTGCATGGAAAAAACAGATCAAGAAAAAAACCAGATCAAGAAAAAAAACCAGATCATATATATATATATGTGTGTGTGTGTGTGTGTAACAGATCAAAAACCCCCCTATATACACTCACAGATATATATGTGTGTGTGTGTATGAAAACCCCCCTATATCCGAAATCCCGACACACACACACACACACACACACAGAGATACCCTTTGAAATCGGCAGTGAGGGAAGATCGCCGGCGAGAGAGGAGTGGCGGTGAGGGGCAAGCAACCGTCAACGTCGTCTATGAGAGAGAGAGAGAGGGAGGGAGGCAGCAGCGGCGGTAGGGGAGGAGGATCGACAGTGAGGTACGAGCGACGGTGAGGGAGGATCGGCGGTGACGGATGATCGGCGCCGTCGTTGTGTAAAAGAGAGAGAGAGGAAGGCGAAACCCTAGATGGAGAGAGCAGGAGGAGAGGAGACGACTCTGCTATGTTTGTGTTGTGTGTGTGTTCTCAAACAAAACCCTACACACCCACAAATGTTATAGTTAATGAATTTTTTATTAAAATAAAAAATTATTAAAATAATTTTTATAGTTAATGAATTTTTTTTTTTCATTTAGTAAGGTTAAAAATTTATTTGTTTCATATTTATTTTAATGAATAAAAAATTATTATTATTTTTTTATTTGGTAGAAGTAGGGATAATATTTTTCATTAAAATAAAGTTAATTTTTTGTGGTCAATGAAAAATATTTTTTTGTGACCCATTTTTTTTTTTTTTTTTGTTACTAAAAATCAAGAACTAATTTTTTGTGGTAGAGGATAGGAAGTGGCAGTAGTGGTGAAAGTGGTGGATAAAAGGTGATAGTGGTGGTGGTAGTGATGGTGAAGGAGATAAGTGGTGAAGTTGTGGTAGTAGTAGAGAAGATAGAATAGTAGTGGTAGAGGAGAGGTAATGGTAGTAGTAGTGGTGGTAGTGGAGTGGTAGCGATTGTGGTAGTAATGATAGTTGTAGAGGTGGAGTGACAACAGTGGTAGTAGTGGAATGGCATTTGTAGTGAGAGATAGATAGAGAAGAGAGATGAAGAGAGAGAGAGAGAGAGGGGAAAGAGAGAGAGACAGACAGACAGACAGACAGACAGAGACAAAGTGATGAGCGAGAGAGAGACAAAGTGGTCGCTAAAAGTGCATTTTCTTGTAGTGGATAACTCGGTAAATAGAGAAGAGATGATGGAGAGAATGAGCAAGGTGAACACAATGGGGGAGAGAGACAAACAGACAGACAGACAGACACATAGAGAGAAAGAGAGAAACAGTGGATCGATATTTACACAGTAGTGGTAATAGTGGTAGTAGTGGTAGTGGAGTGGTGACGATGGTAGTAGTAATGAGTGAGAGAGATAGAGAGAAGAGAGATGAGCGAAAAGAGATGAGTGAGAGAGATAGAGAGAAGAGAGATGAGCGAAAAGAGATGAGTGAGAGAGAGACACAGAAAAAGAGAGAGACAGAAATAAGAGAAATGGGCGAGAGAGATAGAAAGATAAGAGAGAGAGAGAGAAAAGAAATGAGAGAGATAGAGAAAAGAGAGATGAGCGAGAGAGACAGAGAGAGAAAACAGATGAGAGAGATAGAGAGAAGAGAGATAGGCGAGAGACACAGAGAGAAAATGAGAGAGAGAAACAAACAGACAGAGAAAGAAGAGTGATGAGTGAAAGAGATAAAAAGAAGAGAGAGAGATAGAGACAGAGAGACAGGAAGATGAAAAAATGAATGAAAAGAGAAATGTTATATCAAAAGAGTAAGACGACATTGTTTTTTTTAATTTTTTTTGCGACAGAAAAATACCGTTGAATTTATTCAAACCATTTTGTGACTGTATATATATGAAGCTGTCTCAAAACCACAATCACTATGCTAGGTTAGAGTTTTCCAAAAACTCTTTTGAGAAAATTATACTTTCTTGTTTCCGTGTTATATTGTTTTTACTGAATTTTTTTAATATTTTAAGTATTTTTTGTAATTTTTAGACACACACAACATAAATACACCTAAAAATTAAAAAAAATTGTAAAAAAAATCTTTTAAAAATTAACTAAATACCAAAAATACAATAATTCAATACATTTTTTTTTTTTGTATTTTTATGTATTTATTAATTTTTTTAAAAAAATTTCATAATTTTTTTTTTAGATACATCTAAGTAAGGTGCATCTAAAAAAAATATTTAAAATTTTAAAAATATTCACTAAAAAAAAAACACAAAAGTCACTTTTTGCAACGGCAGAAAATGCTGCCATCGCAAATACTCTGCTTTTTTGAGATGGCAGCATTTTCTGCCGTCGCAAAAAAGTGACTTTTTGAGACGGCAAGCGTGCCGTCACAAATAATTCCGTCTCATAAACCTACTTTTCTTGTAGGGTCTCTTATTTAACGTGATAATGCAGCAAAAAATACCATGTGAAGCATCAAGAAGCAAAGGCTATGCTAAGTTTAGAGCATGAAGAAAATGATTAATTAGGAAATAATCAACAGTGCAAATTCCCGAACCATGGAAAATGACAAGGAAGTGACCATATTCTTTGCCAGAAATAGAAAACATTGCAACAACCATTCTGCTGATAATTAAACTATCATCACAGTTTTGCCTCATATGAGGGCTAAACGTAGGGCACATCACAGTTTTATGAACAAAATATTACAATTGTAAGAATAATCATCAAAAGCAAAAAAGCACAGAATAAAGTTTATCCTTACAAGTATATCTTGACCTATCCAGGCAAAGAAGAGATCTCTATAACGTGCCCAAACAGCAGTGAACGCTCTGCAGAATGGAGAAACAATCAAAGTAAGGTATAAGACAGCTCCAAAGAAAGGTACTTTAATGAATGATTCCGCAGTATGTTTGAACCATCTGAAAAAGTATTTGTCCACTTAGTCCCAAAACATTAAGAGGAAAATCTAAAATCTCATAACTATATTACCATCACATTGTTCATGAATATAATGATTGAAATGTGATTTATTACATTTTCATCATACAAGCATGCATACTGTCTGCCTGCTTTATTATTCCACTCAACCTATGGTGAAAATCACAGTAATTTTCAAGCCAACATACACAAACGAAATCCAATTTCCAAATTCCCAAATTTTCTTTGCCAATAAGCATATTCATGTTTTACAGCACTATGTTTAAAGTTCTCTCAAATTTTAACCAAATCCCACAGGTTTTGCAGCTACATACAGCCAATGACTAATGATAAATTCTAAAACTTTTCTCAGATACTTTTGCTAACATACTGTACATCACAAAATAAGCATAAAGTCACGAATAAAACATAGATTCCAACCAAAAGGTAATCATATTTGTTGCACAACAATGAATGCAGACCTTTATAGAATGATGAAAGGCAAGTGTGTCAAGAACAGAAGAGTTATTGTTCCTCGATATCAAGGACACCAAATTACACATTGTAAAAAATTGAACACTATACATGGTAGTTGGGAGCATCAACCTAAGTATAGACCTATCATTTGGCATTATTTTCACAAATTTAATGGGGTTGAGTTTAAGTTCTACATTAAAAGCTACCAGGTTAAATGACACTGAAATAGCTACAAAAAAAAAATTATATTATTAATTCAGAGCTACCTGTCATTTGCAAGATTCCAAGCTTCTTGTCTCAGTTCTAGGGAAGTCTCAAGGGCTGCAAGGTAGTTTGATATAAATTTATGAAGATGTTCGACATGGAAAATGAAACACATCTCCTTCAGTAGATGCCTCTCTATTCTACTCAAGTCCATCTCCGACTCTACATATTTCAATAGATGCCACTTGCATTACACAAGCAAATCTGTGAATGACCATGTATAAATCAATAAACTTCCTTTTGTCATCCCACCCTAACCTTAGATAAGCATAGAACATAAGCAAAAATAGATCTGAAATTAATAATAATCTATCTTGCCAATAATCTGTTAACATTTTATCTTTAGCACAAAACTAGTCATCAATCTAAGCACTAAACCTTGTTTAAGAAAACACAACAAAACCAATGATGATTAATGTTCTTCAAAGATGTCTTAGATAAACATATAAAACTATATAAACACACATATGTAGTGAGATCATTGAATAAAGAGAAGAATAGAGAAAAAGTAAGAGAAAAACATTAAAAATTTCTTAGCTGCCTATTTGTGGAACAAACAAGAAAATCTATTTAAATCAAATACAGGTCTAGATCAAAACAATTAAAGCCGAATACCTGAGAACTGAAAAATATAAAACAACCATACCTGAGAGAAACATAACCCTAGATCAGATCTGAATCATCCAAAGCAAGCTCGAGCCATTATTTATGGAAGAGATGAGAACCTAGATCGCTGATGAAAATCGAAACCTAAGCAAGAGTTTATGTAAATGGAACACAGATCCAGATCGTTACTTTGTAGTGATGAAAATCTCTGAATCTTGAGTGCACTCACAGCAAGTCTAGATCAAACTTGATGAAGAACAAGCCCTATAATGAAAATCAAAACCCTAATCAAATGTAAATATAATAATTTTCAATAATAAATTTGAACATATATGAAAACTAGTAAATCAAATACAAGATTGCTACAATGAAAGCTCTGTATCTCAAGTGAACTCAGCAACTCCAAATCAAGTGCGATTGGATGCCTAAATCCATGAAAAACAGAGACCTAGATTGGTAAAGATTAAGGGAAATTGAAAAATCTCAAAGGAAAATATCAAATCCTAAGACCTAGTGCACAAATTGAAATCGAGATCCAGATTGAACAAGAAACCGTTGAGATTAGAAGTATCAATCTCTCTATAGATCTATAAACGCTAGGAAGTCTTCATTGTTGGTTGCATCCACGACTCCTTAGGACTAGTGAGAGAGAACCATTTTAGAGAGAGAGAGAGAGAGAGAGAGAGAGCCATTTGGAAATGTTTGAATAGATATGGGGTTAAGCCTCTGTGAAGTTAAACAGACTTATCTCATTGAGACCATCAAAGGGCATCTTATTAATTTAGGTGATATCATGCTTTGAAAAGCGTGTTTTCCATTGAGATATATCACGACGTTTTTTAAAGCGCCTTGATACAAGCGCCATCATAAGTAACTTTTTTTGTAGTGACAAATGCATGCAGTGATACTATCATCATAATAACTCAACCCTAATTGAGCTAGCCAAGCTTAAAATTGAATTTCTTAAATCCTGTGCATTACTGTTAGTAAATTGTAAGCCATTACCAAGTAGTATAGGTTGAGCTCCTAGTACACAAATTCTCATGCTTTATTTGGTTGATTAGAATGAGATAGAATAAAATGATTATTCTTTAGATTACTTTATAGATTGATAATTCATTTATCATTAATAGTTAATAATAATTTCATTTACATTGTAATTTTTATTATTTTTCAGTCAATTAAATATTAGAATGGAAAATTCTATTGACAGTACATGATATGTACCAAAGCATATAACTTTTAAGTCCACCACACATAGTCAATAACAAACAGTTGAGCAAAGAAACCAAGCACTCCGTTAGAGAGTTGAACAATAACTCTAAATAAACAAAACATAACCTAGAATGAGATACAAATGACTTAGTAGAATATATGGGACTCGGCCCCATCTAAAACATTTGTGTTTTACTTTTGTGTACCTTGCTGACAGTTAAAAGGGTTTGCACGTTGAGCAGTGTAAAGGCCCTGGGGCTGGGGCATGCAGATATGAAGAGAAAGATGTTGATGGTCCGAGCATTCGAAAATTCTGTCTGCCAGATTTTTGGAGTAATTTTTCTTGACGTTGTGATCGGGCTGTACCAGTTCAAGGTCGATTTGAATACGGTAGATAATTGATTCTGTACAGTTAGTCAAAGCTGACGTGTCACGTATGCTTGGAAACCAGAGACCAAATAGAAACACTTGTTTCTTTTTGGTGAAATTTGAACTCCATGACTCCATCATGACTCCAAAGACATGAAGTAGACACATATTGGGGGTGTTTGGGAAGAGGGTCGGGATAAAATAGTCTACTAAAAAATAAAATAAATTAAAATAGTCAATAAGATAAAATCTCACATATAACTTATAATCATTTCACTTTTTCTCTCACAATCATCAAATCAACTATAAAAATAAAAAATAAAAAAAGTTAACCAACTTTCCAAACACGACTATTATAGCCAAGGCTAAAATAGCCGAAAAAATCAAATAGTCAACAAAAATAGTCAACTTCCCAAACAAGGCCATTATGGGTTTAGGTGGTTGACCAAGCAAGCAATTGAAGATAATGGATCGAATATATTCCTTTATGTCATGTTGTCGTGGCAGCTAGAACGATGCAAATGAGGAGGAGTAAAAAACCAAAAAGAAAACGGTGGATAACAGGCATCTGTTGGGTGTTTTGGAAGCAAATGTGTGTTTAAACTACAAAGGAATCAATCTAAAACACACAAAATCAGATCTGATTTTTCTTGCAGAAAATAGAGAAGAACAAAAGCCAAAACAGGGGAGAAGAGAGGGTCACTTTTAACAGTCCCTTCAGCAGAATTTTCTATTAACTTTTAGCTTCCCTTACAAGCTTTATATATGAAATTATATCAACCCAAGTACCAATAAAACATCTGGACAAATTTCCTCCACATACATTAACTCTAATTAACAAAACCCAACTCAAAATATAACTAGAATTAAATAAGCATAAGTGATTGTTTGGATATAAAATTAAACAAGCACTTTACACCAACATTGCTCCCCCCTAATGTGCTACTCCATAACTCCAAGTAACTCTCCGAAATGCTGGAACTTTTCTTTGGGAAGAGCCTTAGTGAATATATCTGCAATTTGTTCATCTGACCTACAAAATTTGAGCTGCACTTCACCTTCTTCAATTGCTTCCCGAATAAAATGATGTTTAATTGCAATATAATGAGTGCGATTGTGAAAAATAAGATTCTTAGCCATGGCAATGGCTGATTTGTTGTCATAAAAAAAATTTGTACCATCTTCTTGCTTTTCGCAAATATCTTCAAGTATTCTCCTCAACCAAATTGCTTGGGAAGTTGCCAAACCCGCTAAAACATATTCAACTTCTGCAGATGATTGCGCCACACTCTGTTGCTTCTTTGATGTCCAAGAAAATACTCCAGAGCCCAAGGAAAATGCATACCCAGAGGTGTTTTTCATATCATCAGTGCAGCCACCCCAATCACTATCACAAAAACTAAACAATTTCATAGTTGAATCTTTGCAATACTTGATACCATAGCTGGTTATGCCTCGAATATATCTCAAAACTCGTTTTGCAGCACCAAGATGATTTTGGCTGGGATTATTCATAAATCTAGAAAGCAAACTTGCAACATACATTATATCTAGCCTTGTAGCAGTAAAATACAACAAATTTCCAAACAAACTTCTATACAATGAACTATCGACTTTTTTCTCTCCATCTTCCTTTGTTAGTTTTTCATTCACAACTAGTGGTGTGGCCATGGGCTTACAACCACTCATGCCAAATTTCATTAAAATATTTTTAGCCTATTTCTTTTGAGAAATAAATACTCCATCTTCAACTTGATAGATTTCAATTCCAAGAAAATGATTCAACAAACCCATGTCACTCATTTCATATCTTGTCATCATGTCATTTCTAAATTCTTCAATCATTATCTCATCGTTATCGGAAAATAACAAATCATCAACATACAAGGCAACAATAAGAATTGACATACCTTGATTTTTCATATATAAGGTTGGCTCACTCTTGCTCTTCTTGAAACCCTTGTTGATGAAATAGAAATCAATTTGGCTATACCATGCTCTTGGAGCTTACTTTAGCCCATACAATGCTTTCTTCAATTTATACACCTTGTCTTCATCTCTTTTCATTAAAAACCCTTGGGGTTGTTCAACATACACTTCATCTTTCAATTCTCCATTTAAAAACGCAGATTTAAGATCAAGTTGATACAATGACCAACCTTTTTGGGCAGTTAAAGCAATGAGAGCTCGAATGGTGTCAAGTCGTGCAACCGGTGCAAATGTTTCTTGAAAATCGATTCTAGACTGTTGTGTGTACCCTTTTGTGACTAGCCTTGCCTTGTTTCTTTAGAATGAACCATCCAAATTCAACTTTACTTTATAAATCCCCTTCACCCCAATGATTTCCTTGTCTTGTGGTCTTTCAACCAATTCCCATGTGTTGTTCTTCTCAATGACTTCAATTTCTTCTTCCATTGTTTTTAGGGGTGAGCAACGGATATACCGATCTGCCCAAACCAACTGAACCAAACCAATCCGCCGCATTTTGGACGGATGTGTGATGACGAACGGACGGTTATGGATTGATTTTTTCCAATCCACCTAGTTTTGGACGGATGGCGGATTTGAGATTTCTTTGGCCGCAACCGAACCGCCAAACCACGAGCACCCCTAGTAATTTGTAAGATTTTATATTTTCAATTTGTTTAGATATTCTGCTTGTGTTTCCAATTGAAAAAGAGTTTAAATATTTTGTTGAATATATTATGTTGAAAAAGAATTTTCAACTTCAATATATTTTTTGAATTGAAAAAAATAAATGTATTGTTTATCTATATTTTTTGGATTTTAAATATAACTCTAAAAATAATAAATAAAAAAGACGATGTTGGCTTTTGTTTTCAAAAACAGATATAGATATAACAATATAGAGGCATACAATCTCTACTATTGCTATGTTCATGGTTTTGATAGTTTGAATTGTTTTTATATTTTAAGAACCACAGATTATAATACATTATGTGGATAAGACATGCTGTGATTGTAATATGTGGATGAGGTATGCAGTGATTGTAATATTCTAAAGTTTCAAACTTTCTTACTTTGGATGAAGCATGCAATGATTGTAATACTTTTTTAAGTATATGACTGTAATACTTTTTCTTTCTTTTTTCTTTTTTTTTGAGGAAGTGCACAAATTGAATTATGTTGAAAATTTATAAAATTTTAAACCGCCAAACCGATTCGCATCCATCCGCCAACTGCTCAATCCACATCCGCCGGATTGACAGACGGATGCGGATTGATTTTCTCCAATCCGCCAATCTGGCGGACAAATGGCAGATTGAAGATTTCGTGGCCGCAACCGACCCGCGCCCACCCCTAATTGCTTTCTTTCGAGTTTCCTCTTTAATTGCTTCTTCAAAACTTCCAGGTTCCGCTACACAAAAATTGCATCTAGCATACACATCACTCAAACTCCTCATTTGTTTTGGAGTTGAGCTAGGTGAGGATGAATTAAAATTTGAGCTTGAACTTGGAGAAGAGCTGGAAGATGATGATGAACCTGTCCTTGGTGAGGATTGGTGTGAATCTTCATTATTTTCATCTTCATGTGTTGAATTTTCTTGCTCCTCATCAACTAGGACAGATTGCTTCTTAATTTTACCTTCTTCCCAATTCCATGAATCATTCTCATCAAATAACACATCCTGGCTGATTATTATCTGATTTTTCTTCAAGCTATACAATCGATAACCCTTGGATTTGCTGCTATATCCCACAAAGATGCATTTCTCACTTGTTTCATCTAATTTGCTTCTTCTTTCCTTTGGAACTTAAGCATAGCAAACACATCCAGATACTTTGAGATGTTTTACTGATGGTTTTCTCCCACTTCAGGCTTCTATGGGAGTTTCGTTCCAAACGACTTTGGTAGGACACCTATTTATCAAGTACACTGCTGTGTAAACAGCTTCAGCCCAAAAACTCTTTGGTAGCCCCTTTTCATGCATCATAAATTTGGTCGTTTCCATCACCGTTTGATTCTTTCTTTCGGATACTCCATTTTGTTGTGAAGTATAACCCACTGTTAATTGCCTTTCTACACCTTTATTTTCACAAAATTTGTGAAACTCCTTAGAGTTGTATTCTTTGCCATTATCACTTCTCAAAGTCTTTATGTAGTGCCCACTTTGCTTTTCCACCATGCTCTTGAATCTCTTGAAAATAGTGAACACTCTGGATCTTTCCCTCATGAAATACACCCATGTCATCCTTGTATAGTCATCAATAAAGAGAATGAAGCACTTGTTTTGGGCATGGGAAGGAGTTCTCATAGGCCCACAAACATCCGTAGGAACTAACTCTAACATTTCTTTGGCTCTCCAAGCAACTCATTTAGGAAAAGGCTGCCGATGATACTTCCCAAGTGCACACCCCTCACAAACATCATGTATTTCCTCAATACATGGAAGTCCTTGGACCATAATCTTTTGGTGAAGCACTTTGAGACTATGAAAATTCAAATGCCCAAGTCTTCTATGCCACAACCATGACTCATCATTCGTATGAGCTTTCAAAGCAACATTTCTTAGTTGAATGTGAGTAGGAAGCTTCGATTTTTCTCCATTTGAATTTTTGCCACTACTTGCTTTGTATTTCTGTCATGAATGGTGCAGCTGTTAGCTTCAAAATGGACTACATATCTACGTTCCACAAGTTGTCCAACACTTAGCAAATTTTGCTCCAACTCTAGAACAAGCAACACATCATGAATAAACTTACTCCCCTTCTTTGTTTCAACTCATATGGTTCATTTTCCCTTTGTATTTACTGACACTCCATTTCCCATTTTAACTTGAGAGCAAATTGAAGTGTCCATGTCCAAGAAAATAGACTTATCACTTGTCATATGATTGTTACACCCACTATCAAGGTACCAAACATCATTTTTGTGTTCTGAGGCTGCTTGACAAGCATAAAATAAGTTTCCTTCTCTATCTTTCTCCTCTAAAAAATTAGATTGTTGATTGCTCTTGACTTTGCAATCCTTTTGGAGGTAGCCAAAATTCTTACATTTATAACATTGCAGTTTCCCTCGGAACCAACAATCCTTCTCTAGATGATTTCCCCTTTCACAAATTCTGCACTTTCTTGTATTTTCTTCCACACTTGAACTTCTATGAATGTTGCTTCTACCTCTTCTCCTTGATGAATTTCTTCCTCTACCTCTTCCTCTTCCTCTTCCTTGTCTACCACATCTTGATGATTCCCCTCTTGTTTGTTCATTACTTGATGATTCTCCATGACTTTTAAAATTCAAATTAACTTTTGATTGGAATGCACTCTCCAAAGGCTTCTCTGATTGTTTTAATAACCTTTGTTCATGAGCTTTCAAAGAACCCATCAATTCTTGGACACTCATTCAGAGATATCCTTTGTCTCTTCAATTATTCCCACCATTGTATTATATTTTTCTGGTAAACTAACCAGAATTTTCTCAACAATTCTCTTTTGTTCAACTCTTTCACCATATGATTTCATTTGATTGACAATCTCCATTAGTTTAGAGAAATAATCAATTAAAGTTTCAGATTCTTTCATCTTCAAATATTCTAACTCTCTTCTAAGAGTTTAGAGTTTGATGATTCTTACCTTTTTGTCTCCTTGAAATTCTTGTTGTAAAATTTCCCATGCTTCCTTTGATTTCTTGGCTTCAATGAATCTTGAAAACAACTCATCAGAGAGTGCTTGTTGGATGAAGAAGAGTGCCTTAGTATCATTTTTTCTGGTTTCCTCTAGCTGCTGCTGTTGTACTGAAGTTAATGTAGTTGTTGAATCGGGTTCATCATATCCATTTTGTACCAAGTTCCATAAACCTTGGGACTGAAATAAGGTCTTCATCCTCACACACCAATAATCATAATTTTCTCCAGCAAAAATGGACATAGATGGTTGCTGGATACCTATACTTTGATTATTTGAGTTAGCCATGGAGATTTTCTGCAAAACCCACTTTTCTTCTTCACACATCTATTTTCAGCCCTCTTTTTCAAATCCAAGCTTCCACTTCGAAGTAGGCTCTGATACCACTTTATGTTGGGTGTTTTGGAAGCAAATGTGTGTTTAAACTACAAAGGAATCAATCTAAAACACACAAAATCAAATCTTATTTTTCCTGCAAAAAATAGAGAAGAAGAAGAAGAAGAGCCAAAACAGGGAAGAAGATGGGTCACTTTTAACACAGAATTTTCTATTAACTTTTTAGCTTCCCTTACAAGCTTTATATATGAAATTATATCAACCCAAGTACCAATAAAACATCTCGACAAATTTCCTCCATATACATTAACTCTAATTAACAAAACCCAACCTAAAACATAACTAGAATTAAATAAGTATAAGTGATTGTTTGGATACAAAATTAAACAAGCACATTACATCAACAGCATCAATGGCGTGACATTCACTACTACTCCGAATCTGATCTCATTTTCTTCTGGTCTGGGGTGGCTCTCTCTGTGGCTGTAGCTATAAATACAAACTTGAAAAACTGGAATGGATCATGAAGAAAGTAGAGAGGGAGAGAGGCCTTACATGAAGAGAAGAGTCTGTAGCATGGTGACCAGGAATGACTTGCCTTGCCTTCTCCTTCTCCTTCTCCTTCTTCTTCTTCTTCACCTTTCAATGGGCTCCCTCGTATGAAAACCTGAATGTTTTAATGATCAATGATCATCAATGATGATGATCATGTGTCATGTCCACATTCAGAACCCCTATTATGGGATCGCAGAGCGGGTCATTATTGGCCAGCTTGACAGCCTCTTATCTCTCATGCAAGCCCCTTCTCTCCCCCCATATTTATTTATCTATCTATCTATACATATATATTTGAACTCTTATGTTTCCAAATTTAAATCCAAGGTTTGTTACCCAAACTTTGACAACAAATTTTTCCCCGCATTTTCTATGTTTGATTCAACAGAAAACAAAAATATTTTTCATAATGAATGGAAAATAAATTTATTTATGCACAAATTATTTTTCAAATTAAAATCTTACTATACCACCACCTTACCATTGCCATCACTCCCACTACCACTACTAATATATTAGTTTCAAAGATATGACCAAATATTGGAAAACATCTTCTACAAAAAAATATTTTATAAAAACTGTTTTTGTATAATTTTTTCCACCAAAACAAACGGAGTGTAAAGGTAATGTCTTTTTCTTTAAATCAAATAGATTAGTGTCCCAATCAATGCAAAAAATTCTACATAATCTCCTCCTATTCTACTAAGATATATTAATACTGTTATTTTTATACTAAGATTTTTTGAGCAACTTCAAAAAGACTTAATATCCTCATCCTGATTGTGTAATTTGTCAAACACTCTATGAAATTTTAAATTGTATTGTGAAGCAATATTTGTCTGTTGGTACCTTGACAAAGGGAGACAAAGACAATTTTAAAATCTCATCATAGTCCTTTGTGGTATATTCCTATTTAATTTTATAGTATTATTACTTATTTTTAATATTATCTTGATTTTTATGTTTTCAGCAATACTAGGAACACAGAATTCAAATCCAAAATAAAACAAAATCCTCTCACAAAGGGTGAGTCCCACATGCAGGTCCGACACATGCCCTTTGTAAGAGGATTATATCTCATTTTGTATTTAGATTCTGAACATATAGACTTCTCTTATACTTTTAATTGCTCATTGATTTTTATGATACCTTGTTTATTATCTATGGATTATATCTTGTTGCAAAGATTTTGTGACTAGATGGCCAACCGGATATAAACTTTTGACTCAATAGAGATATTGGGTACTTGTCCTATGAATACGGCTTCTTTACTATCAACAAACTCTCACACGCGATGAACTACTTTCGACTTGTTGGTTCAGTTTGTAGCTATGCCACATAGTGCTCAATGAGTCGTGACGGAATAACCAATATAAGTAGCACCCTGTCTTCCCTTTCCATGATGAAAGGATAATTTATGCAAAGGAAAAAGATATACAAGTTTATTTTTTAAACTTATTTTCTAGATTTAATGATATGTAAATTAATATGGTTGGTTGATAATTAAAAAGATATAAGAGAAAATGTTACTTTAGATATTCTAATTGATTACTACATTATTGAACTTTAAAAATTAGATCTAATTTTTCAACTTGTATAATAATGTCCTTATACGAAATTTGATCTTAATTGTTGTGTTTTTCATTGTTTACATTAAATTAAAGGTCAAATAATTCAGGAGGGTTTGTTATCTAAAAAATGGTGTGGACATGTGCCCTACCATGAATGCTTGGCGTTGAAGCTGAATCTGAGTGTGACCCATGGGATGAACAACTACTACTGGCTTTTTATACTTTAGAGGTCCTTTGGCCTAAGAATAGTCCTCAGTTGGCAACTTACTTTCAGAGTTAGTTGCTAAAATTAAGACACAATATCCAACTTGTAGGTGAGATTGAGATCCAACAGTGAATTATGGCACCAATAAATAGGCAAAAGTAATCATTTTTTTTTCAAATTTTGTAATTAAATTTATAAATTAAAAATGATCCATGCCAATGATATTTTAAGTATTGTATCAATCGTAATTAACTAAACTACACATTAAATTACTCCAATATTGTTGGTCCCACTCCCCATTTTAGAGAAGGATTTAGTGTGTAATTTATGAGGTGTCAATATGTTCACTCATATTTATTATTAGTGCATCAATTTCCAAATGATAAATTCAACTAGACAAATTCAGGTATCTTAGTTGATTTTTTTGTTTTGACACTATTTATTAGTAAATAACTCAAATTTAAATTTAATAATTTATATTCAGCAAAATTGAATGTAAGAACTTTGTCATAATGAATTTGAAATGATAATTAAAAAAAAATAACTATTTAAAATCATTCATATTTAGGATTTTTATTTTACAAAATTCCTAAAAAAATACCTTTTATGTTTACTTAATCTTTTATTTAATTCTCAATCCATCTAATAATAAATTTAATCTCTTATGCTTTTATAAAATTCAATTTCATTTTTTGTTAACTTTGAAATCAAACTACCTATACATAGCTTCATATTAACCTTTTGAATTTAAAATAGAGTTGAGCTTCTCTTGGAACTAGATCATCAATCAACTACGATAAGCCAATGTTTTTTAAATATTAAATTGGAACAGGAGTTTTCATTTTTAGCTTTAAAAAGAGAAAAAGAAAAGAGAATGACATAATTATAAATATACAAATCTCTCAATTTTTCTGTTTCAAAACATTACCATTACCAGATTATATCTTAAGATTTTTGTAACTTCAAATTCTCACATAATTTAACCCTAAAAATTATTTTAAAATTAAAAAAAAAAATTAAAGGTAGAGAATTTTTAGTTTAGCAAAACTTGAAGGTTATGTTTGGTTTGTCTTTTAGAATTTTATTTTTTTTTTTTTTTTTTTTTGGAAAAATGAAAATTAATTTAATAAAAATAAATATCAAAAAGATATTTTAAAATTTTAAAAAATTATTTATGACCTCTCAAAAGATAAAATTATATAAAAATAATAAATATTTTTATATATTTACTAAATTGATTTTTTTTTTTAAAAAACCAAACCAAATATGTCCAAATTTTTACTATAAGGATAAAGCCCAAGACAAGACATCCCTTCCCAATAAAATAAAAAGTTGCAAAGTGATTTTTTTTTTTTTTTTTTTTTTTTTGGGGGGGGGGGGGGGGGTGATATTAAAAAAAAGATGAAATGGGGAATTTGGTGATAAACCCCTCACCGTCTAAATTGTCCTTGAAAATGATAAGAGTTATATGGATCCTTTCAAAATTCATAATATTTTAAAACTTGTTTCTTTTATTATAATATCCACATATATATATTAGATATGTGTTCTATCACTCTTTCTTATCTCGCTTTTTCTAATCTCTGTATCACTCTCTTACCACTGTCGCTCTCTACTGATGCCACTACTACTCACCATGGAACTCTTTTTCCATTGTCTTCATAGCCACCATCATCGTCTCATCCATGACCCCAGATCTAAGGTCATTTACAGTTGTTGTCGTCGGAAAATGACAACTCACGAACCTCAGATCTTAAATTCTTCACACACACTCTCTCTCTCTCTCTCTCTCTCTCTCTCTCTCTCTCTGATTCTGACGGTTCATGTTTTGTGTATATGTGCCACTTACCATTTATGCTCTCTTTCACTCTCTTTCGCTTTTTCTTCTTCTTCTTCTTTTTCTCATGATGCTCTATTTTCGAATTCTATCTCTCTCTCTCTCTCTCTCTCTCTCTCTCTCTAATGATGCTCTGTTTTTCAAATAGTAAAATTTTACGCTAATTCATGACATAACCCTCTCCTGTAAAGCTATCCTTGCAACGTGTTTTAAAGTAAATTTTACTATGATTCAAAATAAAATTTTGCTATTGTTAACCAATTCAACAATCAAACTTTATTTTCATTAACCAGAAAAAATATAATATATACTAGATGAAGGAACCAGAGTCGAATTTTACTTTTAGGTTTATAAACAAACAAACAAACAAAATTTCACATTTTTCTATCAACTTTGAGTTTATTTATCTCATATTTGAAGTTATTAATCTCAAATATAAATTCATAAGTATCAAATCTAAGATGATGATAGTTGACGGTAAAAAGGGTGGCCGTTAGCCGACAGTGAGAATAAGCAACGACAACCAATGATGGAGATGGTGGAGACGATTTTGAAAATATTCCATACAAGGCTTTATAATTATAAAAAGATTTTGAAAATACTAATTTTTTTTTTTAATTCTTCTAACAAGAAAAGAGAGCCAAAAAGGATTTATAACCAAAATTTTCAAGAAAGATCGATTTCGATCGGCATACAAGTGGCTAAGGTTGAGAGTTGCTGTTGTGTCTTATGGCACAGCAGTCCTATTGTGAGGGTTTATAGAGGTATTTATCGAGTGTATTTTAATAATCTAAACCGTTCATATTGTAAGGTTTGTCGAGTATATCATTTATATAAAAAATCAAATTAATTAGACATCTGTAATTCCATGATCAAATCTTAATTGTTCCTAAAAAATTATTAAAATCATAGTAATTGTTTATTTTTTGAAAAATAAATATGCTCTTACTATGAGATTACATATATCCAATTTACTTAATTTTTTGTATGAATAATCTACTTAACAAATTTTACAATATAAACTATTCAAATTATCAACCAAAAAAAAAAACGAGTTTCGAATCGCCAATTCTCACGTGATTATCTTGAAACAGTACCGTTGTAGCGTTAATTCTCGAACGGCCCGCGAAAGAAGGGTGAATTAAACCATGGTTAAATTTAATTGGTTAAGTTTAGATTTCATTGTTTTTATCGCAGCCAGCTTTAACCGCGGTTAAGATATCCCTATCTGTGATGATCTCTTCTCCCCCGCCCTTCCTATTTAAGCAAGAGCTCTCCTACAACGCAGCCCCACTCGGGTTTTGAATTTGGGGCGTCTTCATAAACGCTTCCATATTTCTATCTCTTTCTTTCTTCTTCGTCTCTCTCAATCAATTCTTATATATTTTGGGTTTCTCTTAAAACTCAAATCGAAAATGAGAGAGTGCGTTTCGATCCACATCGGTCAGGCCGGTATTCAGGTCGGCAATGCCTGCTGGGAACTTTACTGCCTCGAGCATGGCATTCAGGTATGTATATGTTTTTGTTAAGATCTGGCCTTTTGATATCAGTTGTTTTATGCAAATTCCATTTCTAGGTCTCTGATTAGTATTCACAATGGTTTCGTTTATGTTTATGTTTGTTTGATTCGCTTGTGTCAATAGGATTTCTCATCATTAATGTGATTTATTAGATCTGCCATATTTTGTTTTAATTTTGGCATATTGTATTTGTTAGAGAATGAAACTCTCTTTGAATCTTTGTCGCATTTTACTATTTCTACTTCTTTTGCACGATCATGATATGTGTTTTGACTGATTCATTTCACCCTCATTTTCGTGGATCTAAGGTTCAGGATGCACGCTAACTAGCAATTGCTTGTATTTTTTTCTTCGTGGAGGATCTGCTAGCTATTGCGATTTCTGTTTGTTTGAAATTGTCCTGTCTGGACTTGTCATTGGTTTTGCTGAGGAACGTGGAATTTGTTGTGTTTGTGCATTCTGGTACCTTTCATTGCGTTTTACTGAATTTGGTGTTGTACCATGATATGTTAAGTATCCCTCAGATGCCTATCATTCCAAAGATGTACAGGTCTAAACTTTTACTGTGTTATTATGGTACACATTGATAACAAGTATTGTATGATGATGTCAATGGATTGACATACCCTACGACTTTGTTGTCTTAATTTTATCTATTTCAATCCCAGTTTTACCACCCAGAGAGAGAGAGAGAAAGAGAGAACAAGTAACTTTATAATTGTTTTCAATGATGAGATTCTAATTTTTTTTTTTTTCCATTTGATTTTCACCCGATTTTTCAAGAGATGTTTATTCGGTGTCTTGATGTGCAATTAAATCGGTGATCACATTTCATATGTGAGCTCCACCACCACCACCAAAGAAAAAAAAATATGATTATTAAAGTCTATTCCGAATTGCTTTTAATTTATTCAATGCATGTTTTCCATTTTTTCACGTTGTTCGTCCATTCTTATCTAATATCTCTCTCTCTCTCTCGCCCCAATTATTTGCCTGAATCTGAACAAACTATTCAGAATGAATTTGCAAAAATGTGACCAACTTATGAAAATTCATGCAGAATTTAATTTTCTGTATTTGCTTAATTTAGAAATTTTATTCTGCATGTGTATTCTTTTTCTTCTTTTTTTTTTTCACTCTAATATTTACTCAAGTATGGCTGATACTGCTGCTTGTGTATTGAGTGCATTATGGCCTCGTTTGGAAAGTTAGCTATTTTAGTAAGCTAAAATATTTATGTTTAGGAAGATGGTTTGATTTTTTTATATTTAGATATGATATTTGTAAGAGGAAAAGTGAAATGATTATGGATTTGATGTGACATTTTGTCTTATTGACTATTTTAACTTATTTTGTCTTTTTGTGAATTTTAGCCCAAAAAGCAAAAAAAAACCTTTGCCAAACAAGGCCTATGTTTGGAACTGTATCCATTGTATTTGGTTGGGGAAGACTAGAATTGCAAGGAAGTTGTCTGTTAGTAATTGTTGAATACTTCTGGTTCTGTCTTGTTTTTTGTGTTCCATGACCCAAATTGAATTTTTTGTATATTTTTTCCTGATTTATATAAGGATTTCTTGTATCATTTTTTGATTTGTATTTTTCTTTTTTCGTCTTTGTCAGCCTGATGGCCAGATGCCTAGTGACAAGACTGTTGGAGGAGGTGATGATGCTTTCAACACCTTTTTCAGTGAAACTGGTGCTGGAAAGCATGTTCCCCGTGCAATTTTTGTAGATCTTGAGCCCACTGTCATTGATGAGGTGAGGACTGGAACATACCGCCAACTCTTCCACCCAGAACAGCTCATCAGTGGCAAGGAAGATGCCGCTAACAACTTTGCCCGTGGACACTATACAAGTAATTATTGTGCTTGTCGGATCCTCATTTAAGTAGTTAAATGCTGATACATTTTTATTTTTAATTCTGTCAGTTGGGAAAGAGATAGTTGATCTTTGCTTGGATCGTATCCGAAAGCTGGCAGACAACTGCACTGGTCTCCAAGGTTTCCTGGTCTTCAATGCTGTTGGTGGAGGCACTGGTTCTGGTCTTGGTTCACTTCTGCTGGAACGTCTGTCAGTTGACTATGGGAAGAAATCCAAACTTGGATTCACCATCTATCCCTCACCACAGGTCTCAACATCTGTTGTTGAGCCCTACAACAGTGTCCTTTCTACCCACTCGCTTATGGAGCACACTGATGTTGCAGTGTTGCTTGATAACGAGGCCATCTACGATATTTGCAGGCGCTCCCTAGACATTGAGCGTCCCACCTACACCAACCTTAACCGTTTGGTTTCTCAGGTACCACTAATGGCTCTTCTTGGTTTCGTGTGTTACTCTTCGTGTTAACATGAAATTATTTTCCTAACCATCTTACAATGCAGGTTATTTCATCCTTGACCGCTTCTTTGAGGTTTGATGGTGCATTGAATGTTGATATGACTGAGTTCCAAACTAACCTGGTCCCATATCCCAGGATCCACTTCATGCTTTCATCTTATGCCCCTGTTATCTCAGCCGAGAAAGCCTATCACGAGCAGCTTTCAGTAGCAGAGATCACCAACAGTGCATTCGAACCTTCATCAATGATGGCCAAGTGTGACCCGCGCCATGGCAAGTACATGGCTTGTTGTTTGATGTACAGAGGTGATGTGGTTCCCAAAGATGTGAATGCTGCCGTGGCCACTATCAAGACTAAGCGCACCATCCAATTTGTTGATTGGTGCCCAACTGGATTCAAGTGTGGCATCAACTACCAGGCTCCAACTGTTGTTCCTGGCGGTGATCTTGCCAAGGTGCAAAGGGCGGTTTGCATGATCTCAAACTCCACTAGTGTTGCTGAGGTGTTCTCGCGGATTGACCACAAATTTGACCTCATGTATGCTAAGAGGGCTTTCGTGCACTGGTATGTGGGTGAGGGGATGGAGGAAGGTGAATTCTCTGAAGCTCGAGAGGATCTTGCTGCACTTGAGAAGGACTATGAGGAGGTAGGAGCTGAGTCTGCCGAGGGTGATGATGGTGACGAGGGAGATGAGTACTGAGAGGTGAATGTCTTCATTGTTTGCTTCTTAAGGATATTAGTATTTGTTTCTATGTTATGGCAGAATCTTCACCGTATTGCTTCTGTTTCTTGTTCTAGATTAGTTCTATTGTCCCATTACAGGCTGCCACTGTAGACTGATAAATATTTGCATTAAGATTTTTTTTTTTTTTTTTGCCATGTTTGATTGACCATATAAAACGGCTCTGGCTTGGAGTCATTCATCTTGTTTGTTCTGAGATATTATGCGGAGAATTATTCAACATTTTGAGACATACATATTCATACAGTCATATTTATAAAATCTCTAATAATAGAATTTATGAAATTAAAATAGTCCAACAAATCATTGAGCAACGTCACTTTGATATTCAAATCTTAAATTTCAGGAAGGAGAGCCTAAAGAAAATTGATGTCACTTTTGGGTGTCACTCTACTGTTATGGAATGTTAGCCTTAAAGAAAGTTGAACAGATAGGAGACAATTCTGTCACTTTCATATATATATATATATATAAAAGAGGCTTTCGAAAAATTGTTAGAAAAGCATAGCAAGAACATGTGGCTTTCCAAAAATTGTTAGAAAAGCACAGCAAGAACATGTCGAGCAGAATAGGCCGAGCTGATCAGAGGTGGTGTGCCTAAACCGAGACTGAGTTGACCAAAAATGGAGTGACTGAACCCACTATAGTGACCGAACTGATCACAATAGGAGTGGCCGAACTGATCAGAGTAGGAACCATCGAGCTAATCAGATAATTGACTTGGAAACTGAACTATAACTATTCCTAAAGTCATGCATACAATTATGCCTAGAGTTGCGTCACACCATTAGTTAATATCTAAAATCAATGGAAAGTTCTTTTTGTAACTCCAAAGACCCATGATTCCTACATAAATATATCAAACTATCAGAATAAGGCATCTCTGTCCTCAATCTTGAATACTTTAGAGATCATTAAACAAGATTTTGTTCTTCTCCACTTCACAAACAGAATGGAGATGTTCATTTCATTTCATAAGTATGTAAAACAATCAAAATTTAAAATCATTAACTTATAATAATCATATGATTAGAAGTTTTAAAATGTCTTTTAACTGACTTCTAAATTTAAAACAAAACTTTGTTGATGTTAATTTTTCATAGTCATTGATCATGAAATGAAGATCTTTATTCTATCAATAAAATGGAGAAGGTTTTAAATCATATCATAAAAATAAAAGAACTCCAAACTTGAGCCTCACAGCCTTATACGGGCACCACATCGATGCACTCTATCCTTAATTCGTGCTTTGAGAAAATCTATATAAGTGTGTTGAGAAATAATGGAATAATTATGAACTTTGAAAAACATTAGACTGCAAAGTAATGATGGCAAAAAATAACTTCGGAGTAATACTAATCCATAATAAATATAATATAAACTTCACTTCTAAGATATAACCAAATTTTCATAATAATTTAGTAATTGTCACATATACAAACAGAATTATATGATAACATATCATTAGATAGTAATATCATTCCCAAAAAAAAAAAAATTCACAATTAGCTACTTGGTCTTCCTGCACTAATTAATCCACAATAGCAAATATCTACAGAAAATGTTATAGGTCCCAAATTTTCTACCAAAGAAACGATCAAATAAACTAAAAAAGAAAAAAAAAAATGACCAAATGTCTCACATGGATATGGGATTTACAAAGTTACAGACCCTGCACCCATGTGAGATATTTGTTCATTTATTTGATAGAAAATTTAATATTCTTAACATTATCCAATATCTATTGACACTAAAAATAAAATAAAATAAAATAAGACGAAGCTACATAGGTAGAATCATAGATTGGAAGAAAATAGAATCATCATGAGAATGGCTCTCAATTTCAACCCAAAAAAAAAAATCAAAATGAAGTTTAAAATTTCCCTCAAACATCTCCCGGACTTTGCGGCCGGTCAGGTGGTGTGGTTGCATCTTTTAGCATATTATTAGTAGTGTAGCAATAATAATAATAATAGAGAGAGTTGTCTCATATGTCATCAGATTGCCAAATGTTGAGTGAAGAATGCCCCATCTATCCAAAATCTTCAATTTTTGGGGGGACTTCCAATTGACAAATCTCATAATGGTTGGTGAGGATTGTGAGGCATTTGGGAAGAGGTTAAAAAAGTCAGCTTTTTAATTTTTTAATTTTTTAGTTAAAAAAGTCAGTTTTTTTAACCAAAGAAGTCAGTTTTTATGCTAAAAAAGTCATCAAAAAGGTCAAAAAGTCAAAAGTTAACTTTTTACCAATTTTTCAAAATGCCACTATATGATTGTATTGGCAGTATATCATTTAATTATATTTGTAATTTTTTATTAATTGATATCACTCAAATGTATAAAAAAGTATGTAATACCGTTCAACTTAATATTTGTTTTATCATGATATATAATATTCTGTATTTAAATTATGAATTTTAAATTTATAATTTAAATACATTCAAAACGATTCAACTTGTCTCTAATCTATTCAAGTAGATTGAACTATATAGTTTAAGCACATGAAGTACTTATTATTTGATGAGTTGCCATCTAATTTGAAGTGATTTTTTTTTTTTTTTTAATGAAAGTAAATATATAACTAGCGATTGAATATTCCTTTGACAAGGTGAAAATTATCACTTCAAGCTTGGTTATCTCTAAACTCAATTATTGTGTTTAGTTTCAGTTTTTTAGAAATTGAGTTTTTTATTTTTCGTATTTTTTTTATTTTCAGTGAATATTTTTAAAATTTTAAGAAATTTTTTTTATTTTTTTAGATATACCTTACTTAGATGTATCTAAATAATAAAATATTTGTGAAAAAATATTTTAAAAAATTAATAAATACACAAAAATAAAAAATGGACTAAATTTTCATATTTTTTTATTTTATTTTTGATATTTAGTGAATTTTTTAAAGATTTTTTTTACAAATATTATATTTTTTAAGTATATTTATGTTAGATGTGTTTAAAAATTAAAAAATGGTTAAAATATTAAAAAAATTCATTAAAAACAAAAATATATGAAAAATAAAAAAATATTTTTTTAAAAAAATATTTTTTTGAAATCAAAACCAAACAAGCTGAATATGACCCCTTTTTTTTCTTTTTCTTTTTTTTTTTAAACTGATCCACCGTGATTGAATGTGGAACGGATAAGATGCTATTGGGATTGACACAAGGGAATTTGGTCATAATCTCTTATAATAAAATTTTAATATATTAAGGGTAAGTATGGAAAAAAAATTCAAAACATATTATTATTATCAAAATATTAAATTTTAAAATAATATGAGTTTTTATTTAAATGTTAGTTTTTAATAAAATTAAGATTTTTGGAATTCTGTTATCAAAATTTATTAAATAAAAGGGGAATTGACCAGTCCCATTTTATCATCTTGTAGATCATGTGGTCCTAATTGTTTTCTTTTAAACCGTTTAGTCCTTTGGGTTGTTCGTTTACTATTTTGCCATTAAAGTGTTAATTTGAGTTTGTAGACACACATGTATTTATGGAAAGGGGTGTGTGAGATTCACGTTCCAAAAAAAGGATAATAGTACTCTTTTTCTTTGATGTGGGTTGTGACGTGAATTTGACACTTTTTTTTTAATTTTTTTCATGACATGGATTGTGTCACGTTTTAGCTTTACATCAGTTTGAGCCTTTGTTTTCCAATTGCCATTTGTGACGTTTCGACGTGAACCTCACCGATTCCACCGATTCTCGTTCTCAATCTCACATATTCTGGTTCTCAATCTCACCGATTCACAGTTATGGTTCTCAATATCAATCTCAGTTCTGGTTCTACACTGTGGGGTTCACTCGGTGAGGTTCACATCGAAACGTCGAAACGTCACACAATCTCTCTATCTCTCTCTCAAGTACCAAACCAATTCACTCTCATCATTCCTGTTACACCCAATTCTCAAATACATTTGGGGGGTCAGAAGTGTCCATCTGAAGAAAACACAAATTGAGTTTTCAAATTTTCTCCACATTCTCACATAAAACAGAGAGAGAATGAAAATGGGTTTGGTTGGGGGTTGGGTATGGGTGAACAATTACAGCAAGAAGCAATGCCGGAGACTGAGGGCGGCGGTGAAGAAGGCGGTGAAGATCAACGGTGGTGGCGGAGGAAAGCAGCAATTCAAGTTCAGGTATGATCCGTGGCGTTAACCATCACAGTTCTGGTTCTCAATGTCGATCTCATTTCTGGTTCCACAGTTCCGGTTCCACACTGTGGGGTTCACTCGGTTCCACATTGTTCACGTCGTTTCTGGTTCCACAATTGTGGTTCCACACTAGTTTCACACTGGTTCCACAGTTCTGCGCACAATCTCTTCTTTTCCACCCCCTGAAACCCCCAAAGATCCATCTCCATCTTCGAGCCCTGTGTTTGATTTATTGGAATCGAATATTGTAGCTTTGAGAGGCGAAGAAGATAATAGGGCTTTGTTCGACATTGACTTAAACCTAGGGTTAGATTCACCGCTTCCTCCCCCATTGGAAGCCGAAAAGTCCGAATCTCTGGCAGGCGTCGTCGGAGAAGTCGCTGAGATTGATTCGCCGATTCTCTCAGTCGGCGAATCTGATCTGAAAGAAGCTGCAAAAATGATCGGAACTAATGTTGTTGAAATTGAAAATAGAGAAGAAACTGAGATTATTGGGGGAAAAACAATGGACATATCAGAGATCACGACTATCGAAGTTCAGTGCTTGGAGATGAACAGCGATCGAGTTTCGGCAGAATCGGTAGGCTTAAACGAAGTAAAGCATGAAGAAGAAGAAGCATATAATGTGAGGGCATATTTGTCCCCCACATAACAATATAATTCAAAAAAGGAGTTATCAATAAGATATCTCTACTATTATGGACTGTACAATCAAACAAATTATTCATGGGACCAACTGGAATACAATTTCATCATATGGGACTTTCTGATAAATTCCCCTAAATAAAATTCATATTGACTGTGAAATTATTTTTTTAAAAAAATTTATTATCATTGAAATGTATGTAAACAATAATATGTTATTCTGTTTGGCAGTGTTATTCTGGTTCACAGTAACATGTTACTCTGGCAATATTGTTCAAAAAAATATATTTTTTTTACTTTGTCCTTACTAAATTATGCGCCTCCTCCTTAGGGGTTTATGAAGCAAAATAAATTAGACTGTCCTTTTCACTAAAATAAGAAGCTCAATTGAGGAGTTTTAGCTAAATTTCCCTTGACACGAAAGGGGATAAAAATATATTTTTTGGAGTGAATTCCACACAAATATGAATTTCTTGGCAAAATTATTATAATTAAAATTACAGAAAATACATTGACATAAGAAATAAATTATAGAGACTTTATAACTTGCCCTAAAATAATATGTCAAGACTTAGAATGTACAGTATATCCTTATTAAAAAGAGGGAATTTATAATGGACAACCCTAAAAATAAGTTACATTGTAAGAAAATTATAATTGCAATCTTTTCTGATAAGCAAAATGTTATAATTATATAAACAAAATTATGTCATTTAACAATTTATTTTATAAAATTTTATGTTATTATTAAGAAACCACCATATGCATTTTTTACTAGCATTTTCCAGGATTTACTGAAATTGAAAATTTCATGGGTAAAGTTTGTGCATTATCATTATGCGACTAATTTTGTACCTATGTCAATGATCTGAACCATCATCTTATATGATAAGATGAGATAAACATGTACGTAAAAAATTAAATTGATCATATATAAGTAATCACATAATATCACATATATATTATAACACATAAACGGTCTATTCTTAAAAATATATAAATCATATAGATAAAAATAGTCTATAGTATGAGAATCGATATCAGTCCAACTTAATTTTTTTACAGAAATAACTTTTTTAGTTAGTTATATAAAATGAAGGGTTTAAATTACTGAAATAAATCCGACTTCGTCAGATAATAAATCACCTTTACTATAAAGTTCATATCATCAACTTTAGCAATCTATACTTAACATCTCCCTTATTAAAAACATCAATATTACAAATCCAAAAAATATATATATTTATAAATTACTTATAATTTGAATTGTGTAAACCAAATTTATTATTGATAATTCATATTACATCAAGTTGAATCTCTATCACACATTTGTTTTGTGAATAAATTTATGAATATTTTTTTAAGGTTTTAAAAAAAACAAAGATACAAACAGCAGAGTGAAGTCATCACTGCGACCCAACAGCATAGCGTAAATCACGGAGGAGTCTCTTGATTTTATTTATTTTTTTAAAAAGAAAAGGAAAAAGAAAAATCAAATCTCTCTTGTTACTTATTAATTAACATACAAATATTATTATTTTATGTTGCAGGCCGGACCTGTCGAAGACCTTATGCTTGGTTTGGTCGTTACAAAATATCATGCATGAAAGCGAGCCTTTTGAAGTTGAAGTTAACGTCTTTTGCCAAAATTTAAAACTATATATATATTTAAAAAAAAAATTCCAAGTTCTGCTTGCTGCGTCAGTGATCATCATTTGATTTATCAACTTTAATGAAAAGTTTAAAAAAACAAAAGAATCAATAATCAATATTATCTTCCTTTTTGTCCTCTCTATCAAAATGCTATTTCTGCTACTAATAATATTCGCATCACAAGTGATTTTATAATTTTTTGCAATCTTAAATTACCAAGTTCTTCTCTAGTGCGGAGTACAATAGGTTAATAATTTCGTCATTAAAAGTATTTTTTTTATTTGTCGAGATAACCTTTTAACGACTATACTCATGATAATAGAAATTAATTTTTAAATATTTTTTATAACTTCATTTTCGCTTTTAGAAATAAAAATTTAATCTCTAAACCTTTTGTTTATTGTAGTAAATTTAATGTACTTTTCTGATTAATATTTTATCAATTGAAAAAAATATGCCTGCCCAATGGAAGGGGCACACGATATGTCAAATAAGGTGAAATAATTTTTATGAAAAACTAGAGATTGGCAGTTATAAAAGCATACATCAAGAATAATGGTCGAAGATGCACTCCCCGCTTAAAATGCAAATGTTCTATCATAGGCGCATCCCTAACAATGTCACACATTATGATAATTCCATCCAAATATTTGAGTCTTACTTTATTAATTTATATGGCAAGTGAATGTAACCTTACATTCTAATTGATTTTTCTTTTTACTAAATTATGTTGCTTTAAAAAAAATCCATAACTTGTTAGATTATGTGCTCGTTTGGGATACCCCCATTGGACTAAAATAGCCAAATAAGATAAAATAAGTTTTTTTGGGTGAATAAGATAAAATAAGTTATTTTAGTCAAATAGGACATAATGGCATATCCAATCCATAATCATTTCATTTTTTCTTTCATAAAGTCAGAAAAAAGTCAAAAAACCTATTCTAAACAAAACTTTTTAATCCCAAGTTAAAATAACCAAAAAATCAACCTACATCATGTTTGCAGACCATAAATAGGAGCCCCACAGCTATGTGAGTGAGGAATAACAGTGAGAAATGTATTGATGATGAAATTAGTATATCTGCTATACATGGTAAGTGTTTTGATTACATTAATAATAATAATCACATTACTTATTACATTTTTCTTAGGTTAATGCCTCAGACCCATCAGTTGGGTGTGATTGGTCTGTTTTTTTTTTTATCCAACCCCCACGTGTGTGTGGGGGTGGGTGGAGACTGGGAGTCTCAAGCATAACTCTTTTTCTTATTATATCATGTTCATAATTCACATAATAAATAAAAGAATAAATTATATTGACTTTTCTTAAAATTAAAAAAAAAATTACGAAATTTTTTATAATTTTAATATAATTACACTCACCCTCATTTTAATAAAGTTAAAGAAATCAAAACTAATACAAATTTTAATAAAATTAAAGAAATCAAAACTAATGTAAATGATATTAAAATACGAAGATAAACAATTAAAATATACATTTTATTATGAAAGATATAACAATATATTTTTTTCATGGGCAAATTACACTAACAGTCCCTATAGTTTGGGACTTATGTCACTTTGGTCTCTGACTTTTCAATTGTGACACATTTGGTCCTGAATTTTGAATCTTATTCCAAATAAGGACAATTGAATATACTATTATTTAATTTCAAGGGCAAAATTGTCAATTTAATAAAATATAAACTAATTTGACAACAATAAATGTCAAAAAAATATTTTTAATTTTTTAAAAATTATTTATATCCACTAAAGATAAAATTATGTAAAATTGATCAAAATCAATAAAAATTACATGATTAATCTTTAAAAATTAATTTTACATGATCATCATCCAAACATATAATAAAAATTAATTTGGTAAAAAAATAAATAAATGTCTAAAAGATTTATTAATTTTGCATAATTTTATCTTTAGCGGATAAAAATAATTTTTAAAAATTTAAAAATATTTTTTTGACATTTATTTTTGTCAAATTAGTTTTTATTTTATCAAATTGACAATTTTACCCTTGAAAAATCTAATGATATCTTCAATTGTCCTTAATTGAAATAAGATTCAAAATTCAATGTCAAATGTGTTACAATTAAAAAATCAGGAATCAAAGTGACACAAGTTCCAAACTATAAGGACTATTAATGTAATTCACCCTTTTTTCATCTATATAACTAAGGAATTATTGATAAAAGTATATTAGGTGTTATGTAAATTAAAATAGGAACCGTTAGTCCCAATCAAATTAACTCTAAATACACTCTCTTCTTTGTATTTATTATACGTAAATACATTAATATCTTGAGTGATATTAGAGACCTCAAATAATCTATCAAATTTTTTACCAAACCTCTCACATAGGTGTGGGATCCACACATATGTGAGTTTGTGTAAGTCTCATACTCATGTAAAAGGATTGGTAAAAAATTTAATAGATTATTTGAGATTTATAACATTTTCTTAATATCTTTTTAACTTTTACACATATACTTTAATTGTCCTTTATTAAAACATATTAATGTAACTATGTATAATAAAAATAAAAATAAAAAGTATATTTGAAACACAATAGAATGAGAATAATAGCCCTCATTAAAATTTTACAAAACCTTAATATAATTATGTTAAAGTTATAACACTACCGTTTATTTATTATTATTTTTAATTTGTAATTTATCCGAAATAAATAAATAAATAAAATGTTATAAATCTCTCTTCACATTCTCTATCAACGAACTGATTTTACTCCGACGACTTGGTCGGTCTAAGCAGTTTGGAATGACATAGAAGACTCTTTCCTGTTTTTTGGGTGAATAGCATAGAAGGCTGTTTCACACACATATTGAACTGCGATCTCTCTCTCTCTCTCTCTCTCTCTCTCTCTCTCTATATATATTTATATATATGACCGCCATACCCATACGTGTAAGCTGGTACTCTTACTCAATCCAATCCAATCTAATGGCACCAACAACAACAACAGTAACGGAAGCATCCACCAGCACCGCCGTCAAGAACCACCAGCAGCGCCACCCAAAAGCAAGAAGAGTCTGCTTCTCATTCGCAGCATATGCCAAGAAAGTCATCGAGCACCTCGAATCCTGCAACGTCCCCATCGCCGAAGGCCTCACCGATGATGAATTCAGTGCCGTGGAGTCCCAATTCAATTTCACATTCCCTCCTGACCTCCGCTCCATCCTCCAAGAAGGCCTCCCAGTCGGCCCTGGCTTCCCCAACTGGAGATCCTCCTCCTCCCAACAGCTCGAAATCCTCACCAACCTCCCTATCTTGTCCCTTTGCAAACAAGTCTCCATTCACAATTTCTGGGCCCACTCTTGGGGAGACCAGCCCAATGACACCAACAAGGCCGTTCAATTGGCCAAACGCTTCTTGAAGAACAAATCCCCCATTCTCGTCCCTATTTATCGCCACTGTTACATTCCCTCCTCTCCCAATTTGGCGGGAAACCCCGTCTTCTACGTTCACGGCGCCGATGTTCGCCTGGCCAGCTTCGACGTCCCCGGATTCTTCCACCGAGTCGATTCCCCGGTCTGGGCCGCGACGGAGCCGCGAAGGATCGAGTTTTGGACGGAGATGGTGGAGAGGGCGGCGCGTGGAGGGACGCCGTTGTGGTGGACTGGGGATTTGGTTGGGTGTATGGAGGGTGTGTGTTGGAGGCTGAGGAATGGAGGGTGGAAAGAAGACGAGGTAAGGGAGATGATGATGATGGACGGTAGAGATGAGCGTGATCGGATGGTGTCGAGAGACCTGGAGGGTGTGGTGTGCCACGTGCGGGTTTTGTCGCTGAGGTTGTTGCGTGCGGGTTGGAGCACGGAAGATGTGGTGGACTCGCTTGGTTACCGCGTTGAGAATGATGTGGAGTCTTGGTTGGACTTTCAACACACAAAGAGCTGCCTACTGGAAGCTATATGAGACAAGATAATGATAAGACGATGATCAAAATTCAAAACTAATAGTCAGCGATACCGTCCGATAATGAGACTATTTTTGTTTTTCTTGGGTTGGATATTCATTTGATTATATATAGCCATTTTATTCACTGTAAATAATTAATAAAAAGAAATAGACATGGTTTTTCTTTTTGGCACAGCCACATGTTAATTGATGCTAGTTGTAGTTGGCACATGTCAAGATGATCCAATTTCATATTCTTATATTATCATTTGATGTGTCAATTGATCCTTAACAGATATGATTGTGATTATCATTATACGTTATCAAGTCATGTTTGTTATCCCTATTATGAGATTACATTAACAATAATACGAGTATTACTCAAAATTTATTTGATTAAAGCAAAAGACATAGGACCAATAATCTCCCAAATGAATGAAGTGAGATTCACAAATTTTTTTTTTTCGAGCAAGAAATAATTCTTCTCATATGATCCTGTTGATCAAGTTTGCACTCCTCCAAACAATGTTGCTTTGCCACCTGAAAACACAAACGTGAGCTAACCGACGGACGTGAGCTAACCAACGGGTGTATGCCGGAAACCCCTCCGATGCCTAAGTCAGCAACTAGACAATAGACAATAAGCTCTGTATATTCCAGAGTAAGAATTGGGATTGTGAAACATGTCCATAGGTCCTACTATGAGCTTTTATAGACTTGGCTTGGCTCATTCCTAGTAGGATTTCCAACTCTCCCAATGAGAGTCCTCCTAGGAATCACACACACTACTCACTACAAACCAAGTGAGATGGTTTGCACAATCCTAGTAGGACTTTACTCTCCTTAGCAGAGTCCTCCTAGGAGTCACACTCCTACTCACTACCAACCAAGTGAGATGGTTTTTACATAATCCCAGTAGGACTCTAACTCTCCTTAGCAGAGTCCTACTAGGAGTCTCATCGCTGCAAGCCAAGTGAGATGGCTGAACCCTTTACCTCGGTTATACATTCCTGACCGAACTGCCTTATCTCGGTCCCCTGCTATTCAGACCGTATGATCGAAAGCCGATTTACCGAATGCCACCCAGCCGAGCTATACACAACTCGGCCCTCGCTATTGATGTTACCTCCTTTGTTTAAGCTGCTGCAACCTAACCGAGTTGGATTACCTCGGCCAACCACCAGGCCCATTTGTTTAGGTAGCTCGGTCCAAAGTACCTCTGCCCAACTTGGAGTTCATACAACAGGGGACCGAGCTACTCGAAGCCCATACCTCGGCCTATAGTTTGGCCTAAATTCGAAATATGAGACGTCTTCTTAGCCTAAGACCGAGCTACACCAGTCCTTATCTCGGCCCATTATGTGGCCCAACTCCCAAAGAAGACTCTTCCTAGCTCGGCCCAATTTGTTTACAAATTACCCTCTTAATTGCCCCTTAATTCCATCTGCGTAGCATGATTAGGATTATTTTTCCTCCAGCCGAGCTAAGAACGCCCCCACTCTGCCGAGCTAAAAAGTTGTTCGGTTTCACAGCTCGTTCAGTCCCAACAAGTCTTGTTAGTTGCTCAGCACGTCATTCCCAGGATACGTGACGTGCCCCCATCATCCTCGTTCTCTTGTTACAACTGTCTTGTACCTTCAAAATTTTGAACAGCCCCGCCTTTTTTGGCCGAGATAACTATCTCGGTCCAAGCATTCAAAAATATGTCAGTCAAACCTGCTAGCTTGCTCTAGCCGAGGTATGCACCTCGGTTGAAGAATCCAAAAAACTTTGTTGGTCAAACCTGCCAACCTGCTTTGGCCGAGGTAACTATAATCCCGGTCAAAGAGTGCTAAAGTTCTGTTGGTCATACCTGCCAACTTCCTGCAGCCTAGATCCTTATCTCGGCTTAGGAATGAAAAAAGTGTTGGTTTTTCCAGCCAACCTCTTCAGCCTAGATCCTGATCTCGGCTGAAGAGAGCTCAGTATTGGTTATTCCGGCCAACCTAGAGCCAAGTGTTTGGTTATTCCGACCAAACGTCCTGCAGCTTGGATCCTTATCCTCGGCTTAGGAGAGGTGTTGGTTTTTCCAGCCAACTTCTTCAGCCTAGATCCTTATCTTAGCTGAAGAGAGCTCAAGGTTGGTTATTCCGGCCAACGTAGAGCGAAGTGTTTGGTTTTTCCAGCCAAACGTCCTGCAGCCTGGATCCTTATCCTCGGCTTAGGAGAGGTGTTGGTTTTTCCAGCCAACTTCTTCAGCCCAGATCCTTATCTTAGCTGAAGAGAGCTCAATGTTGGTTATTCCGGCCAACGTAGAGCAAAGTGTTTGGTTTTTCCAGCCAAATGTCCTGCAGCCTGGATCTTTATCCTCGGCTTAGGAGAGGTGTTGGTTTTTCCAGCCAACTTCTTCAGCCCAAATCCTTATCTTAGCTGAAGAGAGCTCAAGGTTGGTTATTCCTGCCAACCTTCTTGGTTGCCCCCTAGTCAGGCAAAGACTTGTTAGAAAGAGTTGGCCAATCCTGCCAACCTTCCCAGTTGCCCCCCAGTCGGGCACAGACTTTCGCATGGTCAATCCTTTTGGCCAAAAAGCTTTTTGCCTGGTATCCCTGTTGCGCTGGACTTTGCCTTGGTGCGCGCCCCATCTTCCTCTACCCTGACGTGTTGGTGCACTCTCTCCATCAGGGCTTCCATAGTAAAGGGCGGCGTCATTGTCATTGAATCCCTCAACTTATTGCCAGCCGACAAACCTCGTTTATACTGTGTAATAGCTAGGCTGGTAGGACAATCTGTTACTTGGTTGAAGGTCTCCTGATACCTATTGTTGTAAGACTTCAACGTTTCCTTCTCGCCCATGTCGATGGAGAGAAGCTGGTCAATCTCCACTAGCGTCTTGGTGTTTGTTCTGAATCTGGTTACAAATGCCTCCGCTAGTTGTGCCCATGAAGCTATACTACCTTCTGGTAACCTTTCAAACCATGTTAAACCCATGTCGCCGAGGCTGGAAAGAAATATGATACACATTAGAGCCTCGTTTCGCTGATACATGGCCATAACCTGGTAAAAGCGGCTCAAGTGTATGTAGGGGTCCGACTTTCCCTCATAAGTAGTGAATTTGGGCTGGTGGAAGCCTGAAGGTAGTGGTGCGTTCTCAATTGCCGGAACGAACGGTGAGCTCTGCAACCTTGCTAACGCTTTGTCTGTTGGTTCATAGGCAAGGTGTGGCTCTGGATTTCCAACCTCGACACTCCCATGTGTTCTAGGAGCCAATCGTTGTAGTGTGGAGACTCTGCAGAGGTCACGAGCCTGAGTGTCTTCTCTTCTTCGAGTCCTTTCAGTCCTCATTCTCTCAGGCCTGGAGTAGCGTATCCTGGAAGTCTTTGATTGTGTATCACCCGACCTGAGGCTTCTACTTATAGCTTACGATGGTGTGACTTGTCTGTCGCGATCTTCTGCGTGGCGAGGGTGCTCCCTACTCTTGCCCACATCTTCTTTCGTCGTCCTTATGCCCTTTATCTGGCGCTTCATAGTCTCCATGTCTGCCGCCATCCTTCTTATTACTTCGTCTTGCTTCCTTACGCGATCTTAGAGAACCTGAGGATCCATCTTCCGCCTCTGTCTATCAGGGCTTTAAGAGTGGTGTGAACTTGAGCCATGTCTTTCTCTCGCTTTTCTCCGCGGATTCCTTCGCTGGGGATCTAATTCCGCCATGGGTGGGATACAAGGTAAACCTTCGTGCCTCCCACCCCCTTCCGGTGTTTGCCCATCAATAGCAGATTGCGGCAAGTCTTCATTGTGCGCGGTTGCTTCCAACTAGAGAGGAAAACTTGATCAAGAGGTTTTGCTCTTTGTGAAATTCCCACAGACGACGCCAATTGTACGAGCAAGAAATAATTCTTCTCGTATGATCTTGTTAATCAAGTTTGCACTCCTCCAAACAATGTTGCTTTGCCATCTGAAAACACAAACGTGAGCTAACCGGCGGGTGTGTGCTAGAAACCCCTCCGACGCCTAAGTCAGCAACTAGACAATAGACAATAGACAATAAGTTCTGTGTATTCCAGAGTAAGAATTGGGATTGTGAAACCTGTCCATAGGTCCTACTATGAGCTTTTATAGACTTGGCTTGGCCCATTCCTAGTAGGATTTCCAACTCTCCCTATGAGAGTCCTCCTAGGAATCACACACCCTACTCACTACCAACCAAGTGAGATGGTTTGCACAATCCTAGTAGGACTTTACTCTCCTTAGCAGAGTCCTCCTAGGAGTCACACTCCTACTCACTACCAACCAAGTGAGATGATTTTTACATAATCCCAATAGGACTCTAACTCTCCTTAATAGAGTCCTACTAGGAGTCTCATCACTGCAAGCCAAGTGAGATGGCTGAACCCTTTACCTCGGTTATACATTCCTGATCGAACTGCCTTATCTTGGTCCCCTGCTATTCGAACCGTGTGATCGAAAGCCGATCTACCGAATGCCACCCAGCCGAGCTATACACAGCTCAGCCCTCGCTATTGATGCTACCTCCTTTGTTTAAGCTGCTGCAACCTAACCGAGCTGGATTACCTCGGCCAACCACCAGGCCCATTTGTTTAGGTAGCTCGGTCCAAAGTACCTCTGCCCAGCTTGGAGTTCATACAACAAGGGACCGAGCTACTCGAAGCCCATACCTCGGCCCATAGTTTGGCTGAAATTCGAAATATGAGACGTCTTCTTGGCCTAAGACCAAGCTACACCAGTCCTTATCTCGGCCCATTATGCGGCCCAACTCCTAAAGAAGACTTTTCCTAGCTCGGCCCAATTTGTTCACAAATTACCCTCTCACCTATTATGAGATTACATTAACAATAATACGAGTCTTACTCAAAATTTATTTGATTAAAGCAAAAGACATAGGACCAATAATCTCCCAAATGAATGAAGTGAGATTCACAATTTTATTTTATTTTTTATCAAAAAGAAATTTCCATTAAAGAAGCCAAACAACACCTATAAAAAGGAGTCTATCTAAGAGAAAACTTATACCAAGCAAAGAATAAATGAAATCAGATAACACAGGAGTAAAATTATGAAAAATATAGACGCACATCTCATGCTTGTGCTCATACTACAAAGCAGAAGCCAAACAATCGGCTATAGATCATGTCTGAGATAGATTGTGCTCATACTACAAAGTAAAAGCCAAACAATCAGTCATAAATCATGTCTGAGATAAATCATAGGTTACAACTACAGAATAGGTAAGTCACAGCAAAGCACCGATGGACTCCATAAAATCTCTCAAACCAAAAAATCTGAAAAAAATAAATAAATAAAAATAAATAAAAACTGAAAAACTCAACCTCAAACCCGAAGAAACAGTCGGATCCTTGGAGCATATATGAGATATATCATAGAATCACAATTCAATTCATAAGATTGAAAGTAAAAATAAATTATAATTATCCTTGTTTTACCAAAAACAATCACCACTTTTTATATAATAAGATTTTTTTATATAATTTCATAAATTTAATTCTACCCAACAAATATCACCATACTAGTACATAATAAACACAATTTATCTCTATATTCATAATTTTAACCAATTTAATTTAAAACAAAGATATACATACATAATGGGACTCGTTACAGTAAAATTGAGATCGAAAATGCCTAAGACCCCCAGCTGGGGGTGCTGGGGGTCATGTGTGTCGCCCACTGATTGGGCCAAAATTGTTTTTTTTTTTTATTTTCAGCAAATCATGGCCCGCCACGTCACTGGGGATCGACCCCCAGTGGGGGTCTGAAGCAAGGTTGAAATTGAGATGGCAATTGAATCTTTGATGGGCTTAAATGATGAATGGAGCAAATGAACTTTGACCCAATATGGTCATCTGTACTATTGCCTGTGCTGTGCCTAGTCTCTCCAAAACTGAAATGGCTATGATCACAGATACATACTGCACATATTTTAGGTACGAAAATATTTGTCAGTCCAAATTTAGACCAAAATTAATGTGTTTTTGTCCAATTTAAGTTAGGTCATTCTCTTTCAATTTGAATCAAGCAATAAAGATTGGTAGCTCGAAAAATGAGGCTCGAATAGGCAAAACGACGTCGTTTTGTCTTCTTCTTTTTTTTTCTTTCTTTTTCTTTTTCTTTTTCTTGCTTCAGTTTGTTTGGGTCCCTAATTTTTTGGTTTCAGTTGCTTTTTGAATCAGAATAGAGAGAGAAGACAGAAAAGATAAAGAGAAGGAGAAAAGAGGTAGAATGAAGATGATGATCTGAAGAAGAAAATGATGATGTTGATTGAGGGACGAAGACGAGGAAGAGGCGGTGGGTTGGAATCGATTGCAGATCTCCTTCTCTTGACATCCCACCCGGACGCAAATTGAAGACGAGACTCCGATTTGAAGATTAGATTTGGAAGATTGAGCAAGATTTCAGCCACTTCTATCTCATCTTCACCGAACAAAGACCAGAGACTGCCATGAGTATATATATATATTTTTTTAGTTCTTGTTTTCTGTATATTTATTTATTTTTTACTTGTTCTGGATCTGAAAAAAAATAAAAAAATAAAAAATTTGTTGATGATGATGATGATGATGGTGATGATGTTGATGTTGTTTTCTGTATATACATATTTTTTTTTAGTTGTTCATCAATTTTTTTTTTTTTTTTGTTGATGAAGATGATGATGATCTGGATTTGAGGATTAATGGTAAAAAAAAAATTTTTGTTGATGAAGATGATGATGATGTTGAAGATGATGATGATGTTGTTGCTAATTTCAAAATCTGAGGATGAAGGGAAAAAAAAAAAAAAAAAAAAAAAAAAAAATTCAGACCCAGATCTGATGATGTTGATGAACAAAAAAAATTTTGTTGATGTTGATCTTGATGGAGAGATGGCCAGATTCATTCTCGCATTCATCATTCATCATTCATCCAATGCCTTTTTTTTGTACGAGAAAACAGATTCATTCTCGCATCATTCATTTTAAATTATTTTTTTTCAGCCTTTTCTTCTTCTCCTTCTTCATCAGAAAAACGCAGAAAAAAAAGGGGAAAAAAAAAAAAAAAAAAAGACACCAAAACGACGTCGTTTTGGTGTCGAGCCACAGTCGGGCCACAGACTTTCGAGCTACGAATCGGAACTGTTGAATCAAGTAGACCTGCCATATACTACATTACACCATGTATCTACGTAATTTGTAACTGAAATTTTATTAAAATTGAAATAATCTGTCACTAATTTTTTTTTTTTTAAATTAGATCTAAATAATTTGTCACAAAAAATTTTGAAATTGAATTTAGAACATAACTTGGTAACTTAAATTTTTAAAATTTATGTAATGTCTGCGCTGTCTAAACTTATTATAACAAGAAAATGTATAAAAGTTGTTAAAATTATTTAAACAATCCACCCTTAAGAAAAAAAGCTAAGACAAGTCAAAAACAAAGATATTAACGAGTAACACTTTTATTTTTAAAAGGTGAGTTCAAATCAAGTAGCATAATGTATAACATTTTTCACTTGTCTTTTTTCGTGTAAAGTCGGCAGTAAATAAATTCACCTTATTCCATATGTTTACTTAACGTTAGACTTGTCTCTGTACCAATGTTTGAGTCTCAAATCTTTGGACGGTCTAGTTATTTGTTTAACTACAATTCTCAATTCACTATTCCACGTGGCAGATAACGAGGAAATCGTGAACATGATAGATTTAACAAGAATATTAAACTTGATATATTCTATGTTTATAATTGTCTCACTACTTTGTGCTGACTTCATGATTAATTTAGGTAACTCAATAATTGTCTCTGCAAAAACTACAAATTGAAACAAGGAAATCTATTTAGTTTTGCAATTGTTAAAAATATTTTTTAAGTTTTCAAGTTGTAATTTTTTTTAGTGATTTTTTTAAATATATTATATTATTTTTTTATTTTTATATTTATTTAATCTAAATATACTTAAAAATTATAAAATTTTAGATTTATTTTTAAATTTACTAAATACAAAAAATACAGCAATTTTTTTTGTATTCATTAAATTATTTTTAGATTCCTTTATAAATAATTTATTTTTTAATTACATTTAGATTAGGTGTATTTAAAAAATACTAAAATATATTTTTAAGAAATTCACTTATGACAAAAGATACCAAAATTAAAAATTAAAAAAATTATTTTTGAAACTCAAAATAAAAAAGTGTGAATATCTTTCTCCGTTGTTTCCATGTTAATTAAGGGTGTATTAAGGAATTGACTTTTTTATTTTTTACTTTTTGATTTTTTATTAAAAGACAAACCCAAAAATAGGAAGAAAAAAAAAAGTATTTATATTAGACCATGAGACCCAAACAAACAAACATGAACACAAAATCCATTGGAAAATGATTTTTTTATTAAAATAATCACATATAAAAAATTAAAAAAACAATTAAATTATCACATTATTCTTTTTATTTTATTTTTTACACATTCTTTAATAAAAAATAAAAAATCAACTAGTGTAACTAATTCGCAAACCAACTCTAAGCCCTTCCAATACTCTATGTTTGGGACTTTGGGGGTGAAAGTTTGGTGACCCATCTGGGTTTTCAAATGACTTTACTTTGGGTCTGCGTCAACTCAGGACCACTGAAAGTCATATCAACACTATAATCACAAAACCGACCAAAGAAATTGCAACTTGTTCTGTTGACTTCATCGGTTAAAATAAAGGGCAAATTAGATATACCTTTTGAGATTTAACAAAATTACAAATACACTTTAAGATTTAAAAAATTATAGATACTCTCTGAAGGTACTATTCGTTTAATAAATTATGGGACAAATTGTTATGAAAATATAAATTTCAGGGGACAATTTGTTATGAAAATATAAACCTCAGGGGGGTATCTGTAATTTCCGAAACCTCAAGGGAATATCTGTAATTTAGCTAAATCTCGAGAGAGGTATATGTAATTTGCCCTAAAATTAAATTATTAAATTTAATTTTTGAAGATTTAAAATAATTAGTGATTTAATATAGTCATAATAAATTACTGAAATTTGGAAGCATTTCACTGTAATTCTCATTCCTTGGTTTGATTCGGTAAAGAGAAAAAATAATTTTACATTGTGATCGGAAGAATGTGGATGACAATTCTATTAAAAGGTCAAAAACATAAAATCAATCCATTATTATTGCAAACCAATTTTATCTAATACTTCATGTGTTTAGACAAAAAATATTTTTTTAAAAATAATTTTAATTTTTTTCATGTTTGACACAACAAGAAAATATGAAAGTGAAAACAAGCCTATTTAAACATAAAAATATTTTACAATTTTAAAAAGCAAAAACATTTTCTAAAATAAAGTCATATTAATGCCATCATACTAAAGTGATTATTTGGTTGTATTAGAATATTAGTCCATGCTATTTATCACTCAACACTTGTTAAATTGTTCCCCAAAAATTTAATAAAAAACACAAGTTTTACAGTTTTAAAAAATGAATACCAAGTTAAAATACCATGTGATATTATCTAAGGAAGAAAAAATAATTTCTCCATCATGCTACCACCCTTCCCACACTTCCACCACTACACTATTGTCACCACCAACAAAAATGTTTGTTCTTCAATACAAATTGTGTTTGGTAACGTTTACGTTTTCAGTTTATATTTACAAAAATTTTATAAACTGGTTTTTGTTTATTTTTAGAAAAACATAAACTACAAACGCGTTTGGTAATTGACAAAATGTTTAAAAAATTTTAAAAATATAAAAAAGAGTGAGAAATGACAAGTAGCGGCGGAAGACAGTGGTGGAAAGTGGTGACAGTGGGCGGTGGGTGGGTGATGGTGGCAGGTGGTGGGTGGTAGCGAGTGGGTGGTGGTGGTGGTGGTGGTGGATGACAGATGGCGGGTGGGTGGCAAGTGGCTGGTGGTGGTGGGTGGCTGGTAGTGGTAGGTGGGTGTTGAGTGGTGGTGGCGGGTAGGTGGTGGATGGTGGTGGGTGGCTGGTAGTGGTAGGTGGGTGTTGAGTGGTGGTGGCGGGTAGGTGATGGGTGGTGGTAGTGGCAGGCGGTGGATGGTAGTTGCGGGTGGTGGCTGGTGGCGGGTGGATGGCAGGTGAGTGGTGGGTGGTGGTGGTGGTGGTGGTGGTGGTGACAAGGGGTGGGTGGTGGTGGCAGGTGGGTGGTGGCTGGTGGGTGGTAGGTGGCAGGTGGTGGCAGGTGGGTGTTGGTGGCAGAAGACAGTGTTAGAAAATGGGTGGCGGGTGGTGGCTAGTGTTGGGTGGTAAAAAAAAAAAAAAAACTCAAAACGGAAACACATTTTTTTAGTTTACATTTTTTGGCCAAATTTATAAACTGAAACCATTGATTTATAAATAAAAAATTTACCAAACAAGTTTTTATTTGAGTTTTTTAAATTTTCATAAATATAAATAGAAAACTGAAAACGAAAGTATTACCAAACGGTACCTAAGATATTAGATTTTTTTTTTAAAAAAATTTTATTTTTTAATTTTAATTTTTTTTTTGGGAGTCTAGAATAAAGTATAATTAATATTAACACGGAAAACACAACCATCATCTCCACCACAATAGTACATATACTTGACCCTTGTCGCTGTCACTTTTAATACATTAATTTTATAATTTCAATGTCGTGATTAAGGAATTGTTTGACAATTTGAAAAATAGCTTAAAAGTTAAAAAATCAACGAATATCAAAAGTTAATTGTTCATTTTGATTTAGGCCAAGTTTGACATCTTTAAAAAAATCCAAAAAGTCAAAAAGTCACTATCCTATTTAAGTCACATCATCTTATTTAAATCACATCACCTCTCTAACACATCACTTCAAACCCAACCCAAATCCAATCCATATTTCATAAAAAGTCAAAAAGTGCACTTATTTAGTTTTCCCAAACTTGGCCTTACTCTATTTTTTGTATGATTTTTTTGTAAAAAATAAAAAATATACATATTTAAGAGATATAATTGAGCACACACGAAAGACGAAAGATAAAATTGTCCAGATCGAATGCTTACCCTTGAGAGAGGCAAGACTAGGGGTGCAACTTGGGCGGGTTTAGTTGAGTTAAAGGTTTGCCCAAACCCAGCCCGAATTATGTTTGGCAGTGCCCAAGTCCTCCCAAGCCCAACCATCAATCCGAGCATGACTGCCCAAGCCCAGACCAGCCTTCATAATTTGAACTCAGGTTAGCCCGAATTGCCCGAATTTCACAAGGCAACAAACAGCTTCTGAATTTTTCCATACAACAAACAATGTTTTATAATATACATAAGTCCATTAGTCTATATAACAAACTTAAACATCATCACAGCCGCAAACATTGCTACATATAAAAGTAAATCTTACAAGGCAACAAACAATGCTTCATTATTCCATACAACAAACAGAGTAGTTCTTAAGCGTTAGCCAAAGAGTATTTCTCTAATGCATTGTAAGACTAGGATTGATATTAGTATCAATATCTTCAATTTTCATCCCAGCAGGTAATTCCCAATCAAATAAGTAAAGAAGATTGGCAAATGCAAGCTCTAATATTGCAACTCCCAGATTGATTTCATAATGTTTTTCGACCAGATCCAAATGGAATTAGTCCAAAATCCTCTAAAATCAATATCACCGATTTTGAGTGGTAATCGAATGACGAGTGGCCAAAAATAGACAAATTGAAGCACAAATACAAATACAGAGAGGGATCTACCAGTTTTGTGTGGCGTCGAAGCTTATCGAAAAGGTGGCGGTGTCGTTGTTCGTGGTGTTGCCGTTGTTCGTAGCGTCGTCATCGTCGTCGTCTCCGTCGTCCGCCGTTCTTCAACTCTCATGAAAAAATGAAAATGAGAGTCTGAGAGAAAGGGAAGAAAGAATAGATAAGATATGTGAGACCCCTAACTTTGTAAACCTTCTTAGGTCCCAAAATTTTGAGTTACTATAACAAAGCCTTTAATTCGTTGATTGCTCGCAAATTAAACCCTAAAGCCGAAAACGTATCACGGACGAATCCATACAAACCCAAATCGACCCTGGAAGCTTAGAATCATAACACTCTAATATTAATTATTTAACTCTCAATTTTAGATTAATTGCTCTAAACCCTAACTTCCGATTTTTACAGTCTTCATTCAGTTATTTACCTTTAAATTCAAAGCAAGATAATACAAACCGAATTATTTTTCCTAAACACTAATTTATTAACTCTTCACTTGAAATAGATATTTTAATTGAGCCCAAGCCCGCACATTTTTATTAAATCACAAATTGACCTCAAACAAGTACCATTATATATTTATAAATACACTTGTACCCTAAAATCTTTTTTTAACATTATGTTTTACAATTTCCAAGATTTGTACACAAAATAAATAGGGAAATCTCCTCAAATCTCGAGGACACGACTAGCCATCATCATTATACTTTAGTACAAACAAATCCTTTGAATCTTAAAGCAATAATGACTTTGGTACCAATAAAGATTTGCTATGAGTATTTAAATTAGCCCAAAACCTAACTAGATCATAAGTAAATACATAAATAAAGTTCCAATACATGAGTTTAATTCCAAGCCCTTATTTCTTTTATTAAGAATTACCCCAAAAATAGTATATGTACCCTAATACTATTAGTACCATCAATCAATTGAAATCTATATATATACATACATTGAGAACTGTGCCCCTAATACCTAAAATCATTAAAATAATAACCCCATCACCCTTTCCAAGGGCCAGCCATCATAGGGAGAAGTGAAGAGCCAATTTTCAAGGTTTATGATCATGATATTCTAAGAAACTCAAGACCTAGTACCCTAGACCTAGGGTGATGTTTTCAAAACTAGTTTTCTTCCAACTAAGAATCAACCAATTGTTGCCTAAACCTATGAGTAAGCCTCCCAAACCATCAATTTTCCTTTAAACTTCAAACAAATTCTAACCTTTCCATCCATTTCCAACTAATGGGTTTTTAGGACTTTTTGCATCAAAACTTGTCTATAAATACCAACCTCCCCTAGCTTGGCAAGCACAAACACCACACCTATACACACATTTCGGCTAGAGAGAGGGAGGAGAGCAAGAGAGAAAAGTCTAAGAAAAGAAGAGAGAGGAAGAAGAGAGCCTTCTTGTGCAAAGCTTAGTAGGTAAGCCACAACACAACCTTCTCTTTCATTTTTCTTTTTCAAATACATGTTTCTAAGGGTTCTAAATAATGTTTTCAGACCTGTTATTGATGAGTTACTTGTGTTAAAAATGCTAGAAGTTGAGCATTGATTCCATCTCTCTTGTATTTTCCCCATTTTGGCACAAAACCATCTTTTTATACCAATATCTCAAACTTTCCAAAGGCACACCTTCAAGAAAACTTTATGAGTTAAATATATGTTAGTTAGCATGTTTTCTTCACAAAATAAATGAAAACTTTCCCTTGGTGGAACCATTTTCTCATAAATCTTCTTGTTTTGGACATTTTACCGTAGAATTTGTTTTTGTAGTCCACTTCCAGAAATTCTAGAAAAATGTATAAAATTATTCTGGACCTCTATTTTATGTCAAAACCTTCCTTAAGGAGTTAGCTTTCAACTAAAATTGGTTTCATCGAAAAACATTAAGCAATTTGCAAGAAAATCAAATTTTCGTAACATTCGACGGATCTGGAAAGAATCTGGACAGCGCTGGAATGTTTTCTAAATAACTTAAAATTTGGAAAAGCAATCCCATTTCCGAAAAATGTTCTAGAAACTAGATCAAATTCTCTACGAACTATAGGAAGACCGAGTCCGGTGGAAGATCTAAAATAGTCCTTTCATTTTAATCTTTATGTGATGTTAAATCTGGAAACTGTGTTATGCATGGATGTTTTATGCCCTTGAATTCATGAAATTGCCTACTTACTTATGAGCATATCTTGGTATGATATTATATGTGTTATGGCTATGTTATTTATCTTTCTCGTCTTAAGGATGCATGCTTATGTGGATATTATTGTCTTATCAATTAGACTAACCTTGATGTAAAACATTTAACTTCAACGGGAAACCTAATTGGGAGGGTATTGGGTTTTCGAGCACTTCAGTAATGAAAAGATGAGAATATGTGATATATAGATTTTTGGGATGCGTTCCCTATTTGAAAGTTAAAGTCTTGCACAAGCAGTTGTCGCGTAAACCCTGGAATGGAACGGACGTATTCGGACTCCTTGCGACGGTTTGAATGGTGAGATAAGGTTGGGTCCGGATGGGACTTTCAGGATGATAAAACTTTTTCTGGAAGGATGAGGTTGGATTCAGGAGATAAAACTTTTTTCTTTTCACTATCCCTTTTGAGGCCCTGTGGTTGGCGCTACGCGGTATATAACCGTTGGTAGGCATCCGAGGTTAGTTCTGCAACAAAGCAGCAAAAGGGGGAGTTCCGAATAGTCCGGTGTCTAATTATTGTGGTTGGGAGGACGAAATCTCTTTGGGGGATTTCTAGTTTACTAATATCTAACTTATAACCCCTTAGTTGAGTATCATGCTTTACTATTTGATGTTATATTTGTGATTGTGTATTGGACTGGAAAAGAGGGACGGGGTGTGTGTGTGTTTACTAGGCATTCAAAGCTCACGGCATGTCATGCCAGGTGCCGAAGAAGAGCTTATAGCTGGAGACGACAAACCTGAAACCTTCGAAGACTTTTGGCTATCTTAGGAAAGTTAGAAATTCCTTGTGATATTTTGTAAGACTCATATGAAGATTTAAGTTTTCTCTTGGGACGTAATGTAATGGATCAAGTTTTTGTAATTAATGATATTCGTGGTTGTTATGTACTTACATTCTAATATCTATACATTTACACCTTATCGTTGCTTATGAGACCTTGTGTCAATACCTTTTAAGATCTGTCAAAAAGGTAGTGCGCTGCCTAAGAAAGCCGGACTTAGAAGGGAGGCTAATTTGACTCCTCCAGCGATCTGGGATCTTACTTGGTTATTGACCATAGGACTCATTAGTGACTCTCCCTTGACTGTAACCAATAGTGTAGAATCGGGGCGTCACAAGATAGGGTTTTGTTTTTAGTTTTAATCTAATGGTCCAAATAAAAGATGCTAATCCAATGGCCAAAGACCACAAAAAAAAAAAAAAAAATTAAGGGCTAGCTATTTAATTTATACATATATTATATAATTTATATAATATATTAAATGTAATTCGGGTTCGGGTTGCTCGGGTTAGCCACTGACTCCGCCCAGGGCATCAAAAATCTGCCCAGGCACGTCCAGATTACAAGATATTGTTGTTAAAGCCCTAAAAAAACTCGGACTAGGCACGGGTTGCTCGGGTTGAGCCCGCCCGAGTTATACCCCTAAGCAAGACTAGTTCTAGATGGGGAAATGATTTTTTGAAAGGTCAGTAACAATATGATATTTCATAGATAAGTAAGAAACTGAAGCTTCACTTCTTATTTATGATGTATTGGCTTGAATTCACTTTAGGAAAGGATTTCTTTCTCCTCAAAGTAGGTGTTTGGTCTGCAACACGAACAGGTCAAGATGTGATGTCAATCACATTGAGTGGGGCCATTCTCTCCTATTCACCCTTAATGATATGAAATGAACAATGTAGAAAGAGATTCACACTCTTCTCTCTGTCTCTCTCTATTCTCTCTCTTCCACCTTATTGGAGGTCAAAATGATAATGATATATTAAATAATGTATCACCACTCAATCAAAAAATTATCTCAAAGGTTTTTTCATTTTATTTTTTATTTAAAAAAAAAAATGCATGTTCCAAACCACTCCTAAAACAAATGGAGTGCAAATATGGACATGGTGATTTTTTCGCTCTTATCTAACGAGTTGGGTCAGAGTGAGGTGGGTTATAGTCTAAATCAGATTTGAGGGTATTGTTAGGCTTCAATAGGCTTGTAACAGAACTCACATCGATGATTCGAACTGTTCAATATTTATGATTCATTGAGTACTTAGGGTATGTTTGGTTTGTATTTGGGAGATGAGTTTTAGAAAAAAATTTCTAAAAAATTGTTAAGTTTGAGTTTTTCTTAAAAAATTTCTAAAATCACTTTCTCTCTCTTGCATATCAATCAATCATTTTTTCTCTCTCATCTCTCATTCTCAATCACTTTTTCTCTCACACATATCTACTCAAATTCTCCCAAAATATCAAATCATTCCAAACTCCCCAAAAAACAACTCTCCCAAAATATACAATCAAACAAACCAAAAAAATTTCTAAACTCTCTCTCAAATTTTTTTTTTTTTAAAAACAACTCTCCCAAAAACAAACCAAACAAGCCCTTAATCTCTATAAAAAATCAAATTGATCAGATATTGATAGACATTTTATATTATCACATTTGTATCAACGGTAAATATAATTTATTTTAAATAAATTATTTATAAAAATACGATCAAATCAAATCAAATAACTATTAATATTTGATTAATATAATTTTTAACAAAAATAAAGGGTTTGTTTGGTTTGTTTTTAGGAGAGTTGTTTTTGAAAAAAATTTTGAGGAGAGAGTTTAGAAATTTTTTTGGTTTGTTTGGTTGTATATTTTGGGAGAGTTTTTTTTTGGAGTTTGGGATGATTTGATATTTTGAGAGAATTTGAGTAGATGTGTGTGAGAGAAAAAGTGATTGAAAAGGAGAGAGGAGAGAGAAAAAGTGATTGATTGATGTGTAAGAGAGAAAAAGTGATTTTAGAAATTTTTTGAAAAAAACTCAAACCAAACAATTTTTTAGAAAATTTTTTCTAAAACTCATCTCTCAAATGCAAACCAAACATACCCAAAATACTTAACAAACTTTAGCAAATCAAATTATCAATATGGAAAATGAGTGGGAGCACTAATTAATGCTACCACTAATGATGTGACAGTAGGCCACCATGAATGATTTGATGTTTTGGCCTTAATGCTGTATTTTTTTTTTTTTATTAAATATCATGTCATTAATGATCTTTTTAAAATTCCAAAATTAGTGATCTATCATTGTTGTATCAATATATACTCCATAATGGATCTACGGAAACCAGCAAACAAGTATCTCCCTCTTATCCGCATACCTAAGCGATCCGAGTAACTGACTAGCCAACCAGGGTGATTCGTACTGCCCCATCTGACATCTCACACGGGTCGGAGCTGACCGCTGCGGTCTGGCAGCGGGTTGAGCAGTTCGTTTTTTGGCTCATTCCCAGCAGTTGGGCGCGCCAACTAAAAGTCCCTCTCCAAAATCCTTGGGGGATCTGTTTCACAACAAATTTCTTATTTTGTGTAGTCTTTCAACCTAGAATCACTTCTTCTTCTTCTACTTGGGAAAAACCCTATTTCATTCCCCAAAACAGCTATGTTTCATCTCAAGGTGACTCTCAATCGGTCCATCAGTACTGGCTTTGTTCTGATCTCTTCATCGAAGACTATTCCCTATCAGAATTCAGGTATTTGTTTATTTTTCATTTTTTTGTACTCAATTGCGTTGACTCTTTTGCAATGTTTGTTTATCATATTGTTAGTGGGATTATAAGTAGGATTGAGTGAGAAAATTTGTAGTGTAGTAGGATTAAGTTAGATACCTCAGATAAATTGTGTTTATTTGCGTAGGGTTGTTTGGAATGATCTAAATAAGTGTACGAATTGTAAAGAAATGTGCAGAAAAATAAAGAGTTGATATAGCCTAAGGGCATAGGAGATGTCAAACAAACTCTAATATATAGTAATATTAGTTGATTGGGATTAAAATATTATTTTCATCTATAATCCTATCTTCTCCCTTCATTAGAGGTAGTCGTAGTTCCATGACATAGTCCCATGTATCCGTGACATTTTTCAAAACAAACCTTTGTGGGATCCATGGATTATTAATCCAACACCCTCTCCAAATTACTAAACAAACACGGCCTTTGATTTTAGATACATATACACATATTTTCATGGCATCTGTGATCCTGATATAGCTTTCCATGTTGTACTTACGGTAGAATGGGCCTGAAGTTATGGTTCACATTGTGCAACAAATAAACAATTTTTTTTTCCTGATCATTTGAAATTCCAGCAGAGTATGAGGAGATAGTATATAACACTAAGATCAATGGTAAGATAAATTGAAAAATGGATATAATATGTGAGTCCTTTCTTGTCTTGTCCGATACTGTGATTTTTATGACCCCCTGGCAATGAGCCTCATTTCCAAATTAGGTGATTCAAAACTCACTTCAAGGAAGCAGTGAATTAAAAGTTGGTCTAGTGTTGTTGATTGGGATTATATCATTGTTAGTCGTTTTGTGGATCTCTCTCTATGCCTAAAAGAGAAATAGTTGCAATTTGCGTAGTTTTAATGCTAAGAAAGCCTAATTTTGATCAGATATGTTAAGTGTCCTTTGTCAGAACAAAACCTTACCGCTGAGTGAATAATTCTGGTAGCATGTCATTTTCACGAAGCCATGTCATGCCTATCTGATGTTAGACAAGGGAGCTAATTCTTCAGCTTATCAATTAACAGTAACACCACATGGTACTCCATATCATGTTTTGATGTCTTGGTATTTGCTGTCTTTGACGCTGATTCATGTCAATGTTAACTACATCTCAAAAAAATTATAACAGAAGCTTGCTACATCCATCATTGTGCTAGTTCTTTAGTCCTACTTTATAAGGTTCGACAGTAAATATCAGCAGCATCCAAGTTAATGGTAAAGCTTAAAGAATTAAACCATCAAAAAAAAAAAAAGAATCAGTACATTTTGGTATAAAAAATTGTGGTAGTCCAACAATGTCCTATATGTTCAACCATTTAAGTAAAAATTAAATTAGAAATCATAGAACAAAATTTGATTAAATTTGGGCTATATTAATTTATTCCAAACCCTTTTGGAAATGTGCCATTATTTTTTAAGTAGTAATGTGTTAAATGTTCTCTTTTTCCAGGCCACTTGAATCCAATTAGGTCTTTCAATTTTGTTCACGAAAACATTATTTATTATGAGAAAAAGGAACAATCTCAAACAAACTGACATCACATATTAGATCAGTTTTTGGTGAACCTGATCTGTCAAATATTAGGTCATTTTCTGGGTCTGCGAACATTTATGTGACAAACTAAAGAGAGATTTAGACAGAATAATGGGACAGCATTTTTATTCAGTACTATTACCATGCATAATTATTTGACTGTAGGTAATATATCAATTAAGCCATTTATATTAATTAATGGTGTGCCAACTCAATTCCACTTGCCTGCGCATGATACGGCTTGGACTTTCTCTCTCATATTCACAAGGCGACATCTTGGGACTGGATACACGCGCTCTTTTCGTCTCTCCATCTACCCTCTCTTCTGTCACGGTCTCGTAGAAATCCTAACTCCTCTACCTTTCAAATCCAACCCTCTCTCCCAACTGGAACAGTCAAATTGAATTGATTCTTCAAATCCTATTTCTCAAATGGTTGAATTTGTGATTGAACTTAGATCTAATCGAAGTTTGACATTGCCGCCGACTAAGATCTCATTGATCGAACTTCGTTTCTAAGCTACAAACTCATAGATCGAACTTCTCTGTAAGGTATGCACATCTTCTTACTCCTTGAGTCAGCTGTGTCAAAGTGAGAAGGGCCGAATCCGACCTAGATCCCGCACCCACACTTGAACCTGGACCTGTGTCATGTCGACATGGGTACTCCCCCCAAAATAGTTAGTACATGTAACACAATTGATAACTTTGCACAATTATGCAATGGTGGATGTTTGGTTTTCCTTTATTGGTCATGTCCTGTCTATACTAGTAGGAAACTCCTATTTGGGTGACGTTTCATATTTAGAGATGTGATTCCATGCTCCCCAAGTAAGAAACCTATAAAAAAACTCGTTCTCATCTGAGATAAAATCTCTCAAACATACAAATCTCAAACAAAAGAAAAACAACTCAAACTTATTTTAGTACTTTCTATTTACATAATAGTTATTTATATTTAGTAAATATAATTTGTAGTTGATATCAATTTCCACTAATAATTCATATTTTAACATATATAATACAACTAAGCAGAAAAAAAATATTAAAATATATACATGGTCCCATAGATCTTGTTGATCGAACTTTGTTTCTAAGCTACAAACTCATAGATCGAACTTCTTTGTAAGGTACGCACATCTTCTTACTCCTTGAGTCAGCTGTGTCAAAGTGAGAAGGGCCAAATCCAACCTAGATCCCACACCCACACCTGCACCTGCACCTGCACCTGTGTCATGTCGACATGGGTACTCCCCCCAAAATATTCTATACATGTAACACAACTAATAACTTTGCATGATTATGCAATGGTGGATATTTGGTTTTCCTTTATTGGTCATGTCCAGTCTATACTAGCAGGAAACTCCTATTTGAGTGATGTTTCTTATTTAGAAATGTGATTCCATGCTCCCAAGTAAAAAACCTATAAAAAACAACTCGCTCCCATCTGAGATAGAATCTCTCAAACATACAAACCTCAAATAAACAAAAGAAAAACAATTCAAACTTATTCTAGTACTTTCTATTTATATAATATTTATTTATAAATAAAGATAATTTGTAGTCGATATTAATTTCCACTAATAATTCATATTTTAATATATATAATACAACTAAGTAAAAATTTTTTTTTAAATATATTAATATATAAAATATATACATGGTCCTATAGGCACTCCCTACCTTAGAAACTTATATGTGCCCTCGCTCCCTCAACCCCACTTCGTATCCATTTTCGTCTGTTCATAGGAACTAAGAGTTATGTCACGTGATCAATGTCTAGCGGGTCTATTACTTTGTTGGTGCCCTGGAGGAGCTTGCTACATCTTTCTTTTGCCATCTTTTACTTATGTTTTTAACATATGCTTTACCTTATGCTTAGTTAGTCTTTGTGTTTGAGATGGCCATGAGAAATGCTTTGTATCACTCTAAGGCTATGATGCACGGATACGGATACGGGACACGACACGGACACAGGGATAAGCAAATTTTTAAAAAATGAGGGACACGACATGCTGGGGACACGTTTAATATATATAATTTTATTTATTTATTATATGTCTAAAATAAAAAGAAAATCATTAATTTTTATACAATTACAATAATAATAAAATTAATAAACATATTTTAAAATTTTTTTTAATAAAAAATGAGTTTTTTATAAATAAAAATATTTTATTTTATGAATTTTAGGTTTAACAAAAATCAGGATAAAAAAAAAAAAGAGATGGAAGAAAATAAAGGAGGAGAGAGAGAGAGAGAGAGAGAGAGAGAGAGAGACGGGTGAATCAGCAAAAGGGGGGAAAAATTAAAAAAGATGAACAAAAGAGGGGAAAGTGAAATCAGAGAGAGAGAGAGAGAATAGGAGAAGACGAAGAAAAGGGAGGGGAAGAAGAAGGAGACAGAAGACGAAGAGGAGGAGGAGAAGAAGAGGAGAGCATACGAAGAATACCTCAGCTTCTTCAATTGATTTGAACAGGTTAGGGCTCCTCTCCTCCCTCGATCTCTTTTTCTCTTTCTCTCTCTCTCTCCAACAGTTAGGGCGTCGATCCACCTCATGCGTGTCCGGAAAGTGTCACAGCGTGTCCATGGCATGTCCGACTGGAAAAATTCAAAAAAAAAAGGACACATTAGGGAGAGTGTCGGACACGTGTCCACCACGTGTCCATGTCCGACACGTGTCTAACACTCGTACGGAGGCCCTAGGGACGTGTCGGTGCTTCATAGCTCTAAGGTGTGCAAAATTTAGCTTAGATCAAGGATGGGTTCTTTGTTGGAAACAAGGTTTTGAATACTATTTCACAAGCAAACCGGTTTTAAAACAGTGCGATTTTTCGCCTAACTTCTCAAACAAATTGTTGTTTCGGACCGTAGCTTCACCTTCATTTGGCTCTTGCTTTTAGCTATGTTATCAAATAGCATAGCAATAGGTGTTACCTAATATAATAGGAAAAGAATATTTTTTTGAACATGTACATATAATGCTCTGTATTTTGTTATGTTGACCCAAAATGGGTGATGCTCTGTATTTCTATCTTACTCTGTATATGTGTTTTAGCATTATTAATGTTATGCAAAAAATTATTTAGTGCAAGGTAATATTTTTTTTATTATAAATATATAATATTTGTTGCTATAAATCCGAAATGGTATTCGAAAACTTACTGGTACAGTATGTACGGTACCAATGGACAAAATGGTACATTGGCCACTGGATTCTTCTTTTTCTTATTCTGTGTATGTGTGTGTAACCTATTCCTTCAGGGGTGTCAAACATGAGTCCATTGCAAAGATAGCAAAGGGATTCGTTCATTTTTTGGTCTTTTGGTTATATGATCTTTCTCTAGAGTGCATTGGTCTTCAACATTGTTCTTAGTGGAATTTAGGGGTACAGCTCAGGCGGTTCGGTTGGGTTGAGGAGTTATCTAGGCCTAACCCGAGTGGTGCTAAGAGTTGTCCAAGCTCAACCTTCAACCCGAACTTGTTTGCCCAAGCCCTTCTCGAGCATAATACATCAAAACAAATAATTTATATGATGAGAGTGATGAGAATTGAAAAACTGCTATGTCGCTATGGTGGTCTTTGCCATTTTTGAGTGAGAAAAGTAAAGGGTAGGTTTTGTGTTATGTTGCTTGTGTTTATGATAGATCATTTTAGAATTATGGAATGCCTAATAATTTATATATATTTATATAAAATTCGGGCTACTGAGGTTGCCCTGGTTGTTTGGGGTTTTTTCCCAAGCCTGACCCAAAATTATGAGTTTCTAAATTTCTGCCAAGTCCGCACCAAATTCATAAATATGTTGCCCTAGACCTAAAAGATTCAAGCTAGGCTCGAGTTACTCAGGCTAGGCTCGAGTTGCTCATGTTAGGTGCGCTCAGGTTGCATTCCTACTAGAATCTAGTTCCTCTTTTCTATCAACAAGATAATTTTGTTCAAAAGCAAACTAGCCTTTTCATCTTTGGTGTTTTTATATTCAATTTTTTTTTCTTCCTTTTTTGCAAGCATTTAAATTGGAGGGAATGTCCCAAAATCATATGTTAAACATTATTAGTTTATAGGAATTCAATGAAGGGTATTTCTCGTGAAAATTCTTGAAAACTAAATAGAGAGCCTGTTGTTTTTGGCTTTTAATTAATATGCATATACATGCTTCCTAAGTTAATTGGTACATACCAATTGCTTTTAAAAGTTGTGGACAGCAGCTATTATGGTATTTATTAGTGTTTAATCAAAGGCCCAACCTTAAGGGAAAGGGTTAGGGTTAGGGTTGATTGGGAATCACAAGATTATGGTGTTGGGGCTAAAAGTGCTACTATAGCGGCTGTGAAAAAAAAGGAGGGCCTAGAAATTTCACCTAGAATTTCTTTGATATCACCCTTGTAGGTAAGCTTCATAACACATCAAACAAAGTTTTAAAAGTTTCCCACAAATTCCCAAAATCTTACTCATATTGAACATAAGCATCACATAAGCATTTATAGGTTATTAAACTTAACAGGACTTTGTGACTAGAAATTACGAAACAGAGAAATTTTGACTAACTAGAATACTCTAGACCTAATAATGACCATGTGTTAGACCCTGACCATGATTTGACCCTTTGACAACCCTTGGACCAGAATAGTGACCAAAATATCCTGCAAGTTTGAAAATTTCTAAATTACTACTTTGTCAAGATGTTAAAAAAGACGAAGACGTATGTCCAACAGCATATTATTCATTAAAATTACAAAACTGAATTAAACGTGATTGGGGAATCCTAAAGGTCCAGGTGGAATTCCATAGTTGCCCCATAAAGCATTTTCATGCACTGGATTATTGTTGAAACATCTGGTGCCAGATTTGTCTTGTGATCGATGTTGCAAAGTTTACACTAATGCCAATTAATATTCAATTTGATTTGCATGTCTGCAGAAGTGTGCATGCATGTTGTCTAACAAAGTAATGGTGGCATCAAAGTTGATTTCTATTCTGCCCACTGCATTTATGTGTAAAAGAATTCATATTATTGAATTATAAAAATAATGCTCTGTAAATAATAAATAGGACATGACTTTATAGGCCATGATAAAATTGATAACAATGTCCTTCACTGTTTACCCTCTTAGTCTATTAATCATTTGCATTAAATTGCAGAGGTTATTGTAAGAATTATTGCTAGCCACTATAGTTTGTGAGGATGGTAACAAAATGTGCAAAATTCTTGCCAGTTTTTACAAAGATAGTGAATTCTAAAAGTACAATAAAGAAACTCACATTTTTTCTTATATAAATAAAACAACTACTATCATATGAATTGTAAGAGATTGTGTTTTGGTTATAAAATGACAATAGAATTTGTAAATCATGTTTTTTAAGTTGTGGACTGTTTCTTTAGAAACTATTCATTAGGAGAACTGATGCAAACAGTTAGTTGAATTCTTCCAATAGCCTTGTACTATAAGGAACAACATTCACATATATATTGTACTGAATAATCATTTGAGAAGAAAGTCAATAACCTTAGGTTAAAATCAATTAGCCACATTTTTCTAGTAGTTGACCCTGTTATTCTGTTTCCCAGCAGAGATGAACATGACACTCTTTATGTGTTGGTAACTTTTCTCTCTTTTGCAATATTTTACTTTTTAATTATTTAGGAAAGTATCACTTAAAAGTAGGAATGTAGGATCCATCCATACTAGCTTAAGATCCTGCTCTGGTTCCATGAATCTGTAATTCATATTGTTGGATAGCTTGATATACATCATTAGGTTCATTTCCTAACTGCTTACGCTTTTGGAACAATTGGTGACTTAACACGGTATCAAAGCTTAGGTTGAGAGAGGTCTTGGGTTCTAGTCTCTCCATTGGCATTTTGTGCTTTGTCCTTGTTTGGTTCTTCTTCTTTGTTTGGTTTTGGCTTCTCTTTATGTTTGATTCTCTGTTTGTCTTTCCACGTGCTAAACGGGATTGCATGTGAGAGAGGGTGTTGGATAACTTGGTATGCATTGTTGAGTCCATTTTCTAACAACTGAAGCTTTGGGGATAATTGGTGACAACAAATATGAGATTATAGTGTCGAGTATGATCTAACATCATAGAAGTGCGCTAATTAGTTCTTATAATACATTCTTTTCAAATATCAATGAGAAAGAAGATAATTGTGAGGGTTTATGTGTAAGATTTTTGAAGAATTTCTATATATTCAATTGTGTTTCAATACAATGTGTACATCTGATATATACAACAATTCTAGACCTAATCCTAAATAGGAAACAAGAATAAACCTAAACCAATCCTAAATAGAAAATAATATTCACACATTATATACTATACTAATATTATTCTCACACCCCCGCTCAAACTCAAGGTGATTGGACAGAAAGCACTGAGAGTTTGCCAAGAAGAAATTGAAATCGAGCAGTGGTGTGAGTCTTGATAAAGAAGTCAACAAGTTGCAGAGTTAAAGAGACGAAAAGAAACGAGATAGAGCCAGATTGCAGATGCTGACGAATAAAGTGACAATCAATCTCAATGTGCTTGGTCCGCTCATGGAAGACAGTGTTATGTGCAATTTGAATAGCACTGCGGTTGTCACAATAGAGGGAAGTCGGAGAAAACTGAGGGACGCCCAAGTCAGAGAGAAAACAACGAAGCTAGACGACTTCAGCAGTAGCATGAGCCATAACACGATACTCAGCTTCGGCAGTAGAGCGAGCAACAACAGTTTGTTTCTTGCTTTTCTAAGAGATCAAGGAATCGCCAAGAAACATACAGAAACCAGACGTGGACTTGCGATCAGTAACATCACTGGCCCAATCAGAATCAACATAGGCCACCAAATTCAGAGAGAAAGTAGAGGATAATAGTTAACCCTAAAATATAGTACCTCGAAGATAGCGAAGAATCCGAACCGAGGCAACCCAATGTGTAGAGCAAGGAGCAGAGACAAACTGGCTAACCACTTGAACAACATAGGAAAGCTCAGGACGAGTAACTGTCAGATAGACTAAGCAACCAACGAGCTCTCGATATAGAGTAGGATCATCCAGAAGAACACCATTAGTAGTGTTGAGCTTTACATTAAGCTCAATAGGGGTATCAGAAATCTTAGTGTCGGTAAGACTAGCACGATGAATAACCTTATTGGCATACTTGGCCTGAGAGAGAAAGTAGCCCTTGGGAGAAGAAGCTACCTCAATACCAAGAAAATACCACAATGGGCCCAGATCTGTCATTTTAAAGGTGCAGAAAAGATGTTGCTTGACCTCATATATAGCAGAAGAGTCAGAACCAATGATGATCATATTATCCACATACAGTAATAGCGCAACAAATCCAGCAGAGGTGTAGAGAAGAAATAAAGCAGAGTCTTTGGCACAAGGATGAAACCCAAGCTCAGTAACAACAGTCTGAAAGTGATCATACCAAGTACGAGGAGACTGCTTCAGACCGTAAAAAGCACGCTGAAGGTGACAAACCTGTCTAGATGAATGGTGAAGGCCAGGGGGAGGACGCATGTAAACCTCTTCAGTGAGATGACCATTAAGAAAAACATTCTTAACATCCATCTGATAAAGAGGCCAAGAACGAACAATAGCGACAGAGATCAAAGTACGGACAGTAGTCATCTTGGCAACAGGAGCAAAGGTCTCCTCATAATTAATACCATACTCCTGTGAGAAACCTTTGGCAACCAGACGAGCTTTGTAGCACTCAAGAGAACCATCAGAACGAGTCTTGACTTTGTAGATCCATTTACAACCAACCAGATTCTTACCAGCAGGCAAATGAACTAACTCCCAAGTACTAGTTTTCTGTAAAGCAGACAACTCATCCTCCATAACTTGAACTCAATGAGGATCCTGACAAGCCTCCTTGTAAGACTGAGGTTCTGAAAAAGAGTGAATAGCAGACAAAAAAGTACGATAGAAAGCAGAAAAACATGTATTAGACTAACCCAACCTGTTTGGAGGATGACGTGTTCGAGTAGGGTATCGATGTGTAGCAGGATCAGAGTTATCAGAAGCAAGAGGATCAGCAGTAAGGGCAGAGACAACCGGTGGAGGAGGAGCCTTACGACGAGAATAAACTAACAACGGAGAAGGAGAATAAACCGAAGGAGGAGTAGCAACCATAAGTGAAGCAGGAGGAGAAGATAGAACAAGCTCAGGAGGAACTATGGAGATGTATTACTCATTAGACGAGACCTTAGAAGGAAACGGATCAATATGAACCAAATCCTCTTTGAAAGCTGAGGCGGTGAAAGGAGAAAGTTGAAAGTAAGATAGACGTTCGAGAAAAGAAACATGATGGGAGACATAAAGATGACAGGAAACAGGGTCGTAACACCGATAGCCTTTCTGAGTAGAATTATAACCCAAAAGGATACAGAGGACAGACCGGACACTAAGTTTGGTCCTATCTTTGTAAGGAAGAAGGACAAAACAGGCAGACCCAAACACACGAAGAAGGGAGTAGTTAGGGGTTTGGGAAAACAAAGTCTCATAAGGAGACCGACTAGAAAGAAGGGGAGTAGGCATGCGGTTAAGAAGAAAAGCAGCAGTAAGAACTGCCTCCCCCCAGAATGGAGCCGGAACAGAGGCAGAGAGAAGAAGAGATCTAGCTGTCTCAAGGAGATGACGGTGTTTACGCTCGGTTCGACCATTTTGGGCAGATGTATCTGTACAGGAAGTTTGGTGAATGGTATCCAAATTGGCCAAATACTCACAAAACTCATTTTAAAAATATTCTCCACCCAAGTCAGACTGTAACACTTTAATTGTAGACCTAAAATGAGTAGTAATCATACACTGAAAGGTACGGTATATCTGATAGAAATTAGACTTATGAGTCATAAGATAAATCCAAGTGTAACGGTAACGGGTGCAGTTATCAACAAATGATACATAGTATGCAGACCCCCCTTTGGTGAGAATAGGAGAAGGGTCCCAGACATCAGTATAAACTAAAGAAAACGGTGTAACAGATATAGAAATACTTTTACGAAAAGGTAAAGCTGTCATTTTGGCAAATTTACACCCCTTACACTCGGTAAGTTGGCTAGGAGAAACTTTACCCAATATACCTAACTAAGCTAAAGACCGTAAGCTGTTAGCAAACAAATACCCTAATCTGGAATGCCACAAATAGAAAAGACTTGACAGAGAATCTAACTGAAAAGAAGAAAAGGCAGTCAAAGAGGTAGTCATAGGCAGATGCAAGCTCTCTACCATATAGAGGTCTCCAACTCTACGGCCAGTCCTAATTTGCTGCTTGGACATCTGATCCTGCATAGAACAAATAGAAAAAGAAAAGATAACATCAAAACTAGAGGTATCAAGTTGATTAATAGATAATAAACTGACAGATAATTAAGGAACATATAAGACAGATGGAATAGAGACTGCAGACATAGCAGACAATAGGATAGACCCAACAGATATAACTGACATGCTAGGCCCATTAGCAGCAATAACAGTAATAGGAAAGGGAGGGGAGTACAATTCTGAAGTAAGAAAAGATAAGGAGTCATATGATGAGAGGCACCAGAATCAAAAAGCCAGACAGATGAAGAGATACTTGAAGAAGACCTAAGCAAACCTGAATGAAGAGAGGAACAATGGAGGCAGACAAGGATGGTTAGGAGGTAGACAGTGTATGCTGAAGCTGACTAATTTGAGTACTCAAGGAAGCCAAGTCAGGATCAGGAGCTGGGGCAGATGCAGTAGAACCAACGGAAGCCTGAAAAACACTCGGAGAAAAAGGGCAAAACTAGGTCCGAGACTGCTGAGAATACGAGCCCGACAGGCATCCCTTCTTGGGACAGTGATACTTCCAATGGTCCCTCTGATGGCAGAAGGCACACTCATGTGAAGCAAGGAGCCCCTTCTTGGGCTTTACAGAAGCTGAACCTGTCATCACCATAATAAACCAAAAAAAAAAAAAAAAAAGAACCGTAATAAACTGAAAGCTAATGGGGCAACAATGTAATATCAAGAAACTTGTTTGGTCCAAATAAGAATAAAAGAGAACAGTGGTCAGCCAAAGAAAGACACCCAGGTCCACTAGACTCAGAACAACAGAGAGAGAGAGAGAGAGATGTCACAATGTAGGTCGCGACTTTGATAGGTGCGACTGATGTCGCAATTCCAGTAACTGACGAAGACGAAGTCGAAGAACTGATGTCGTAACTCCAACAAGAGATCAATCACTCGTGAGTCATAAGCAGAGAACAAGAAGCACCGAGGCAACTAGCAGATGCAACGAGCACAGAGTGATGCGAGTCGTGAACCAGAGAGGACGATTCAGCGAACCAGAAAAACCACGATCAGAGACAGCCATGAGAGAGAACCATACGACCTACGAAGCAAGGAGCTTCGATCGATCGTGAACTAGAGAGGGAAATGACGAACCAGAAATAAGAGGCTAAGGTTTCGAACATAGCTCTGATACCATGCAAGAATTCTGAAGAATTTCTGTATATTCAATTATGTTTCAATACAATGTGTACATCTGATATATATAGCAATTCTAGACCTAATCCTAAATAGGAAATAAGAATAAACCTAAACCAATTCTAAATAGGAAACAATATTCACACAATATATACTATACTAATATTATTCTCACAATATGAAGGAGTGAAGATGTATTATTATTTATTAGTAAATACTTGTGAGTGTTTGTGAAAGAGTCGAGTTATATTATAGCCTGCTCATCATTGTTTTTGAAGTCCGATGAAACAAATTTCAACGGAATTTGCCTAGTGTTGTTTGATGAATGGGCAGATGCTTGAGACTTTGGAGCATGAGGCCAAAGATGAAACCTTGTTGGCATTTTCCATGATGTAGAGGCTCTTTTCCACTTGATCATGTGTTATTCTTTCTTGATTGATGATAATATATCCATTTTTTTTAGTCACTTTTTATATAATCCTGAAGTAAATTGTACGAGTGTACTTTTTGTTGCTATGATCTGTCACTCATGATATATGCCTTGCTGTCCTTCTGGACAAGATTCATGTCAACCCTCAGAAATTGATCATTTTGTAGCTTGTTGGAGACTAGGGAGAAACAATTACAAGAAAAAGCTACATTTAAGAATGTTAGAAATCTGATAAGTAAAGCAAAAAGAACATGGTTGTGGTTTCTTATCTCTATTATGTACATCATTTGTACTGCTTTATACAGGCTTGGTCTGTGTTGCGCTCAGCTTTAAAATGATATTATTTCATATATATGTTAAGTTGCTACTGGTCCATGGCATGTATTTTCCAATGAAATGCATCATGTGTCCTTGTAATGGTCTGCATGAAGTGACTAATTTTCTTTATTCATTGCAAATAACAATTTTATTAATTGGTTAGTGTAGGAAATTAATGTATTGATCTTATGTTCTCATTTATGAAGACCATATTACACTCCTTATATAGGAGAGAACAAGAGCTACTATTTGTGCCACTAAGAGCCACTATCACCACTAAGAGCCACTATCTATATCCTTACATATTGTATACATCCACTACATCCACTATCTAGATCACTAACAATACATCCACTACATCCACTATCGAATACTCACCTAACACACTCACATCTACCTACCACACTAGGTGTGGAGTTTTTACATTTACTTTCAACAGCCCCCCTCAAACTCAAGGGGGTTAGGAACTAACCAACTTGAGTGTGGAGAGAGTAACAAAACAGGAAAATAATCTGACAAATAAAATAAAAGTGGATAGAAGACACGGTATGGTCGTGTCAGACCGTTGTAGAAGACAGTTTATGGGGTCATGTCGGACCGTTGGAGAAGACAGTTTATGGGGTCATGTCGGACCGATGTAGAAAACAGTTTACGGGGTCATGTCGGACCGTTGTAGAAGACACTATATGGCTGTGTCGAACCGTTGTAGCAGATAACCGAAATCAATGTCGGAACAGTTTACCGAGTCTTGTCGGACCCATGAAGGAGCTAACCGGAATCAATGTCGGGACAGTTTACAGAGTCTTGTCGGACCCATATAAGAGCTAACCGGAATCAATGTCGGGACAGTTTACAGAGTCTTGTCGGACCCATATAGAAGCTAACCGGAATCAATGTCGGGACAGTTTACAGTCTTGTCGGACCCATATAGGAGCTAACCGGAATCAATGTCGGGACAGTTTACAGAGTCTTGCCGGACCCTAAAAAGGCGTGCCATCAAAAGGCGTGCCATCAAAAGGCGATAAAACAAGAAAAGAAAACATGCCCATGTAGCAGTGGTAATGTTGAAGAAGCCGATTGGCTTTAGGATGGCTAGTTTGAGATCAGTGTAAAATCCTGGTAGAGGTGGAGTCTCTGTTAGGCACATTTCCCCACCAATAAATACTCTCTTAGAAATTAGTGGCTTGCTTTGGAAAAGAAAAAAGAAACGGAAACTACAAATAAATCCACTGTTTTTATGCTCAGTTTTATTTGGATTTAAGATAACATATACAATTTGTATATAAAAAATATATATATAGTTAGTAATCGAAATAAACTTCATCTTTCAAGTTATAAATTTCTTTTCGTAATTATTTTCTTTACTTCTTGTATTAATTCTGTTAAAAATGGTATGCAGGTTGATGACATGAACACCACTTCCCATTGGATTTTCCCAAGTTCAAATCCCAACACTTGGCATGCTTCTGCACGTAATGCCAGTTTTGAAATGGTAAGTATTGTATTTATTAGTTTTTTTGCAAAATTAGCTTAGTTTGATTTCTAGTTTTCCATAAACAAGTCTCAACATTGCTAGATTCTAATGTAACCAGCTGCATCACTATCATTCAATCTGATAGCAATCTTCTTTAGAGCTCAGATATGATTGCATGACATCACACGTGTCAATGTAATCAATAGAGTTATGTAATTGTGTTGAGCTATTGTTTCCACTCCTATTCTAGCACTCAGCCCAAGATGTGTATTCCTATTAGGGAATCTCCTCATGTTATGTGTTCTCATTTGGAAAGTTTGACCTATGTTACATGAACTTTTCTAAATTTGTGAAGTACTGGTGTTAGGCACCTGATAATTGGGTAAAGCTATAGGATATAGTGCGTGTGAGATATTGTTGGACCTGCACCTGATAAGAATTTCTAAGTAGTTGAGTTTACTATTTAATATAAGCCTCATGTTTTATGCATTACATGCTCTATGTTAGCTTGTGAACACCTTATAAAGTAAAAAAGTTTTTAATAAATATGAAATCCAGGAGTGTTCTTGACATGGGAACTAGACGAACCCAACACTTAGAATGACACCCGCATTTGAAGTCAATGTAACAGCGTCTGACTGCGTAGACAAGGGTATAAATGGATGTAGTTGAGCCTGTGAGTATCACCGATGTAGGACAAGTGTACTTCCTACAATTTAAGTCACCAAAATGAAGAGATGGACAAGAGAAGAAAGGAATATCCAGGAGAAAATTTTGGCTTCTTTAGGGTTGGTAAAATATTGATAAGATGTAAGAAAATAATAGGGTTTTGGAGTTCAAACTTGGCAAGATTGAGCAAGGTTGTGTTCACTGTTTTAGACTGTGAACAATGATGTGAAAAGTAAATTTAGGTGTGTAAGTTGCTTTGGGTTGCTAGGATTGATCTTATTTAAGAAGGGAATGATTGGACTTTTCAATATAGAAATGGATCTTTATCGAGTTTTTGTTCTTCCGATACCAATACACCCCTGGTATACAGATGGGAATGAAAATAAGATGAGTATTGGACGACTCCCGATACATATCAGTTCATAACCAATTCATGTGTTGATTCACGATCAATATGATCAGTTCATAGCTAATATGACTGGTTTGGCTGCTATAAAGCCTTTTTTTTTTTGTGGCTAATGATTTAACAAAAAAAAATTCATGACCATGTCACCCAACTCCCGATGCATATTGCTCGATACTTCCAATACCATTACAGCATCTCTTGATACTTCTATTTAAAACCTTGAATATAGGTTATATGAGTGAAACTGAAGTTCAAATCTAGTAGCGTCGTATAGTGCAAAAATAAGAAGAAGAAGAAGAGAAAACTAACCCTCTCAGGAGTTAGGAAACATCACATGACCACAACACAAATTCTCATTAAATAATTCTATTGAATCAATGAGATTGCAAATATATTTATAGGCTAAAAGACTCTCCTACTTCTATAAAGATTAGGACTCCAATTTAGAAACTAAGAATATTTGGATACTACAAATATTCAAGACCAACTCTGACCGTGACTTACAATTCTACTCTAACCATGATATCAATTCAAAATAGGAAACCTTGACCCTTTTAGCCTCTATGACTATTCTAGACATAATAAAAATATTATTTAATGATCCATTTAATAATTTGACCAATAGGAAAACCCATGGACGACATCTACAGCCTGTGTCCAGGAAAATTACGAATTTACCTAAATAACCCAACTACGAAACACTACCATGGATACTTTTTGGACCAAAATGGCTTCTCAATGATAGTGGGACACATTGCCTTTGATTTAGGCTTACTTGTGTGGCCATGCAATAGATGTTGCATCAATCACAATGCTTGGGATGAGCTGAGATGATTTTAATGAGACTGTGTTGAAGCTTGGCTTATCAGAAATCACAAATTTTGCATGCTATTCAAGCTTGGCTTGGACACAACTTATCAATCAACTAGGAGTGTAAATCTACTGTTTTATATATGGCTGTCAAGACATGGTTAGCTTGGAGTTTGAAATTTAAAAAATTGTGACAGATAAATCAATAAAGGAAAAGTAAGTGTTTCTTTATAAAGAGAAAGGTTTAACCTATAACACCATATACCTTATTCTTTGTTATACCAAATACTATGCATCATTGTTCTTGAGCTCATATGAGCCAATCCTAGTCATCTCAATCTCTGCTCATCATTATAACCAGTTTTAAGACTTAAGTTTGAACTTAGTTTGTCTAGGGAGCACAAATACGGATATGGGATACGGCAATGAGCCAAAATCTTAAAAAGTTGGATATAGGTACGGTAGGGATACGTTCGTAAAAAAAATATTTTTTTTATATAATATGCATGAAAATAAAACCAAGCAAATTAATAAATAAAGAGAGGGATTCCTATTAAATAAAGAAATACTAACAATAAAATTCCTAAAATTAAAAATTTGGTACAGAAATATTTACATTAAAACAGTGTAGGGGAAAAAAAAGTGGAAAAAAATTTAAATAGTGTAGCCTAATAGATAAGGGAAAAAGACAAGAAAAAAAAGAAAAAAAAAAAATGAGAGTAGAGAATATTGACCATTGAAAAAAATATAAATATAAAATAATAAAAAATTATATACTTATTTGGCGTATTAAAATATAAAAAAAAAAAATTGGAAACTTATTTGCCCTATCCCTCATGTATCCTTCACATATCCTGCCATCTCTCTTAAGTATCCTTCGCGTATCCCTCTCGTGTTCGAAATTTAAAAAAAAAAAATCAGGTACTTAGTTATTGTATCCGATTTGTATCCCGCCGTATCAGACGAATATCCGTATCTGATACGTATCCAATACTCATACGGCACCTTTTTTAGAGTATCTGCGCTTCATAGTAGGTTGTTTTTCAAATGAATGGACTTGAATGAGCCTATAAATGAGGCAAGTTGAATTGTTCTGAACAACTCAGTTGATTGCATTGCACTACTAACTCATACTAGAAACGTAGAGTATTATATGTTGTTCGTAAAGCCTATCATGGTGGTAGTTTGAAATTAAAGATTAGTTGAGCGATTGCAACCAAAGTAAATGTATAAAGATGATTGTTCATTGGTCAATCTATAAACTACTTGTCATGTCAAATACTGACACGACACGACACAACATGGCACTCGTTAGACATTTCCTAACACCCGTTAGACACACGTCCAAGCATGTCTTACTATTTTTTAAAAAAAATTTAGACTTTGACATGTTTTAGACACTTGGAGAATATATATGTGTCTATCACTTAAACACATATGAAGAACATTACAAATTGGAATAAAATAACTTGAAAGTTGAAATCCAATTAGAAAATAAAAACAACGTAAATTTATATCTATTCTCTTTTTTTAGACTTTAAAAATCATTATATTTGAATTAAACATTCATATATATGACGTACAATAATTGTTTATCCTTATACATGCCATATAATAAATATATAAAACGACGTATTTTGTATCCCCACGTGTCGTGTCATACATTTTTAAAATTTTCATATCAGCATGTATGTGTCGTGTCACATGTTTGCCATGTCCCCCTCCCCTCTCTGTGTCCCTATCCGATTTTGTTGATAATACCATGTCCGTGCTTCTTAGATTGCGCTCTTCATATTGCTTTGGCAATCTTGATAAAACTGTCAGTTGAAAAATAAATATTTCAACTAACTATATTTAATGTTATAAATTTACGTTACAGTTATAAGATTGTCACAATTTGAAAAACAATGCATTACTTCAACCGAGAAAAGGAAATAGCAATGAAATTATGCAGAAAGAACAGGCTACCTTTGTCCTAAAAATTAGGGCAATTCTCCACTAAATTTCTCTTAAACTAAATCCAAGTTCTCATTTGGTAGTACGAAAGTAAATGTATAAGCGGATTGTTCATTGATCAATTTATGTTGAATTATTGTCAATTATTGTTTAATTTGATTATTTGTGAATGTAATATTAGTTGCATAATAAATAAAAATATACAAAAAAATATTTTTATTATCGTAACTGTGTCTCCATTTTTTTGAAATCACCATGTCCCGTATCTATATCAATGCTTCTTATCGTGCACTCTTCATATTGTTTTGGCAGTATTTGGAAAACTAGACTTGCAACTCCTTTGTTACATATTTAATGGTCAATTGGTGATTAACCAACCAACTATGATTTATATCCTAATTTACGTTACGGTTGTAAGATTGTCACAATTTGAAAAACAATGCTTTACTTCGATTGGGAAAAGGAAAAATCAATGAGATTATTTGGAAAGAATATTCCATAAATTAGGGTGATTCTTCCCTAAATTTTTCTCGAAAGAAATCCAGTTTCTCAATTGGAACCGAAGTAAATGTATGAAGTGGATTGTTCATTGGTCAATCTATATTAAATTAATGTTAATTTTAATTGTTTGTGGATGTAATATTAATCTACATAACAAATAAAACTACATAAAAAAAATATTTTTATATCGTGTTCCTGCCATGGTCGTGCTTCGTAGATTGTGCTATTCAAATTGTTTTGGCAGTCTTGGTAAAACTAGACTTACAATGTGTTACTTTGACTGGGAAAGTAAAAGCAATGAGATTATGTAGAAATAATGGGTTGCCTTTATCTAATAAATTAAGGTGAACTAGACTTACAACTCCTCTGTTACATATTTAATGGTCTGTTGGAGATTAAATATGCCAACAAACTATATTTAATGTTGTAATTTTTGCAAGATGGTTAGAATTTGAAAAACAATGCATTACAACTCTTCTATTAATTTGAAAAACAATGTGTTACTTTGACTGAGAAAAGGGAAAATCAATGAGATTATGTGGAAAGAATGGGTTGCCTTTTTCCTATAAAGAAGGTGGCATGTCATGTGAGACACCACATCAAACACCAATACGATACGACACTCATTAGACACTTCCCAACATTTGTCGGACACATGTGGTACTATTTTAAAAAGTTTTCTCGACTTTGACATTTTTTAAGGAAAAGCATAGGCGCCGAGGTTCTTGATTATTACCATTCGCTCATCTAATCAATGTTAAGAGAACACCTTTTTCTTTGATATGATGACTTGAAAAGAATCAATAGTTTAGACAAAACTATGGTCATGTAGGACACTTGGGAAACACATGTCAACCGCTTAGACAGACATGAAAAATAAAAAATAAAAATTGAATAAAATAACTTAAAATCTAATAATAAAAGAAGGTCCTGCGAATGACAACCCTAAGGGCTGTCAATAAGAAACACAAAATGCCAAAAGATTTATAATCCTAATACACTTTACACATACCAAAATACTTTTACTTTTACATACTTTTATACACTCTTTACATATTTCAGTACACTTTTTACACATTTTTTAACACTAACAAGAAGACCTAAAGGCTGTTTTACAAAACAATTTATATATATTATGCTTATTAAGACTTTATAAATTTATATATATTCTCCTTATATTTGTCATATAATAAATATATAAAACTACATATTTTGCAAGTGTTCCCCACGTATTGTGTCTTACATTTTTTGAAATTTTTTTTTGTTGGCATGTTCGTGTCACGTCACATGCCTCCGTCTATGCTTCTTAGACTACTAATTTGATTGAAACAATTCATACCATTCAGGTAATTATATATATTTTTTTCTAGTGTTGAATCATCTAATCGCCCTTATAACGTCTCTCTTGCATCTTTAAAGGTCAAGTGGACATTAAATATGCCAACCTCTATATTTAATGTCATTAATGTCGGTTAGGTTTGTAAGATTTACATAATTTGAAAAACAATGCGTAATTTTTATTGTAAAAAGGAAAAATCATTGGAATTATGTGGGAAGAGTGGGTCGCCCTTATCCTATAAATTAGGTCAATTCCTTCCTAAATTTCTCTCAAAGGAAACCCAACTTCTCGTTTCTCCTTAAAAAAAATTTCCATGGCGAGGAAGATGGCCGGAGGTCGCAGAAAGATTGAAATGAAGTTGATTCCTTCAAAATCTGCTCGCCAAGTTGCCTTTTCAAAGCGCCGATTAGGCATTTTCAAGAAGGCAAATGAGCTATGTATCTTGACTGGTTGTGAGATTGGTATTGTTGTCTTCTCACCTAGTGGGAAAGCCTTCTCATTTGGCCATCCTTCTGTTGACACAATAGTGCAGAGGTCCCTTTATGAAAGCCCCATGCCCGCTGCTATAGATCAGGATTCTCATGGATCTATTGTTCCTGCACTCAGCCAAGAGTACACTGAGATGCGTAGACAACTAGGAGCAGAGAAGAGGCGAGGAAAGGAGCTTAAGGAGAGTGCGATGAAGTGCCAAAGGCCCTACTGGTTGGATGCCCCAATTCATGAGCTCAACTTGGATCAAGTACTGGATTCCAAGAAATGTATGGAAGAACTTAGGGCTAAAATAGCCAAGAGAGTCAATGAACTTTCAGTTGAGGGATCTGCTTCAAATTTAGCTTCTTCTGCAAAATTTGTTCGAGGCATTGATCTCAATGTTGCTATCCCTGATGCAATATAAGCTTTTGTTCACCCTGGCATTCCTTTATAATTTGGTTAGAGGAGGGTTTGGGCTACTTGTTTTATCATGAATGCTTTTCTTTGTGCAACATTTGATTCACTGGTATATTGGTTCATCCATATGCCTGACTATCATGTCATTTTGGTTTGTTGGCACCGTTGAAAACAAATATTCCTAGGTGTTTTATCTTTATGTTATTTGTTTTAAATTAAATAAACAAACTTTCCTCCAAATGCTATAATAGTTGTTTATCCTTATATGTGCCATATAATAAATGCATAAAACTACGTATTTTGCATGTGTTCCCCACATATTGTGTCGAACATTTTTTGAAATTTTTTGTGTCGGCCTGTTCGTGTCATGTCACGTGTCTCTATATGCGCTTTTTAGACTACTAATTTGATTGAAACAATTCATACCATTCAGGTAATTATATTTTTTTCTTGTGTTGAATCATCTAATCGCCCTTATAACGTCTCTCTTGCATCTTTAAAGGTCAAGTGGACATTAAATATGCCAACCTCTATATTTAATGTCATTAATGTCGGTTAGGTTTGTAAGATTTACATAATTTGAAAAACAATGCGTAATTTTTATTGTAAAAAGGAAAAATCATTGGAATTATGTGGGAAGAGTGGGTCGCCCTTATCCTATAAATTAGGTCAATTCCTTCCTAAATTTCTCTCAAAGGAAACCCAACTTCTCGTTTCTCCTTAAAAAAAATTTCCATGGCGAGGAAGATGGCCGGAGGTCGCAGAAAGATTGAAATGAAGTTGATTCCTTCAAAATCTGCTCGCCAAGTTGCCTTTTCAAAGCGCCGATTAGGCATTTTCAAGAAGGCAAATGAGCTATGTATCTTGACTGGTTGTGAGATTGGTATTGTTGTCTTCTCACCTAGTGGGAAAGCCTTCTCATTTGGCCATCCTTCTGTTGACACAATAGTGCAGAGGTCCCTTTATGAAAGCCCCATGCCCGCTGCTATAGATCAGGATTCTCATGGATCTATTGTTCCTGCACTCAGCCAAGAGTACACTGAGATGCGTAGACAACTAGGAGCAGAGAAGAGGCGAGGAAAGGAGCTTAAGGAGAGTGCGATGAAGTGCCAAAGGCCCTACTGGTTGGATGCCCCAATTCATGAGCTCAACTTGGATCAAGTACTGGATTCCAAGAAATGTATGGAAGAACTTAGGGCTAAAATAGCCAAGAGAGTCAATGAACTTTCAGTTGAGGGATCTGCTTCAAATTTAGCTTCTTCTGAAAATTTGTTCGAGACATTGATCTCAATGTTGCCCCTGATGCGATATAAAGCAGTGGGCTGGCCGAAGAGGAGGGTTTGGGCTAGTTGTTGTTTATCATGAATCCTTTTCTTTGTGCGAAAGATTAGTTGGTATATGGGTTCATCCATATGCCTCATTTTGGTTGGGTTGGGATGGTTGGGAACAGATATCCCTGGGTGTTTTTATCTTTATGTATTTCGTTTAAAATTAAATAAACAAACTTTCCTCCAAATGCTATTTGATTAGATAATAGATACTCAATAATCTGATCTCATCTTTTATTGTTTGTGTTGAATAATGTAGTCATTGAAGATGGTTTTTCTTTTCTTTTTTTAAATAATTTTTAATTCCTGTTTTTTATTAGTAAAGAAGGTTTTTTTTTCTTAATTTGTATATTGTCATCCATCGCTAAGAAGCATGGACACGGACATGCGACACGACACAAACATGAAACATGTCCGGAAGGTTTAAAGAGTGTCGGTGTCCAGCTTGGACATGACACGGATACGTCACGGATACGTTGCCTTCTTAGAAGGGTCCATGCTTCTTAGGTCTAGAGTTGTGACTCTAATCAATATCAAAGGTCAAAGCACACCTTTCACATGTCAAACTTTTAAAAAATAAAAAATCTATTGACTATATGGGATTCTATGTTTTGTTTTGATAAGTGGAACTGTGTCCCAGGGTCCGTTGGGCCCTCCCCAAGAGCGTGAGCCGGAGAATCAAGTGACTCCCCCTAATCGCCTGATCCGGGCAGGGATTCTATGTACTTAACCAAAACAAAAAAACAACCCACCGTGTGTCCGACACGCCAGCACTCTGTGGACCAAACATGTCATGTTCATGATGATGTAATTAATTGCCAATGACATGTCATGGGTCCTTGAAATGGTCTATACTAGAAGTGAGTTATTTTTCTTGTCATTTTAAAAAATATTTATGTAATTGATTCTTTTAAGTGGTTATGAGTTTAATGTGCAATTGTAGTAGAGGATGAGTAGACTATCTTGGATGCAATTTTTTTTCCCCAGTAACTACCTCTTAGAAATGCAAATTCTTGGCTTGGTTGAATCTAAAAATTACTGGGTTGTTTTGGAAAAATAAAAAGAAGAAAAAATTAAAAAAGAATTTACATTGGTCTTAACTTCTTATGCTTAGTGTTATTGGGATTTATAACAATGTATAGAGTAATGTAATAAATTATTTAGCAATTCAAAGAAACCTCATCTTCAATAGCTTAAGTTTGTTTCCAGCATTATTTTCTTCACTTTATTAAATTTTCTCAAATGTTACAAGGTTTGACAACATGAACATCACTTCTCATTGGAGTTGCCCAAGTTTGAAATCCAACATCCACATGCATGTAAGGAAAGTCCTGAAATGTTGAGAACATTAATTATTAGGTTTTGAAAATTAGCGCAGTGTAATTTTTGGAGTTCAAAATCAGGCTACATTACTAGATTCTTTTTTTGGTGGGTTACAATTACTAGATTCACTTCAAACCTACTCCACCATTATCACATCACTCTGATAGCAGATCTTTGCAGTGAACAGGTTTACTTTTATCATCACACATGTCAATGTAATCAATTGAATTATCTAATGACTTTGAGTCATTTCCTTTCTGTTCTGAACTGATCCTAAGAAGTGTTTACTACTTTCCTGCCAAAACAATTTTGTCCACACATTCATAGCTTTATATGTGTGTGTGTGTGTGTGTGTGTGAAGACATGCTTAATTGAGTTTTGAATTTTAAATTAGTGTGGGACTACCCAGTGTTTGCCCCAATTATTCGAGGGTGCTGGTTGGGATAAGATTGGATACAATTCAAACTTTTATGTTATTTACACAAAACAGCTATTTGCATATGCTAACCCTTGCTGTCATGCTTGGCAGCCAGTGCTTTTGTCATTGCATTAAGTAATACCCCGTTGTAGATAAAGAAATAAATGAAAAATTAATGTCACGGCATGAAGTGAATGAGTTAGCAAGTGACAGATCATGTACAACTTTTATTAGAATGAAGGTATGGTCTTTACTGCACCTTATTATTTTGTAACACCAAATCCCATAAAGTTTTAGGCAATTACATGTTTGTCCCTATTCATCGTTTCCGTGCTTTAGCAAGTGACAGATCATGTACAACTTTTATTAGAATGAAGGTATGGTCTTTACTGCACCTAATTATTTTGTAACACCTAATCCCATAAACTTTAGGCAATTACATGTTTGTCCCTATTCATTGTTTCCGTGGTCATATGAACTGAGCTTAGGATTACTTAGACTTAGTTCATCATTTAATATGAGCTTTAGAACGAAGCTTGTTGAGCTTAGAGTGTTTGGTAAGTGAACAAACATGAATGAGTCTACAAGTGACAAATTCTACGTTGTTTTGTGTGGCTAGAGTATTCATATAACAATGTATTTAGCAATTTCCAGAATTACACCGTTTATTATTTTTTTTTTCTTTTCCCAATTGTACTTCCTTTATTTTTGTTGCTTCTTTTTTCTCCTGAAAGATGCATGGTTTTGCATCAAATACCACTTGAAATTCCCCGAGTTCAAACCCTAGCACCTATCCTACTCTTGCATTAAATTGAAAGGGAAGTTGAAATATAAGAAAGTTTGCTTTGGACAATTATTATTATTATTATTTTTTTTTGGACAATTGAAATTGGGCAAAGGCATTACAATATCCACATCAAATCTGCCCCATTACTAACCAAACCAAACCAAGTCTTAAGTCTCATCAAATAGGGTCGGTTGCATAAATCCTTCTTCTCCACTTGACTCTATCCAAGGCCATTTCGTTAGTCAAATTAAGGAGATTCATATTTCTATTTATTATACTAGTCCATGTCAATTTAGGTCTACCCCTTCCCCTAATACTACCATCAACCGTCGCTGTATTGCATCTTTTCACTACTGCCTCTGCTGGTTTCCATTGTATATGACTAAACCATCTTAATCTATTATCTCTCAACTTATCTTTTATCGGTACTACTCCTACCCATTCTCGAATATACTTATTTCGAACTCTGTTTTTTCTAGTCTTGCCACACACCCGCCCATTTGCCCATTACTATTATATGTAAATCTGATAATGGAGGTTTTTTAGTGCTTGCTCAAAAAAAGATAACATGTGTCAATATAATCATTGGTATTTTTTGAGGACTTCATGCTATCATATTATTTCCTCTCATTCTAAACCTTAGGTTGAGATGTGTTTTTATTGGGGAGTCTGTTGATTTTGAACACTCTTGACTAGGGATGCAAATGAATGGAGTTGAGTTATTTGTTTGCTTATCTTTCTTTACCGACTTTTGGCATTCTTATGTATTTTTAATCCAAAAAAAAAAAAGTTCTAGTTACTACTTTTCTCAACATAGTATTTGATCATGTGGCCAGTTATACAAGTAATTCACCAAAATTTTGTGAAGTAACCAATGGATGTCATGGGATTTGATATTTTCCAATTATTATGTTCTTTGTATTGTTTCTGCCATTCATTTGTTGTTTGTTTAATGCAACTTGTGTTCATCCATTGCTAGATGATATTGCAGTTGTTGAGACGCCATTGCAAGTTTAAGATTTCATGCAAAAATGAAACAAAAATTGGGAAAGCTGCGGTTGATGCATACAAAGATAAAGCTCATAGCTTGTCGATCTTTGCTACGTTGATTCTCACTGTGGTTTTATGAATTTGTTGGTGCTTCAAAAGTGTCAATGTGCTTACAGTTTGTCTGCGTCAAATAAATATTAAATAGATTAATTTTGTTCAAATTTACGTTCTGTTACCCCACCTCTCTATGTTAGTGTGCACATTTCCCTTTTGGTTGTGTAAGACCATCTCTAACCCAGCACCCTTTGTTTCATCAAATTTAAATTTGATGAAAAAACCTACATTTTGCTGCTCCAACCCTTTCATCAAATAAGTATCAAATCCAAGATTTCTCAAATCTTTCATTAGATTGAGGATGGATATGTCTTTCATCAAATCACTGTTCATAACCGCTGGAGCTGTAGGTCATTTTCACCACCAGACCACCGGTTGGATGTTCAGCCGAATGTCCCTCCGGATGATCTCCTCCTTGCAAAAATTTGTGAAAAATTACACTAGCCGGTCAACCGGCTGGACATCTGCCCAATCGACTAATGTTTTGATGAAAGTCCGTTGGAGCGCGTGATATGAAATGAAGTTTTTACTCAAATTTGTTAAAAAAAATATACAACGTTGGAAATATTATAAGTTACTCTTTTTTGTTACTATTCACTCTGGAAGACAGTACTTGTATTTTTAAATTATTCCTTAGTTGTAGAATATCCTTTTCTTCATCATTTGCAATGTTAATAACTTTTATATATATATATATATTTGATTTTATAGATTTGATTACTCGAACTTTTGAACTTCTGAATATTGAGTAATTTATAAACCAACGGTCTATTGACAATGTATTGTGTACAGCATGATGATTTTGTGAATAATTGTTACAGCTTATGTTTTGCAAGGTGAGCTTCAAACCTCTTTTTTTTGTACTGATACATTGAGGCCATTGTCCCCCCGGGAAGGCTACTCTCGCCTTGCAAACTGCTTCTCGAATGCTCTGATGAATGAATGGATGCTCAAGGCCTGATCTTCCCCAAGAGCCTTTTTATACCAATTCAATGATGTTCTAGCCTATTTCATGATTGATTTGCAGTCCACAGAAATTGTTACCAAGGATGGAAGCTGATGATTTTACCTTTTAAAATGCCGGAACCATGAATCTTCACCGACTCAACAGGTTAGCTAGCACATTAGAACTATAATTCTTTTTAGACTCGCAGAGTGTTGTACTTTTTTCTCAAAGTTTTATTTATAGTGAGGCACCCCAGGCTTGGGCAATTCCGTAACTTGGTTGTTCAAGTTCTTTGGATGTTGAATTTAAATTATCTTCATTTCACGATCAATGGCAGCAAAAGATCTAAAGCGATGTGTTAGTTATTTTCTCTTTAACCTTATAGATTTTTGGATTATATGATACAAAATTGTATGTTGGCCCCTCCGAACCTGTAAGAATTGCAGTTAGATGCTATGGTTTTTTTTATTTTTTTATTTTATGAAGTCTAAAAAAGTTTCCTGGTAAACTTATAAAAATTTGGCTTTCGCCATATATATGTTGGTATTTTATCATACTAAATAATATTTTGATCTCGAAGTTGATTAAATAATTTTTAAAATAAAAATAAAAACATGAAACAGGCTTGGCTTAAAACGTGAGAGGAATACTACATCTACCAAATTTTGGCTCGATCAAATCGTCTGAATTTGTACATTCCAATTGTCCGACCGATCATCTAAGAATAAAAGTAATATCCACAATTAATAAGGGTAACAATCTCGATTAATAAGTAAAATTCGAACAACGGTGTATTAATCATTTTGAAAAGGCGAATTTTATACATGGGTTTGGGACACTATACATGGAATAGGCTTTTGCTTAAAATTTCAATTTTACCTTTGTCTAAGGTCTTATTTGGCAATTATATGTTTTGGTTAAAAAATTAAAAATTCATCAAAAATTATTATATTATTCTCTCTATTTTGCAATATATCTTTTTATAAAAAATTAAAAAATTGCTAAAATAGTTTATTTTCCTAAAGTGAACTCTAGCCCACCCTAGCAATGATACATTCCCTTAATGAGAAATGTCTCGTAGCTCGACATTTTAACGCTCGAATGGCCCGTCTCTCTCTCTCTCTTTCTTCTCTATCTTTCCTCCTCTACTTTGGTTGTCTTCTTCTTCTTTTTGAACGGTGATGGTAGTGCCGGAAAGGTTTGCGACGGTGGACTCTATATCTTCTACACACATATGTATAGATTTGTGTCACCTCTCATCCCTCTCTCTGATCCTCTCTCTCTCTCTCTCTCTGGCCGATCTCACCTCTCATCATTCTCATCACTTTCACCTCTCTTTCTTCTTTCTCTTTCTAGACTGTTGGCCGGTTGACGATTTTCGACTGTGGCTGTGGGTTTGGTTTTGATTTTGATTTTGATTTTGGATTTGATTTTGATTTTGGGTTTTGATTTTATTTATTTTTGGCTCTAATGACCATTCCCACATGAGACCCCAAATGGGTTCAATTCTGATGACCATTCTGATGGGTGATCTACTCCCAATTCCATGAATTTTGAGGTTGCTTCTTGTTGTATAGTTGATAAGTGTGGAATAGAGCTTTTTGACATTTCTGAGTGTTTCTGTTTCAAGTTTTTCTCTGGGTTCTCATGGATTAGATAGATAATTGGTTTAATAGTAATTTTAGTTTCTGGGTTAGAAGAGGGTGAGATTGAAGATGAGGACGAACTGAATTTGGTTATGGTAATGTAAAGTGTTGCAATTTGTAAACACTTGGGTCTTTGGTTGCAAAATTGTGTTGAACTTTTTTTTGCAGTGATGCATTTTAGCATTTGAGTTTCCGGCGTATGAGAAGCTTCCGGCATCGTCTGTGTCAGAGAGGAGTTAGATGTTCACTCGTCTGCATCGCATCGGAGAGGTAGTCGGATGAGAGAGCAGAACGATTTTCAGAATTTGGTTTGGGTCTAAAAGGAAGAAGAGGAATGAAGGAAGCAGAGAGAGAAGAGGGGGGAAAAAAAAAAAAAAAAAAAAAAAAAAAAAAAAAAAAGGTACCAAAACGAGCCATTCGAGTTAGCTTATTTTCAAGCTACATAACAGAGTTGTTCCCTTAATTTTGGAGTTCTAATTGAGCTTTAAAATGATGTGGAAATTCAAAAAAAACAAAAAAATTCCAAAACTAAAACATCACATCAATTGATGGAACTCACTCCCTAGAGCTTCTTTAGAGCTCATATTTTAGAACTCCTAAACCTTTTTCTAGCCCACCCCACCACCAATAAAATCAAATCAAACCCTTCACACATGTCGATGGTGCTAGGTTTCCATGTCAGTAAGGTCCGTTTGTTTTCAGATGTAGAATGGAGAGAATTCATAGTGAGGAGATTGATAGTAAGGGGATTAAGTAATATTGTGTTTGTTTTGATAATAGTTGTTAGTGTAGGGATTGTTAAATTATTTTTATATAAAATAATAAAACAAATAAAAAAATACAAAAACATTAAACATTGATGTTCAAAAAAAATGCCCAACATATAAAAAATAAAAAAAATAAATAAATAAAAAATAAAAAAAAATAATGATTTTTTACTTAACAAAAAATATAAAAAAATAAACATTAATGTTTAAAAAAAATGTCCAGCATATAAAAAATTAAAATAGTCTGGCGGACTAAAATTCTAATATCACACCCACCTCCTGCATCTCAATCCCCCTTCCCAGGCCTATCCTAATACCAATGGATTAAGAGTCTCCTCCCCATCTCTCAAAACAAACATGACATATGGTAAGTCTCACCTCATTATCAATCCCAATCTACTCCCTATAACCCAAACAAACGGGGCCTAAATAGAGGTGTAAATTTGGCTCGGCCCGGCCCATGTCGGGCCTTGCAGGAGCCTATCAAAATTCGGGCCGAGCCGGCCATAATATTAATCCCAAAGCCCAGAGATATTCGGGCCTTGCCGAGCCAGTGGACCTAGGCCAAGCCTCGGGCTTGGGTGGGCCTGACTAAATTTTTTTTGTTTGTTTTAATTTTTTCTATTAAAATTTTATTATTTTCTACTAAAAAAGATACTAAGTCTTAGGTGGACTGGGCCTTGAGTATGCCTTTAAACGGGCCAATGGGCCGGATCCACAAGTCAAACCAAGTTTCAAAATAATAACCCAAACCCAGGTCCAAGGACTTAAACTGAGCTCGACCCCAAACCTAAACGCGCCTAAGCGGATCAAACCCACCCCAAATTGTAGACAAGCTTCGGACCGCCCACTGGGCGTAAATCATTTTTACGTTGCTAGACTTAATATCACTACGGAAAGTGCTAGAGAGAAGAAGGAAAAAAAATAAAAGGGTAAATTATATTGACACCCCTTGAGGTTTGGTCTAATTACTACTCACCCCCTGACGTTTTGAAAATTACATTCCCATCCCTGTGGTTAATAGTCTCATTTTACAAACCCCCTCTACTTATATAAAAGGTAGCAATTCCTAGTAGAAAAACAGAGGAAATTACATTAAAAAAAAAAAGAAAGTAAAGCAAAGCAAAGCAAGAAAAAAGAGAGTGCATGAGTTCAATATATTCATTCCGTTTAAATAATTACAATGACAAGAGAGTTAGTATAATTTCTCAAACGTCAATGGAGGATGTGTATTAAACCAAACCTCAGGGTATAAGTGTAATTTACCCAAAACAAAAAAAAATCTATAGAATCATCGATCAGTTTGACACGCGCGGAGAGAGGAGAGAGAAAGGTCGAAAATGGCGACGGCCATGGCGAGATCTGCAGTCCGAACGGCACTCCGCGGTGGACCTCGGACTCCAGCTTCTAAGAGAACCTTTGCTTCCTCTGCCCACGACGACGCCAGTATGAACTCTTCACTCTTTCTCACTCCCTCTCCGTATATATATGTAGATGTAATTGTTTGTCGTTTATTTATATGTATGTATAGATTGACAACCTGATTGAATCAAAATCAATTTGGATTCCATGAACCATTATGACTTTAGATTATTCTTAGGGTTGCACTGCACATATGGCTTCTAGGGTTTTCATTTCCTTGTATCGTTGAATCTTTGATTGAATATTTCAAATAATAAAATTTTATTGATACGATATATCGGTGTTATGATTTCCCCTAAAAAAGAGTTAGATTTTTGAAAGGTTGACTTGTTTTGACCAAAGATGATGAGATATGATGTTTCTGTCGTAATTTTTTCTAGCAACTTTTAATTCTCTGGCAAATACAACCATTTCGATCAATTCTTCACATTTATCTTTAAGGGGATTTTAATTACAAATTTTGAATGGAAGTTTTTGAAGAGTAGGTATTAGTGCATCACTTTGAGATCAGAACTCATCAAATTATTTTATTAAGCACAACTTTATAATTTTAGAAATCTGATTGATTTTCAATTTTAGTCTCATCTCCTCCCTCCACCTCTTTTGTGGTGGGTTGAAAAAAAAAAAGGTTTGATTATGCAATTTTGATAAATGAATGAATTGATTCATGCTCAGAGGAAACGGCAAAGTGGGAGAAGATTACTTATGCTGGCATTGTCACATGCACTGTTTTGGCAATCTATAACCTTTCCAGGGGCCATCCCCATCACGACGAGCCTCCTGTAAGCTTTCTTCTGAGTTTTGGCCCATCTAAATTTCTCTTATTGGTGTTTTTTACTTTTATATGTAGGTGTTCTTTGTAGTGCCCACATGCCTAATCGGATATTGAGGATATTATTGCCTTCTTCCAGCGTCTGAATTACTGAAATATGTATTTTGTTTTTTTGTCACACTATTAATTTGTATCCCTTACTAGTCCTAGCTTTGTATGCAGCCATACCCATATCTGCACGTTCGCAACAAAGAGTTCCCTTGGGGTATGTTTTTTATACATTATTAAGGACTTGAATCTAATGTTCATTTGATTTTTATCTTCTTGTATTATTTCAGTTGAGAGAACAATAACTGGATAAATTGATAAAGAGAGGGTTTGATACAATGAGGAAGGGTGCATCTGTAATGACTTATGCATTATGCATGTTGAACATTTCTGGTCTTGAATTATTGAAAGAGAAATAGAGGATAATTCAATTTAAGCTAGGTGCACAAAAGAACAAGGTGGGTTAAAACAAGATAAAAAATGAATACTTGTGTCAATTTCTTGACAAAGATAAAAATTAAAAAACTATAAACATTTTTTTCCTCCCTTGAGGATGAAATCATACATCCCCCCCCCCCCCCCCTCAATGCTCATTTGATTTTGTTTTAATGGTGGTGGTGGTGGTTTTTTTGAGCCCCAACACTACTGAGTGTGGGCACACATGGACATTAACACTTTAATTTGTTGATTTTTTTATGACATGCAGGTCCTGATGGCCTTTTTGAGCATAAGCATCATCATCATTGATCCTTGACGGCCAACATCTTGGAGATGTATCTAGGAATAATTGTTGTTTAGTTCGTTCATCCTGTGTCATCTGGAAATTTCCCAAGTTGGAGACCTCTATGAATGTTATTATTTGTATGTGGGGTTTTTCATCCTGTGTGTTTCTTGTTATGCCACTTTGCTTTTTATACCCTGTTTGCTGCCAAATAAGGTTTACATTAATACTTATAATTTCAAATTGTATGGTTATGAAAGTGTTCTTGATGTGCAATTTGTCAAGCATTAATTCCTGCTTGTAGGTAGCAATTTCTTGAGGTATTCTGCCTTGCCCTGTCATTGGGCATCATGCCTCACTGGATATTGATTTGCAAGTATCCTGGATTTTTGTCTTTGTTAGATCTTCATTTTTTATTCAAAATGGTAGATCCACTATTTTACACTAACTAAATGTGTGTATTGTGAATAAGATGGGATTCGTGTGAAGATTGACTGTCTGTTTTTCGAGTTACACCTCCGGACTGGACTAACAGTGAGCTCCTCCTCCCCAAGTTCATGTTTGTTTTCTTTTTTGGCCAACGAAGTCACAGTCTCAATGGACACTGAATCCCCTTCAACGAGCAGATTAGCATAGGTCCTGGGAACTTGGTATTAGAGATGAAGCTGTTAGTATTACAGTGGGAAAGACAATTTTGCCCATAACAAGATTTAGCCACACCATCGAACTCAACGGTATTTTATAGTTTTCAAAATTGAAATTTGCAAGAAGAAAAAAAAAATCGTGTTGACGGTGATGATCGGCGTCGTTGGCATTGTTGACGGTGATGATTGTCGTGGTTTTGGTGATCTTGTTCTCACTCTTCGTCGGTGTTATCAGCAAAGCTCTGCTGATGGATGGAGGCAAAGCTTAGCTTTTTTTCTCTTTTTTCTTAACAGAGAAGGCAAAGTTTTGTTTTTGTTTTTGTTTTTGTTTTTGTTTTTTTTTATCTTTTCCTTTTCTAAATAGAGAAGGCAAAGCTTTGCTGATCATGAATAAAGCAACATTAATTGAATAAAATTTTCAATACACCGTTTTAAAACCATGGGTTGGTTTTGAAAACTATGGGCTGATTTGATTTTTTTTTTTTCTCTCATTATTTCATAATTATTTCTTTTTAAATAATTTAATATAAGAAAAATGATTTGGACCCCTACAAGGAAGCACCTCCACTACCCCCTCTGTCTTGTGATTGGCGAGGTTTTTTTTTTTTTTTTCTTCAATCACCCACCCCCATGTGTGTGTGGGGGTGATGGGGAGGGGGAGTTTTCATCACTTCCGTTAATATAATAATATTTTTATAAAACATAATTTTTAATATTAAAATATATTACAAACAAATACAATTTTTCATAATCCACTCACTAACAATTGCCAAATTTGATAGTAATGCAACAAGGGTATTTATGGAATTTATTAGTTAATTCCACTATTATCTCTCAAAACAAATAGAAATTATTGCTAGTCCGCTGGTTATTAAACAAAAATAAATTTTCTTAATCCTTTTACTAACAGTTTTTTCATTAATAATTCTCTCACTAACAATCTTTCCTAATCTACATCCGAAAACAAATGGATCTTGAGTTCTCAAACATGTGCAAAGGTTGGAGATCATGCATGGTCTTTGTAGATTTGTGGAAATGAAAGACGTGAATTAGGGTTGGTTTGGGAAATGGGTTGACTTTTTGGCTTTTTGACTTTTTTGGCTATTTTAGCTTGGGCTAAAAAGTTTGGTTTGGGAAGGACTTTTTGGCTTTTTGATTTTTTTATGAGAGAAAAGTGTAATGATTATGGGTTAGATGTGATGTTTTGTTTTTTGTGACTAAAATAGTCTATTTTGTCTTTTGTGGCTAAAATAGCCAAAAAAACCCATAACCCAACTTGCCAACTTGGCAATTTCGAGTCAAGGCAGCTGTCAGCCCACACATTAAGGAATTGTTTGGGATGCTACTAAAATAGCATTTTTTTGCCTTTTTTATTTTTTTATCACATTTTCTTTTTATTTTTTTACACATTTTTTTTTATAAAAAGATAAAAATTATTAAAATAATCTATTCCAATGTACACCGTACCATTATCACCACTACCACTACCACTACTACATCCTTATCATCGTCACAGTTGTCATTGTACTATTGTCACTGCCATTATTACCATTTTTCACCACCACAATCATTACTTTCGTTACCATTATCATTAGGAAAAATTAGTCTAAGGTCTCTCGCCCATTTTTAGTAATGAAAAAGATCCACAATATTATTTTTTAATGTCTAAAGTCCCAAAACCTACACCCATATATCATATTAGAGAAATTTGACTCTTCCTCTGTTTCCGATCTTCATTCTATCAAACCTCATTTCCGCAAGAGCACTTCCACTTAGACTTCCCACAATGTTTCAAGTGGCTTTTCAAATTAGCCAACATCGAGAAGCTCTTTTTGTTGCAGCGATTGCAAGAGTACATCTTCGAACAATGACTTCTCTTGAAGTAATTCTTCACGCAAATTGCTGATTTTAATGACCTGAACTTTTTATGCTATTTGTTCCGATTACACCCTATGAAAGGACACGAAAACCGAGTCTTCCTCTGACTAAACTTCGACGAACACCTCTCCGATTTTGCCAGAGCCTTCGGCGTCTTGAATTGGTTCCCGTGGGTTCATATGTGCATTCGCAGATTCGCGTCGCGCTTGAATCCTTTCCCATAAATGTCGCAAAAATGAATGTGCTCTGTGAGAAGCTCCACTGCATCGAGCTCTATGATCTCCCAATCATCGCTTCCAATCTCATCTTTCATCTCTTCGTTCTCCACTTTCAAAGTCATCACACTTTTTTCCTCGCTCATAATCATCGCATCCATTGGAAGTTTTCACATCAAAACTGCTTAAATTCTCTGAAATTTTCAAATCTGGTCTTGTGTTGATTATCGAGGTCAGATTTTTTTATCCGAGAGGGTTTGAGGAGGTATGATCGAAGGGAGGAGAGAGAGAAAGGCGCTGATTTAGGGCATTGGTAGTGCAAAATGTATGAATTTGAGCAATTTATTTGCAGTAACTTTTCAAATCAATAGAAGACCTATTTTCTCTGGGTTTCAGTCTTTGGTCCAGAATTTCTCTGGTTTAGAATTTTCTTTGGTGAGCACTTTACTTTGGTTGTGTACGATTAGTATATATATTACACTTCTCATTCTTTCTTCTCCATTCAAATGATAAAAGATTTGATTGGTAAAGGATTTGGAATTTTTTCTGGTTTCAATTTTCTCTAGTACAAGATTTTGAATTTTCTCTAGTAAATGATTTGAATTTTCTCTAGTTTCATAGAGAAAGGATTTCTACAAAAGCAAACAATTTTGTTTAGAGAAATTTCAATTCTCTGTAGAGAAGGAAAATTTCTCTAGAGAGGAGAGAATGACAAAAAAATTCTTTGGAGAGTGGGTCAGAGAAATTTGAAAGTCCAGAGAAATTTTGTTTCTTGGTTGTACTCAATGTAATAATTTTGTGCATGATTTGTCTAGTGTGCACATTTCTCTTTGCATTAGTGTTGGTGGTGGTGTTGTTGTTTTGTCCTTTTTTTTTTTTTTTTTTCTTTTTTGAGTTAAAAACCATAACTGTTAGTTCTTTACATAATCTGGAAATTTCTCTAGAGAGAAACAGAGAATTTCTCTAGGTTTGAGAGAATTTTTCTAGGTCTGAGAGAATTTCTCTGGTTTAGAATTTCTCTAGGAAGTCTAGAGAAATTCTCTGGATGAAATTTCTCTAGATCAAATTGAGAAACCTTAGACATTCTGAAAATATTAGATGACCTTTCTGCTATAAAATCTTAATACTAGGGATCCTAAAAAAAAGACCGTTATCGTTATTGTTACAAGCATCATCACCACCATTTCACAACAACCACTACTGCCACTATCACCCCATCCATCTGCAATACAGCACCCCACCATAGGTATCATTCATCTCCCATCATTACAATGTAAAAAGTAAAAAGAGAAAAATTATAAACTTTAAATTTTATTTTGTACATATTAAATAACTTGTTAGGTAAATTACATGACTTTCTTGAGGTTTGAAAAAATATAATAAGTTTTATCATTTTAGCATAATTATATTAAATTTTGAGATAATCATAATATAAAAAAAAATTAGGATTTGACTTTTGTAATAAAACAAATTTTTAATTTTTAATTTAAATTATTTATTTATTTTTATTAACTACAATTGATGAAAAAATAGTATTTTAATTATTAAACTCAATATAAGTATAAATAAAATGTTTAAAATACCCATTAATAACTAAAATATTAACTTTTTGTCAATTTTATGTAACGAAAATAGGCAAATGTTTTAGATTAAAAACAAATCAAAAGTTTAGAATTTCAATTAATAAAATAAAAAATTGAGAATTTATTTTGTTACAAATGTCAAATCTTGTATATATATATTTTGTACTTTACCTAATTTTTAATTCAAATAATTCATAATTATTTTTTTATCAATAATTTATTATTCATGTAAATAAAAAAAATTATTCTTATATTTTCACATTATTTGTATTAGTTTTTTATACTTAGATGCTACTAAAAAGAAAAATTGATATTATGGTGTTAGTAAAAATTATGCCCACTTCTAATCGATAGGATTTGAACAACAATTTAAACAAATAATTGAACAAGATTAATCAAGTGATTGTGTATTTGATTCAAATTACCTTGAAAGTATAAGAATTTTTTTAGAACAAATTACAATCGACAAAAGAAATGAAGTAAACAGAGAGGAATTTCATAATGAAATTACCAGAGTTCACAAAGTTATCAAGTACGAATTACAAAATGAACTACTCCTAAAATGAGAGAAAACTACTTCTAAATACAAACTAAGGGCGGGTTTGGCATAGTCTAACAAAGACAAAAGTCAAAAAATTATTAAAAAAATCAAAAAGTTATCACTATTCATAAAAAAAATATAAAAAAAATAAATTTATACAAAAAAAAAAAAGCACAAGTCAAGTTAAACTTTTGTAATGAAGTGATGTGTTGTCTGCAGACTGCAATGATGGTACAAACAATCAAGCGGATGCACTTCTCATGTCATGATACACAGGACAATGTTATTGGGCCCGTGAGGCCCCATCATGGGTCCCGTTATGATAATCTGAACCATCAATGTGTAGAACTCGTCGAGTACTATATGCTTGTAAAAAATTACGTTGATCGGATATCGATAACTATACGATCAAATCAGTTTTGTATAAAAAAAAATGGACGGTGAACAAATTAACGGTTGACAAAAAACTAATTCGATTAAATAGCTATCGATATTCGATCAATATGATTTTTTATAAGCATATAATTTCTGATTATCAAAATGGGACTCGTAGTGGGCCTCCACGAACCCAACAGTACTCGTGAAAGCCTCATCCTATATACATATATGTTCTAAAGTTATCACCATTTTGAAAGCAATCAGTACTGTCCTTCAATCAGCACTCTCAGTGCGCATAAGACAGAGGTGTAATAACGTAATTTTGCTATTTTATACAATATTTTAATATATAATTTTTCACAAAAAGTAAAAAAGTTATCCCAAACAACCATATTTTATTTCTTTATTTTTTAATTCAAAAAGTAAAAAAGTGCACTTATTTAGAACATCCCAAACAATCCCTAAGTGTTGTTGTTTTGTATATGTAACAATCCAAATTTTTAATTATTTTGTAAAATTTATACTAATAAGGGGAATATAATTATTTTAAAGAATTAGGGCCAAAATGTAATTATAGGAAATTAATGAGATAAGTATAGATCTGAGAGATTTAAATCCAAATCTAAAGGAGATTGTCGTGGACACGTGGTAGGTAATGACAAGGCTAGCCTCCCTATAAATGGAAGAAGATCAAGATCAGTGCAAAAGAAAAAGAAAAAAAAGAAGGAAAAAAAAACGAAAAGTGAGAGAAAAGAGAAGAAAAAGGCAAGAATTGTGGAGATAGGAAAGTAAGAAGTAAGAAGGTTTGTGATGGTGAAAAGTAAAGGCTAAAGGTTAATATTAAGGTGAGTTATATTATGCCTTCAGTCACCATAATATATTTTACATATATTTTAATTTACCATAATTTATTTTATATAAGTTATGTTTTATAAATTATTATAAATTATATTAATATTTCAATTACGTGGATTAATTTCTGAACTCTATTTGTTTAAAATGAAACTCATAGATATGTTTGTTTAAATTTTAAAGAATATTTGACTATAACCTTATAAACAATTATGTTTTGTAAGTACCACCACGGGAGTCCCACACTTTGGGGGACTTAAATAATCATCGGCTTCTGTTTGATCATTTTGTGGCCCTCTATTATCATAAATCTATTGACCTCTGTTCTGTGCGGAGCAAAGTGTTGTGCGGAGATAAGTGCTACACTATTGTGGGAGCCACTTCTATAATCCGTACGAGCCACCTATTGAATCCGGACCTCTGTTCTGATTGTCACTCCTGTGACCTCTGTTATGTTCTGTTCGGTACCGTGGTTATGGTTACTTATTTACATAATCTCAGTTTTGCTACTTAAATGAATATTTGTTCAGACTAAGTTATCTTAAATATTTTAATTACATAACTATCCAGGGTTATTTTGTGTCCCTTATACTCTTGGCATAATATTTCTCACTCTGTCATGTATTTATAGCTGTTTACCAATTTTCAAAAAACAATGCAATTCAGAAATAGCTTTTGGAAAGTTTTAGACGCGGGACTGCGGAATAGACACACACAGCACTTTTATGATATTTTTATATGTAAATATCGGCCTTTTTGGTCAATAAATTTTGCAATAAAAATAGAAACTCCAATAATTATTTTGGTACCCTCACTTGAATATTATTTCCTCTCGCGTTTATTAATTTGTTTAAGAATTGGCCGAAGGTAACCTCAATTACTGGCCATCACGATATTTAACCATTGAGTACGGGGAGCGGGTCGTGACAGTGTATCCTTTTTTTTTCTTGCAAAATCTCTAGCTTTTATACCATCCTCCTCCTCCTTATTCTCACCCGTAACTGCATGACTTTGAACATGTAATTGTCCCTTTTTTAACTGCTCTTGCAATTGCCTCCTTATTCCAAAGCCTTTAAACTTCGTCAACTCCTTAACTTTCCTGTCGAACTCCCTTCCCTCTATGTTGCCATTGTTAGGGAAAATCGATGTGATTCCCCATAAGTAAATCAATCATTGGGAATAAAAACTAATGTGAAAAAATTAAATCAGAAGCAACACAAGAATTTTTACGTGGTTCCCTCAATGTAAGGTACGTCCACGGGATCGAAATCCGATTCCACTATCAACCAAATAAGTTCCAAACGATTACAAACGAGACATTAATGGTCTCACAAAACCACCTTTAGGTAAATTCCAAATAATCACAAATAAACAAGAGGAAAGACCTCACCAAATAGATGAACCAAAATCTTCAGAAACAAAGTTATAAAAGACCCAAAATAATTAACCCAAATCTACCTCACCAAAGTAGCCGAATAAGCACCAACTTGATTGCAAACAAAATAGTGCACTTGAATGTTCAATCAAGAATCAATCAGCCACCAAGCTTGTAATTCAACCACAAAACCGATTGAAGATGTATCACGGCTGCTACCCAGAAAAACTGTTTCTTTTCTTGAAAAACAATCCCCAATCATATTGTGAATCTAGGGTTTTTTTATCAAAACCTTAGTTGTTTCCAAAACTGAATTGGGTCTCCACAAAATTAGATATAATATATAAAAATATATTATAACTAATACCAAACCAAATCAAACTCTTTTAATAAACCAATTGGGTCCCACACTCCAATAAGGAGGTATGCCCAACAATTCTCCCCCTACCGACTTAGGTGGAGACATCAACCATACCCGCCAAAGTTCGACACTTCAAATGTTTGTCCCTCGACAAAGTCTTTGTCAACATATCTGAAATATTATCATCCGTGTGAACCTTTTCGAGTTGCAACAATTTCGAATCTAACACATCACGAATCCAATGGTATCTCACATCAATGTGTTTCGATCTCGAATGAAAAGTAGAATTTTTACTCAAATGAATAGCACTTTGACTATCACAATAAAGCACATACTTTTCTTGCTTCAAACCCAACTCTTGCAAAAATTTCTTCAACCATAACTCTTCTTTGCAAGCATCTGTAATGGCAATAAATTCAGCTTCGGTAGTTGAGAGAGCAACACATTTTTGTAATTTAGATTGCCATGCCACAGCTCCCCCTGCAAAAGTCATCAAATACCCCGAAGTAGATTTCCTAGAATCAACATCACCGGCCATGTCAGAATCCGTGAACCCATCAAGCATCGGCTTATCATCTCCAAAACACAAACGCACCTTCGAAGTCCCTCGAAGATACCTTAGAATCTTTTTTACCGCTGCCCAATGTTCTTTACCCGGATTAGAGAGAAACCGACTTACCACACCAACGGCGTGAGCAATATCCGGCCTTGTACAAACCATGGCGTACATCAAAGAACCAACTGCTGAAGCATAAGGAATTTTCAGCATCTTTTCCTTGTCTTTCTCACTTGTAGGATATTGATTCGAACTAAACTTGAGGTGACCCGCAAGTGGACAACCAACCGGCTTTGCTTTATTTATGTTGAACCTCTTAAGAACTTTCTCAATGTAGTTTTCTTGAGACAACCAAATCAGTCTCTCTTTGCGATCACGAACAATTTTCATACCAAGTATTTGCTTTGCCGGCCCCAAATCTTTCATAGCAAAAGATTTACTCAACTCTAACTTCAACCTGTTTATCATGATAGAATCTTGACCCACAATTAGCATGTCGTCAACATAAAGCAAAAGAATAATAAATTTACCATATGGAAAATTTTTCACAAACACACAATGATCCGAAGTGGTTTTAGAAAAACCATTATTCATCATAAAAGAGTCAAATTTTTTGTACCATTGCCGCGGGGCTTGCTTGAGGCCATACAAACTTTTCTTCAATTTGCAAACAAATTTCTCTTTCCCTTTTTCCACAAAATCTTCTGGTTGCTCCATGTAAATTTCTTCTTGAAGATCACTGTGAAGAAATGCGGTCTTCACATCAAGTTGTTCAACTTCAAGGTTCATATTTGCAGCCATGCCAAATACAACCCGAATAGAAGACATCTTCATAACCGGCGAGAAAATCTCGTCAAAGTCAATGCCTTTCTTTTGCCCAAAGCCTTTCACAACAAGACGTGCCTTGTACCTCAGATTCTTGCCATCATTCTTCAATTTGAAAACCCACTTATTTTTCAGAATTTTTCTCCCCTTAGGCAACTTCACTAAGTCATAGGTGTGATTTTCAAGTAAGGAGTTCATCTCTTCTTCCATGGCCTTTTTCCAATCACCTTTCTTTGTATGCTCAATTGCTTCTTGGTAGCTCTCCGGCTCCCCTTGATCAAAAATCAACACAAATTCATTGGGAGGATACTTTCTTGAAGGTTGTCGGTCCCTTGTAGATTTCCTCAACTCAAGTTGTGGTGACGGTTCTTGAGTTGGATGCTCTTCCTCAATTTCTGGCTCAACTTCATTAGGATTAACATCATCTTCTACATCTTCAATAGGTGGCTGCACATCTCCTCAATTTTCATCATCAACTGAAGATGAAGGAGATTGATCTATGTCAATGAGATCACTAGTTTTTGGCTCCGGTTGATCACCTTTGCCAAAGTCTTCAATTGTTTGGTCTTCAAGAAACACAACATCACAGCTTCGAATGACTTTCTTGTCGACCGGATCCCACAATCTATACCCGAACTCATCACGCCTATAGCCAAGAAAAATACATTGTCTTGACTTACTATCAAGCTTGGACCTCTCATCCTTTGGAATGTGAACAAAAACTCGGTAACCAAACACTCTCAAGTGCTCATAAGACACATCTTTGCCAGTCCAAACTCTTTCAGGAACATCACCATTCAAAGGATAGCAAGGAGACAAATTGATCACATCAACCGCTGTACTCATTGCCTCACCCCAAAAGTATCTTGGCAATTTAGCTTGTGAAAGCAAACACCTTGTTCTTTCTACAATGGTGCGGTTCATCCTCTCGGCAATGCCATTTTGTTGAGGAGTCTTCTTAACTGTCTTTTGGTGCCGAATACCTTGGCTGCGACAATACTCATCAAATGGCCCAATGTATTCACCACCATTGTCTGATCGGATGCACTTCAATTTCTGCCCTGTTTCTCTTTCAACCATGGCCTGAAAATGCTTAAATACTTCTAGAACTTGATCTTTAGTTTTTAGTAAAAAAGCCCAAACTTTCCTTGAATAATCATCAATGAAAGTAACAAAATAAAGTGCACCACCATGTGTTCTAACTTTTAAAGGATCACAAACATCCGAATGAATCAACTCCAAAACATTTTCTTTTCTAGAAGCAATATTTTTCTGAAAAGAAACTCTATGTTGTTTACCCGCCAAACAATGAACACAAGTTTTAAGATGTGTACTTTTCAAACCGGGTAGAAGCTCTTTCTTGAACAAAACTTGTAGCCCCTTTTCACTCATGTGCCCAAGTCGCCTGTGCTACAATTCAGTAGAAGTATCATCTTCAAGTGCATTGACAACACCTTTACAAATTTTTCCTTGCATCGAATAAAGTGTATGAGTCTTCTTGCACTTAGCCACCACCAAAGAACCCTTTGTGAGCTTCCATATTCCATCACTAAATTTGTTGTTGAAGCCTTCATCATCTAGCTTCCCAGTAGAGATCAAATTGAGGTGAATGTCGGGAACATGCCTCACATCTTTAAGCAATAACTTGCAGCCCAAATTTGTTTCCAAGCAAACATCACCCATACCAATAATCTTGGACAAACCTTCATTACCCATTCGAACAAAACCATAACCTCCTTCGGTATATGTAGTGAAAAAATCAACTCGAGAAGTCACATGAAAAGAAGCACCGGAATCAATCACCCAATTGCTCTCTTGGCCCACAAAATTGATACAATCATCTTCACAAACAACCATGAGATCATCGGTAGTAATTGCCGTTGTGTCTTCTTGCTTCTTATCCACACTTTTGTCACGCCTTTTCTCCTTATTCTTGAGCTTTCGGCATTCTCGCTTCATGTGCCCTTTCTCATGGCAATAATAACACTCAACGTCTTTCTTTGAAAAAGAACCATCTCTTGACTTGTCACGGCTTTGATCACGACCATGAGGAGTCTTACTCCTCCCCCTTGTTTTGCTTCGGCCTCTCACAACAAATGCTTCCGAATGAGAGGAACCGGCTGATTTTCTTCTAGTTTCTTCGTTCAACAAACTACTAGTGACTTGGCCCATTGTGACAACTCCATCGGGTGCCGAATTACTAACTGTCACAACCAAAGTCTCCCAATTTTCGGGCAAAGAACTAAGTAACATCAAAGCCTACAACTCAACATCAAAAATAATTTTCATAGAAGCAAGTTGGTTAACAATACTCTTTATTTTATTCAGATGTTCCGGAATAGGGCTGCCCTCTTTATATTTTAAATTAACCAACTTACGAAACAGAAAGGTTTTATTTGTGGCTGATTTTCTATCATAAAGACTCTCTAATTTTTTCCATAAATCATGTGCCGAAGTTTCAGTAGCAACATGATGAAACACACTGTCATCAATCCATTGACGGATAACACCAACGGCTTTTCGATTAAGCCTCTTCCACTCATCATCTTTTATATCATCAGGTTTGCCACTATCACCCTCAATAGGCCCATATAAATCTTTACAAAATAATAGGTCCTCCATTTTAGTTTTCCAAGTTACCCAATTGCTTCCATTAAAGCTAGACATACGACCCACATTCCCCTCCATTGATTTACACAAATAAATAAACCCCAATAAACCGTAAGCTCTGATACCAGTTGTTAGGAAAAATCGATGTGATTCCCCACAAGTAAATCAATCATTGGGAATAAAAACTAATGCGGAAAAATTAAATCAAAAGCAACACAAGAATCTTTACGTGGTTCCCTCAATGTAAGGTACGTCCACGGGATCGAAATCCGATTCCACTATCAACCAAATAAGTTCCAAACGATTATAAACGAGACATTAATGGTCTCACAAAACCATCCTTAGGTGAATTCTAAATAATCACAAATAAACAAAAGGAAAGACCTCACCAAATAGATGAACTAAAATCTTCAGAAACAAAGTTATAAAAGACCCAAAATAATTAACCCAAATCTACCTCACCAAAGTAGCCGAATAAGCACCAACTTGATTGCAAACAAAATAGTGCACTTGAATGTCCAATCAAGAATCAATCAGCCACCAAGCTTGTAATTCAACCACAAAACCCATTGAAGATGTATCACGGCTGCTACCCAGAAAAACTGCTTTTTTTCTTGAAAAACAATCCCCAATAATATTGTGAATTTAGGGTTTTTTTTATCAAAACCTTAGTTGTTTCCAAAACTGAATTGGGTCTTCACAAAATTAGATATAATATATAAAAATATATTATAACTAATACCAAACCAAATCAAACTCTTTTAATAAACCAATTGAGTCCCACACTCCAATAAAGAGGGATGCCCAACAGCCATATGTCCCTCAACATTCTGGGTTCCCCATCGATAGAGAAGAAGCTTCATTCTGCACATGACCCTTTTTGCAAACTACCCACTAAGTCTTGACAACTATTCCACTATTCGGGCCATCAAATGCACATGATCAATTATGTTAGAATTCCTCATTAATTCTATTAAAATTAGAAGATTTGTAATATCTTCTTTATAAATTTAAAAATAAACTAGTGTGTATTTTGTAACATTGATATAAGAGTAACTTTGAGTCAATAGTTATGGCTTAATGTGTTATTAGAGTATCTCTAATCTAATATAAGATGTTTCATGAAATTTTAATTTGATGAATTTTGACGCTCCAACCTTTTCACCTAATTCATATTAAATAGAGAGAAAATCAAAACTTTCATTAAATGAAGGGAGTCTTTCATTTTTTATCAAATTTAAATTATTACCGTTAGGCTAGATGTCTATCCAAGAGTAACTTTGATAATTTTTTTGTTTATGTCTAAACGATCTTTAAAACATCTGCCGAACAATTAGAAATGTGAAAAAATTTAATAAAATTTTTAATTTTAATATTAGAGTGAATGATATCAAATTAAAAATTGTATTTAAATTTAATAAAATTTTTGATTAAATAGTAGAGATGGTCTTAGTTACGCCACATATGTCGCTATGCCATTTGTGAGACCATCTAATCTAATATAGTTTGTTATTTTTTATGTGGCAAGGTGATTAGTGAAATTTATCCTTTGGCGTGCAAAAAGTGTAAGCACAGAGAATAGAGCAGAGATTGCAGCATAAAAATTGTGCATTCAGCCGGACAATTACTTGGACAATTAGTTTGATCGCGGTTATTATGATATCGATTTCTGTAATGATGTCTTCTGATCATCTGCACAAATATTTGATGAATAATTTATGTATTTAATTTTTGTGTTGCATACTCTGTGTGCGTAACATTACTATGTTCACGTGAGAGAGCTGCGGTGCTCATCTTGCTACGTGTCAAATCGACACATCTCCTCCGTCGGTGACTCGTCATCGCAATTGGATACTCTCCTTTCATCTTACGCGATTCCTCTCTCTCTCTCTCCCTCCGCAATAACCCTACAAAAAAACACACTGCCGCAAAAATAAACTGATACCAATCCAGACGAAACCCACCATGGCCTCCAAGCTTCTGGCCACCACTCTCCGCCGCACCTCCCACCTCCGTTCCTTCTCCACCGCGGCCGCCGCCGTGGCACCTCCTCCATCATCCTACGACGACCCCAACGGCATCTCTATGAAAGGAGTTCGGATCTCCGGCCGTCCCCTCTACCTGGACATGCAAGCCACCTCTCCTGTAGACCCTAGGGTTCTGGACACCATGCTCCCCTACTACCTCTCCCGATTCGGCAACCCCCACTCCCGCACCCACCTCTACGGCTGGGAATCCGACCAGGCCGTGGAGCGCGCCCGCTCCCAAGTCGCCTCCCTCATCAACGCCTCCCCGAAAGAGGTCGTCTTCACCTCCGGCGCCACCGAGTCCAACAACATCTCCGTCAAGGGCGTCATGCACTTCTACAAAGACAAGAAGCGCCACGTCATCACCACCCAAACCGAGCACAAGTGCGTCCTCGACTCTTGCCGACACCTCCAACAAGAGGGCTTCGACGTCACCTACCTTCCAGTCGGTTCCGATGGAATCGTCGACCTCGATCAGCTCCGATCCGCGATTCGTCCCGATACTGGACTCGTTTCGATCATGATGGTGAACAATGAGATTGGAGTCATTCAACCGATGGATGAGATTGGGAAAATTTGCAGGGAATTGAATGTTCCGCTACACACCGATGCTGCGCAGGCTTTGGGGAAGATTCCGATTGATGTGGAGAAGATGAATGTGAGTTTGATGTCTTTGAGTGGGCACAAAATCTATGGCCCCAAGGGTGTTGGGGCTTTGTATATGCGGCGGAGGCCGAGGATTAGGGTTGAGCCCCAAATGAATGGGGGAGGGCAAGAGAGGGGGATTCGGAGCGGGACGGTTCCGACTCCTTTAGTAGTTGGGATGGGCGCGGCGTGTGAATTGGCAATGAAAGAGATGGAGTATGATGAGAAGAGGATTAATAAGTTGCAAGAGAGATTGCTTAATGGGATTACGGCTAAGCTTGATGGTGTGGTGGTAAATGGAAGTACTGAGAGAAGGTATGCTGGGAATTTGAACATTTCGTTTGCTTATGTCGAAGGTGAGAGCTTGTTGATGGGATTGAAAGAGGTGGCAGTTTCGAGTGGGAGTGCGTGCACGAGTGCCAGCTTGGAGCCCTCGTATGTCTTGAGGGCATTGGGTGTGGATGAGGATATGGCGCACACATCGATTAGGTTCGGGATTGGGAGGTTCACCACTGAGGCAGAGATTGATCGGGCGGTTGAGCTCACTGTGCAGCAGGTGGTCAAGTTGAGAGAAATGAGCCCGCTTTATGAGATGGTGAAGGAGGGAATTGATATTAAGAACATCCAATGGACACAGCACTGATGGATTGGATGTTTGTAAGGTTAAAGATGGTGACAATAATTGAAGATAAGCACCTGTAGAAGAGCTGCTTAACCATGTGGAATGCTTGGCAGTGTATAGTCCAGGTTCTCTTAAAGTTACCCTTCTAAATGCTTTTCAGTATTTGGGATGGTTGTTCTACCATCGAATTTTGCAAGTAGATGGATGATGTTAATATTTTCACAGTTCGGTAGTGTAATATATGTGCATTCTCCTGCTACGTTTATGGGAATGTCAAATGACAGTTTGAATAGTTGGATTATGCTTCTCCTTTGGTCATCAACATTCATTTTGCATTATTGAATTTTTACCTTTCATTTTGTGACTAATTACTGTGTGCTGATAATTTAGATCCTGTCAATTTGTGTAACATTGGGGTCAGTGAATGATGTATGTATTATATAATGTAGATTCTATTAAATCTAATCTAATAATAAAAAAAGAAAAAGAAAGTTGTAAAATCCATAACTTATCCTAGACTAGCCAAGTTACAGCTTTGCGCTAAAGCTTTCTTTGCTCTTGCTAAATAACACGTCTTTATAGGACCACATTTTAATAGTAGATGATGTTGAGAATTAATTATTCTTAGAACACTGATAGTCGATGACTCTAGCAAGCAAGCATGGTGATAAAAATAGTATAGTCAAATATATCTCTATGCATTGCTAGCAACTTAGAAAGAAAGAAAGCCTTGGACTGGTAAATATGAATTTGAGGAATATGGAGTTGGTTTTGGGGATAGTTGATGGAACAAGATCTTTTCAAGCACTATATTGTTAAAAGAAACCAAATCTTTCTTGATAATGATTGGAACAATGGGGGCGCCAGTGAGGAGTGTTGTCAATTCCTTGCAGTTCATTTGTCACGAGGTATGTTCCTAAATCAGCTTTGGCAGGAAATGGGATGAATCTTTTATAGGTAGGACCTTTTATTGCTTTATTTTTTTCTCGTCATTTTAGTCTATGTAGAGCTTAAGATTCTTCAATTAACTTATTTTCAATTGACAGGTTTCACTTTCCTTGAAATCTCATGTAGGGGATTTTTCAATATATATATATATTTTTCAATTGATCTCCTAAAAATTTGAAATGTAGGCAGATTGGGAATCACTTTTTCTTCTTAATTTTTTTTATTGAAGCTCACTTTGCTCGTGGGTAATACATCACCTTGAGAGATAGCTGGAGATCCCTTTTTAGTGATATAATTACTCTTTACTCCATGTGGTTAGGCCTAGGAAGAACATTGACACTCCCCGCGATTTAAAAGTCTCTGGTACCCCTTTGGTTCTTACTCAAGTACAAATTGCTTAAGTGTTAATGACTTGAGTACAATTATTATAATACTTTTTTTGTTTCATCCTTTTGTTTCTCTCTTTTGTAATCCATCCCAATAAACTATTGCTAGCGTCACATCACCATAGTTGACCATACACACATCTCTCACCACTATTAAGGAGCACCATCTCTCTCTCTCCGTCTCTCTCCCATGTTCTGACCTTGAGGGTTCTATCATAAGGTTGTCGTAATAGATATGGTATGCTATAGAAGTTGAATTAGTGGAGCTCAAATGTTAGGTATGATACGTTTTACGAGTTGTCACACGTCTTAGTCAATATGACCTCGTAGAGTTCCCTCTCGCTAAGATTGGTGAAGATGCTAGTCTCTAAAGTGAGAGTGAAACACCTTGGTAAATTGTCAACTCTAGCCTTCGAGCCATACGTCCTTTGGTGATATGCCTAGTGTGGGTACCCAAGCCCTGCCCCTGGCCCAGGTAGTTAAAGCAACTTCAGGCACTTTTCCAGAGACCAATGCAGGAGATAGGGGTGCTCTTGGCGAGGGCCATCTAGTGAGCAAACTGAGTGGGTGCCATGGAGTGAAGGCGCCTCAACTAGAGAATGGGCATACCTGGGTCTAGGGGACATGCTTTGTGGGAGAACTACTTGACTGAGTCAAGGAGATATTGAGCATGTCAACACAGGGGTGACAGTGTACTCGAGCAGAAAATCCTTGACCTAGCTAATGGGGTGCTACAAGAGGCCAATGTTATAAAATAGATGATTTCCCACTCATGTAAATCAATGGAAGAATAAAACAATTTAGCCTATGAAGCACGGACACGTCTCTGGAGGCAGTGTATGGGTGTCGGACACGTGTCGGACACAAACACGCGTCGGACACGCGGTAGACACGTGTCCGACACTCGACCTAACGTGTCCTTGTTTTTTTTTTGAATTTTTGCAGGCGGACACTCTTTCAGACACGCTTGACACGTCGTGGACACGTTGGAAACAGAGAGAAACCCTAACCAGGAGACAGAGAGAAACCCTAACCCATTGAAGAGAGAGAGAGAGAGAGAGAGAGAGAGAGAAAGAGAAGGAGAAAGAGAGAGAGAGGAAGAACCTGTTGCAGCCTAGATCGAGGCTAGATCGAGTCCTCTTCGTCTCTGATCGAGGTATTTCTTTTGCGTCTCTGTTCGTCTCCTCTCTCTCTGTGTTCGTCTCTCATCGTCTTCATCTCCTCTCTCTCTGTTCTCGCCTCTCGCTCTCTGATCGTCGCTGTCGCCTCTTTGCTCTGTCTCTCCCTTTTTTTTTGTTTGACTCTTCACTTTTTCTTCCCTCTTCCTTTATTACCGTGTCACTCCCTCCCTATTCTTTTTATTCTTTTTCTTTTTATTCTTTTTTATACCTTTTTTTTGTAAATAAATAATATAAATAAATACAAATAATATATTTATTTTTTAATTTTACATATAATAAATAAAATAAATGAATAAAAATAGTATATATTTTTTAATTTTACATATAATATATATAAAAAATTATATATATTAAACGTGTCCCCAGTGTGTCGTGTCCCCTATTTTTTAAAAATTTGCGTATTTACGTGTCCGTGTCGTGTCCCGTGTCCGGGTCCGTGCTACATAATTTAGCAAATTCAACACAAATAGGCAAACAAAAATCAAGCAATCAAAGACACGAGAATTTTTATTGGATCTCCTCAAACTAGAAGTGCATCCACGTGATTGAAGTTAGATTCCACTATCACCAAATAAGTTTACAAATAGATTGTAAGTGACACAAAGGTCTCACAAACACTCTCAGATGAATTCCAACAAAACCACCAAAACAAGAGAAAAGATCTCACCCAACAAAGTGGCTGAATGCAGTATTAAAAGCTAGCTGAAGAAGGCTCGAAAAACAACCCAAATCAGCCCCCAAAAATGAATGAGGAATCTCCCAAGTTTGCAAATATATTGAGCACACATAGTATTCAATTGAACCACCAATGCACATGCTGCCGATCCCACTTCTTCTAATCAAAGGTCATGGTTATAAAGTGTATATGCTGCCAGCACATCTCAACAAATACCATACTTGATTAAATAATTCTTTGGTAAGAACAAGTTGGGTCCCACAAATCACATAAGTTGGAGTACCCAACAGCCTAGAGGATGCTTTGTTCCTTTGGGCCCAAATGCACTTTGTGCAGCCTAGAGGATGCTTTGTTCCCTTGGGCCCAAATGCACTTTGTGCGCTACCCTTGGGTGGCATAGCTTGATTCCAAAGCGGAGTATGTGGAGGTGCCCTATTGGCCCACATGTTACCTCATGAGGCTGACACACGGCACCATGTTAATAGGAGATGCCATTGTGGAAATATTGTGGCAATTCCATGTTGCAGATTCAGACAGGCATGCCAAGGAAGATGATTTAAAAACTTTCCCCTTTACATTTCTTCTGTGCAATGTTGGTGGGGCAGATAGTTTTCTTCATTTTGCCCTTACTTGTGCTTCACCGATGAAATATATAGATATGGGGGTTGTTACCTTACCTTTATGTCATGGTGTCGATTCTATGTAATAAATTTTTACAGTCTTCACAAGCCTAATAGGGACTTTTGCCTCTAGAATTTTGGCTGCTCTGCTGTCTCTCTGTGCTGGGGCAGAGGCTAAGAAGGAATGTCCTGTTTTTTTAATTCAAAATTATGGATTAAGTTTCTTTCTAGTTTTTGGTTCTGTTTCTAAACAATTTGTCGCTATAAATTGGAGGTTAATTCAATGACTGGTTGATAAATTTTTTTTCCCCGTATCCCCATTTATCAAATAGGGGAGCTTAGAACCCAAAAAGCATAACTGTGATGGGTGTTTCTTGGTAAATCTGGGCAGTATAGAGAAGGAAAATAGGACACCTAGAAGAATAGGTTTTTCTTTTCTGTTCCAGGTCAATGGTCGATGAAATTCCATTAAGGCAGAGGTTGAAAGTGTCCTCAAAATCCTTAAGGAAGCAGGTTAGCTCCACCAACCAATAACTGCCTAATCACACCTCCACTTGATGTGCCTAAACAAAATAAAACCTGCTTCCTTAAGGATTATAAAACATTTCATTAGATAAGAAAGATTGAGTAGTTCTGTTACATGTGAGAATTTATTGGATTAGAGATCCCCAAATTTGGGAACTTCACTTCTTGGGCTAAAGAGTGGCAGTGATTGAGAGTACATTAGTCTCTAGGGGCTATGGGGGCCTCACTTTTTGCTCTGGAACCTCACTCCCAGCCTCGGCCCTCTCCCACTCCAACTTCTTAAACTCTTCTATAGGGCCTTGCTCCCCCGCTTCAGCTTTAGCTTTGTGTAACTATACTATTTTGGAAATTTGAAGGAACTCCCAAAGTATATACAAAAGATGTTATAGAAGGAGAGAGATGGTAAAGCTGGGGAAAAGATGTAATCACTGGGTGTTTTGCAGCACAAGTAACTTGTAATTTCAACTTTGATGCAATGTCAAACATCTCGATGGCCCTGATGCTGAAACAAAAAGTTTATTCACCATCAAAGTTTAAGAGAAAGGGAGTGATATATATGTATGGAAGGTAGTGGTTAAACACCCATGTTTTGAGGTTGTCATAGAGCAACTTATTTTCTTTAATCCATTTTATTATTTATTAGAAGATAAGGTGAATTTTGTGTCATTAATGAGGATTGTATGAGGAGAGTTATGCTATAGACTTCTAATGTTTCTAGAGCTCTATTCTGGGATAAATGTCGATCAAATAAAGCTAACCTGATAGTCTAATTATTTTGGTAGGATCAGTCGGAGTGTAAGAAAGATGAGATGAGGAATTAGCCCTTGTAAGGGACTTTGTGTCTTGTAATTTTTGACTAGTGTAGAAAAATATTTGGTTAGATGAGGATGTCAGTTTGAGTGTACCAGGAAGAGAAACTGGACTAGTGCTGGCCAGATGAACAAAACTCATCAGAAAGCTGAAAGATGTCCGTAAAGTTTGTTTGGACATCTATTGACCAAAATTTCCTGATTGCTTTAGCCTCCGTCATTGCATGATATTTTCCTTCCTTTGGTTGCTCTACATGGCGTAAGTTGGTGGTTACAATATTATTCTTGTGACATTATTGAATGAAGACAGAGCTGAAAACTGGTGGTGATAGCCTGACCTAACATTTCCAGGATTCAAAATTTGTATGTTATAGCTAACATCTCTTCAAGATAAATACCTCTTAGCTAAAACCCATTTCTCTTCTCTAATAGTTGGCTTTCATCAAGAAAGTAGCAAGCATGCATGGGACAAAATCCCTGTCACACCAACCCTTAACTGATACTCCCTCATGACTTGCCAAACTACAACCTTGATGAAATCTCTCAGGCGTGTGGTGAGCTGCTAGGTATTGTCTGTCTACAAGTTACGACGTTTTGTGATGGTTTCATTTTTGGATTCCTTATCACTTGTCTTCGTGATTATATCAAGAGTTCTTATGTTCGAGAGTTTAAACATTCTGAGATAAAAGTGATTTTTTTTATATTTCTACAATTTACAACACTAAACACTGGTTTAATAATGTAGCAGGTTTAGTGGGTACTGTTTGATAGGAGCGATTAGGGATTTGAAGCATTGTGGGTCCCAAAAGGCCTTGCCCCTGAGGTACCCATCTGCCCGGCAACCCACGCTCATACATAGCTGGGCTTTCCCATCATTTGGCTATGCTCAGTCAAGCTTGGGCTCCACCCCAATCGAGTTACACTGCGTTACCTGGGCTTGTCATGACCTTAGTAAACTTCTCAGATGATGGGTCTTGCTCAGCACAACTGAGCCTGGCTAGGGATGGCAATTGGGGGGATGTGGGTGTTGGGGGGGATGGGGTGGATATTAATTCTTCATCTTCATTCCCTTATTATAATTTTTCCTCATTCTCCATCTCCAATCCCCTATGGCGACTACCCTACCCATCCCTTAATGGGTTTGGGTTTTCCCCAACCTAGTTTTATTTATTTATTTATTTTAAGTAATTGTTGCTAATATAAACAGATTAATTGAAATATAAATGGATTATATCTCCTAAATTTTTTACAACCACCAAAAACAATTAACAATATAAACAATATACAAATTTCAATTGCATCATCATCATCTTCCATATTTGCATCATTATTCTTATCCAAACCTTCCATTCTCTCTCCTTCCTCCTCTACAACACCACTCTGTTCAACGCTCTCAACATTCACATGATCTGCAATTATAGCTTCAACATTCGTCGCCTCCTCCTTAGAATCTACCATTGTTCCCTCAACCTGCATTGAATTTGTGATAATTTCTTAGTTGATTTTCTGTGCTACAGCCTCTTCGTCTTCTTCGTCAACCTTCAGTTCAGATGATGATTCAGCTTCTTGTTGGGTTTCCAATTCTTGATCTTTGTTTTCCAATTCCAACACAACTGTGTTGTTCTGATCGTCAAGACTCAATTCGATTTCTACTTGTTTCGCTCGCTGACGTTAATTTGTTGCGAGGTGAGATTCTCTCTCTCTCTCTCTATCTGGACTCTGTTTTCTCTTTCTACTGTCTATCGAGCTCAGTTCGGGAAGTTTTTTTTTAGATACACATAGGTCTTTTTCTGCGTTCATACTCCTTGTTTTTTTGGCGATTGAGCGATGAGGAGAAGAATGCTAGAGATGGAGATTTCATCATTGTTCTAATTTTTTTTTTGGGGGGGGTTTAATTTTGAAGCAGGGTCTAGAAGTAAAAATTGTATGTGTATGTATGTATGTAATGAATCAAGTGTATGATATTTTTATTTGGTGAAATATGATCTATCAAACAAAAATTAGGCTAGTCAAAACACATGGAGAAATGGGCGGGTATCCATACCTGACCTATTCTCAACGGATATTTAAATTTTACCACCTACCCAACCCGACGGGTAAAAAAAATAGAGAAAATACATGTATTTCGGATTAGGTCTCCATAGATACTCATTGGATAGGGCATCCATTGCCATTTCTAAGCTTGGCCCAAATCCAGGCCAAGCATATCCTACTACTAGTACTAGCTCAGTCCAGCCCACTTCAAAACTTAAATAAAATATTTCTTCTTGGAAAGAACTAAGCTTTAATATAGGGAAAATTACATTTGAGTCGAGCAATGGCAAAAAAATTATATTTTTATAATGGTGCAACGTGTATATGTAAATTTATTCTTGTGTTTGGTATAATTCTTCCCGTGTGTCAGAATTACACTAAACAAAATTCTTATTTGTAATGTAATTATTTTGTGTCTGTTTCATATATTTGTAATTTTCCCTTTTATATAAGGTTGTGGTGTTCATCCAAAGCAGCCGCTACTTGATGACTCTCTCTCTCTCTCTCTCTCTCTCTATATATATATATATATGTATATGTATATGTATATGTATATGTATAGTACAAACAGTTCTGTGGATTCAGGTGGCGGAGCAGCACCCAAATTACAGAAGTGGTGTGATGTCACTTTCAGGCATATGAGATAATCCTGAGTTGTGATTTTGGAAATCTAGTTTTGAAGAGCTTATGGGTATGGCCCGCGAAAATGTCCTCACAGTGGCTGTTACTGTTATAATAATAATAATCAGCAGCAGCAGCAGCAGGTGAACTTGATCAGTCAGTATGGGGATGCCTGAGATTGGCCTTCAGGCTTTTCCCAATCACCTAGGGAATGTTTCTAAGTTGTGTACTTTTGTAGCACATTTTCATAATTTTTGGAAGGAGAAAAAAACCAAAAAAAAAAAACAAAAACCCCAAGTTTGAAAACATAATTCCAAAAGTTGTTTAGGTTTCAGTCGTGTTGAAGCCATGTTTTGAATACACGAATTCATAAAATTGAGATTTCTTTTTTTAGACCTCCACAATTCTTTTTGTAATTCAACCATTGATGATGTGAACTTACATGTATATGAATGAGTCTCACACATATATTAATGGTTGAGAACTAAAGTAGGTTCCACACATACATCAATGATTGAGATTCAAAGAGAATTGTGGGAGTCTCCAACAAAAAGGGATTCCAAGCCATTTTCTTTATCAAACAACTTAGGTTTCTAACAAGAGAAATGTTATATATTTTAAATATTTTACTAAATATTCTATCAAATCTCTCAGTGAGATTTACATAAATTCACATGTGTATGAGTTTTACACCCATACGAAAGGTTTGATAAAATATTTAGTAGAATATTTGAGATTCCTAACATAATTCTTTTAACAAAGAGGAGTCCCAAGTATTTGGTAAAAAACATAAAAGTAAAAATTTTAAAACTCACTTGTTTTGGATGGGCCATGGATTTATGCACACGCACATAACAAGGTCTGTGTATTTTGTCCACTACCTACCGAGGGATGGAGAAATTTCAGAGTTTAGCACAACCCACCACCCACCACCCCCCCCCCCCCCCCCCCCCCCCCCCCCCCCCCCCCCAACACCCAAAAACAAAAAAATAAAATAAAATAAAATAAAAAAACCGACCTATTGAGGATAGAAAATACATTTTAGGAATCAGAGTCCAATTGGTCACAAATCAGATTTGTATTCGCTTTTTCAGAAGTCTGTTTTGGTCTCTTGGTCTTCACAATATAAACATTTTTTTAATTTTCTTTTTTAGTTATTTGGATTATAGGACATGGAAATGGTGGCCCATATATCATTTGTCCTATTTGCACTCTCTGTACATAAAATTTTACATAAGGTTTCTTTTTTTTTTAGTGGGTTTTGGGGTTTCACTCTGAAGCTTTTGAAAAAAAAAATAATGTTATATACATTAATTGATATAGTAATTAGTGTGTTAATGAATGATATAGCATAATTTTAAAAATTTTGAATCTTTGTAATTTATATAATAGGTAGAGTCATAATTTTAAAATGATAATATCATAATTATATTAGTACATTAATTAGTATATCAATTGATGCATGTAATATCAAAAATAATGGAAAGATAGTGTTGTTCATCGGTGTTTTATCATTAATGGTTAATATCACAAGTCAAGTAATAATTAGCTGATATTACCATTACACTCTGAATTTTGTTCTGGAGTAGAAAATTGACATCCAAATACATCTTCTCCATCTAGTAATAGTAGCCTCTTAAACATATGCTGGTCCATGGGTTTTAAAGTAATTTGCTCAGTCTGGGTAAGATATGAATAGAAACTAGAAAGTTGTTTGCTGGCATGTCATCTCCTCCATCAACAAATCAGACTCCGTCTCTGGCTGATTATCACTGCAAGCCCCAGCCATGCATGGCATTGCAAATTGGCAAATAATGAATAATCGAATCTGAAGCCATTGTGTGGGTTTGTAATTAGTGTATGTATGTGTCTCTTCTACTTTTTCTCCGAGAATTTCCCTGCTCTTTCCTTTCATTACAAATCAGGTTGGGCATTGTTGGCAACCCATAACATGTTAGGTTTTTCAATTATTCAATGGCCCGTCAATCAATATGAAATCGGTGGGTCAGAACAGAACAGAGCCCTACTTGCACGTAATGAAAATCAAACTCACTCTCTCTTTCTCTCTCTCAAGAAAGAAAGAAAGAAACTGTCAATGGATTAAAATTTGTGGTGATGCAAATGCACAGTAACTTGTGTTACATGGATTCTTTTATTTCTTCCAAAGTGTCATTGTCCATTGGATATGACAAGAGTAAGGGTGTGAGATAAGTGTCTGACACCCGTATCTAACTTAGACAATCGGACTTTTTAATTTGGTACAATATATGAAAAAGAAGAAACACACTATTGTTAGTGAAGCAATATTTCCAACCTATTACATGAATTAGAGATAGAAATTTTTAATCTTATTTAATTTTTGGTATACTTTTATATAATTTTCAACATTCCGTCCCAGAATATTATGTAATATACAATATATATGTGTATATAATATGTTTCCGTATCCATATTTAATTTTAGATACGTATCTCAAGATTTTAAGATTTAAATTTATAAAGATTTGACATTTGGATATACACCAACACCTAATATTCATACCTAAGTCTATATCCGAGTCCATGTAACATAGATAGTAACACACCCTAGGGATATGGGAAATATACCATGGCCCCATTTGTTTCTATTGTAAGAGTCCACTCCGGACTCTTAGTGATGAACAATGAACATAAATCATGTTTGTTTGGTTTATTGGACTCCGAATTGGTAATCCCTTCGGATTATGAAAGGTCTTGGGCGAGAGTATTAGGAGATGGTATTAGAAAATAGTCCGTTCGGCTTAGAGTGTTACTAGTCGTCTACCCGGACTTCCGGCCGGTCAATTGTAATTTTTTTTTTTTTTAAACATGTTGGGCATTTTTTTTTTCAACATTAATGAATGTTCTTGTTTTTTTTTTTTGTTAAGTAAAAATTATAATTTAATTTAATTTATTATTTTATATTTATTTAATTTAACAATTTTTACACTAACAACTATCATTAAAATAAATATAATTTTTTAAATCCTCTCACTAATAATCTACTCACTAGTAATTTTATCACTATCAATCTTCTTAATTCTTCCTCTAAAACCAAACGGACCGCATGATATATCCCATCACCTTACCCCTTTACTTCTTCAGAAAACAGAACAGCTATCAACCTCAAACTCAAAACAGAGAATTTTGTAACTGTCTTGTTTGTTACTCTTTTCGCATCATAATCAATCATACCCCTATTTCTTCCATCACTTTTACTCATTTTCTTACACTTGCTTTGTTTGTTCGTTTTCCCCCATAAAATCTTAATATGTATACTAGTGTATGCTGTTAAATTTATAAAATATAAATTTTAATTTTAACTCAAGTGATAAAAATGTTATTTTCCAGACTTCCACCATTTCAATATTTAATTTTTTGGCTGCGACATAACTCTTCTTTCTTTCTTCAATATCACTCTCTACTCTTTCTCTGTTTTTTTTTTTTTTTTGAAATTTTAATTTTTATTCATTTGGAACTTCAAATATAAAAATCTCAACTAGGAAGAGATAAAATAAATTTGAGGTAATCATTGGGGAGGATCAACTCCAGTAGACACATCATAAAAGGACTACAAAAATTAAATTTGAAAAAAAAAATTACAAAAAGAAAATTATACCAAATAATAATTTAAATGATGTGTCAATGACATTTATAAAATTATAAAGAAAATAATACATATTTGGAATGGAACTAAAAGAGACTACAAAACCACATAATTATCTATGAAAATTTACATAAAACTACTAGGAGAACAACAATATTAAGACACTACACAATTTAATACACTCCCAGGGTGGTGCACCACAATATATTGGGGTCACACCCATATCTTTTTTATTGATATGAGAAGGCAAATGAAAGCCTTTACACAAAACAAAGGACTAAATGTGCAGGTTGGACCAATAACTAACCACAGCTACCTGCCTAGCTACTAGTAGTATCCCACCCACTAACAGTTTCAAGGAGATAGGTGATTTCTTGCAAGTCAAGGATAAAAACACCCAGCAAATAGGCAACTCTAAGTGGAGCTTATATCGTATCACCACTGCGGGTGGTAGCAACGTGGAAAGGTACTTTCTTTCCACCCAGGTGAATACGACTTGATTTTTTAAGATCACAGTTAGCTTTTCTTTTAATTGGTTGAAGTTAATCGTGTTGTATTCCGATTATGACTCTGTCTCTCATACTAAAAGTTGGTGTATTTTTCATTTGTTCCGAACTTCCGATGATGAGTCCTTTCCTTAGGTTGGATTAAACCTGACTTATAGCTGGTTATCTTGAGATTAGGATGGTGCCTTCACAGAACGTCCTTTTTTTTTATGTTTAAAAAAAAAAATGCAGCTTATATCAGTAAATTAAAAAAATAAAGTATATTATTTGTTAAATTATTACTTTTTCAGGTATTGTTTGTGGGATTATATAAATGGTGCCTGTGGTGGCGCCAGAACAGCGTAGATTTTTTTTTTTTTTTTAACCTATGAACCAAATCCTCATCCATTTCAAATTATTTCATCACTTTTTTTTCTTCTCCATGTAGACCTCCTGAAATTATTGATTCCTCACATTTGTTTGCATTTGAGATTGGTTATTTCGATTAAAATTTAAAATTAAAAAAAAAATAAAATTCAGTGGGGTTATCTTTTTTTCTCTTTTCAAGTACTTTCTTCCTTTATGTTATATTGGATTAGTTTTAGCACATTTCGACTGCGACAAACATACATTATGCATATTTGCACGCATATAAATCTGTATTTATGTATGTACATATATGGAAGAAAATGATATGCATGCATGGTTCAAGCGTAACAGAATATGCTGATGCAATGCAACCAAAATCAAATTACAGTTCTGATACCAATACCGAAAATAAATACATAAATCAATATATAAATTACAAGTGAATGAATAAAATTTTAAAAAAATTGTTGATAATGTCCACTTTAAAAGTATCTTACCCATCTAATTATGCTAAAAAATTTTAAAAAAAATTGTTGATATTTTAAAAAAATTATGCTAAAAATTGTTGATATTTTAAAAAAAAAATTTCAAGTACTTTTTTTTTTTTTTTTACATTTAATTATGCTAAGGTTATGTCATCATCATTGGTGAGCAATAATTTGGGAAATTACTAATTTCGAATTAGTACAATAGTCTCCAAAAAGCAGTAAAAGCTACATATATACGCCAAAAAAAAAAGAAGAAAAACCAAAGAAATACAGAGAGAGAATGAAATTAGTATATCACTCATCATCATATTATACAATACACAAGATTGAAAAACTAATTGAAGAGATTTGTTAAGGCTAGCTAGCTAGATAGTCATGGGTTGAAGAGAGAATTCCCACATTTGCACTTCCAACTCATGGGCTTGTAGTTGGAGCTGCCATCATCACCCCCTCTGGCATAGTCGATTGATGAGGATGAGCTTTTGCTTCCAGTCCCAGTTTTAATCTGTGGGTTTGTGGGCACCTGAATTGCCTCGCAGTGCCCACACGAACTGCATCTCCTCTCGCACTGCGGCGGCTTCGACCCGATCTGCCCTCTCAAAATTGTCTTCTCTTCCTGCATTATTGATTTCTATCCAATTCAACAATACCACCCAGCAAAAAAAAATATATATATATATATATCAGAGTCACAGAAAGTGAAAGTGATCTCTCACCTGATGATGGCCAACTTGTCTGGAAATTGCTCTGCCTGTAACATACAAAAGAAATAAATTTTAGCTGAAAATTCACTTTATTCTGATGTGATATTATATATATGTATAGAGAGGCATTTTACCTTCAGCAATTAGTCTCAGGTGTGTAAAGCTTGAAATCAAGAGAAAGAGGAAAGAAATGGCAAGACAATGAAGTTTATTATGAGTAGAACCCATTTCAGGGGAAGAGCTGAGGATGCAGAGGAGCGGTTGAGAAACCGAGAGATGAAGAGGAGAGATATTAAAAAAAAAAGTGAGAGTTGTGTGCTGATTGAGATGTGAAATGAATATAAATATGCAAAGGGATTGTGAAAAGTGTAAAAAGCTGTTTTAGGAATCGATTATTTTAATAATTTTTTTAATTAAAATATTTAGTCCCAAACAAGGCGTCCACCATATTCTAAGCTAAGCTCTCTTCCTCTTTCACTTTCTTCTTTTTCTATGTTTCTCTCACTTGATAGGGAGTTGAGATGATGGAACAGGAAGGACAAAAGAGTAGAGCAGAAAGGCCTTAAAAAAAGAAAAAAAGAAAAAAACACAAAAAAACGAAAAGCAGCACCGAATGGGAAGAACCACCCTCAACCTAGTTTCATGAGCCCCTCTCCCATAAACAACAAAAATAGAATTTTCAATTAGGGTCGGACGGTCCCCAGTTGAGTTCTGAGATAGTTCGGTGCAGCTCTGTTTATTGAGTTTATTTTTTTAGATCTTGTTTTGATAATCAGAATCGTTCACATTTTAAAATTTGTTGAGTACGTTATTCTCGTAAAAAATCATGTCGATCGGATAACAAATATTATGTATTGGAATCACTTTTGTCTAAAAAAATAGATAGTCAGAAAATTAACGATTCATAAAAAAGTGATCGAATACATAATATCTGTTATCCGATCTACGTAATATTTTACAGAGATAATGTACTTAACAAATATTAAAATAAAAACGGTTCGGATTATCAAAAAAAGACTCAAAAATAGATCCAATGGACCGAACTGGACCCTCGGTCCACTGGAGGCAAGCGGCAGCCTTTCACTTATTAATACAAAAATCAATCATATAATTAAACACAAAATATAAATAAATAAATATATATATTTAAATTGAATAATAGTAACAAATTTTGTAAAATTTTATCAATTATAATGTACTATGTATCTAGTTGTGTGATCGATTTTTGTGTTCATAATAAATTTGTTTTCTTATAAGATTTTAATATTTGAATGATACAACATTGACAATTCTAAATGGAAAATGTTAAAAATAGCCCTAACAGCTGATATTAGTATTGAAAAATTGTGTAAAATGTGTATTAAAATATGTAAAAAAATATATTGAGACTATAAATAATTTAACATTTTATTTCTTTATTGACAGCTCTTAAGACTATTAAGTTAAGGTTTTTTATTTTAAAGTGATGAGATCAAAGAGAAATCACATTTCAACGGTACTTTAAAAATAATTTGACTGGAAAAGTTTAAAAGTTACAATTTATCATTAATATAAAAAAAAAAAAAATTAAAAGTTACACTGAAATCAACATAATATATATAGGTCCCGTTTGGTGGAGTTGTGAGAAAGTGATTATAACTTATACTGTAACAGTTTATAACTTATAATTGTGAACATAAACTGATTTTTGACTTAGGGTTGGTTTGGGATGTTCTAAAAAAGTGTACTTTTTGACTTATTGGCTTATATGGGTTGGGTTTGATGTGATGTGTTAGACCATCTCCAACGCTATACCAAATATGATATCAAATTTGAATTCTGATGAAAATGACACTGTTCATGGCTCCAACGGTATACCAAATCTGATATCAAATCGAGTTTTCATCAAACATTTCATCAGATCGCGGAGGAAGTAATGAATTCATCAAAATACTGTAGCGGACACTGTTGCGGACCGTTGGAGGGGACCCGGGTCGACCAACCGGTTGCCCACCCGGTTGACCAACCGGTCAACCGGCAAAAGGTTCAGACAGTTCAAGGAAAAAATTCAGAAATTCAAAAAAAAAAAAAAAAAAAAAAATTTTTGCCTAACCGGTCGACCGGCCGGTCGACCCACCGGTCGACCCGGAAAAAGTTCAAAAAGTTCAAAAAAAAAGGTTCAAAAAATTCAAAAAAAAAAAAAAAAAAAAAATTGGGCAAACCGGTCAACCGGCCGGTCGACCGGCCGGTCGACCACCCGGTTGTCCCGGGACAAATTTGAGAATTTGGTGAATCGTTGGAGCATCTGTTATCAAATTTGATGAAACTGATACTTTTTGACTCAAATTTGGTGAAAATTTTGAGTAAGCGTTGGAGATGCTCTTAGAGAGGTGATGTGATTTAAATAAGATGATGTGACTTAAATAGGATAGTAACTTTTTAAATTTTTGTATTATTTAGTTTATGCCAAACCAAAAAGCTTCTCCTCCCCCACTCAAAGAATAAGTTAATTTTTGACTTACAAAAAGTTATAAGCTGTATTGTTAAACTGAACCAAACACATCAAAATAGCTTAAATTAAACTAAAAGCTGAAATAAACTGGAAATAAGCCCTACCAAACAGGGCCATAATTTTGAATTGATTTTATGTGCAATTTATTATGCTTGTGTAATGAAAAATATTTAGAATTATTTTAAGTTTACGTGCCATTTTGGGAACACGGTAAAAAGTCACATTTTTAGATAAAATGTCTAAAAACGTGGTTGCCAAAAACGCAACAAAATCTCTTTGGAAAGTGTCAAAAACGCAGTCCTAAAATTACAAATTAGGGCCTATGAAAAAAAATAAAAAAAATAAATCTCTTATGTTGGGTAAGGATATTTTGATCATTTTAATTTGATTTGACATCATAAATAAATATTAAACTAAAAAATAAAAATTCAGCTTTTTATCAACTTTCCAAATCACTTCCAAAAAAACCAAAAAACTTAATAAAAAGTCAAAAACTAACTTTTTACAAACTTCTCAAAACAACATTATTCAAAGGTGGCGGTATTGGGAGTAGAAACAACACTACAAATTCAAAAAAATATACTCAAAAATCTTAACATAGGATTTAAATTCATTATACACAGACCCACAACACACAATTTCAATCTCACTGCACAATTCATTCCCAGCCAAAATGTGAGACCCAAAATCTGAGTGGTAGACTTTCTGTATAGGGAGAGGGGAGAGAGGAGAGAGGAGAGAGGAGAGAGGAGTGTAGAGATAGGATAGAAGACAAGAACCCACGAGGACAGCAAACGGACATCTCAGATTTGCAGCTTTTTAAAATTCATTTTATGGGTTTTCGCTTTCCTTTCGTTTTCTCTCCTCCTAATTTTTTTGTCCCTCAAATGGGTTTTGCTTCTACTCGTTGGTTTTAGCAGCAGTCACACACCTCCTCATCACGCCATATCCCTCTCTCTCTCTCACCCCGAGACGAATGTATACATACATACATACATACACGCAAATACATGTATATAGACAAAGATGGGAAAGGATTCCACTACCTAGTTTACTGTGTGATTTCAAAATTGTTGGCCTTGATTTGTTTTCCAGAAAAATTTTTGAAAAAAATTATCTATAAACAAATTTTTAAAAATAATCAAATCAAACAAATTTTTCTAAAAAAAATTTTAAAATTTTGTTTGGTTACTTACTTTTCAAAATTACTCTCTCTCATACACATCAAATCAATCACTTTTTTTAAAACTCTCTCCTCAAAACAATTTTCTAAAACAATTTCTGAAAAAAGGCAAACCCAATAAATTTTTATACTTTTTATCTCAAAAATTATTCTACAAACACAAATCAAACACACCCGTTATTTTTCACTTACTCGAACACAGGATTTTATGAAAGGTCTTATTTTAATAATTTAAATAATTTTTTTTTATTAATATTACAAATTTCGGATATATATATATATATAAATTAATTTGAAGCTTTTATCTGTTGATCATTCCAAATTTTTTTGATCGTTCAGCCACAATTTCGAGATCTAGATTTTTTGTTTTTTGTTTTGTTTTTTTGTTTTTTTCCAGACGGAATGAAAAACAACACAAAATTAATTAATAATAACACAAGATATATAAGGAAATGCCAACACGTGTGGACACACGTCCCTGTGTGATCGGTTGCTTTGCTTCAGAAATGATGTTATATGCACGAATTGATATATTAAGTGTATCAACATATATTATGACATTATTATTTTAAAATTATGATTTCACCTATTATACAAATTACAAATATTCAAAGGGCTTGTTTGATTTGTTTTTGAGAGAGTTGTTTTTGAAAAAAAAATTTTGGAGAGAGAGTTCAGAAATTTTTTTAGTTTGTTTGGCTGTATATTTTGGGAGAGTTTTTTTTTTGGAGTTTTGGATGATTTGATATTTTAGGAGAATTTGAGTAGATGTGTGTGAGAGAAAAAGTGATTGAGAAGGAGAGAGGAGAGAGAAAAAGTGATTGATTGATGTGTAAGAGCGAGAAAGTGATTTTGAAAATTTTTTGAGAAAAACTCAAACCAAACAATTTTTTAGAAATTTTTTTCTAAAACTCATCTCCCAAATGCAAACCAAACATACCCTAATCTCTAAAATTATGTTACATTATCTGTTAGTACACTAATTAGTATATCAATTGATGCATCTAACATTATTTATTTTATTTCATGTGACTTAATAAATTGCAAAAGAAAACTGAAAAATCCTATTAAAAATATGGAAATACCAAAAAATCCTGTTCACTTTCAACAATGTGAGGATAGTAACACATTTATTAACAATTTTACTAACGCATTCGTAAGTTTTGATAAAATCTACCATCACTTGATATGAGACTCGCATCAACTTGTGAGTATGTTAGTAAAATTGTTAGTAAATGTGTTAGTATCCTTGAAATTTTTCATTCACTTTTAATTGTTATCACAAAATTTTATTTTTTATTTTTAAGCGGCGTTATCATAAGAAGTGTCACTAATTGTTCATTTTTAACAATAGTTACAAAAATTATCACAAAAAAAGCTACTAGTTATCATTTTTTAGCATAAATTTAGAAAATCGTCACTAATTGTTATTTTAGCGACAAAATTTAAAAATCGTCACAAAAAAATTATTAATCGGCATTTTTTAGTGACAATTTTAACATAACCAACTTTCACCGACGAATTAATAGAACTTTTTGATCTATACAAACACTTGTAGGATTTAATAGTGCACAAATCTACCTTTTTTTCTTGGTACAATAGAAAGAAAAGAAACAGGAAAAAAAATAAACAAACAACAAAACAAGATCGATGGAAATTCAGAGGCTAGATCCTTGGATATTTCATCCCGATCATATCTGCGACAATAAGAGTCCTAACAGCAGCAGGTCCTGCTGATCAGCTCCCCCTCTCATGTTAGCGAGCTTATGAGCACTTCACGTGGGATGCGTTGGAGGGAGGAATTGCACCTTAGGAACAGGACCTTGTAACAAGACCTTAATTAATTACCCATAAATTGTCTTCTGTTATGGGCCTCATTAAGAGCCCAATTTCATCACAATTGGGCCACCCCAATAGACGTATATTTTGCATTTTTTGGATTGTAAATAGAAACAGTTTAAATGACAATCACAATATGGTCCCTGGCCTACTTCAGAGAGTTCCCATTTCAATGGGTCCTTTGCCACACAGGCCCGCTTTAAAAATAACATCTAACCTATTTATAGATAGAGAACTGATTGAGAGCCCGAATTCGTCCGCCCTGGATGCCCCAAAACGACGAAACGACGTCGTTTCGTGGTTTTAAATTTTTTTTTTTTTTTTTTTCAGCAGAAGAAGGAAGACGAAGACGAAGACGGGGGAGGGGGAGGGGGAGGAGGAGGAAGAGGAGGAGGAGGAGGAGGGGGAGGGGGACTGGAGGGGGCCTAAAAAATGGGCTAGAGGCGGAGGCGGGGGGCGCGGCGATCGGCGATGGCAGAGGCGACGAGCAGAGGCATGGCGATCGGCGACGGAGGCGGAGGCGCGGCGATTGGCGATCGGCGACGGATCGGAGACGACAGCGACCCCTCTCCCTCTTTCTCTCCCTCTCCCTCTCCCTCTTCCTCTGCGTCGAAAATGGCAGAAAAAAAGACAAAAAAAAAAAAAAAAAAAAAAAGCCTAATGCCCGAAACGACGTCGTTTTGGGCATTAGGGCATTCGGGGCATTCAGATTCGGGCACCAAATCATTTTTCTTATAGATAATTGGGTATGTTGGCAGGAATCTAAGCTTATGTTTGATTGATTTGGTATTTCAGGTTGACTTTTTTATTCTTTTTTTTTTTTTTTAAATTTAAATTTTTTATTTTTACTTTTGGATTCTATTCAACTGGACCAAAAAAAAATAAAAATTATAGTCCAAAAAATTTTACACTTTTAAGTTCTAATTGATTTATTATTTTTTTTGTTTTCCATTTCCATTAGTTTTCACTATTTTTATCTTAGAGTTATATTAAGAATCCTAAATAATCTATTAAATTTTTTACCAAACTTCTCATATGCATGTGAGTTTATATAAATCCTACACCCATATAACAAATTTAGTAAAAACTTTAATAGATTATTTGGAATCCACGTAATTTTCCTTTATCTCAACCAAACTTAACTTTTAAGCCATGTGTTACTCTCTTCTTATACTTATTTACTTCAATGCAAGAAGTTCTCCTCTTGTCTACTCCCGATCATAGTGGGTTTGGACACATATAGAGATGGCCGGTTTTTTTATTATTAAACGGTCCAATTACTTAAAGTTAATTATAGTGATATTGATTTTGTAAATTAGTATTTTCAATTTTTTTCACTTTTAAAAAAATAAAATAAAAATTAGTGGGTTCAATTAACCCACACATTGATATGGGACCATCCAAACTTACCATGACTGTTTGCATCACATTTTTTTTTTTTTTTTTCCGATTGTAACTTAATTATTATGGTAAAGTTCGATTACAGTCTGTCGATTGAAATCATAAATTATTTTCAAAGAATAACCTTAACCACATTTGTTTTTATTATTATTATTTCTGTCGACAGGTTTTCTAACGTGGCATAACAGATATGTTAGAGACATGATATGATGACATGTTAAATGGAAGATCAGAAAATTAGCAATTGAAGCAATTTAAAAGTTAGTTGCTGAGACCAAAGAGTCAAGATCAAATCAACTATCAAATCTGCAACATGGTTCCTATCAAACATAAGATATGGATAATGTTGAGAAAATCACGAGCTTGTTGAGAAAATCGTGGGCTCAGATTATCTCTCTCTCTCATATGCATAAGCTTATAAATAAGCCAAAAGAGTTACAAAGATCAAGGAAATCATCTCAACCACCATTCACAAACGTGATATTTATCTAGGAGTAATTTAACTTAGCAATTGTTAGGAGTAAAGTAGTAATAGCATTTTCCAATCCCCACTTCTCTTCTTTCTATCGATTGTTGTATTTTTCATTTCTTTGTTTTTGTTTGAGTTTTTATAACTGATAGCAAGTGACAATTTAATTGAATAAATACATATTATTTTTCTATTCAAATCTTTTTTTACTTAATTACCTCCAGGGAAGTTCTTAATCCGTTTAAGGCATAGAACTCAACCACAAAACCTGCTCTTTTTGTGTTTTTTAAAATTTGTTTAAGCCTGTCGATCAATCACTATCGATTCACGCCTGGTGGGACCATTCTAACTTGGAGTGATGATGATGAAGAAACAGACTTATTCTCATGAAATCATGCCTTCAATAGATATGTTTACATCTTGTGCACCGATAGATACAAACTGTCAATGGAGTGGTAGTGTTCCCACGGAAACAGATTATCAGTGGGATGCCTTATATTTTGAAAATTGTTAGTGTTATGGTGGTAGTTCTACCACTCATTGTCAACATAATGGCATGACAAGTGATGCAAAAAGAATTATTTGGCGTTGTGATGATGAAATTTATTAGTTCAAGAGTGAAATTTTATCCCTAAAAGAAGAAATTAATTCTCTTTATTGGCAAAAATTTCAAATAATTTCATCATCTTCGTATTATTTGAAGCAAAGAGATTTAAATTACTGTGATGGAAAAATTCATCGACTTAAAAGCCAAATTTCTCTAATTGATAAAGAAATTCTATATTGGAAGAAAAAATTAGAAGGCATAATGACCAATGAAAAATTAAAATATGAAAATAATGAGTCTTATACGGTTAATACATATATTTTTGAAGAGCTAATCATTCATAAAGAGTCAAGGTATATGGCTCGAAAGGTTAGCACACAAAATCATGAAGATTATATGATTTTGGAGAATTTTCATAGGCCATTAATGACTAAAATTAAAAAACAATCTTTTCTCTAAAAAAAATATTGAGAATTCTGATAATAAAGATTCACTTGGGGGGTATGATGTTTTGCCAAAAAGTGACAAGTCATTAATGGCTAAAAAAGAAGAACAGTCTCTTCTCTTGAAAAATATTAAAAAATATCACAAAATGATGGTAAAAATTCACTTGGGGATATGATTTTAAGCCAAAGATGGCTAAAAATTATGAACTCGCATTTATTGAATATAAATTTTTTGACATTGTTTAAAGAGTCAAAATTTATGAATTTTTCATAACATTCAATTATGTGAGTTTTGGGATCCAACATCCACTTTGGATTTGTGGATCATACCAAAAATTAATTTTCATAACATAGTTTGAAAAACAACAATGGTTAAAAAATGCTATATGTAGTGAATTCTCTTTAATTAGCCAAAATGTGGCTAACAGAGAATTGTTTTATTTTAAAAATAAGGGATGTGACTTTTTGTTATGTCACTCGACAGAGTCAAAGATAGAGTGTTCGCCAATCGACAGTGATAGACTAAAAATTACTATAGGTGTAATATAACTCTTCAAGAATTTGAATTATTTGCACTATAAAATATTTTCCATCAATTGTGGTAAACCACTTTATAAATCATTTAATTGAATTTCATTCTTCAATCCATTTAAATAAGGGGCATTGTTTGCTCTACATTTTATTTTTCTGTCGATTGTGACCTGTTAATTATGGCCAAGTTCGATTATGATTTGTCAATTGAAATCATAAACTATTTTCAAAGAATAACCTTGACCACATTTGTTTTTATTATTATTATTTTTGTCGACAGGCATGTTAACGTGGCATGACAGTGTGTTAGGGACATGTCATGATGACATGTTAAATGGAGGGCCAGAAAGTTAGCAATTGCAACAATTTAAAAGTTAGTTACTGATAAATCTAGAAATCCCCTAAATGTTGATTTGTGATTATGTATCAATTTTAGTAATATATAACAATCCCAATCAAACAATCAATTCAAATCGATACAACGATTTTATGTGGAAAAATCACAATTGGACGCCTTCAATTGTGATAAAAAAAATCACGGGCAAAAGCCATAAAACAATCAACTAAAAAGACATAAAGGAATTACACAGGTATACTCTTAATTACCTAGTGAATCCACGCCCGAATTGAACCAACCCCTATGTGCCTCTTCTAGCCCCGTTTTTACCTCAGAATTGTCTTGACGATGAGTCACTCCAGAATCCACTAAAGCTTCAGGCTCGAATTCTTCAGAATCCACCGAAGAACAACTCTCTCTTTTGTGTAGAATAAACAAACAATCATTTGATTTATACTTCTTAAACCATGAGTTGAATACTCAATTAAACATAAAAAAAAACTAGCAAACTAGCCCCAGATATAAACCCTAAAATCTAAGAAGAAGATCTGGAGCTGTAATCCTAAAATCTGACTAAATCGCATATTTATAGAAATCTGAATCGCGATGCTCGCTCGAGCGAGGAACCAAAAACGTGTGTTTTCCATAAGTGGCTTTGCTCAAGCCAAACTACCTGCACTTGAGCGTACAATCATCCTTTTCAGGTTTTTTACAGACGCAGCCTTCGCTCGAGCGAGAAGTCCTTCGCTCGAGCGAGAAGTCATTCGCTCGAGCGAGCAAGGGCGGACAGGCAACTTCGAATGCAATTTTGCATTTTGCTTCGGGGGCGCTGCCCCTTGACCCTGCCTGGGTGTTGCCTCGGACCCACCAAAGGGCGTTGTCCCCTGGACTCCCGTGAGCTAACCGGGCAGCTCGATCCCCATCATAGTCAACGACGTGGCAATCTTGAAAGAATTAAACACCACAAACTTCTTTGCAAAGCACAATTTGGGTTGGATTCGCATCTAAAAACTCATAACCTCACTGAAATAAAAGTGCGAATACATTTACAACTGAAAGGAGTTTTGTTAAACGGGATTGCCAAGAATAAAAACCTAACAGTTACTGAGATCAAGGAGACAAAATCAAATCAAGTACCAAATCTGTAAAATGATTCCTATCAAATATTGGATATGGATAATGTTGAGAAAATCATGAGTTTGTTGAAAAAATTGTGAGTTTAGGTTATTTATTTCTCTCATGTAACTGAGCTTATAAATAGGCCAAGAGAAATACAAAAATCAAGGAAATCATCTCAACCACCATTCACAAATCGTGATATTTATCTATGCATAGTTTAACTTAGCAATTGTTAGGAGTAGATTAGTAATAGCTTTTTCAAATCCCTACTTCTTTTCTTTCTGTCGATTGTTATATTTTTCATTTCTTTGTTCTTGTTTGAGTTCTTGTAACTGATAGCAAGTGAGAATTTAATTGAATAAATAGGTATTCTTTTTTTATTCAAATCCTTATTTACTTAATTACTTCCAGGAAAGTCCTTAATCTGTTTAAGACATAGAACTCAACCACAAAACCTGATCTTTTGTATTTATTAAAATTTATTTATGCATGTCGATTAATCATTGTCGATTGGATCTAAACCGACTTTTGCTAACAGCGACACAAATTAATACAAATGGATCACATTAATCGAGTAAAACAGGTTCCATGACAACATTTTCTCTCATTTAAAAACTGTGTTGGTATATTAAGTTGATATTTCTACTAATATTATTGTCTATCTTCCTTATCTCTTTTGTTTTTTAAATTGAAAAGAAAACAATTTGTGGTAGTTTTATTTTTATTTTTTTGTTACTGAGAAACCTCTCCAAGGCAAATATCATTTTGGATTCAATCTTACAAAGAAACCATCACTATGAAAAATTGTTCAGTCTGAATGCACAATTCATTCCTCTAACCGTCACAACTATATTTTTTGTTTTTAAGTATTGACAACTAAGGCCTCGTTTGACAACATCACTTTTTAATCTAAAGTTAAAAGGTCACTAAAAAAATAGAAAGCCAACAACTTATACAAAAAAATCAAAAATTCTCTTTTCTCTCTACTTTTTACACATATTTTCGTAAAAAATTAAAAAATCATTCCAAACATACTAATTTTTTTTTACATCATATTTTAGCAAAAAAACTAAAAAGATACTAAAAAATTTGTTTCCAAACAAGACCTAAGTTTATACATGCAAATTAGTTATAAGAATTTAAGTGAGGCATTTAAGAATAGCATCAGTTGTCGCAATTACAACCCACACGAATTATGTGATGAGCCATGGACCACTATTTAAGTTGGCCAAGTGGATGGATGAGAAGGAGGAATAGCTAAGCCCCTCCAAAATATCATTAATGAGACCCTTAACTACATCTATATATGTCTAACTCCATACTACACGGCCAAACACGTAATACAAGGATTGATATTGACTCACGAATTATCAAAAAAATAATGATTTACAATTGAATTATAAGTCCAACTCCACTAACATGTTCTGCAGCCATTGATTAGGTGGTGTGGTAGGCATTTTATCACACAATCCAATACCAATGACTCCAAACGTGTGAGACTTATAACAGAGCTATTGCACCAGAGAGCATTTTTTTTTACAATCACTCTTCCTATAACCCAATATGCATTTTGATATATTTTTAGAATGTGTGAGACTAGGGTTGAACAAATGAATAAAAGTTTAAAAAATAATGAAATCGATTACGGAATTGGACATTGATATATATATATATATATTTATAGATAAGATTTTTCAAAAATAGCCCCCACTAATAAGTTTTATAAAATTACATCTAGTCTATGTTTCTTGTTTCTTAATGTATTTGATTTCAGCATTTTCTAAGTAGAATTAATGAATAAATAAAAAGATCTCTATAAGAACAAAAATTATACTTCACACGATGAGAGCTCAACAGAGAAGATGACCAGAACCACCGAAACTGTCATAAAATCGAGATCTATCGACCAGGGGCACAAGTCAGTTTCCATCAAAGAAGAGATAGAAATTGAGAGGTTTATTAGTGTGTAAGAGTATACCTTAACCAATGGGGATGTATGTAATAAAGCTTTTTTTAGAGATTCCACCCTCATTTTCCAACCCTTTGTTTGATTATAGTTTTCAAAATATGATTTCAAATCACATTTCAAAAAACATTTGAAAACATTCGTGGTAACTAGAGAATTTTTAAATTTTTGGGTCTATCCGGACATCTTCCCGGACAGTTTTTGAATTTTTGGGTCTAATCGGTCGTCTGCCCGGACATCCACTCAAACGTCTGGCTGATTGACTGGGCAATGCTTTTTTTTTTTTTGTGTGGCAATTGCCACCTATTATTTGGAATATATATATATAATTGTTTTTGATATTTTTTAAATATAAAAATTATTTTTTTAGACCAAAATGACAAATTATTTGGCCATTTATTTAAAATTAACAAAAAAAATAAATAAATAAAAATTAAATTGTCAAAAAAAAATTGAAAAAAAAAAATTTTAAACAAAACAATTAAAAAAAATTCCAATTAAATATACAATCAAAAGTAATTTTAAAGCACTAGCTGAATATTTTTTTTAACAAAAAACAATATATATATTTTAATATTTTGAATAAAAATTTTTTTTGGAATTTTTGGAATTTTTTAAATAAAAAAATTATTTTTTTCAATAATTATTTTTTTGAATTGAATTTTAAAAAGAATTTGGTTATGAGTTTTGAATAGAATTTTCAATAGAGTTATGATTTGTATATTTTGTTATGAGTTATAAGTTTTTTAATTAAGTTTTGAAAACTTTTTTCAAAATTCTTAACCAAACAACTTTTTTTATTTCAAAATTTAAAACTCTTTTCAAAATTTATAACCAAACTAATTTTCTCTTTTTAAATTATAATTCAACAACTTACATACTTAAAATACAACTCCATTCCTAAATTATAATTCTAAAACTAAACCAAATGCTAACCAAGTATGCCTAGATGCATATTCTATAGATATTTTCCTTTGATCATTCTTTTCATTTCTCTTCGCGCCATGCCACACAAAATAGACTTAACTAATTAAATTATACCACCGAGGTGAGCCCTCCTTCATTTGGGTTAGTTTTAACCTACTTCAATCTCCAAACAGCTACATTTATAAATCCTATAATTGTGAATTTAGGTGTGCATATATATTATCGTTACAACAACAAACTGAATAATTGAGAACAAGGAGGAAGCAGATAACCACTATTTTAATTAGCATTGCCCTTAGATGGTGATTGCTGTTGTTGGTTAGTCATATCTGTATATCCCCATTAGTAACAAAATAATTTAAATCAAATAGAGACTGTCCTAGGCCATCTATAAAATTAGAATACCCATCCCTTAGTAATCTTTGTCCCATTAAAATTAGTATTTTGTATTCATCCTTCAAATTCATCTTGTAAAATTTATGGGGTAGTAATTTTTGACAGTCAATAAAGGGCATCTTGTATATAAACTTCCATATTAAATAAAGATTAAAGAGAATACTAATCCCTAAGCTCCCGTTTGTTTTCAGAGGTAGGATGGAAGAAATTCATAGTGAGGGAATTAATAGTGAATGAATTGTTAGTGAGAGGATTGATAGTGAGTGGATTAAGTAAAATTGTATTTGTTTTGATGATAGTTGTTAGTATAGGAATTGGTAAAGTATTTTTATATAAAATAATAAAACAAATAAAAAAATACAAAAAATTAAACATTAATGTTAAAAAAAAAAAAATGCCCAACATGTAAAAAATAAAAAAAAAAAATTTCTAGTCCTCTCACTATTTTTCTAATACCACGTCCACCTCCTCCTCCTTCTCCTTCATCCTAATCCCCCTTCCAACTTAATCCCCTCCTCCATCCTAATATCTTCCTCAACTCTACAAACAAACACAATACTAAATGAGCACCACCTCTATCGTAATCCCATCCTATCCTCTACACTCCAAAACAAACGGGGCCTAAGAGCATCCACAATGGGATAGCTAAAATTGTTTGTTAAAATGTGTGTTATGTGACAAAAAGTGATAAAAGTGGAGCCCAAAAATATGTATTAAGGTATGTTAAGAGTTTGTTAATTTTAAAGAGTGAGTGGTGATGCAATGGATGTGTTAAAGTACTCGTTAAGATGTGTGTTAAGTGTATATATATATATAAATAATAAATAAAATAGTATAAATAATATGTGTTAAAGGTGTGTGTATTATATATATAAATAATATGTGTTAAGGTGCAATGGATGAAAACAGCAGAATTGGGCAGGTTTATTTATTTTTTTGTGAAGGGTCAGGACGTCCGGGGGGATGACCGGCCGGACATCCGGTCGGACGACCCCAAGGCACTTTCCCACGTCCCCCTCTCCCTCTCCCCTCTCTCTCTCGCTGACTAAAACGCTAGTCACAGTTAACAAAGAAGTTAACAACTGACACTAACAAAATCCACTAACACACTACTTAACACTTCCATTGTGAGATTCAAACGTTACTGTAGCTAGCTAAAATTTGGCCACTGACACTAACACAATCACTAACACGTCTATTGTGGATGCTCTAAGTCCCAATAGAGATTGTTGCATGATAACTGGTACAAAAAAAAATTGTGAGTATACATTAGACAGATGCCAAACCCAGCCTAACCTATCCATCATTTAAGGTTGTATGCCAACTTGAATCTCACTTGCCACTAAATTTTTCTTAATGGCTTGTCTCAAGTCAACTTTGAATGTTGAGTCTATAAAGCTCACAGCTGGGAATCTTATTTTGATGATTTAACAAGTATTTTTTTAATTTCTGTATGTAAATTATCAGATAAATTTGTTTATTATATATGAACAATTTCCACGCAAAGGCTCACAAAGTAAACAATTTATATCACCAAAATGAGATTCCATGATAAACTCTAGGAACTCAATTGCACCGTTCAATTTATTTATTTATTTATTTTTGATTGGCTCACCGTTTAGTTCAGTTGACACATTTAATTCAAACAGTTAAGAGTGAATTAAGGGTCTGTTTGGAAAATATTTTTTCAGTAGTTTTTTTTATTAAAATATGAGGTAAAAAAATCAATCAGGTGATGCTACTTAGGCTCAAAAATTATATTCACTTTTCAAATCTAATGATGTGGCAATCTATTAGAATATTTAAAGCATCTCTCTCTCTCTCATCTTTTCTAATTATCAACCAATCATCTCATTTACACATCATTGGATCTAGAAAAATGTTTGAATTCTTTTAAGTTGGCCATCTTAACCAAAAAAAAAAAAAAAATGGATGTTGTTCTCCATTTTTGTAATATAAATATGATTCAAACATATAATTATTGATATAAAATCATCTTGATTTTTTTATGAATATTTTACTCAATAAATCTTAACAAGTGAACGGTTCAAATTGCTAAGGTCAGCCTCAAAATGGGCTTACCAAATCCCAACACTTTATTAAGTTGGATGACTAGCATAAAAGAATCTAAACCTTTAAAAAATAAGCTTGTATATCATTTTCTAAATCAATATGTTAGGAAAAAAAGAAGAGTTTTTACCCAAAAAAAATATATATATATATAATAAGTAGCGTGGATGAGAACCTTTTTTTTTTTTTTTTTTTTTTTTTTTTTTTTTTTTTTTATAAATAATGAATTGACAACTTCTTTATTTTTTAACTTTTATAATGATTTTTTAAAAAAAAAAATTTTCTGTATGTGTGTGCGCGCAAAAATTACTTCTTCAGAGGCCTAAATATTGTGTAACCAAAGGTTGGACTAATAGTCCCCATATATGGTATAACTCAATCTCATAGGGAGATATGGGATAGAAATAGACGGATTAAGCCAACCTCTGGATCCGATAATTAAATGACGAAATTAATCTTCAAATATATAACGTCTATTTATTTTTATTTTTTTAAACATACGAATTTTTTTTTAACATGTTTAAACTAATCTCGTAATATATAACAGTTTTTTTTTTTTTTTTAATCAAAATAATAAAATGAAATATACTTCTAATGTTCAAAAGAAAACTAATATATAACATCTATTTTTTTTTCATTTTTATTTTTTTTAAAACATGTGTAAATTAATCTCACATAATATGTAATAGTCTTCTCTTTTTTTCCCTTTTTATATTAGCAAAATCATAAATGAAAATATAATTCTAATGTCGTATTCAAATAAAATAAAAAGTGATTTTAGAAAAATAAAATAAAATATACTTCAAATAAAAAAATAAAATATATTTTAAATTTAGCATTGTCATTGTAAACAATTCAAAATAACAAAACAATATTTTTAGAAGCTATTCTTCTTCACAAATTCCTAATCAAACATGAGATTCACTAAAATAGTCATTTGCAGGTATCTAATCTCATGACAAAACAAATATGAGATACACATTATTTTTAGTCAAATGGTCTATAAACTATTTATACCAAAACTAACAATCTATTATATTATAATTTCTCCCTATTCAATCCGTCTAAAGTAACCTGACCGATGTTTCTATTATTATTCCCTCCGCTGAAAGTGATTATTGTCCTAACACACGTCATGATAAGTGGTAGAAAAGCCTTCGCCCATCCATAGCATGGTTCAAGTTGCAATTCTTTCTAATTTTCATTGTTTTGTGTTTTTAGGTGATTTAAAAAAAGAAAATTTAATATAAAAATAGTGCGACAATTAAAATAAAGATAGTGTTCTTATATAAGAGAAATAATATACAGACTAATATTTTTCTTTAAAAAATTATACATTAATGTGACAATTATTATATCATTAAAGTGTTAAATAAAATGAATGATGTATGAATACAAATAAAAAGTGCCATTTGCACCACTCGTTTTAGTAAATCATCTTTGGCATGGGTCAATCTTGGAACTTTGTTTTGTGGTGTCTTGGCCCTCTGTCTATTTTACAATTAAAATTAATTATGAGAGGCTTGGCAAATTTCAAAAGGGATAATTACGAAGGCAATTTTTAAAAAATCCATTACTGGGTGGATGGTTGTGTGGTGAAAATTAAATTAGTATAGTGTGGGGTTTATATATAGAATAAATTTAAATCATAAGATGACAATTTTGAATAATTTTTGAATAGTTAAATTTGAATTTGTAGTATTACTAATTAAAATAGCCAAAACCACACATTCATTTAGCAATTTAGACCGGCAAAGCTCATCTGACTTATATGATATCCTCTCCGTTTGGGGACTTGGGTTTGTAGTAAAAAAAGTTAAACAATTATTATAAATTATCATATTATTCTCTTTACTTTCTACACGTATTTTCATAATAAAATTTGTTTTAACTAGAATAGTCAATAGATAAGAGTAATTACAATTTACAATTTACAAGTATAATGAATATTATATATCATCAAATAGACTATTAGTTTACAACAATTAGAAAATCAACAAAACTAAACTCACCTAACAATCAATTACTAAGCCTAAACTCAAGCCCAAACCCAAGTTCAATCACTTCACTATTATTTGCATACATAACTATTAGTATTAGGTCAAATGTGCTGATTGAAATTGAAATTTATAATTAGTAAAGAAGCTAAAATCCCCCACTGTATATTAAAAATTGAGGATATAGTAAGAATATTATACATTTGATAATAAATTTCGAGATTTTAGACACGTGGAAAAATACTACCACCTCAGGCTCAGAGATAATAGATAGAATCAAGAGTTGATGGATCAAAATTTTCCAGTAAAATGTCTATATTTTTGTGAGTTGGGTCTTGAACTCATCTAATCATATATTATACATATATAGTAGCTTTCAAACACACACGTGTTATTGGGCCCTCTGTTTTTGCTAGAGCAAAAACGTCAGGCTCGTCTAAAAAGCCCAATTTCAACCTCCTGATGATGCCCTCCATCCAATGAGGTGCTCCCACGTGGACATGACATTGAAATGGTATTGCCGTTAGGACACGAAAAACCAAATAAAACGTGCGTGGGTCCCTAAGTGAGGCTTGGTTTGCCACGTGGTGTATATTGGTTGGCTATATGAATTATTATATTTCCATTTCCATGAATATGATAGGTAAAGAAATGTGATTTGTTTGTCTTTATTCTTTCCCTATCAATGTTAAGGCCCCGTTTGGTAGGTCCAACTATTCACTATTCCATCTCCAACCCAAAACCAAAACCCATTAAAAAAATCTATATAAATAATTCCATCCTGTGGAGTAATGTTATATAAATAGAAAATATATATATATAATTTGTACAAAATAATGTGATTTTATTTTTTTAAAATTATACCAACAAAAAAAAAAAAACCCTACCAAGATAACTATTAATTACAAAAATACCAACTCCGCTTCGTTCTAATAGGAGATTTTGAATGAATTTTCTATAGAAACAAATTTTTTCGACCTTGTATGGTAAGTTATATTTCTCTAACTATTGAGCTTAGTTGGTCCAAATTTTGCCTTTTATTAAGTGGTGAAGGTTTATGTTTTTTTCACATGTTCTCAGCCAATGGCTTTTTATATACTCCAAAATTAAAAAATTAAAAAATTGATATTTCGTTATGGTATTATTTATTGCAATTTAAATGGATTGGTTATAGCTTTTCATTTTGAAATTTTGTATCAGATCATTTGTTGTAAAGTAATTTTTATTTACAAATTATGCAGTAAAAACATTTTAAATAAATTTTATAAAAAATTGATTGTCCTAAACTATAAAATATATTTAATTCTAGTTGTAAATTATCAACGTTCAATTTTTAAATATCCAGGGATCATTAGGCTTTTTGTGTATTTAAATAAAAGTTATCCCGATTGGGCCTCCACGGTTGCCAAGATATATCCAGGGATCATTAGGCTTTCGTGTGATAGGATGGCCCACTACTCAAGGGAAGTGCCTACCTCAACCCAAATGTAAGGCCCACTATCTATTTGTGGGGCCTATATTTCTGCCTTCAGTCTTCAGATATCAAATCTCTTCTCGGCTGTCTACAGGTGTACAATTAATAGTGATTGGGTCTTTTTTGTTTTTTAAAATGATTCGACTCCCACTAAGGGACCCCAGGCCCAGTGAGTTGTGATTGGTCAGATTTTTTTTTTTTTTTTTCAATCACCAACCCCGTATGGGGGGGGAGGGGAGACCCCAGTGAATTGTGATTGACCAGATTTTTTTTAATTTTTTTTTTTCAATCACCAATGCCGTGTGTGTGGGGGAGGGGGATTGTGGGTCTCAATCAGGTCTCCCTTCTTTTTTTTTTTTTGGTTTAGCAGTCAGGTTGTTACACCGGCTTACGTGCACCTTGATTCGGTCGGAAGGCATACCATCCATGCCATTCTCAAGGCCTAATCCTACAAATGGGACCTTAAGCAATTGTGTAGGATATATACTCACTAACTACTCAGGAAATTTTCAAAATTGTGATTGGACCTCATTAACTTGATGCTACATAATACCAAAAAAATCAATAATCCATATACTTTTTAACTAATAAAGAATTTAAAAAAAAAAAAATCACCGAAATCATTATAATGAAACATTTTATTAGTAATTATAGATGTAAATAAGATATTCACATTTATAATTGAGAACAAAATTTCAGTACATTTTTATTTTTCCATGTTTATATTCCATTAATGAAGAAACACTCCACTTTGATGTCTTTCACAATGTTTTTGTTCTTCAAAACCACCTAAAATCTTAGTTTTAAAATTGGATAAATTATATTTACTATTATTTTCTATTTTTAGCCCTTAAGAAAAAAGTTTTTCTCATTTTGTTTTTCTTACTATACTCCAAATTTTTAATAACTGTTATACTTTTGTGATAAAAAATATCACGTAGCTCATGTTGACCCAAACTCAACCCGTATCCACGAAATAAAGAATAACTTACACTTTTACTCTTAAAAAATATAAGGTTTTTCTCACTTTAATCCTTATACAAATATTTTATGACTTTGATCCCTAATAATAATTACATAATCACCATTTCTTTTTTGGGAATGGCTTCCTTCTAGTTCGATACGAGGAAACTGTTGGGCTTGTAGGGGTCCACCACGGGTCTCGTTTCGATAATCTGAACCGTTCAATGTGTAAAACTCGTCGAATACTATTTTTTCATAAAACATCATATTGATCGGATATCGATAGCTATGTGATCAATCAGATTTTTGTAAGTCGTTTATTTTTCACCGTCTATTTTTTTTATACAAAATTGATTTGATCACATAGCTATCGATATCCGACCAATGTGATGTTTTACAGGCATATAGTATTCAATAAGTTCTACACATTAAAAGATTTGGATTATTGAAACGGGACCCGTGATAAGCTCCCATGGACTCAACGGTACCCTCCAGTGACTCAAGGGAAGCCATTCCCTTTTTCTATCTCCTTTTATCTTTATTTTTTCTCTCTTTTCCAATCCCTACTTTTAACTGGTATTAGGCTTGGTTTGGCATCATCTAAATAAGTCAAAAAGTCAAAAAGTCACTATCTTATTTAAGTCACATCATCCTATTTAAATCACATCACCTCTCTAACACATCCCATCAAATCCAACCCAAACCCAACCCAAACCCACCAATAAGTCAAAAAGTGCACTTTTTTAGTACATGCCAAACCAACCCTAACCTCTTACATCACAGACAAAATGTCTTCTCTTTATCATCCACTCATAACCCATAATTATTTAAAGAAAAAGACTTTCAAGTACTCAAATCAAGTCATATATATTCTCTGAATCGTTGGCTCCAAAAATGTACTGAACTATCTTACGATTTTCAATTCAATACAAGAAAGGCTCTAAAATTCTTCATTTCAAGTCCATTCTATACAAAGTTTTTGCATCATTGAACAGATTGTTGCAGTTGGTTCAAGTATACATACATAGTGTTTTCTCTGCCTAAACACAAATGAATTTTCATATGAAATGATGTAGTTTTTGTTTTCCAATATTATTTCAAAAAAAAAAATCATGGGCTGAGTTTTTCGATTATTATGAATGAACTTTATAATATGACAAGTTTTGTTTGATATATCAAAAATTTGTGAGACGATAAAGCTGATCAGAAAGTCATGAGGAGTTAGGCAATAAAACATATTTTACAGTAAGAGGAAGTACCACACACATAGCTACATGTAGATACATACACATAGATATAGCATCTAAAATGTGTGATGGCAGTGGCACTAGCACTACTAAAAAAAACACTTTTTGCGACCGCTATAAACCGTCGCAAATAATAAAAAACAGTCGCAAAAGACTTTTTGCGACGGCCCATGCGACGGCAAATGGGGGTCGCGAATGTGGGGGTGGCAAATACTTTTTGCGACGGCAAAGCAACGGTCGCAAATTATTTGCGACCGCCTAAACTACTTATGGCGACTGCTATTTTGCCGTCGCAAAAAACAAAGAAAAACACTAACATGATTTTTGGCGACCATCTTGTTACCGTCGCAAAAAAAAAAAAAAAAGTGTAGCGTTAAGCACTCTAAGAATAGCAATGACAAGAATTCAAATAGTATAACATTGTAATTTAATTGAACATGCCATTTGAGTCTCAAAATTGGAGCCATACGTGAGTTATTACAACTAAAAATTTGAAAAAAGTTCCTTTATGAAAAAAAAAATACAATCTAGAACTGGCCAATCTTCTCATCAATTTTCTTGCTTGGGTGTTTCTTCACTCTATCGATGAACTGGTCAATCTTCCCATCGATTTTCTTTTCAAATTCCACATCACCACATTGCACCTATGCCCATGGAACCTGCAAAACAATCTGCTGCTCAAAAGCACCATAGCATGCACAACACCTCTGCACATCATTCAGGTCCAAAAAGTAAAGTCACAGAATTACAAGGATATGCATAATTGTTGTTACTTTGAGGTCCTGAAGTTTCAAAATACAAACCTTGTGCTAAGAAATCACACTGCACATCTCCATCATAGTTTTTGCATGCCCATACATAACCTCCTTTGCTCTTAAGGGCATAAGCAACCATATCATCAATGAGACGGTGTTCATACCTATCAATTTAATCATTTCAAATCCATGATGTAAGGCATTTACCAGAAACTGAAAAACATGCTTGGATTGAATAGTCTACTCACCATATCCCAGCAGTCTCATACTTTGATTTCCAGTTGGCTTCATACACTTCTTGAAATATGTCCTTGAATCTTCAGCAAAAAGAGAGAATAAGAACAAGGTTACACACATAGTGAAAATAGGTGTCCGAAAACATGGATGCAGCAACATTAGGACAAGTTTAGACATGAGAGTGAACCAAATCAAATCAACAAGCTCCCCAGGAGTTGCCACAAGATTAGAAGTGCACAAGGCAATTAAAAAAACGAAAAAGAAAGAAAGATAATACAAATATAACAAGCCAAGCAAGCAAGTTGCATACCTTCCGTCATATTTCTTAAGAATAGTATTCTTTGTGCTAAGATAAAGAGGCCACTTTTTCTGGTAAGCAGTGTTCATTGAAGCCTCAGCAAAAGCTTGAATGGACTGTGTTTCAAGATAGAAAAGTAAATTTAGTTACCCGCCGCAATCTAGAAAGCAACTTCAACATACCACGAAAGAATTTGCAAACTCAAACCTCATCAGTGTTGTACATAGACAAAGCTACACCCCCAGCACCGGTAAAGTTATAAACCTCCAACTCCATCTTTTCATCTTTTCCTTCTGGTACTGCATACATGTTGAGCACCTTTTATCATAAACACAATTCTTTAAAACCTAGGAACAAGGAAGTAACAAAATAACGTTGGGAGAATTTTTTTTTACCAAACACCAACTTGAGTTTTCCAGGTCCTTTGATAACTGCATCAGTTGCTTTGTATTGATCTCCAAATGCATGCCTTCCAATGCATATAGGCTTTGTCCACCCTGAAAACAA